>CM067324.1:61235000-62435000 GCA_034376525.1 Nicotiana benthamiana
CCGCATGAAGACTAATATCCTCGTCCCTGGGGATCATTTGGCATCTACCCAATTGTCTTATTACTCTATATGGCGCATAGGGTTGGATGCTTCGGAGTCCCATCAGAAGGAAATGAGGTCCGGTTGCTGGCATATACACAACTTCATCAACCGGGAGCCACCCAAATTCCCACTCTATCTGATTTGTAGTGATGGCCCAGAGGTGCGACATCCGTTCCGTGACACCCTAAAGTACTTTAAGCCCATCAACCCTGTTGCAGAATTCTTCTATACAGCTATTGGTTATTGACCCATAATTCATGAACCGAGGCAGGTGGCACATATTCTCAATCATCCATATTTGCAGCAGCAAGTTACATCCCTCGAAGAAGTCTTCTCCCACTTTACAGGTGGTGAGAGCACGGAAGATTTCGGACAAGATCATTAGAGCGATGGTACTTTTGGCCTGGGTCAGTAAGGTGCTTACGACTCCTGCTATCCGTATGTCAATATTCCCATCCTTTCGCGGGAACACCAGAAGACCCAAGAAAAATACCATGAACGCAAAACATCGATGCTCCTCCCATTTAAGCTGGTTTCCTTTCCTACAAATAAGACTTTCAGGGTTATTAAATCCCCCAATATGGCCATATCTCAGATATATGAATTGCGAGGTGCAAAAGCCAGCTGATAAGTCTGGATTGTGAACTTTTCTACTGATTTTCAAGGAATCCAGGAATTTGTGCACGGCAAAGGCTCCTGGCGCAATCAGGTATTGGTGTCTTAAAGGGAATGTAGGGGTCCCGATAAATCCAGTCATTTCCTCCAATGTCGGGGTGAGTTCAAAGTTCGAGAAGTGGAAGACATTCTGGGCCGGACCCCAGAATGTGATTAAAGCCTTTATGACGTCTCCCATTGGGTTAATTTTTAATAAACCAGTGAGGCCTCCAAAATGTGTATGTACCCTTTTCTGTCCTGCTTCCCCCAAAATCGTTTCACCATAGTCGCAACTCCAAGGGAATTTTGTTCATTATCGTGCTCATTCTGCACATTTATTAGGGCGAATTAGTATTCTAAAAATAGTAAAACCTGCATTTTATAAAATTCATTTCTTAAAATCAAGGACCGACTTGCGAATACAGCCTTGCGACACTTCAGAGAGAGGTTTTTTTTTCAGGTTGTGCTTGCTCGCTAGTCAAAATAAGACTCAGAGGTGGCCATTTGCGTAAGATCATCCTTCCAGCGTCCCTTACGGTAAAATTCAGCTATTTTCGACAGTAATGGCGCCGCTCGATTTATTTCGAAACATGTGGATAAAAAATTATTTTTCTTGTTCTATCATTTTTGCAAAAGAAAGGTTGGACCCGGCAAAAAAAAATCCAAAATATTATTGAAAAACTTTCCCAATTTCTTTTTCCTTTTGTTTTGTATTTTTGATTTGAAACATCTGGCAGCATTTCGACGTTATTTTGAGCATTGTTGTTTTTGCAAATGATTTATCTCAGAAACTCTCAAATTTCCTTTTATTCACAAGCCAGTCAACATGTGAATCCAAAGCAAATGAATGCACAAGTAGCACATAATATGCATCAGGATGTTCTTTCAATTTCGGATCACCTGTCCTAGACAGACCCAACCCCTATGTTGAGCCCCTTAAGTCAAATGCATGATGAAAATAAGCGTTCCTACGGGATCCAGCATGAGGCCAATTTATTCAAAGTTGAACACCTTGGTACGGGGTCTAGACTGTGCACCCGAGCGGACAACTCGAGTCGAGGAGGGGGCTACGTACCGAGAACCAAAAGGCCATACGGCTTAGTAACTTGTCCAGCCTCTTTCTTATTTTCAGGGTATGACACTAACAGAATAGGGAGTCTCAACTAGTAAACACATCCTCGGAGGTGAGAAGTGAAGGGTTTCGTAGCAGTTTATATGTACAGTTCAGATAATATTAAAGCGGTAAAACATTAGCACTTAGCACAAAACATGCAAACAAATCATATAAAGCCAGATATAACAGTTATTCTAAGCTCTAATTTTTGATCCCTGAACCAGATATTCCTCTTCTTATCCCCAGCAGAGTCGCCAGAGCTGTCACACCTTCTTTTATACACGGCTACCCCGAAGGGTGACACGTATAAAGGAGTTTTTCCTATTAAAGTGGCATTATTCGAAATGGGATTATCTATTCGATTTTATTCACAGTCGTCACTTGGGATAATTTATTTTGTGTCCCAAGTCATCGATTCTAGCACGATCGCTTAAACTTTTATAAATGGCTAATTCCCTGATTTTATACATGTTCACCCTACAATGCAATTTCAAGATTATTAAACGCTTTGTTCATTTTAGGAATATTGAACACGTTATTAAAACACATCTCGAACCACGTAACATAAATGCATCCGGGTTCTCGACAAATTTTAACATCGTTGAGACTTAGATTTGGGTCACATAAATGCGCACCCAAATTTAGGAAGATATCTTATTAAATATTTCGCCTATAGAACCTACGCATTTGAAAATTCGTGGAAGGCCGTGGAATTTGCTAAACAACACCTCCAAATTTCTATACATTTTTATTACAGTTAAGGAGCCTACAAGGTGCATAATTTGTTAATCTCGCTCACTTAATTTTATGAACGCAACCTAAAGCGACTATAGTTTTCTATTATTCTCGTCTCTAAAATATGTCCTAATAATTTCATATGTGAGTGTTATATCCAAAGGGAAATTCAACATCTATATCTTCAGCCTCATTCATGGCTGGTTTTGCAATTTGGGCTTCGTTTAATATTGGGACCAGGGAATGCATTTCTTTATGTTTCATAACTAACAACAGTTTGGGCCTTCACTTGGGCCCAGAAACGTTGGACTACAAGTAATCATGATAACAGTTCTTTTCAAATCGCTACACTATAATCGCAGACATTATGTGATTGACCCTTTTTAAGCATATTGAAGACAGTTTAACAAGAGACTTCTGATGATGATTTTATATCAACAAATTAATAAATTGTATCTCTGATTTTGAATCTGGCATCTGAGTAAAGAAATTGATGTACTCATCATGCAGAGTACATATATAAACAACTGTTGACTCTCTACTACAACATCACTCATGACTAAGTAAATCATGGACTAAACTATTTTAATCCTACTGAAATCTAAACAAATTAAAGTTATAGTGCACATACAGTCCAGCATTATTACAAATTTATACACACTACAATATCAGAAATACTACTGAGACTAAGGACATTTATAATATGATATTAACATAGAATAAGGTCTTCTTTATTATCAATTATAGCCTCGAACAGGTACATCTATTACTTCCCAGATTTGAGTGAGAATGATACCTAGAATCACAACAGAAAAGAAGAGCCTATGAGCAAAGTTAAGCAAATAGCAAGCAAACACAACAGCCAAATAACTAGTAAAACCCAGGAACTTAGAAGTTTTGAGAAGAAAGTAATAAAAATAGGTATCTCCAACAGCTCAAAATGCACATTCAGTCAATCCATCTTCCACTTATAATGAACAGAGCTTTGATTATTAAAGAAGACTCAACCAGAAGAACAAAATTGGAATGGATTTCAACGAAAAATATATGAAAGTGTATCTCAATGTGTGTCTTTTTCTGAAAAAATTGCCCTCTAGTTCTCGAAAATCCCCCCCTTTGACAATGATTAGATGTTCCTTTTATAACTAAAGACTTAGGGCAACATGAATCTTTTTGTTTTCCTTTTAGTCCTTTATCCATTTTTCAGTTTTGCTTAGATGATCCTTGATTTTCTAACATGTGCCTCAAGTTTTGAGGTAGAAATTGCACTTTGAACCTTCACTAGAATGTCCAGGAGTTTGTCACAAGATTACCTATGTTCAAATGCCTTTAATACCCCTGTCCTCTCTTCCTAATTACTGGCCTAAGTATTTTAAATCATGGTTCCTATCTATTTGGTCAGAAACTAACACTAGTTAACTACTCCAAGTTATAATCCTAGATTATTATTGGAAAATAAGATCAAATTTTTAATTGTTATTCATGGCCAACTTTTAATTGCTGATTTATACCAAATTATGCAAAACAAACGACCATGGGTCAGGATTTAGTCAATTACAGCACACACATTCAAGCAAATATCACAATATAGACTTTAATTTACTGAGAAACAAAGATGAAACCCATTATCATGACTTTCAGAAGCACATGGATACTAAACGATTTTGGGACCAGAAGAAATGAAAAATTAGAGCATGCTTATTTAGGGACCATCATGAATTTAAATATCACGCAGACTATTTAGAAGCAGGTCATCCAATCTTAAAACCAAAACATGTGTTGGAAAGGAAGTCACTAACCAGAAGAACCTAACAGACGAATAAATGGGCATGCATGCCTTTTCATAACAAAATTAATGAAACTTAGAAGAAAATGAAAGGAAGAACCAAAACAATCAAAAGAGAACCAAAAGCAACTATGCAGCAATTATAAGGACGGACAAATGAAAACACTTAGAAAAGAACTAATGCAATTATAAGGAAGAATGCTGGAAATTAAAGTAATTACAAGACGAACAAGCAAACAATTAAAAGATGAACATTCAGAAAAGAACTAAGGAAGAACAATTAGACAATTATAAGTGCGAAACAAATTAAAAAGAAAAACTCAGAAGAAAACTAAAGCAATTATAAGGAGGAATACAACAAACTAAAGTAACTAGAAGACAAACAAAGGAAATTAAACACTCAGAAGAGAACTAAGGAAGAACTCAAGAAATTAAAACAACTAAAAGATAGAACAAAGGACATTAAAATACTCAGTAGAGAAGTAAAGAAGAATCCAAGAAATTAAAGCAATCAAAAGACAAACAAAGGAAATTTAAAACACTCAGAAGAGAAATAAGGAAACTAAGCTTTCTTTTCTTCTAACCCTAACATCGGGACTCTTTAAATCTTCCAGTTCTTTGACCTCTTCTGAGAGGTTGTTTGTCCTTCTGAGGCCTTTGCCTTACTATTGGATAGGGGAGAGGGTTCCAGGCGAGCATTTATTGATTTTGAGACATGGTGGGGTTTCAGATTCAATTTTTGGTCTTGTCTAGTTCTATTTGAGGGTCGTGGGTGGCAGGGTTGTGGATGGGGATGTGAGACGGCAACCAGGGACCAGTTTGAGGGGGTTCCGGTGAGTTTAGGGTTTGGGACCAATCTTCAAATTGATATTCGAAGAGGTCCATTAGGATTCAAAGTACGAGGTTTAGATGTTTGGGAAGAGGGAAAAGAGGCGGTTCAGGGGTGTTCTTTTGGGCCAATTTGGAGTTGCTGTCACCGAAGACGGCAGAGCCGACGACCCTTATGTCCAATATTCGACGCATTGGGGGGATATTTGAGGGGAGCTAATGATGGGAGGGGAAAGAGGAGGTTGAGATGATCCAGTGGTGTAATTTTGGGACTGTTTGGTGGCCAGCCGCCGTCGTGAGGCGATTTTCGGCGGCGACATTAGGGTGGTTTAGGGGTGGTAGATGGCGGTGGAGGGGTGGTGATTCACCAGCGTAGTTAGATATGAGGAAAATGAGTGTTTGGTCTCTTGCAAATACACAGGGGTTTGGACATATTTATGGGCTTGGGGAAAGGGGTTCAGAGCTGTTGGATTAACGTTAACGAACTCCTGAGACACAAAATGATGTCCTTTTGGGGAATCTCCTACATGGAATGGGTTAGAGACGGGTTATTGGGCTGGGTGTCGGTATTTGGACGGGTATAATGCTTTGGGCCACCCAGGCTTGGTCCAATTGTGACCTGCCTAGGTTAATTAAATCATATATATATATATATATATATATATATATATATGGTCTTATTTATTATTTCCAAATTTCATTTCTAAAATTCCTAATTAGGCTAAATTAAACTAATAACTAGCTAATGTGCAAAATTAATCAAAAATGCAACAAATGAAAATCAACCATAACATGCTAAAAAATAAAATGCCAAATTAACTACTTGATTTTTTGTGATTTTATATTTTTCAAAATAAACCTTACGTACCAATTAATTTAACAAAAATATGTGAAATTAAATCCTAAATACTTATGCAATTTTTTTGTATTTTTTATAATTTATCATGCATGCATCGATGAAGAATACACACTGATATGCGCTATTAAATCCTAAAATAAATAATAAAAGGAAAATCCTATGTTTGGAAATTCTGTAGGAGTAATTTCAACAGGGCAAAAATCACATGATCACAGTAATGCAAACGACAAGAAGTAAAATAAGTTTTGTTTGACCAAAAAATATAAAATTTTGGTTAAACTTTTAAATCTTATGTAATAAGGAGTTAACCTAGTTTGTAATAATATATATAGATTTAAAATTAGCTGGTAAGAAAAACATATGATAATGATGGTGGGAAATTAAAAACAGTGTGCATTTAATATTCTGGAGGATTTGAGTAATAATAGAGGAACATTAAGAAATAAATGATGTTTATGTAAATAAAGAGAATATTTCACCCAATATTGAATGATGTAGATGATTCTTCTTTCTGACACTGATAAATGACAGACAAATCCTAGAATATTGGAACTACTCTCGGATCTGATGGAAAAGTATGACATAATGGATGATGGAATCTTAGTAAAAAGATAGAGTTGGTATCTTTTCTAGAGAGTGTGTGCTTCTCAAAAAATGTTTATCAAATGAATATTATATACCTTATCTCCTTATCCCTCTTTCTATTTATATGAGATATATCCCCAATCAACCCTAATAGTACAAGTAAAGAGAATATTCAAAGGAATATTCTCTTAAATACCCTATTACAAAAACTAGTCGTTAGTGTCACACCTCTTTTTTTAAACATCTAAAGGTATACATATAGGGAGTTTTTCTACTTTAAGTGACATTATTCGAATTAAGATTATTTATTCACTTTTATTCAGAGTCGCCACATGGGATGGGTTATTTTTTGGTGTTCCAAGTCACGGGTTTAATTTAAATCCCAAACCGAGGAAGATTTTGACTTTCCTTTTGAAGTCTGCGAACCAGAAATTCCGAATAAGGAATTTTGTTAACTCGAGCGATGGTGTTAGGCAATCCCGGATTCCGTGGTTCTAGTACGGTCGCTTAAACTATCATATTTGACCCATTATCTGATTTTAATACATGTTTTAACTAATGGTACAATTTTGGATTATTAAATACTTTAATTGTTTTAAGAAGATCTAAAATGCGTCTTTGGACCACGCCACATGAAATGCACCCGCAGTCCGAGACACATTTTATTAAACGTTGTGAGATAGGGATTTGGGTCACGTAAAATACACACCCGAGTTTAGGAAGGTAATTTTAAAATTATGCGCCTAAAGCAACTATGTATTTTTAGCTTTGCGAGGGCCATAGAAAATTCACTAATTGGCACACCTCGAATTCTGAGGATTTTCAAAGAAATAATTAAAGGAGGGACTGCATTTTGAGATTTTTTTGGCATGACACACCTCAATTTATTCTAACCAAGAGGGTTCTAAATTAAATTAGAGGGCCATAAATTGTACGTTTGGCTAATAATGCACACCCCAAACTAATTTTAAAAGTCTAGCTAATTTGAAAAAAGGTTAAAGAAATTATAACCAATTTAAGCTAAGGTTCGGATTCAACTTAGTAGCATTAAACTTAAACAATCGTTCAATTTTTAAGGCTTGGGCCAGTAGTGATCATCAGCTGAGATAACTGTATCGGAAAGAAAACCGGCCCACACATGATAGCACATACGATTCCAATTCACAAGGGCCTTTAGGTTTGGCCCAAAACATTAGCCCAATATTTAGTGAAATAATGAATAACTAGCGACATGGACTCAAGATCGAGTCCTCCTAGGAACAAAGAAACATTCTGATCACAAAATACTTTTGGCTCCAAATTGCCCTTTTAATAGCTCAAACCTTATTAAGCTTACAATTTTGGCATAATAGACATGGAATGCATTATCTAATTAAATTATTATTATATAGAAAGTGAGAATACACTGGAATTACTACCATAATTTCATACACGATGATGCATACTCTAAACATTCAAATAGGAAGTCAACATGCACTATCATACTGCTGAACTTATTCGAGTACCAAACTAAAATATGAAGAAAGTTACAGTAATGCCCAAGTAATAATTAACTGTAGCTTTACACTTAATACCCACTTGAATACATGGAAACAGAAACCAGCAAGGGCATTTCCTCATCCTACTTAGGATTATGGGACCCGGACCTCAAATGAAAACTTTCTCTAAGGAAAAAGAGTAGCAATATCTTCTAGAATTAACATAAAACTAACTTGCATAGAAGATACTACATTAGACCTTCTGCAGAATAAAAAACAAAAGAGAAGTAGTAATTCGACTGATACTAGATTCAAAACATGATAAACAACTAACATTACATGTTGGAGATTGAATTACTACCTAAACACTAAGAATGGGAGAAACAAAGACAAAAGAACTTAGAAACAACTTGATTCACATCAGGTTTGCCATTCAAATTGCATATCTACATTTCACAAGTTGTCTATGGTTCCAAATAACACTTGAAGATCAAAAAAAGCAAGAATAATGAGGGATCAGCAGCATCAACAATGTAACAATGTTAACACAGAAAAACAAACTCAAACTCCAAAACCAGCTCCAAGCAATTCAAACCAAACTTCTAAAACCAAACTTGAGCCATTTTTCACCTAGATGTACAATTTTGGAACTTTAAGAAGTTCTAAACTAATAAAGAGATTCAGAGAATCAAAAACAAAAACCAATTTTAGCAATTTTCATTTTTGTTTTTTTTTTTTTGGAATTTGAAGAAAGAACTCAATTACTTCTGAAATTTCAGTATTTCTTTTAATATTTTTCTGTCTTTAATATTTGTAAAATCTGATAAAAAATCTCTTCAAAATCTCCTCTATAATTTGACTTGAATGTCAAGTTATGATGCCTTTATAGGAAAGGTTCTAGGGCAGCAGAAATGATTTTAGTTTTGCACTTTAAACTTTCTTGCATTTTTGTTTTTGCTCTCTTGTCCTTAGTTTAAAAATCATGTTTTCACATAAGTCCCAATCCTCCTCTCCTGGAAGCTTCCCAGGCATCAAGATTCTTTTAACCAAAAATCCTTAACTACCTTTTGAATTCCTAGTATTTACCCTTCAACTAATAACCTGGGTTAAAAATACACCAAGGCCCAATTGAGCCAATCTCTAAACTAGGTCAGTGATGATCATAGTTAATATGAGAGACTTGACGAACCAGAAATGGTTGCATAAAACCAATAGAAAACAAATAAATTAAGGAAAAATAGAAAACAAAATAGACAAATCTGATTTTAAAGCTCGAAACAATTTCAACTGTCAATTAAAATGAACTTCGATCACTAGAGAAGATAAACTAAAGCAAATAAAATAATATTATATAAATGAAAGCAGAAAAATATTACAATGCATGAAATCATAAAAAATAAAAGGGAGGGGAAAATACCAAGTACGCCGGAGTGTCTTGACGACATGAAACGTGACGATAAGAGTGAAACCATTAACCCGACTCTAACGAATTCATTCAACTTTGACCTTCTTGGAATGGAGAAAAATCTATGCTAATTGATTGCTCCATCAAGGGCAATTAACTAGCATAGACTATAGCTCAAAACGAGCCTGGCTTTGTATGGAATCAAGAGGAAAAGAGGATATGGGCCTGAACATAGTTTTTTAGATTTGAAATTGGGGAAGCCTTGTTGAGGTTTTCAGGAAACATGTGTGGGAATAAGTTTTGGTGAGGCTTGGGATTACTTGGTTCAAATTTGGGGTAATTTAGGGTTCGAAGATTCAGCTTTCGATCACTGATTCGAGGGTCTCCACGATGATTTGAAGGAAACAGATGCTGGATTCATTATGAAGGGATGAAAAGGGTGCTATGGTGTAAATTTGGCATGGATTGGAGGTCCACTGCCGTCGTTGGAAATTTTCAGTGGGCGGCGGATGGTGGTGAAGGGAGGGTGTGCGGAGACGATGGACACGATCTTAGGTTTCGTTTGAGTTCTTTCAGGAATTTTTATGTAATGGGTATTGAACTCTGGAGTCCGTTGGATGAAGGAGAGCGGAGGGCTCAGATTTAGCTAGAGTTGGGAACTCCAAACGACAATCGTTTGCATTACTGATGAGTCGGACTAGGTGAAGGAACGGGTTTGATGCTGGTTTAATGGGTAATTAAGGTTATTTTAATTGTGCTAAAGGAAATTTAAACTAAAGAGCCCAAAAATCTAATCTCTTTTCTTTCTTTTCGTTTTTGTCTTCAATTTCCAATTTTCTTTTCCTTTTTCAAATTAAAAAATAAAAACATAAATTAACTCTTAACACTAAATTAGCCTAAGAAATATTAATCAATTTTAAATAATAATTAAAACCCAAATTTTAAAGGGAAACTACAAAAATTCAAAAACAAACATTAAAAAAAGTGCAAAATAAACTATTTTTTGTGATTTTTTTCCATTTTTGCAACATTAATTAACTAATTAGCCTAAAAATATAAAATTGGATCCTAAATGCAAATACAAAATATTTTCATATTTTTTATGGATTAAATGAAATTAAATATGCACACAGAATGCAAACAAACAGGAAAAATTGTGCAATAATTCCTAAAAATAACAAATAATTAAAGAAAAATCAAATCTTTTGGAATTCTGTAAGAGTAATTCATGCGAGGCAAAAATCACGTGCTGACAGCTGCCCCTCTTTCCTCAGAGACACGAAGGATTTTTGGGCAAAGATAAAATGAGCAATTATGAGGGATTTTTCCTGTTTATCACTCCATTAAGAAGTGTTTTTGAAAAGTGTCTGACCGAACCTTGCTTCAAAGATTACCTACATATCATTGGCTATAAAGGAAACAGGTCAGCATAGTTCTGGAAGTTTTGGTAGTTGGGACTAACGGGAAGCTGTGATTTCACTATTGCCGCCGCTGCTACTACTTGTCGATGTCCTTATTACACCAAAAGGAATAATCAAAAGCTAAGCATGCTAAGCCTATAAACTACGAGTTACAAGATTCCTATCTATAAATCTATTGAAGCTTGATCTTGAGTCTTAGTGGATTGTTGCTGTGGACTCCGATCTGAATCTTGATGCTTGCAAGCTGTAGGTGTTGGTTCTTTCTTCAGCATTGGATCAAGGCGGGACATGCGAACCTTGTGACTTCAATCGTATCATGAGCAGTCCGCATCTGCGTACGCATTAGCATTTTGAATTCACTTCTTTTGTTCTTCTGTTCTTTTCTTTATTCTAGATTGAGACTCATTCTTTTGGCTACCTCAGATCCTGTGCCTCGAGGTCAAACATGCTCAGAGACCACAACAAATATACGGAAAAACTTTTTCTGCCCCAGTTTTCACTAGGAAAATTTCTTGAGTTATTTGTAACAAAAATGTGAACTTATTCTCTTTTTTCTCTTTTTTTTTTTCTGAAAGTAATAAAAATACGGATTATGTCTATTTAGAAGGGAAAAGGTTAGGGAATGGACATCTACAATATCACTCAGGGATTGGAGCTCTGATGTTGGTAAAAAGCGACTAGGGAATGGAGGCCCTAAGTCTAAAATTCAACTTAGGGAATGGAGCCCTAATGTTGGTAAAAGGGCGACTAGAGAATGGAGGCTATATGTCTAAAAATCTCAACTCAGGGATTTGAGCCCTAACGTTGGTAAAAGGCGAATAGGGAATAGAGACCCTATGTCTGAAAACTCAACTCAGGGAATGGAGCCCTAATGTTGGCAAAAGGCGACTAGGGAATGAGGTCCTATATATAAAAACTCAACTCAGGGATGGGAGCCCTAATGTTGGTAAAAAGGCGGCTAGGGAATGGAGGCCCTAGGTCTAAAAACTCAACTTAGGGATTGGAGCACTAATATTGGTAAAAGGTGACTAGGTAATGGAGACCTACTGTCTAAAAGTTCAACCGAGGGATTGGAGCCCTAATGTTGGTGAAAGGTGACTAGGGAATGGAGGCCCTACGTCTAAAAACCAACCTCAGGGATTGGAGACCTAATGTTGGTGAAAAGGTGATTAGGGAACGGAGGCCCTACGTCTAAAAACTCAACTCAGGGATTGGAACCCTAATATTGGTGAAAGGCAACTAGGGTTGGAGGCCCTATATCTAAAAAACTCAACTCAGAGATTGGAGCCTTAATATTGGTAAAATGGTGACTAGGGAATGGAGGCCTTATATCTAAAAACTCAACTCAAGGATTGGAGCCCAAATGTTGGTAAAAAGGTGACCATGGAATAGAGGCCCTATGTCACAAAACTCAACTCATGGATTGGAGCCCTAATGTTGGTGAAAATGCGACTAAGGAATGGAGGCCCAATGTCTAAAAAATCAACTTAGGTATATGAGCCTTAATGTTGGTTAAAAGGTGAATAGGGAATAGAGACCCTATGTCAAAAAGTTCAACTCATGGATTGGAGCCCTAATGTTAGTAAAAAGGCGATTAAGGAACAGAGGCCCTATGTCTAAAAACTAAACTCAGGAATTGGAGCCCTAATGTTGCTAAAAAGCGACTAGGGAATGGAGGCCCTATGTCTAAAAACTCAACTCAGGGATTGAAGCCCTAATGTTGGTGAAAGGCGACTAAGGAATAGAGGCCCTATGTTTAAAAACTCAACTCAGGGATTGCAGCCGTAATGTTGCTAAAGGCGACTAGGGAATGGAGGCTCTATGTCAACTAAACTCAGGGGTTGGAGCCCTAATGCTGGAGAAAGGCGACTAGGGAATGGAGGTCCTATGTCTGAAAACTCAACTCAGGGATTAGAACCCTAATACTGGTAAAAAGGTGACTAGGGAATGGAGGCCATATGTTTAAAAACACAACGCAGCGACTGGAGCCCTAATGCTGGTAAAACGACGACAAGGGAATGAAGGCCCTATGTCTAATCACTCAACTCAAGGATTAGAGCCCTAATGTTAGTAAAAAAGCGACTAGGGAATGGAGGCCCTATGTTTAAAAACTCAACTCTAGGATTGGAGCCCTAGTGTTGGTAAAAAGGTGACTAGGGAATGGAGGTCCTATGTCTAAAAACTCAACTTAGGGATAGGAGCCCAAATGGTTGTTAAAAAGCGACTAGGGAATGAAGGACATATGTCTAAAAACTCAAATCATGGATTAGAGCCCTAATGGTTGTAAAAAGTCGACTAGGGATGGAGGCTCCATATCTAAAAACTCAACTCAGGGATTGTAGCCCTAATGTTGGTAAAAGGCGACTAGGGAATGGAGGCCCTATGTCTAAAGACTAAACTCAGGGATTGGAGCCCTAATGTTGGTAAAAGGAGACTAGGGAATGGAGTCTCTATGTCTAAAAACTAAACTCAGGGATTTGAGCCCTAATGTTTGAGAAAGGCGACTAGGGAATGGAGGCCCTATGTTTAAAAACTCAACACAGGGATTGGAGCCCTAATGTTGGTTAAAAGGCAACTAGGGAATGGAGGCCCTATGTCCAAAAACTCAACTCGGGGATTGGAGCTCTAATGTTGGTAAAAGGAGACTAGAGAATGGAGGCCCTATGTCTAGAAACTCAACTCAGGGATTGGAGCCCTAATGTTGGCAACGGGTAAAAATTGATATTAGGGATTCTTGATTGTGATTTTTGTTTCGATCTTCTTTATTTTTCTTTTTTTTTCATTTTCATTTCATTTTTATTTGAATAAAATGCATAAAATAATTTTGGAGGAAAAACTTCCTTTTTGGGTTGATTGTTACTATAAAGCTACTTCTAGCTTTTGCGCATCTTTTCCTTTTGGTTGCACATGCTTTTGCACTATTTTTTTTGGGTTGCACCTGTTTCGATTTTTTAAATAAATAATAATTTTTAGTTTGAAATGGTGGTTGGTTTTGTGGCCTTTATTTTTTAGATCACTTGATCTCAGCCCAACCCTTTGGTGAGAACCTCTGCTGCTTGCTGGCTTTTCTGAATATTGATCTCTCTCTGAAAACCGAGGAACTCAGCTTTTCAAAATTTCTCATGACGGCTCCCCGTATGAGGCTTTGGACTCATTACTTCATTCTGCCTCTAAGGGCTTTTGAATTTGAATTTCTTTTTCAGAGCATCGGCAATCATGCCCAGTCGGGATCAACTTGATGCACCCGCTGAGGTTGAGTACTTTTCTTTGGCTTTTGTTAAGCAGAATCTTATAAAACTAATCTTTCCACCTTTTTTTGTATTATTTTTGGAAACAGAGTTAAACCAAAAGGGATTCAAGGAAAAGTAAACAGGAGGCAAAAAATGAATTTAAAGAGAAGTGTCCCTTTCAGGGAGGAAGGAAGGACTTATCTGGGGTGCATGCAGACTTCAATAGACATGACATGCTTCTTGGAGTGGATTCTCGATCCGCACAATGAGGGATGTACCTGAACTCTATTGACTTGAATCGCCTGCCAAGATCTTCCACGTGGTGCCTATGTGGGATAAGCTTGACATCTCAGGTCTCCCATTCTCCCTAAGCTTGCCGAGTAATCAAATATGAGCCCCTCATGATTAACAGATCTTCGACGTCCTTGTTGATTTCCATGTTTATACCCATAATGCAGGCTTCATACTCGACAGTGTTATCTGTGCAGAAAAACCAAAGCCGAGCTGTGGCTGGGTAATGCTGACCTGTGGGTGAGATCAAAGTTGCCCCGATTCCCACACCTTTTGCGTTTACCTCTCCATCAAAGAACATTTTCCATGCAGTTGTATCCTTGGATATTGCCTCGACCAAATTTACCTCTTCATCCGAGAAGTAAGTGTTCAAAGGTTGGTATTCATCATCAACCATATTTTCAGCCAAATGATCTGTTGAAGCCTGGGCTTTCAATGCCATGCGAGTGACATAGACTATGTCAAATTCAGTGAGTAGGATTTGCCATTTTGTTAACCTTCCCGTGGGCATTGGTCTTTGGAATATATATTTCAAAGGATCAAACCTGGTTATGAGGTTAGTGGTGTAAGCTTGCAGATAATGCCCAACTTTTGAGCGACCCAAGTTAAAGCACAGCAGATTCATTCCAACAAATTATACTTAGCTTCATAACTGGTGAAGTTTTTACTCAGATAGTAGATTTCCTGCTCTTTCTTTTCGGTCACATCTTGTTGCCCAAGGACACAACCAAAAGAATTTTTTCAAGACTGCCAGGTACAGGAACTGAGGCCTTCTTGGTTTAGGCGGGACCAGGACTGGTGGATTAGAGAGATATTCTTTGATTCTATCAAAAGCTTCCTAACATTCATCTATCCATTTGATTGCCGCATCTTTCTTCAGCAATTTGAATATGGGTTCACACGTGAATGTAAACTGAGCAATGAACAGGCTGATATAGTTCAATCTGCCCAATAAACTCATCACATCATTCTTGGTTCTTGCAGGAGGCAAATCCCGAATAGACTTTATCTTTTTTGGATCTAATTCAATACCCCTCTGGCTGACTATAAAACCCAAAAGTAGGCATGATGGAATCCCGAATGCACATTTACCTGGGTTCAGCTTCAAATCATATTTACACAATCGCTCAAAGAATTTCCTCAAGTATCGAACATGGTCGTCCTGGATTTTGGACTTGATGATTATGTCGTTCACACACAGCTCTATCTCATGGTGCATCATATCATGAATATAGCAGTCATGTCCCTCATGTAGGTTGCTCCGGCATTCTTAAGACCAAATGGTATGACCTTGTAATAGTATGTGTCCTGGGTGTGGTAAAAGTTGTTTTTTCTGCATCTTCTTCATCTATCACCACCTCGTGATATCCTGCGTAATAATCCATAAAGGACTGTATCTCATGTTTGGCACAGTTATCAACAAGGATGTGGATGTTTGACAAATGGAAATTATCTTTGGGAATTCCCACTCGGGTCTTCCCATCTTTCTTTGGAATTGGAAAAAATTAGCTAGCCATGTGGTGTACTGAACCACTCGGATCACCCCTACTTTCAACTATTTCGTGACTTCTTCTTTGACCTTGTCACTAACATCAGTTTTAAACTTCCTTTGCTTTTGCTGGATAGAGGGGTAATTGGGGAAAGTTGGCAACTTATGAACTACCAAATCAACAATTAGTCCTGGCATGTCATCATATGACCAAGCAAACACATCTTTGAACTCAAACAAGAGTTGGATTAATGCATCCCAAGTTTTTTCATCTGTGTCAATGCTTATCTTGGTATTCCTGATTTTTTTAGAATTGCCCAAAATTAACCGGCTCAGTGTCATCTAAGTTCGGCTTATGTTTATTCTCAAATTGTTCCAGTTCTCGATTTATTTCCCTAAAGCCTCTTCTTCATCATATTCTGGTTCTTAGTTAATTATTTCACAAGTAGACAACGTGTTTTATCGGAGCACAAAGTACGCAAGCATTTCATGTTAATTAAAGCTGCATTATTGGGACAGAAAGAAGAAATAAAAATAACAAAATCATAAGGAATAAAGAAAGATGAACGATGAAATATTGATTTCATTTCATTGAATTTGAGGATAACAGGGTTAACATTGGAATTTAAAAGGCATGAAGCTAAAGAAAATATTCGAGCTACACACTGGAATAACTCGTGGTGTAGAAAAAATGGCAGGACAGGTCTGCCGGGACTCCCGCCTGATTGGGAATGGTGTAGCCTTCCGATGTTGCAGTTTGGCATTAGGTCCTATGCATAGCACCTCAGCGGTACTTGAGCCTTCCCCTAGCTGGACCATGTGGGTTTTATATAGTAGCTTCCTCATTGCCCCACAGATTTCTTCAGCCATAAAGGCCTCATTTTTCTCTTCTTTATTGTACTTGGGTTTGACAAATGTTCTATACATATGTGGAACTGGCTGAGGCAAGACCCATCCATCATTCTTTCTACCATACGCCCATTTTACATAAGCTGGCGTGGGTCGGAAACCTACACCAAAGAACTTCTCACTGGTTGTCTGGGTGATAGGTTCAACTATTCCCTGTAATGATTTCCCGATCCCCTTCCCAGGTTTATAGCCATTCCTGATCATTTCTTTGGCAACCATGATTGATGCATTTGAAAGGAAAGGTTCAGGTCAAGGGTTTCCTTCCTCATACTGGTGTGCAACCACGCTCTCAAAAGCCCGATAGACTATGTGTTCACTCCCCTCTATTTCTATAAGACATGGGACTGACGGGTCCCGATAGATCGATTGTCCATCTTTCCCGTAGACCACAATATCATGATCCTCATGCTCGAATTTCACCATCTGGTGCAGAGTAGAAGGCACAGCCCCCGCTGTATGAATCCACGGCCTTCCCAAATAAAGTTGTAGGAGGTCCATGTCCAAAACCTGGAAGGTTACTTTGAAGTCTACTAGGCTGATAGTCAGAATCAGATCAATCTCTCCTACTGTATTCCTTTTCATGCCACCGAAAGCACATACACAAACATTGTTGGTCGTATTCTCTCAGTACCAATTTCCATATATTGCAGAGTTGAGAGTGGGAAAATATCTACCCCAAAACCACTATCCAACATGACCTTTTTCACATAGTACCATTTGCATTTGACTGTCAAGTGAAGGTCTTTGTTGTGTGCGGCCCCTTATGGGGGAAAATCATTCTTGCTGAAGGAGATTTGATTGACTACAAAAAATCTTTCTACCATCCTCTCCAAGTGTTCTATAATGGTTTCAACGTGTACATATGCTTCATTGAGAGTCTTGATCAATAACTTTTGATGTTTTGTAGAGTTCATCAACAGAGATAACAGAGGGACTTGAGCAGGAGACTATCGAAGCTGGTCGATTATCTCATAATCTACCATTTTTATATTTTGAAAGAATGCCTCTGCTTCTTCGGCACTCACCAGCTTCTTAGGTGTGAAACGCTCTCTCGTGGCATAGTTCATCTTAGCCATGTTATTTTCTTGAACTTCTCCCGAAATTTCTTTGCCCTTGTAACTCACTACTGATTTGTTATAGTTTCAAGGCACAATGGTAGGATCTGTTGTGGGATTTTGTGGTGCGAGACCAATAACCACGGGCTCACTTAGTCGTGGTGGACTTATTGGCCCCCGCATCACATAAGTCTCTTTTGGAACAACATTTGGGTTGTCTTGTTTAGCTCGAACCTCCTTGGAGGACTCAATGACATCAGTTTTTATTTTCTTCTCCGACTTCTGAGGGGTGGTTTTGTTCTTTTTCTCCCCCTTGTCTTAAGTGGGTATAGCTTTTGGTTCCTTTTCTACGTCTGCTATGGAAATTGTGGCCTTCAAAGCCGGGTCAAACTCCTTATCCTCACAAATCATTCCTATAATCGGCCCATTGTTGTGAGACGGTAGTGGGTTGTTAGTCACAGTGGGAATATCTTCGTGCCTTAGTACTATTCTCGTTTGTTCTATCAATTTCTCCATGGCTATCTTTAGAGTCCAATATTTATCCATGTGATGCCCTTCTACCCCTAAGTGGTAGGCGCATTAGGACCAGCTCTGTAATCGGGAGACACTGGGTTCTGCCTGGTTTGGAGAACAAGCTGTAACAAACCTATTTGAACAATTTTAGGTGGTATGCTCGAATAGGATTCACCGATGGGTGTGAAATTCGGCCTCTTAGGTGTTCACTGGCATGGAAATTGATTAGTGGAAGCGGGGGGTAGTAGTGAGTTTGGTAAGGAGGTTGGTTTCTAGAAAATGGAGGTTGGTTTCTAGAAAATGGAGGTTGGTTTTGATTGACTTGTTGTTGTAGCCTGACATAAGGTTGAGAATTCACTAGCGTGTATGGCTGAGGAGCATAGGTCACATCTTGGTGGGGTAATAGTGTTGTGGGGTTCTTTCAGAGAAAAGGTATCTTGGAGTATGGTATTTTCTTGCGCTTGAGGCTGCCATTGATGTTTCTTCCTTTTTCTTTTAGTTTTCTACTCCCCCAAACGCACCCTGGATGGCTTGGGAGATAGCCCTTATAATAGATTGGCTCAAAACTCGACCTGGTTTCAACCCATTTTCAACCACTTTGCCAATCTGGATGGCTTCAGCGAACGACTTACCCATTATGGACACCATGTTTTGGAAGTAATCAGCCTCTTGGGCTTGGAGGAAAATTGTGACCATTTCAATCTCATCCATTGGAGTCTTTACCCCGGAGTCCTACTCACGCCATTTAACAACGTACTCTCGGAAGATTTTAGAGGACTTATTCATTAGATTTGTCAATGAGTTCCTATTCGGTGCAATATCAATGTTGCACTGAAATTTCCTGACGAAATCCCGAGCAAGTTCATCCCAGATGTGCCAGCGGGATATATCTTGGTCCATATACCATTTAGAAGCGATGCCAACCAAACTTTCTCCAGAGTAGGCCATGAGGAGTTCTTCCTTTCCAACTACTCCCTGCAAACTGTTTGCAATATCTTTTGAGGTGGGCAATGGGATCCCTGTGCCCATCATATTTATCAAATTTTAGGGTTTTAAATCCCAATGGTAGATTCACATGATGGAGTATACAAAGGTCTGTCCACTCGGGCCTTGTATCCTTTTAAGACTTTGCTTCATACTCATCATCTTTCTCGCAATCTCTTTTTGCTCGGGAGTTTTGGTGGCTCTTTCTTGCCCAGCGATGAACTCATATCGGGATGGTTGAGAGTAAGTATAGCTGGAAAACTGTGTAGGTTCCAATGGAAAGAATGTGTTTGGAAAGTGAAAGATGATGAGTCAAAGCTAGGCCTGGAAAGTGTAGGTTGTGTCGTAGTTGAGCAAGGTGGAGTAGTGAAGATATTTGAAGCTGCACCAGACATTATCACATGGGGGCGAGCCTCAGAAGGTGTTCCCATAAAATGAGCTGAGATAGTAGGGTATCCTAGCGGTGTATTTGGGTGACTGATTGGGACGTTAGAGGTACCGCTTACCCTAGGAAAGAGTTCAGGGAATCCCGGGATTACGCTTGGTGGTTCCTTCCATTCGCCCAGGCGTCCCACATTTCCATTACACGGAGACACATAATTCTATTTTCTTTGGCAGCTACCAATTCTGACATTGGGATGCCTGAGATCGGATTATCCTCCATGAGGGGAATTATTGGCAGAGTCATTTCTGAAGACATTTCAATGCTTCTTTTCCATCTCGTAAAGTATGGATGCGAAGCTTGATTACCACAAAACTAACCACCTTCCTATAAAATCTGGATTGGAAACAGCAACGATACGGTCAGTTGACACAAATAGCACATGATTGTATGTTGGGGGCATGAGGCACCTATACAGTTAAATGGGTTTCTACGTGTTTTGCAACGGTTGCATGTTTCATCCCAGCCTTTACTTATTTTTCCGATCTTCCCTTCTTTCCACTTCCAAACATACACTCTTTCCCTTTCATCTCTTTTCTTGCTTTCTTTTTTTTTTTCATTTTCCTTAGATTGTTTTCTTTCTCTTTTTTTATTCACCCTTTTCTTATTGGAATTATTCACAAAATTACGACCGGATCCAATGAGGATTGCCTACGTATCATGATGCCACGTGAATCAGATTATTATGTAGTTCAAGAAAAAAAATATGAAAAATAAAGAAATAGTTTTTGAAATTTTCGATTTTCATTAATAAAAACTTCTAAATTTCTATTACAAAAGATTTCAACCTACTCATTTTATTGGAATATAAAACTACGAAAAGACTCAAAATAAATCGAAGTACATACTTGATAAATGAAAAATCAGGAATACATTAAAGCTTCAATTCTTTGGGGCCGTGGGACATTATTCGGTCTTGTCAGGGTCCTACTTACGAGATCTCCTTGAAACCGCTCCAAATCACTCATTAAGTGGCGGACAAATGCCATCACTACAGCGAAGAAAGTGGTTTGAGTCATGTCCTATCATGCTTGGAATTTTGTGACAATGTAGTCGGCAATGGCTCTAACCCTCTCTCGGATTCTACCCTTTTCCTAAAGTAGACGGCCGATTTGCTGATTCCTGGCTTCCAACATCCGAGTGTTGTGATGGTTTTGATTTTGCAGCTGCTGGGTTTCTTCCTCCATATGAGCCATCAGAAAATAGCAATGTTCTCTGTAAGTCTTAAAGTCTTTGTCTTGCTTATTCGCCTTGTTCTCAAGGGTAGTTAACTTTCTTCTCAGATTGGTGATTGTCCCTTCATATTTGCTTTTCGTTTGTTGCACAAATTGTGCCTTCGCTTCTGCATTCTTTTCCAACTGAGCCCATACTTTTGGTAGATTGGCTTCAGACTTTTCTAGATCATCTTGACTCTCAAGCGCTTTCTTTCTCAAACTACTTATAAGCCTTTCATCCGCTCGACTTCTTTCCGGGTTTCTAGCTGCTATACTCATTTTCTGGATTTGAGCTTTGAGGGCTTCATTTTCCTTAGATAGCTTTTTCTTTTCCCCTTCATCTGCGGCAGCTTGGATACTCTTGGCAAATTCCAGATCCCTGATTTGTCCTTCTAACTTACCTATTTCAGCCATGTAGCTTTCTTCCTTTGCCAACCAGCCCCACTGCTCTTACGAGTCGTTAGTGAAATGTTGAACGTGGGATCTCTTAGCAGGTCTCTAAGGAATCTAAAACATTTACCAAAACGAACAATGTACTTGGGGTCTATCTCACCTCTAGCAAGATCCCACACCATAGTCTTAGGCTCAAGAAATCCATATTCATTCCACACCTGACAAATTTTTCTTTCCGAAAATACGGATTTTGGGCCCAATTTGATGAAATGTCTACTCAAATATTTGTCATGGGGAATGGTTTGAAATCGGCCAGTTGGCGGAAAACCATGTGAGAGGCAAATGGCTGGATGTTTCGGATGCCCATTAGGAGGAGATAACACACTTCGACTGACATGTATACTGCTTCGGTGACAGGAATCCATCCGAAATCCCACTCAATTTTATCGGCAGTCAAAGAGCTCAAGTGTGCAAACCAAGCCTCAGTACCCTCGAGCAATTCAATAACCACTAATTGGCTTTCAAATTATTCGATGCAACTCAAATTGGTCATACCGTAATTCAGATACCTGAGCAGGTGGCGGAGATGCTCTTGTATCCACAGTTGTAGTAACAGATTGCAGCCTTGGAAGAATTTTCCCCCTTCTTGACAGATAGTTAAGGCTCGGTAAATTTTAGATAAGATCAGGGGAACCAAAGTGCCATTATCTTTCTTTATTTCAACATCAACCATTCCCACGAGACCCACTTCTATATTACCATCTTCTCGTGGACATATTAAAATACCCAAGAATGCTACTACTAAAGCCAAACCCCGCCTTGCCTCCCATTTATCTTTAATTCCAGCATGGGTTAAACCAGTATTTGGAGCTTCAAAACCTTAGGGGTTACCATAGCGTTGATACAGGAACTGGAAAGTGCAATACCCTTCAGACAAATTTCCATCCTGAATATCCTGACTATTACTCAGTAGATCCAAAAATTTGTGGGGAGATACCGATCTTGGTGACATTGGGTACCAACTCCTAAGGTTTCCATTAAGGCCATCATAACTCGCAATTTCCCATAATGTGGGTGTGAGCTCAAAGTTAGAAAAACGGAACACATTGCTAGTTGGATCCCAAAAAGGTATCAGGGCTTCAATCACGTCCAACCTTGGCTTGATGTTCAAAAGTCCAGTGAGACCACACAGAACCTTTACCACAATATTTTTACTACCATTTCCCAAATCATTCCACCATATGTGGAGCTGTAAAGGGATCTCTTTAAGAGCTGCGAAAGGTTCATTTTCATTTGTGCTCATCATGCACATTTATTAAGGTGATTTAATAACTCATTTTGACCTAAAAACATAAAGGTTAACACTATTTTTTCAAAATTGTGTTTCAAAATAAAACCCAACATTGAAAATACGGCCTTTCAGCACTTTGGGAAAGAAGATTTTAAAGCTGTGATTGCTAACTGTTTATAATTTGAAAAGGGACCCAAAGGTGGTTGTTCTTGCAAAATGGCCTTCCGACACTCTTTTAGGGATATTCGATTTATTTTAAACAAGAATGACATCACCCTGCTTATTTAGGATAAAATAAAATTGGTCTTTTTTTGGGCTAATTTAGCAAAAGGGAAGTTGGACCCCATTGGGGTTTCCTACATATCTCACATTCGGTGAGAATCAGACTGGCGTAGTTCGGGCAAGTTTAACAAAACAGCTATTTTTTGAAAACAAGATTTTCTTCTTTTTCTTTTTCTTTTTTTTTTTTTCAAAACTTCGTAGAGTTTAGTACCTCTTGGACATTGATTTTATAAAACCTCTATACATAAACAAAGATAGTTAACGTGTCTTCTAAACAAGAAGGTTTTGATCTCTTATAAAATAAGGTCGGTGGATGTCACCGATGGGATAATTCGAACTGTAGATTCTACATGGGTTGATTTTCGAGCCGGCCACTATCATTCTTGAGGAAGATACATATCTACCATATGAAGTCCCACCATCAGTGAGGGCCGTGGAAGGCGTACCTCTCTTTGATGCCGAGGTTGGAGTTGGTGGGCCACCTGTCGAAGTTTCGGGTACCGTGCTTCGGGATGAGCCATCGTCCTGACATTCCTTAATCCACCGATGGAAGAGATAAGAGTGTTACTGAGGACGACTATGAAACGGGCTCTGATCTTCGGCCGATGAGGTGCGGATGCTAAGTGAGGGGTTTACTAGGGTTGAAGTAAGGCTGGAAGGGTCCACTCGTACCATTGTGGTCCCTATGGACTGGGACCTACTGGTGAACACGGAGTACGTGGTCTCTTCATTAGGTCCTATTTTCTACGATGTGGAGAGAAAAAATCTCGAGAAACTGGATGCTAATGCCCTATCAACGAGAATAGCCGGCCTCGGCCTTAGGGTATGCTTTTTATACCTTTTCAATTTTCGTATCTTTACACTTAGTTTTTATTTTTTATTTGACTTTGATTTTTCTTCCCCCCCCCCTCTCTCTCTCTCTTTTCTTTTTAGACTATTATTCTATCGATACCAAGAGGAGAGGCAAAAAACCATTTTTTGGAAGACGGAGAGAAAGTGCCGTGAATACCGCAACAAGCACCACGAGATTTGTAGGTAGTTTGGCGGGAGTGGTAACTTTCAGACTATCCAATATGAACTATAACTGAAAGATGACGAATTGATAAGAGTCATTTGGTAAGTGCAACACCCTTCAAGGGGCTCGAGGTGATCAAGAGAGTTCGGGCCTATTGTGCGGATCTTCAGTCCCAAATGGTTTCGCTGGGGGCCGATCTCGGAGAATATCTAATCAAGGTGTATGCTCTGAGTGACGAAGTCGCCAAGAAGACAGTGGACTTAGATAATACTGAATTGGCGCGATTGGGGGCTTCGACAAAAGTGAAGGCTTTGGAGGCCGTAATCCGCATTCTTCGATTTGAGGGGAAAGTAATTTAGAAATGTCCAAGCACTAGGAAGAGAGGTTCGATAAGCGGAAGGGTTTCTGGATAAAGAGGTTTCCAGCCTTGGTGACCAAGTTATTGTTCTCGAGGTTGAGAAGGTGATAACTAGGGATTCTAGCCTGTTTTATGCTCCTTTTTGCTTGATTTTATTAGGATTAAAAGTGTGTACAAATATTCTCGAAAGCTAATTTATTGTGCTTGTTTGTAGTATTTGGTCAAAAAGAGACAAAAAACTCAAAACCAGCTCACAAAGGAGTGAAACCTTCACATGTTCAAAGCTGAGTCAAAAGGGTGCTAACAGTGAAGAAACAGAAGCTAACCCTGAGGGTCTACAGGTCTTTATTATGCTCTCAGTAGTGGCAAGGTTTAGAGAGTTAATTTTTGGGCATAACAAGTTACCACTGCCCGCGATTAAATTGTGCGGCAGCGGTATCTCACACACGATAGCGGTCAAGTTCTCACCCTCAGCGGAAGTGAGAATCAGATAACTAACTCTTGAGCTCAAATTGAATACCGCGGCCCACGCTCAGATTTTGTGGCCGCGGTTGGATGAGCACTAAGGCGATACTTTTTACGTTCCAAGTGGACTCACGTTCAGAACCAGCTAAAAAGAGAAGAACTGCGGTTCATGTTTGCTTTTATGCGGCCGCGGTAGTCCAAGTGCTGAGGTGGTCCATTTTTCTCTGTCAACGGAATCCTCGTAGGAGCGATTTTGTCTGAAAATTTTAGTTGTGTATAAATAGTTCTTTTTCAGATTTTTAGGTCATTTATTGTGCGAGGAATACGTGAACAATAGCGTTTTGTTATTTTGAGTAATTTTAGAGCTTGGTTAACTATTAATCTTACATTCTTCTCTTGTAATTACTTTTTAAGGGTTATATTTCTTCTAAATGTTTGATTTTTTCCTTAATTATGAGTAGCTAAACCTATTAGCTAGGATTGTGGCTAAATCATAGTGCGGTATTTAATGGGTCTTCAATTTTATGTCTTAAATGTTTATGGGTGAATGATATTTGGCTTCACTTATGCTTTAAATGTTGAATTGGTGGTTGTAAATACTGATTTGTGTCTGTTTGACTTAGGATCTTCTTGAGAAAGAGAGACTAAGTTTAGAAAATTTAGGCTAACAAGGAATTGTGGTGCAATAAAGAGATCGATAGCCCTAATCAAAAGGTTAAACCTAGATATAGTAATATCCCACTTGAGCCAATTTTGCTTGCATTATTTGAACACTCAATTGAGCTTGAGAAAGCCAATTAGGGAAAAGTCACTCAAACTATCGACATGTATAGAGTGAGTAGTTATGTGCAATGGCTAAAGCGGCATCCCTATTATATCAAATTCGCCTTATGTTTTAGATCCCGTTAGATACTCACATAGGTATATGTCACTTCCCTAATGTCTTTTTATCAATTGAGCAAACCTTGCAAAATTATCATACTTAGCTTAGTTTCCCACGTTATTAGTATTAAGTAGAATAGTAAACAAATAACGAATGATTGGAAGTGAAATTAAGAACATTGGACATTTCTAGATTAGATATGAACCCAATTACAAACCTATCTTAGCTCTTTGTGGATTCGATCCCAAACTTTTATTTAAAAGCTGCATAGACCGCTTGTTGATACATAATATTTCCCTATATATTTTAAATATACAAAAATACCATCAAAATAACATATATATATATATATATATATATATATATATATATATATATATATATATATATATATATATATATATATATATATATATACATATATATATATATATATACATATATATATATATATATACATATATATATATATATATATATATACATATATATATATACATCTATATATATACATATATATACATATATATATATACATATATATATATATACATATATATATATATACATATATATATATATATATATATGTGTGTGTGTGTGTGTGTGTGTGTGTAAGCATGCCTAATGTTTTATTTATTTTTCCCATAATTTTAAGGGTTTAAATTGATTTAGTTTCCCCTTTTTTATCCATAAAATCCCTAATAATTATCTCTAAAATTATTAGTTTGATAATTCACCTATTGAATTTCTATATTTATGCCAAAATTTGGCTAAGGTAATTTTTATATATCTGTTTTATATATATATATATATATATATATATATATATATATATATATATATATATATACATATATATATATACATATATATATATATATATATACATATATATATATATATACATATATATATATATATATATATGTGTGTGTGTGTGTGTGTGTGTGTGTGTAAGCATGCCTAATGTTTTATTTATTTTTCCCATAATTTTAAGGGTTTAAATTGATTTAGTTTCCCCTTTTTTATCCATAAAATCCCTAATAATTATCTCTAAAATTATTAGTTTGATAATTCACCTATTGAATTTCTATATTTATGCCAAAATTTGGCTAAGGTAATTTTTATATATCTGTTTTAATTACTTTTTAAATTTTTGAAGCTAAATTGCACATAATTACAATAATAACTCTTTTAAGATTTAATTATGTTTTATATGAATAGAATTGGATCTTGTATTTTTAAATTGCTAACTATGCGTTCTAAATCATTTTAGCTTTTTAAAATTATTATTAGAAATTATTTACTATCTTTTATAAAATAAATAGGGAAACAGGCTATTTAAAATATATCCAAAATTGGCTCTCAATTATAGCCAAATCAAGACCCCAATCCCCATCCCAATTTTACAATCAAAACCCGACCCACACCCTATTAACCCATATCCAAACTCGAAACTCCACCTACCCTTTTTAATCTCGACCGTTGATTTCCCATATCAACGGTCCACATTATTTCTTGCCTTTTTAATCCACCCCCCTCCCAAAACCTTACCCCATTCTCTTATTTGCACCGCCTTTGAATCCCTTCCTCTCCAAATTCTCTCTGAGACCTAACCCTAACCCTAATCGCCATCACCGATGAGAACCTCCTTCCTATGGCATTTTCGTGCCTTCTCCGACCACCTACGGTCTCCTATGCTCCACGGCTCTATGACTTCATGAGTCCTTGAGAAGATCTCGAGGAAAGCCAACCTGTTCTGGTTTGAAACTCGTTTACTGGCCTATCTCCGTCCATTTTTATTTGTAAGAAAGGAGTTTCTCTTCTTCTTTTTTTTGAATCCATGAGTTTTTAACAGATTCTCTTTATCTCTACTATTTTATTAAAACACTAGTTCACTACTGTTCAATTCTTCTCAAATCTGTATAGATCTGAGGTGATTCAAGTATTATTAATCATTTACCTCAAAAAATTCTCCTATTTTAGCTAAATATTTCGATTTTAGTCTTTCTTTTCTAAAACTAGAGTTTCTCGGAGTTCTTTTACGCATGTTCTAACTGATTTTGTTATGATTAAACCATTTCCCTTGTTTTTTTGGACCCATTTTATGCTCTTACAAGTTTTATCTTGACTTTATTAAAAGCCCCCTTTTTTAGATTTTTCTTTACTTTGTTTCTAAGAATGTCCATATGATTTTCCTTACTTTTCTTCCCTAAGTGTTGGCATGCTTCTTTACTTCATGTCCGTGTGTTAGCTTGCTTACTTGAGTCATGTGATTACCCTATTTCAAATATGTTTTCCCGAATTCCTAGCCTACTTATGCCGCTTTTGTGTGACTATGCCTTGCTTCTTTCTGTGACTATGCTTCGAATATGTTTTTCGTGCTACATCTGTGGACCTCCTCTATATATAGGTTGAAAGTCTAGAGTCATGAATCCCTTTTGATCGAGTCTGGTTTTCCTTAATCGATGATAGATTGAAAATTTTCTTTCAAAAAACCCTAAAGCTTTACCCCGTCTGTTAAGCTGACTCATTTCCTTACCAAATTTTGCTATGGCACTTATTTTTTTCTACTAAGTTGTGTCCTTAATCAGGGCTTTATGAATTTTTTCCTACTCTATGCTACTGAATCTCGACCCCTACCTTTCCGCTTAATTAATTTTCCTTGCCTTGTCTGCGTTGCTACTGATTGTCTCCTTAGTTTGAAAACTTTCTGAATCTAGACTTAATTACCATACTGGTACTATTTCGAAATTTTTCCTTACTCCAGCCATATATGATTTCTTTCCTTACTTGCAACCTGTTGTTTAGCATTCACACAGACTCCCTTAATTAAAGAGAGATTCACATAAATTTTTATACCGAGTTCTATAATTACTAAATAACTAATTTTTGCCTTATTTTAACCAGTTTTGAAACTACTATATAAAGACTCTCTTCTACAGTCTTAATATACGAACAAAGTTCAGAATACATACACACACACTCAAACTCTCTATTCTTTCTTTGCCCCTTAATGCTAACTGCTTTTCTAGCGGGCTGAAAGCCAAGTCTAGACTGTGGAACTCTACTTGCTTTACTTTCTACACTTTACTTCTTCATGTGGTATGTCTCTAATTTATATTTGAAACTCAACTTTACGTGTTCCATTCCTATAAATCCATGCTTCTTATTGTACTAGTTATTCAATTTGTTTCTATGTTTAATTATATTAAGCATGTTTAAATTCTTGCCTTATGTGTAATCATCATACTAGATTTCACTTAGTTATTTGACAGTTGTCCAGCATGTTCACTTAGCTCCCTTACTCCTACCTAACTGGTATAACCATGTAGTGTCAAACATTGTTCAACAAAACCCTTATTTTCAACATGATCCTACTGCACTCTTCCCTATGTTTTAAATGTCTGTATTGAAAGTTGTTCTATATATTTGTTGCATCAAATGTTTCCCCATTTATATGGTTGCAAGCCTGTATGTTCCCAACTCCTCATTTCCATGTTTGTGTTTGAACTATGTGTGATGATTTGTTTTTGAGCTGTAGATTGTCCTGTTTCTTTTCTTTTCACTAAGGAAAGCCCTTCTACTGTCTTCCAAAACTTATTCCAAACATGTTGTTTCAAAACTGTTTCTAACTCAACTCTTTTAAATCTATGTTAAGCACTCTCACACATACTCTTAGACCACTAGGTTTTGCCCCTTTGGTATGAGCCTTGCATTAGGACCCTTGAGTTCCCTCTGAACTTGGACATACAAAAGTTGGCCTTTCCACATTGTACTTACTATGTATTGGCTATGAAATCTGGGTGTGAGCACTGCGGGGGGATCCCTTGAGATCCTTAGGGAACTCTGATACAACCAGATATGAGAAAGTCTATGAAACCATCCTGGCACTTGAGGTGATTTATTACATAACTCAAGGAGGAAGTCCTAATCAGGTGCTAAAACGTCTGGGCCTGTTTCAGGATCTCTATTGTGTAATTTTTTACTTTTCTTATGTAACTCATTCACATGGTCTGTAATAGTTTGTAAACGAATATTGGGTATCTAGTAAAAAGGGCGGTATTTGCATGTTTGTGGGGAAAGGCAGGTAGAAACCACGTTTATAGGACTTTACATTTTACTATGTTTGACCTACCGTGTTAGAAATCATGCCTATAGAGTTTTATTATACTTTCCTCCCCATGCTAGGAATCATGTTTAATAGGATTTTACTATACATGCCTTACCACGTTAGAGAACAAGTTTAATAGGTCTCAAAATTAGTTTCACAAATAGATTCCATGCCTATATGACATAATTTAATCTTGCTTCTATTATAACAAGTGATACATGATTTCTTTCCTTGGCCATCATGACTGCAAGGTTTCAGAAATCAGTGTTAAACAACTAGATGCCATGCCTATAGGGAATAACTCTAGAAATGTTGCCTATAGATCTCGACTAGTTTAATTTAAATAAATCAACCTATTCCACATGTTAGTTCATTTCGAAACTGGTTTAATTAATGGTTTATGTTCTCTAAAACGAGTTCTTTCAAAAACTCCTTGATTTGTCATTAGATATCATGCCTATAAGGATTCAAGAGTCCGCTTTAAAAACTTTCTTTCTAGTCATCTGTATTCCGCGCCTAGGCAATCCTTAAGCAATCAACTTTAAATAAAACCCGAACCGTCCTTCTGATTAGTATTTAACTGTCAATGTCTTATAATCAGTAGGCAAGCCTGATTCGGACTTCTTTTCTGAGTCGTGTAATAAATTAGATTATACTGTTACCACTTAAATACCTTGTTAGGATCTGAATTTAGTCCTTAATTGTGTATGAGTCGTGCTGTTTATGTGCATTACTTGCGGAGATATAGCTGAGCCTTCTATCCAATTTCTTTGTTTACCCCCTAAATGCAATCTTATGTGTTCTTATTTGTCGCCTAGTATTTTGCCTTTAAGCCTGAGGGTCTGCCTAGAACCACCTTTCTTATAGGATAGGAGTCCTAAATTCCTCCAGGACTAATAGGAATGGATGGGTAACAGCATGCAATAAGGATCGAGACCAACCTTCGCATTAATTACCTTCACAGGACGGGAAAGGGTAGATATGGATATGATGAACAGTGTATGAGCACAACGCGTAGCCCCTCTTTGAGGAGTGTCATATCGGGTATTGTATTGAAGTGATATATATTATAAACAAACCTAGGACACCCCTCTTTACCTTCTTGAATACGCTTAGATTGTAATTCTTTTCAAAATCTCGCTTTTCACTAATTATCTTTCCAAACATTTATGTACTTAAACTTAGATTTCCTACTATTTGAGCTATACTTGTTTATTTTCTAATTGTACTAATTCACAAAAAATGTTTGGCCGAGAACTACACTAGTCGATCCTGAGGGGTGCCTAACACCTTCCCCTTAGGATAATTTCAAGCCCTTACCCTATCTCTGGTTATCAAACGTAGTTGTAAATGAACCATATAGGTTCCCTAATGCACCTTAAATCGTTAGGTGGTGACTCTTCAAAATGAAAACTCTTTTCCCAAAAGGAAAAATTTGTCCTATGCCAAAAGATGTCATAAACCCGATTTCGCGAGGAAAAAAGGGGCTGCAACACTGCTCTTTTCATTTTATAGTGGTATAAGGTAGGAGCAATCACGTTTTGGCACTGTTGTCGAGGAGCTAAACGGTTTTGGCTATCTATCTGACTAGTTTTGTTTCTTATTTTTCTTTCTTTCTATTTTACTAACGTGTTTGACTAATCAATTCAGTTACAAAATGGCAAATAATAATCCTCTTGCAAAAGTTCTCCCGGGGGAGGAGGTAGTTGACAATGGTGAAGATGAGGTTCCTCTATTATCTCAAGGTCAAAGAAGAGGCCTCCAAGCAATGACAATATTCTGAACATCCCCTGTCTCCTTCGAGAGTTGCTCCTCAAGTGCTTCAAGAGTAATTGTCCCACCCCGGATCCGGGTGGGCAATTTTAAAATTACAAATGTGATGTTGACTCTATTGGAGCAGCAAGGGTATTTCACATGCGCTCCCCATCATAATGCATATAGAAATCTTTAAAATGTGTCGGAGGACGCATTAAGATTGAGAGTGTTCCCTTTTTCACTTAGAGGGAAAGATTAGGACTGGCTTGAAAGACTTCCTAACTACTCCATCACTATGTGGGATGAGTCGGAGGACAAGTTTACAGCTAAGATTTTCTCACCGGGGCATATGGCAACTTTGAGAGATGAGATCTTGGCCTTCAAACAAAAACCTAATGAACCACTTCATGAGATCTAGGGGAGGTATCGGACAATGGTGAAAGAATGCCCGAACAATGACATGACCGAAGTAATGATCCAACAGACATTCTACCAGTGGCAATAACATGACCAATCAATGTGTAGTGAACCAGCTAGCAGGGGGAAATTTTTTGAACACACCGTATGCTTAGGCGTGTGAGATCTTGGATGAGATGGAAGATACCTCGTCAGATTGGCAAAGTCGAGCTAATGTGTCACAGGGTGATCCTACTGTCATTCACCTGCACAAAGAGCTCCACGACCATGGCCAGGTAATAGTGGAGTTAACTACAAATATGAACAAGTTGGCAAAAGCTCAATTGCAACAAGCTCAAGCAGCGAGACAAGTAAATGCTACGAAAAGTGTGAACATATTGCTCAACAAGAGGTTGCAAAGAGGTCAACAAGGTCAAGGTAGTCCGGATCAATATAAGCTGGGTAATGGTGGTTTCAACCAAGATGATGGGTATGATGAGCAAAGTGAAGAAGTCCAGTACGTGAACAATTACCAAGGACAAAGGGGCAATGCTCCTAACCAACAACAATAGTAGAGATCCTAAGGAAATTAGGGAAATCAAAACCAACAGGGAAATGGAAAATGGGGGAACAACAATCAGAATTGGGGCAACTAGAACAACCAGGGCAACTGGAGTGGCAACAACAACCAAGGGGGTTGGAATAATGGCAATCAAGGGAATCTAGGCAAAGCTTTTAAAGGCCTCTGATATATCACAACCAAACAACCTGCCTCTATTTCCATATGAAGGTCCTAGCTCGTCAAACAATGAGATGGGAAAGATCAAAATGATGTTTGAACAAATAATGAAAAAGCACACCAACTATGAAGCCCAGTTGGCATCCCACAATACTACAATCCGAAACATAGAGGTTCAACTTAGCCAAATTTTGCAATTTTTGAATACTCGCCTTAAGGGGGCTTTACCTAGTCATATGATAGTAAACCCGAAGGGTGAGAATGATATCGGGCAAGCAATGGCAGTGATCATAAGAAGCAGTCTAGGTGGTAATGTGAATACTTACAAAAAAAGGAAGTTGTGAGTAATGAGTTTTAAGTACAAGATGATGATGTTCCTATAGTTGATGAGCAAGTGGGTAAAGAAAATTTGAATGCGGAAGTGAGACTTGATATTCATGATAATGAGGTGGAAACTCAAAATGACATGAACCCGTCTAGGCAACACGTAATAGACATGCCAAAAATAGTTAAGCCTAAATCCAAGGCTCATTTTCCAAGGCCTCCTCCACCTTACCCCCAAAGACTTGCTAAGAAAAAGAATGAAAATCAATTTAAAAAGTTTATTGAGATGATGAAAATCTTGTCAATCAATGTTCCTTTGGTGGAATCTCTTGAGCAAATGCCGGGTTAAGCCAAGTTTATGAGAGACTTGGTGACAAAAAAGAGATCTATGGATTATGAGACCATAAAAATGACTCATCAAGTAAGTGCAATATTGCACACGATGGCTCCAAATCTTGAAAATCACAACGCTTTCACCATTCCATGTACCATTGGGAGTGCAAATTTTGCAAAGGCATTGTGTGATTTGGGAGCAAGTATCAATTTGATGCCTTAATCCGCGTTCAAAACTTTGGGTATTGGTGAACCGAGAGCTACTTCATTGAGATTACAAATGGCGGATATAACTATGAAGAGGCTGTCTGGTATTATTGATGATGTTCTTGTCCAAGTGGTAAAATTTATCTTACCTACTAATTTTGTAATTCCCAACTGCGAAGTTGACTATGAGGTGCCTATAAATTTGGGAAGACCTTTCCTAGCAACTGGGAAGGCATTGGTTGATATGCAAGCAGTGGATATCACCTTCCGGCTGGATGATGAAAAAGTAGTCTTTCATGAGTGTAAACCAATAAGGCAGCCAAATATTACTGAAGTGTGATCTTTTGTGGATCTTGACACGGAGGTGATAGTTGATAATACTAGTTCCATGATCAATGTAGAGAATCCTTTAGAAGTAGTATCGTGGAACCTTGATGTGAATGGGGATGGATGTAGGGTGGAGTGTGTCAATGCTTTGCACGGAATGGGCTATTATTCTTGCGATCCCCATAAGCTCTCTTTGGATCTTGAGAACAGAAAGACTCCGCCAATAAAGCCCTAAATTTAGGAACCTCCTATTTTGGATTTGAAGCCTTTACCCTCACATCTCAGGTATGAATTCTTAGACCCTAGTTCAACTTTACATGTTATTCTTTCTTCTAGTCTTACTAACGTGAATGTAGATGCCACACTGGAGATGCTCCAAAGAAGGAAGAAGAAAATTGGATGGACTCTAGCTGATATTCGGGGAAAAAGCCTTGCCTTTTGCATGCACAAAATTATACTTGAAGATGATGTCAATCCCTCTGTGGAACATCAAAAGAGGTTAAACGAGGCTATTCAAGATGTTGTCAAAAAGAGATTATCAAGTGGCTTGATTCAGAAGTTGTGTACCTCATGTCGAATAGTTCTTGGACTTCACATGCGCAATGTGTGCCGAAGAAGGGTGGCATAATTATGGTTATCAATGAGAAAAATAAGTTGATTCCCACTAGGACTGTCACCGAATGGAAGGTGTGCATGGACTACCAAAAGCTAACTAAAGTGATCTGCAAAATAATTTTCCATTGACCTTTCTTGACCAAATGCTAGATAGGCTTGTTGGGTGTGCCTTATATTATTTTCCAGATGGGTACTCAGGTTACAATCAGATTTTGATTGCTCTAGAAGATCAAGGGAAAACCACCTTCACATGCCCGTACAGAACCTTTGCGTCTTCATGGATACATTTCAGTTTGTGTAATGCATCGTCTACCTTCCAGCAGTGTATGATGGCTATATTTATGGACAGAGTGGATTGTATGATTGTAACTCAGGTTACAATCAGATTTTGATTGCTCTAGAAGATCAAGGGAAAACCACCTTCACATGCCCGTACAGAACCTTTGCGTCTTCATGGATACATTTCAGTTTGTGTAATGCATCGTCTACCTTCCAGCAGTGTATGGTGGCTATATTTATGGACAGAGTGGAAGACTTCTTGGAAGTATTCATGGATGATTTTAGTGTGGTGGGTGACTCCTTTGATAAGCATTTGAAGAATCTTGACAAGGTGTTAGCCCAGTGTAAAGAGACAAATCTTGTGCTCAACCGGGAAAATGCCACTTTATGGTCGAGGAGGGCATTGTCCTCGGACATATGATCTCAAAGAACGGAATAAAGGTGGAAAAGGCTAATATCGAGATGATTTTAAAGCTTCCTCCTCCAACTTCAGTCAAGGGGGTTAGGAGTTTTCTTGGTCATGCAGGGTTCTCCGAAGATTCATCAAAAACGTTTCTAAGGTAGTGAATCTTTTATGTAAGTTATTGGAAAAGGATATGCAACTTTCATGTTTAATGAGGAATGCATGAAAGCTTTTGAAATTCTCAAGTACAAATTGACAACCACTCCCATTATTATCGCACCCAATTGGAGCTTAACCTTAGAGCTCATATGTGATGCAGGTGATGTTCTGGTAGGAGTGGTCTCGGGTCAAAGAGTAAACAATATGTTTCACCTAGCGCATTATGAAGCAAACAATAAATTATGCTCAAGTTAATTACACGTTGACAGAAAAAGAGTAGCTAGCAATTGTGTTTGTAATCGAAAAATTTAGTCCTTGTCTCATGACAGCTAAAGTGATAGTTCATACGTAACATGCAACACTCCGCTACTTGATGACAAAGAAGGATTCCAAAGCTTGGTTGATGAGATTGGTTCTGTTGCTTCAAGTGTTTAACCTTGAGATTATTGATCGAAATGGATGTGAAAACCAAGTGGCGGACCACTTGTTTCGCATGGAAGAGGAAGGGAGGCCTTGTGATGGCCTCGAAATTAATCATTCATTCCCTGATGAGAAACTTCTATCCGTATTTGTGAATAGCATGCCTTGGTTCGCAGATGTTGCCAACTTTCTTGTGACCCGTATTGTTCCATGTGAGCTCTCTTCTAACCAAAGGAAGAAGCTTAAACAGAATTGTTTGGAATACTACTGGGATGAGCCTTACTTGTTCAAAATCTGTAATGATGGTATCACCCAGAGATATGTTCCAGAAGAGGAGCAAATGAGTATTCTGGATGTTTTTCATTCCTCTCCCTACAATGGTCATCATGGTGAGGCGAGGACAGCTTCAAAAGTGCTTAGTTATGGTTTTTATTGGCCTACATTGTACAAGGATGTGGGTGAACTTTTTAAGAGATGTGATGAGTGTCATAGAGGAAGTGGAATTTCAAAGAAGGATGAAATGCCTCTCACCACTATTCTTGAGGTTGACATATTTGATGTGTGGGACATTGACTTCATGGGACCCTTTGTGAGTTCTTATGGCAAGACGTACATTTTGGTGGCTGTTGATTATGTTTCTAAGTGGGTTGAGGTCGAGGCTTTACCCAACAATGAGGCCCGAAGTGTGGTGGATTTTCTCAAGAAGAATATCTTTACTCGGTTTGACACTCCTAGAGCGATCATCACTGATGGGGGTTCAAATTTATGCAATAAGGAATTTGACACTTTGCTTGAAAAGTATGGTGTAAATTATAAGGTTTCAACCCCTTATCATCCTCGGGCTAGTGGGCAAGTTGAGGTCTCCAACAAGGATAAAAGAGCGTATTGTCAAAGACGCTTAATCAAAATAGGACTAACTGGTCAAAGAAAGGCGATGGTGTTTTATGGGATTACAAGACTGCTTGTAAGACTCCACTTGGTATGTCTCTGTACCGATTGATGTTTGGGAAAGCTTTCCATATCCATATTGAGTTAGAGCACAAGGCCATGTGGGCTTTGAGAAAGTTAAATCTTGAATGCGATGTTGCAGCAAATCTCCTGGTAGAGCAACTCAATGAGCTTGATGAGTTCGAGGTTCATGCCTATTCCAGCACATTATTGTATTATGACAATATGAAGTACTTACATGATAATTATACCCATAGCATCGAATTCAAGGAAGGTTACTTGGTTCTCTCCCGTGAAAGCTCAAGTCAAATAGAGTGGACTTTTTAAGGCGGTGCTTGTAACTCCGTTTGGTGTTCTTGATTTGAAAAACAAAAGTGTTGAGATCTTCAGAGTTAATGGGCATATAGTGAAGCACTATCTTTTCAAGTTTTATGAAATCCACGTGATGGCATTGATCCATCTCAAATGATTGATGGTAACTTGTGTCGTGCCGCAACGTTAAATCAGGCACTTCTTGGAAGGCAACCCATTTGTTTTTCTTCATAGTGTAGGATTTGTTTTGAACTAACTGGTTGTGAGATGTGTGTAGGAAAGTTTGATGCAGTACATGACAATGCTGGAAAACATTGGCACACTCTGAAGTTGGATCTCTAATAGTGCTCTATTTTTCTGCAGTCAGTAATGTCCATATTGCAGAGGCGAAAATTGGCGGCAGACGCGAGATTGAAAAGTCCAAAATGATACTTCTTTAAAGTGTCATCCGCGTCCGTGTAGAATTTTTTGCTGAGAGTAGTGCCTTTTCCCGGCTGCGTGCCATTTTTTGCTCTCAACGGTAGTCTCAATAAATCATCCCTTCTGTTCGGCATAAATGCAGACCACAACAATTTTCCGCGGCTGCGCCAAGTAAGTTGTGTAGGTCCTAGGTTGTTTTCTATAAATAGGAGGTCATGAGAACTTACATTTTTTTCGATCTTTTCGCACTCAAACTACAATTTCATTGTTCATCTGAGCTCTAATCTGCACAAACACACAATTAAAGTCCAATTTCCATCACTCATTACACATCTCGTAATTTCAGTCCTTTATTATTCATTAATTTTGTACTTGTTTTTCTTTTATTAGTTAGTTTTTACTTCATCTTCTTCTTTTCTTTTAGTTTTATCTTAGGGTTCTTTAGTGTTGATTAAATTAGGGTTAAATAGTTAGGGTTGATTAATTAATAACTAATTGGGTTTAAGAGCGTATATGATATCTGTTAATGGAAAGAAAAATAGAAACCTTAGGAATTATTCAATTCATTTTTAAAATCCACGATCGCGGTGGTATTTTCCGCGGTCAGCATTTATGCAATAAAACTGAGCTTACAAGTATTGATGACCACGGTCAGCGGTGACAATTTTCACTGACAATGGCCCAACCACCGCGGCCGCTATATTTCTCAAGGTCAGTGGTGCGCAAGTTCAGAGAATTAATTAAGATGGGTCCGCAGCCGCAGATATTTTTCTGGGGATAACGATGCAACCTCCATAGCCGCGCCTAATATTTTGCGCTCAGCGGTAACATAGAATCAAAGGGTGGGTAGTCTGATCCCCATACATCTGCAGCTATGCAAAATTTTCCACGGTCAGTGATGTTTATTCTGCAACCGTGCTTCTTTATCCGCTTTAAGCAGTTTGCAACTTTTTCAAGCACTATCAATTGTTCTTCTAGTTTTCTTCAGTACTTCATCTAGAACCGGTACTAACAATTTTCCACTAATTATATTTGCAAACAACGGTTAAATCTAGAGGTGGCGATGAGAAACAAAAGGGGAAAATAGAGTCCTTCCGGGTTAGGGGACGAGAACAAATTAATTAAACCCCAGCAATACAGAAATCAATTAGGCAAATGAGGAAAATCAAAAGAGCTGCAGACATAGCTACATCCTATTCAGAGGAAACTGACTATCTCCCCTCTCGGGAGACCTTAGAGGGTGACTCGGTGCCCTTACATGTACCAGACTTTCCGGGAAGATTTAGATTGACATATATGCGTACACCCCAAACATCTCCTACTACTCATGTTTCTTATGATTCGGTTGATGGCTCAGTAGAGAGTAGTGAATCCTCGGCTTCAGCCTCACCTACCGCTTCATAACCTTGATAGGATCCCATAAATGTAGATGCTGAGGTACCGAGGACGGGAGAGGGGGTGATACCCAGACCGGAGCTATGTAAAGGACAAGAAACCCGTAGGTGTGGAAATAGAGGTTTGTCAATAAGCTGGTATATCACAAATTTAGGGAGTGGTGGCCTCAAAAGTCACTATACATGAGCGTCATTTTATAAAGCGGGATCTTTTGTCCCACAACCCTAATGTGAAGCAACAATTTAATGAAAGAGAGGGGTTGGAATATTTCACCAGCAAGTCGTTGGATGCTAATTAGCACCTAGTTAAGGAATTTTTTGAAAATGCATCCCACATAAAAAAGGGCACATTTGTGGCTAAAGTGCGGAACCAAAAGGTCAAGTTTGATAGGAAGACTCTGAATGATTATCTCGGGTTCAGTGATGAAGTTGAGTCGTTGTACTTAGAGAAAGTGGCTATGGATGAGGCAGCCCGCCCATGGTTGGCACCATTACTGGCTCTCCCGGATACTACTCCAGCTTGGTTGGCAACAGGGTTTCCTATCTACAGGATCACCCTAAACTTCGAGGCAAAGGGTTGGGAAACTTCTATTTGTAGCAGATCAGACCCCACTCCTCACGATAGTGATATTCAAGTTTCCCTGGCGATTATAGTGGCGGATATCATGGCGAGATTTTAATCAATGGCAGGAATATCATGTCTAAGGTGATCACCAGGATGGTCAACGAGGGTGACAGATCTTACCCCTTTCGAAATAGCCTGACAATGTACTTGGAAGATTAGGAGGTGAGAAAAGGGATTTCGATATCAAGGTTAAGCTCAAGAAGCCCTTCTCATGGTACAGCCTTCAAGGTCTAGGAAACCCAAATCCAAGCGCAAAGCTACTGCTTCTACTGGCCAATCTGAAGAAATAGCAACGGTAGTCACTACTTCATAGCCTCCCACTACCATGCAGCAACCTTCCTCGAACCATCTACTTCCACACCTACCTCAGTGCGCTCCTGATCAGCATACCCTCTAACTGCACATAGGTTGAACCAGACTCACTCCAGCATCAACAACTAAATACAGGCAGCAACTTCTAAGTTGTATGTACTATCTAGTACAGTGGCAGTCCAGTTAGTTCCCCCATGGCCCTAGGTGCCAGCTTTAGTGGAGGAGTCTCCTAAGGAACTTCTAGACAACCAGAAGAAGCTCCTAGACAACCGAAAGCTTATAATGGATGCCCTTGCAGTTCAAGAAAAATCAATTAAGGAGTTGAGCAAGCAAATAAAGAAGCTGAAAAAGACTCGGGCCTTAAAGGAGTCGGTGAAGCAATTGAGGGGAGAGGTGGAGAAGATGAAGTCAGCTGGCGACTTACCATTGGAGCTTTTATTGGAGGATCTAGTGCCTGCAAATCAGGCAGAGTAGGTTCAGGAGCAAGAGATTGAGGGTGAGCCCAGGAGAAGGAGAGTGATTCCCCAGGTTAATGACGTGGAGATTCAACTGGAGGACCCTGAGGGAGGTGACTCAAGCCAGCCATAGGTTCCCGTGCCAGGTGATCCAAGGACCCAGCCACAGGACCCCATGCAGACTGAGGACCAATAGGAAGTTTTCTTTACTCTCTAACCCATTCTTTTATCTTATTTTTTGCATGTCCACTCGAGGACGAACTGTTGTTTTAGAGCTGGAGAATGTGATGACCCTAAAGGTCATCTCTTGTTTTATAAGTCAAAACTGTATTCCGAGGCCTTGAATATCTCTTTTGTCTTACCTCGATTTACGTGCAAAGTCCGGGAGCGTTTTCGGAAAGCTTTTATGTGAAATTTAAGAAAACGTTTGATTTTGACCTTTAAAATTGACTTTGGTTAACATTTTTGATAAACGGACTAACTATGATTTGACGGTCCTGTAGGGTCCGTAGTAAAATATGGGACTTGGACGTATGTCTAGAATCGAATTCCGAGGTTCATAGCCAGAGAAAAGAATTTAAAAAAAAAATTATTTCTTGGAAAATGTAAAGACTTATTGAAATGAAATGATGTGTGTTCTTGATGGTATCGGGCCCGTATCTTGGTCCAGAGCCCAGTATAGATTTAAACTAATAATTAAGTCGAATATGTAGAATTTAGTAAGAATCAAAGTTGATTTGGTATGAATCAAACCGTTAGTATAGAAAATGGAAATTTCAATGCTCTTAAAGAATTTCATGAATTTGAGGTTGAATTCGTAGTTGTCGATGTTATTATAATAATTTGATTGTACGAGTAAGTCCGTATGATATTTTTAGACTTGTGTGCATGTTTGGTTTAGAGCCCCGAGGACTCGGGCGTGTTTTAAATAGGTCATGGAGTGAATTGGATTAAGGAAATGCTGTTGTGCATCTGGTATTTTGCGTAGGCCTCTAATCTCGCAATTGCGAGATCATGCCTCAAAAATTGCAAAGTAGTCAGGCTTGGGAAATGCGACCAAAGTGTCACAATTACGAGCCAAGCCATGGCAGGCCCTCATTGCAAATGCGACCTCAAGGCTGGGAAATGCGAAGGCCCTTCATCACAAATACGACGATTCCTTCGCAAATGCGAAGATAGCGGAATTTCAAAGGTTTTGCAATTGCGATAACTGCACCTGTTAAGTGAGATTTTAGGCGGGATTTTTCATCATTTTACAACTTTCTCAAACCCTAAACATACTTAGACGATTTTTCAAAGGCTCAAACTCCTCCAAATCATAAGTAAGTGATTTCTAACTCATCTTCTGCAAACTAATCCATATTTTTACATAATTTCACTTCAAAATCTTGGGGTTTTCATGGGAAATTGAGACAGTTAACGGAAAATAAATAATAAGGGTAGTGGCCGAACTCACTACCAATCTCATGAACACCATCAATGATACTTCTAAGATAGAAGGCGAGGGCATAACGCGTAATACCTCTCCTAGACGAGGTGGGTCGCCTCTCCCACGGCAGTATCACAACATCTTGCAATAAAGGAGTCTCCACGTCCATGACAGAAGAGATGCCACCAGCGGTGAAAAAGCTCCTTGAGGCTCAGCTAAATGAGACGCTATCCAACATCATTCACAAGCTCGCTCAGGATACAGTTACAGAAAATGCTAGGACTTGCATTACACCGCCTACGGTCGAGCAACATGGCCCTTTCCCCCTCCAATAATATGTACTACTCATAGTGTTAATAATATAAGTGACGACACCCTTACAACTATTTTGAAAAAGATGGAGGAAATGGAAAATGAGAACAAAATGTTTCGTAACCAAATGAGAGAGCACCAAGAAAGGATCGACAAAATACCGGGTGCCCCGAAACTGTTGCTGAGGTGAGATGCCGAGAAACTATAAAGCGATGAAGCTGCACCTTTTATCATACAAAAACCTTCAAAATGCTGCCCTATCTGAAAATATATGGTGGCAAGACCGATACCGAAGATCATGTAACCCACTATGTCACTGCTGTAAAAAGTCAATGACCTCGGTAAGGAATAATTATCCTTCATCTTGTTGAAAAATCTGGTGAGACACTTATCGAAGGAGCGTTGAATTGGTATTTGCAGCTGCTCGCGCATTTTATTGAAACATTCGAACATATGGCTAACAAGTTTGGGTCCAAAAAGGTGAAGGCGAGAGTGAAGGTTATATTTGCTATCAAACAATCTCCCAGAGAAGTATTGAGGCACTTCCTCGTCCGGAAAAATCAAGCGAAATATCATTCACACATAAATATTTAAGCCATAAATTTGAAGATCCATTAAATACACATATTAAGGTTGAGCCATAACCCTAGCTAATGATTTTAGCTACTCATAATCAAAGAAAAACTCAAAGATAATATAACCCATAAAAAGTAATTACAAGAGAAGAATATAAGATTAATGGTTAACCAAGCTCTAAAATTACGGAAAATAACAAAAAAAAATTGTTCACGTGTTCCTCTCACAACAGATGATCTAAAAATCTGAAAAGGAACTATTTATACACTGCTATATTTTTCGAACAAAACTGCCCCTACGAGGATTCTGCTGAGAGCGAAAAATGGACCGCCTCAGCACTTGGACTAACAAGGCTGCGCAAAAGCAATCGCGGATCACGATTCTTCTCTTTTTAGCTGGTTCTCAATATGAGTCCTCTTGGAGCGGAGAAACTTCCACCTTAGAGCTTCTCCAATCGCGGTCGCAAAATATGAGCGCGGACCGTGATCTTCAATTTGTGCTCCAGGACTTAATTCTCTGATTCTCACTTCCGCTGATGGCGAGAACTTGACTATTGCAACTAAAAAAAAGACGCTGACTTGGAGGTTCTACCGCTGAGGCGGTCTTCATTACACTCTAAGTGATGGAAATGTTCAGAGAGTTAATTTTTGGGCTTAACAAGTTACTGCTGCCATGCAATTTCACCATGGGCAGAAGTAACTTGTTAAGCCCAAAAATTAACTTTCTGAACATTTCCATCACTTAGAGTGTAATGAAGACCGCCAGCGGTAGAACCTTCAAGTCAGTGTCTTTTTTTTAGTTGTCAGCGCCCTTTTTGACTTAGCTTTGAACTTGTGCAGGTTTCATTCCTTTATGAGTTAGTTTTACCTTTCTTGTCTCTTTTGACCAAACAGTGCAAACAAGCACAATAAGTTAGCTTATGAGAATACTTGTACACACTTTTAATCCTAAACTCAAGCAAAAAGAAGCATAAAATAGGCTAGAATCCCTAGTTATCAACTCCACCAAACTTAAGCTTTTGCTTGTCCTCTAGCATACAAAGTAATTCCCACCTCCTCTAGATAAAATAAAGGAGAATTTCATATGTCCTAAAGTAACCCCATCAAGAATCAATTGGGACTTTAACAATTACCTTAACTCAAATGCATTATAAACAATACACAACCTTTTTAGTACCATGGTTTTAGTGTAACACAAAAGCATCAAAACTTGACTCAACTCATCAAGGAAACTCTTTCTACCAAATTGGTCATTGTGGAACCTAAAATCATACTTCTCGACTCTCCATATGCAAATCTCACTTTTAGATTGTGGCACTCAGAACGAGGATTGTGAAAAACACGCTCATTTCTCACAAAGGAAGGTCACAAGTCCAGCTCTAAGTACTATAAGCTCGCCCCTTATGTAAATCACCACCAATGTATTCTTACTCAACTAAAGATCATATAGGGATTTTGCGGGAATGTAATGAAGGCTTTTGGTTCAAGGTGGGATATATTTAACTATGAAGGTCTAATCATTCCTTAAGAACTTCATTTTGGCTCATAGTTTCTTGACTCTTTGAGTCATTTACTTCTTCAAAAGAGCTTAAATAGATATACTGTCACTCTTTCTTGTTCATGCCGATCCTTTTTTCCTTTCTAGTCTTTCCAAGCCTTTCAGTTTTGCTTTTATTGAACCCTTTCATTTCTTCTAGATGGTTCGCTTTCTTTTTGACTTTTTGGCTTTTTTTCTTTTTCTTTTTCTTTTTCCTTCCATTTTTTTCCTTTTTGTACCTTTTATCACTTTGGCATTTCTTGTCTCTCCCCCCAAACATATGTTTTGCCTTGTGCTTAAGGAAATATCAGGTGCCAAGAAAGGATCATTTTAGAACGGATAAAGGCTTGTATTATGGTGGGCTATGGATGTTTTCAAGTCTCACCAATGAAGTAAACTGAATATGTACAATAAGGGCTATGGATGGGCTATGGATGTTTTCAAGTCTCAATTAGGATCAAGGAAAGCCTATAAGCACTTCTCAAGTCGAGCTACACTTAGGATTTCGCCTAGACAAACATTCAGGGCAAGTTCTAGACTCATTGGCATGGGACTTGGACTTGCAAATCAATACCTCATTGCACAAGCTATAGGATATATAAAGAGACATATTCGGAGATCCACAAACACCTTAGCTAAGATTTGAGCAAAAAAGATAGTTCCAAAAACCACTTGATGATTGTTTAGTCTATACAAGAGTCTTAAGGTCACAACTATCACATTCTATACACACCAATTTTTTTTAACCATAAGGTCCAAGGTAAATGTGTTAGGCCCAAGTAAAGCTTTGCCTGAGGAACTATTACTCACTAGGTACTATTTGCATAAAAATGAAAAAAAAACAGACTCAAACCCTTAAGAAAATTATCATGCCGTCCATCATCTGAAAGAGCCACCTAGTTCACACAAACTCCACCTTTCGAAAGAACCTTGGCATTAGGAAAACTAAAAGCTTATTGATCACCAAAAACTTGTAAAATAAGAAGCTACAAACTAGAAAGAAGCCGCTAAATGAAATAAAAAGCTACGCTATTAAGAAAAATTGCAAAAGAAATAATAAAGTAAAATATGGGAAGTAAACTGAATATGTACAATAAGGGATTTAGACAAACATACATAGCGGGGAATAAATATATATATGAGAAAATAACTTTATATAAGTACAATGAAAAAGGAGTTTTATTCTGTGTTTTTTTTGTTAGCAACCCCTGATAGTTATAGATCTAGAAAAAACTAAAAATTTGACTAGAATATCCACACAGACGATGCCAAAGTGTTTGACCAAAAATCATGAACTTTCAGTTAACTATTAAATCTTATGTAATAAGGAGTTAAACCTAGTTAGTAATAATATCTCTAGATTTAGAACTAGTTGGTAGGCATGGGATAATGATGGTGGGGAATTGAAAATAGTGCCCATTTTATATTCTGAAGGATTTGAGCAATAATAGAGGAACGTCAAGCAATAAATATCAATAAACGGCGTTTATGTAAATAAGGAGAATATTTCATCCAATATTCAATTAGGTGGATGGTTCTTTTTTCTAACATTGATGAATGACAGACAAATCCTAGAATATTGAAACTTTTATTGGATCTGATGAAAAAGTATGAAATATGGAATCTTAGTAGAAAGGTAGAGTTTTTATTTTTATTTTTTTAGAGAGAGAGTCTTCTTCTCAATAAATGTTCTTTTCAAATGAATATTACATACATTATCCCATTATCTCCTTTTCTATTTATAGGAGACATATCCGCAATCAACTTTAATAGTACTAGTGTAGAAATATTCAATGAGATATTCTCTAAAATATCCTATTACAAAAACTAGCTGTTAGTGCTCTGTTCTTGATGCTCAACCCCGACCATTGTTGAATGCCCGGCTAAGAGGTCCACTGTTTACTAGTCGACCTCGGCCTCATCATTTTCCTTAATGTCACTTTATGCTAAATTTTCTTAGGGAAAATTTTGACATATACTATTTTAATCAAAAAAATTAATTAATACCATGACTGAAGAAACTCAAAAATTCATTGGGCTTCATGGATTATTCTTTCAAATCGACAAGCTACATAACATTTCTCTGAACCACTATGTGTCCAATGTAAAAACTATAGCGAAAAAATCTATAAATTAAAATAATAGATGACCGTCACTAGATAAAGGCCCTAGAGGGTGGGGGGTAGGGGGAGGGGGAGGGAAGTACCTAGTTTATAAGCTATTGCTGCATGTTCTAGAGCTCATTGATCTAGTTCTACAAACCAAAAACAGTCGTTTATTTACGCTTTGTCTAGAAGTTAGGAAAGGAATTCAAAAAGAAGTAGAAGCTTTGACAGTTTGTATATGAAAAAAGTTTTAAATTTTATACATTGATATCGTAAAATGTTATCTACGCTATAATGTCCAGCAAGAGGAATTTACAAGTACCTTACCATAATCAGGAATTAGTGACATAAACATAAGACAAATAACTTCATATATGAAATAAGCTAAACTAAATTAATAGTGTATAAAATTTGTACACTAATTAGTAGTACTATCAAGTGTAAATAAGTTAAATTCATATAAAATTACTCAACAAACTACACTTCGTGCCTAATTTTCACCAATTTTGATACCCGTGTAATTTGTTTTGATTAGAACAGGAAAGGGAAAAAAATAAACATGAGGAATTTACTTCTTTTTTCTTTAGTAAGATTATATTAAGAAACGTTCTCCTCCAACTTTCATTATATCCGAGCTCTCAAAATTTTAAGACTGTACTTTCATTAGCTTATTAGCAACTTCATTCTTATTTAATTTCTTTTATTCTTTTAAAAAATGTTCCCATCCGTTTGCTTGATTATTTAGGTGGGTTCTCAATTATTCCCAATCATCTTTGATAAGGTTCAAATTAGGACAGACAGCACACATATGCACGCACAAATAGATTAGAATCAGTATTACAGAAATATTTAAAGATTTCAAATCACATCAAAGTCAAATGTTTAACAAGTTGTTTTTGGTATTCGTCCACTAGAGACAAAAAGGTTTGGATGACACCCATTTAAAAAGTTTGTTTTTCTATACCTTAATTTCACGCATTAAACAAGTCATAAATATAAGATCGATGCTAAACCTATTACGCACACAAGTATGTGTATGATATGTGGTGCATTCATGATTGATTGCAGTGGCACAAGTATAAACTCAAAACAGCAACCCACTCACTCTCTTTCGCACGTTAATGGTAAGTGCGTACGAATCTTTCAGTTTTAGAATATTATCTGCAATCTTTTGAAAAAAATATAATATCCCTTAGTAAAAAAATTTTGCATCTTCACTGGAAAACATACATGTATAATGATTAATTTATCCTGTTAGTTGACTTCCAATGAAAACATTCTTTTCTTTATAATGGAAGAAAAAAATTTTTTTACTACCACTACTCCTATTCATTTTCTATAATTACTTGTCCAATTGTCTTTTTCGAGTTTCCCCAAAATGTTGTCTACTTTTTTTACATGGAAAGTTTTAATCGTCAAAATAATAGTCAAATCTTTCTATAACAGTTTTATTTGTTCTGATAATAAATAATTGTTATATAAAAATATTGTTACAGAAATACATTTTCACAATCTAAATTCATTACCAGTCAGAGTTTTACAGTTTGATGATATGTTTTCGTTAATAAATTAACTATTTTAACAAATACTTTTCAATCACAAACAGTGTGGTACACGGTCAAATTGACTTTTATTTTCTACACTAACGGGTCAATAGTATCAACAAAATAAAATGGAGGGAGTATTACTCTTTTAATTTCCACGTGTAAATTTCAGTTACCTAAGATATAGCTCGTGAAGAAACAAAAGAATTGTATTAGTAAACACAACTAGGACCAGTTTCAGATGTCTTTCCTTGACTTCATGCATACACTTTCTTTTCCTTAATGAAGAAGTTGTAGTTTGTATGGAAAATAGCCATTTGATTAATTATTTTAGTTTTGATCGAAATTGGTTGGTTTAATTAGAATAAGGCATGCCGCCTACCTGCTGGCTGCTGTATGTAAAATGCAAAGTTGACAAAACAAATTGACTAGGACAACAAGAGAGGTGGCGGAAAGAACTCGAACACATTAGAATTGTGTAAATGGAACAAAAGACATGTCGCTTTTTGTTTCATTTTATTTTTGTTATTGTCAAATATTGAAAAAAGAATAATGAAGTTAAGTAGATAAATTCAAGAGAATGTAGATTATGGAAAAAAACTGGGTGCACCACACCTTGGTGACTGATGACTGGTTTGGAGGGACCATCCCCATGCCTTATTGGGGAATAATTCCAAAGCAAACACGTTAAATGAATAATCTAAACACAACCAAGAATGGGAGATCGATGTAATAAAAGTAAGATCAAATCATGTTTAATGGGTGACCTAACTTCTCATCACCTTAGCCGACAATGCATTATTATATATGTTTGTAAGCATACAGTTGAATTAGTATGTGTCCCACTACATGAATACACACGCAGCCACACTCATATATTAAGCAAATTAAATACTTATATGTACTAAGATGTTTAAACTAAATTAATAACTTTAATGATTATAAAATAAAGTAAAACTACATAACAATTAAGGACCCGTTCGGCCATAATTTTTTTTTTTTTCGAAACCAGCGTTTGCCTATGAAAATTTCAAATTCACTTAAGCATGTTTGGCCATAAATTTTTTTTCACTTTTTTTCGAAAATTAGTGTCTAGTCATAAATTTTTCAAAAATATAAAAAACTTCAAACAACAGTTCTTCAAAATTTTCACTTCAGATCATTCGCAAAATTCAAAAACATCTCAAAATTATATTTATATCTAAACACAACTCTAATTTTCAAATACCTTTTTTATTTAAAAATTATTTACTTTTTTTTTGGAATTTTACATATCCTATGTTCGAACGCGCACTTAAAGTTTTTATTTCGAAATATTTCGTAAATTTGAAAAACTCCAAAAAGGTATTTATAAAAAGATTTTATTTCAAATCATTCAAAAAAAATTACAATTAAAAATATCTTCAAATTGTATTATGTCCAAATAATTCAAATTCAAACACCATTTTTCCTTGAAAAAAAATTCATTTTCTTATTTCACAAAAAAAAATAAAAGTCAATTTGACCATGTAGAAAATACCATTTGTCAGTGAAGCTCTTGCATGGATAAGAATTGGAGCACAATTCGTCAGGAAAACAATCATGGGCACATATCGCGGAGCAGGAAGGAGAACATGAAGGTATGATGGGGTAAAACCTCAAAGTGAATCTAAATTGAGGCTATGAAGTAGAATTGTGACCAACAGTCCTGATGTGGATGAATTGGAACTAATAACTAAAGAACCAGCAAATCAAAATGTGAAAATAACCATGGAAGATATCAAAGAGGAAATAGAATATTGTAGTAATGCAGTTATATGCTATGTTTTGGGTTTAAATCCTCCGCCAATAGTTATGAATGGTTACATTCATCGAATCTGGGGAAAATCGGGATTGACAAGGTCGCTCAAGTAAATAGGGGAGTGTTCCTGGTGAGATTTGCTCAAGCTAAAAGCATAATACAGGTACTAGAAGATGGCATCTAGATGTTCGATAAAAAATATGTCATAATCAAGCCCCGATCACCTGATATAGATACCAGGAAAGAATCATTTAGCACTGTCCTTTATGGATTCAACTCCCTGGCTTGGACATTAAATATTAGGGAAAGAATGCATTGACAAAATTACAGGATTAGTAGAGAAACCAATGAAAGCAGATAGAGCTACGACATGGAAAGAAAGGATGACATTTGCGAGGGTTCTAGTAGAGGTTACACTTGATCAACCTTATTCGCGAACTATCATGTTTGAAAATAAAGTCGGAAAAATTGTGGAGCAAAGGGTGCATTATGAGTGGAAACTAACACTATGCAAGGAATGCAACAATTATGGGCATGAAGTAACAGAATGTAGAAAGCATATCCAATTGGAGAAACAGATGGCAAACAAAAAAAGAATGGAGAAAGATCATAGCAGGGAAGAAGAAGTTATGAACCAGAATAAAGCAAGAACTGATGAAGTGAAGCAAAAACATAATGAAACAAAGAAGATTGTGGCAAGAAACCAACATGAGAATAGAAGAGAAGGTAAGAAGGCTACATACACACAAAAAGGAAATTGGGCACAAAGAGTAAAGGATGTTCCTGGAAGTAATATAAACCTAGGCAACTCATTTGGGGTATTGGAAGAAAATAGCAATATGATGTTGTTAGAACAAGATAGATAGGGATTGGAAAAACATATGCAAAATGTAGATGAAAAACACATATTGAGGAAGGGGGAAGCCTTTCCCAAGGAAATGGATAGCATAGGATTTTAGAACACCTAGGGTCTTAATAGACTAGCTAAGCAGGAAGAAGTAAACAACTTCCTATACAAATGAAAAGTTAGTCTATTTGGACTCCTGGAAACCATTACGAGAAGTAATGCTCAAAAAGCTTCTCTTAATCTGTGTAAAGGCTCTATTACAAAAAATTTAGGAGTTCATCCATGGGGGAGACTTTGGCTAGTGTGGAAGCCAACAATTATGCAAGTACAAGTTGAATTTGTATCAGCACTAATGATTCATTTTCAAGTAACTCATAAAGAAACTGGAATGACTTTTTCTGTGTCTATGGTTTATGGTTTCAATGATCCAGCTCTGATAAAGACCCTATGGCAAGAAATGAGTGACATTAAGGGAAATATAAAGAGACCTTGGGCAGTGATGGGAGATTTTAACTATGTACTAAACAAAGAAGACAGATTAAGAAGTCTTGTTACTGTGACTGAAGTAAGAGAATTCAGGGATTGTAAGGAGAATGTGGATTGCAGGAACTGAGATCATCTGGTGCCTTCTATACATAGAATAATAAACAGGGAGGGTAGGACAGAGTATACGGTAGAATAGATAGAGTATTAACAAACACTGATTGGATTACAAATCTACCAGACTCTTCTCAGTGGTTGACAAAAACGGGAGCACTAGAAAAGATACAGAAGAGGTTTCTCAAGCTTTTATAGAATTTTATGGTGAACTACAAGGGGAGAAAATGGGAACAGAAAGAATGTTTGTAGTGCACTTGTTAGAAAAGTCCCAATTCTTCATCAGGAACAGGGGGAATGGCTAACACAGAAGTACCAGATAGAGGATATCAAAGTAGCTGTATGGTCAATTGTAGGGGAAAAAGCTCATGGACCTGATGAATATACCAGCCAATTCTTCAAAGACTGTTGGGAGATTGTAAGAAAAGATGTGGTAGCAGGGGTAATGGAATTCTTTCATAAAGGAACTATGCAGAAAATCTTAAATGAAAAAAGAATTACACTAGTGCCGAAAAGCAGTCATGCTTAACTGGTAGGAGATTACAGACTTATAGCCTGCTATAACACATTGTTAAAAGTCATCTAAAAAATTTTGTGTATGAGATTGAAGAAGGTATTACCAGGGCTCATATCAGTAAATCAGAGTGCATTTATTACAGGAAGAATAATAGTGCAAAATTTCCTAATATGTCAAGACCTAGTCAGATTATACAACAGAAAAGCATATGTGAAAAGCTGCATTATCACGATGGACTTGACAAAGGCATACAGTACAGTAGAGTGGGACTTTTTCGTGAGATGCTTCGTGCCTTAAACTTCCCACACAGATTCATTGAATGGATTATGCAATGTATCATAACAACTAGATACTCAATTGCACTCAATGGAGGAGTATATGGGAGCATTAAAGGGAAAGGGGGATGAGACAAGGAGACCCAATCTCACCCTTAATATTTGTTATCTGCCTGGAACATTTTTCAAGAATAATGCAACAAGTATCTACAATGCAGGGGTTTGAATTTCATATAAAGTTTAGAGGGCTAAAATTGAACCATTTATGTTTTGCCGATGATGTATTGCTATTCTGCAAAGGAGAAATGACATCGGTGCTAATGATGTGAGGGCTTTGGCTGCATTCTCATAAGCTACAAGACTGAAAATCAATTAAGCTAAATCAAACATTTATAGTGTAAATATGAATGAACATGATCATGCTGATTTGTATAAAATAACTGGATATAAAAGAGGTACTCTGCCTTTTGGATATTTGGGATCCAATTTCAGCAAAGAAGATTTCAAGCATGGATTGTGAAATGCTGGTAGATAAAATACGTGCTAGAATCAAGAGTTGGGGATCAAGAAACTTATCCTATACTGGGAGAGTGATGTTGATAAACTCAGTGCTGCTACACATTCATACTTACTGGTCCTCCATCTTTCTTCTTCCAATGAAGGTAACAAAAAAAATCACTGGTATATGTAGAAACTTCCTATGGGATGGAAACGTTAACACAAACAGAGTGCCATTAGTTGCTTGGGAGCTTATTTGCAGACCTAAAATAAAGGGTGGACTGGGGATTATCGACTGTAAAACCTGAAACCAAGCTGCTATAGCCAAATACATATGGAATATAGCTAAAAAAGCTTATAACTTGTAGGTGCAATGAGTAGATCATATATACTTGAAGAGGAAGGATTGGTGGCTATACAAACCTCCACAGGATTGCAGCTGGTACTGGAGAAAATATGCTCTATCAGTGATCAATTTGCTGCAGGATTTGTTCAACAAGACTGGTTGGCAAATAAAGGGAAATACACAGTAAAAAGTGGCTATAACTGGAAGCAAGGGAAAAACGAGAGATGGGAGAGTAGCAGATGGGTGTGGAGCAGCAACAACATCCCAAAGCATAACTTCATTTCCTGGTTAGCTATGCACAGAAGACTTCAGACAAGAGAAAGAGTGGCTAAGTTGAGGATATGTAAAGAAGTCCAATGTATTACATGTGGGGGAAGTAGAAACAATAGAACATATTTTCTTTGAGTGTAACTACTTAAAGACTTGCCTAAGGGAGATACTGAAATGGCTAGATATAGGTGTACAACAATACAAATTAGAAGGATTGTGGAGAAGAATAACAAGGAAATTAAGAGGCAAAGCATGCAGCACAATCATTAGCACTGTTCTTGCAACTACTATATATCACTTGTGAAAAGTCAGAAATGATACACCGTGGAATTTCAAAGTCCCAAGACCACAGAAGTTAGTAAGAAATGTGCAGGAAGAATATAGGATGGTAATGCAGAAAATCTTGAAGAAGAAATCAACAACACAAAGACAAAAACTTTGGATACAAAATCTATTGTAAATATTAAAGAAGTATATGGATAATAATGATGTAATAGAATAGAATTGAAATAGAGGAATAGTAAAGCAGGAGGAGAACTAAAAGTACATTTAAACTTGTTTGTGGCGATTAATAAGATCATCTCTTTCATCAAAAAAAGTTCTTCCCCTAAACACGATTTCCAAGCCTCTTATGACTGACTATATTGTGGATGCCGTAAAACGCAAATAACAGATCTTTAATTTATAGAATTTCAAATATTTTCCTACAAGAAAAAAGACTAACCAAATATAAAAAATTATATTTTTTGTAAAAATAAAAAATAATTATAATAAATATATTATCGTTCAAAAAATTAAAGACTAAACATGCTAAAATAATTTGGACAAACACCTAACAAAGGCAACACAGTACGTCAACTTTCTAGTTAAGCAAAGATACGGATTCTAGTTGATGAATCATATTCTGGCAGGCATTATTACACTTATGAAACTCTCTATAGTGTCTTCTACCAACTTTTCTTCACTCGTGCCTTGCCTCTTTCCTCTCTCACCAAACAAAACATCATGCTCTATACTACAGATAGGGAACATTTCTATCTCATCTTCAAACCAATTACCTCATCACTATATATCCACCTGCAAAACACACGCAAATATTATATTCTTATTAGTTTCCTGGTTAATAAATCAAAGCAAAAATATGATTTATCGATTCGGTCTGCTAAACACATTAAGATGTTTTTTCCGGTTAATTAAATATACGGGCATAATTTTTCAGCTACACTTACATTGTGTACCTAGGACGGTAAATATTTCTTGAATAATTAATAGGAGTATTTTAGTACTGAAAATATGATTTCTTAATGTTGGTAATTAAAGAGATGTTTTATTTTGTGTCTCATATAACTGACACTAATTGTATGAGTCTCCTTTTTATCTTATAAATTTGTGAACCCTAACCTTATATTTCTAGGTCCACAAAAATTTGGATCCATAAAATTATGAAACAAAAAAATTGCTTTATATAATTAGTTTCAGTTATACGAGACACAAAATAAAAATTTTCATAACGAGAAGTCATAAGAGTTCTTAAACGACTTCTAGGAAAATATATTATCTTGGAGAAGCTGTACCCCCAGTTTGTATATCTGAAAAGAATGGACATTGGGCCTAACTCAACCCCAAAACCTAGCTTATGAAGTGAGGGTTGTCCAAGCCATATAAAGAGACCAAGGACCTCAAATCCCTCCGATGTGGGACAACTCAACACCTCCCTCATGCCCAGATCTCTGGAGCGTGGACAACATAAATGGAGGCCCAACATCGGTAACAATAATTGGGACGGGCCTGGCTCTGATACCATGAAAAGAATGGAAATTGGGCCTAACTCAACCCCAAAAGCTAGCTTATGAGGTGAGGATTGCCCAAGCCATATAAGGAGACCAAGGACCTCAAATCCCTCCGATGTGGGACAACTCAACACCCCCTCACGCCCAGATCTCTGCAGCGTGGACAACATAAATGGGGGCCCAACATCGGTAATAATAATTGGGATGGGCCTGGCTCTGATACCATGAAAAGAATGGACCTTGTGCCTAACTCAACCCCAAAAGTTAGCTTATGAAGTGAGGATTGCCCAAGCCATATAAAGAGACCAAGGATCTCAAATCCCTCTCCGATGTGGGACAACTCAACAATATCAAGTATACAAGTTGGAAAAATTCTAAGAAAATAGTACTACTTAGGTGAATTATGATTACACGGTTATGGGGCTGTACCTAATTAGTAACACACAATTTGGTTCATGATTGATACAGGTATTATTAATCAGAAATATGATGGTATAAGTAAATAGCGGATAAAGTAAAAAAAAAAAAAAAAGAAGATAGAAACGCCAATGAATCGTAAGAAAGAGGATAAAGCCAGTGTTTGTGATAAACAGCAGTGAAATATTGGTATGGTGATGGGTGGCAAAGGGAAGACGAATGATTTTCCATTTCCACGTGACTCCACGTAATTCATTCTATGCATTTATTCTTTTGGTATTCCAAAAGTTCAAGTAATGAGAGAGAGCGTATCCTTGCTTGGTTAAATTGTTAGGGAGGGTGGGTTAGTTTCCTCGCTTTTTGGTCAGTATTATAATGGAGAGAGATAACACTTACGGTAGTGGGGGTTCAAATGGTCAACCTATGAGGAGAGAAAAAATAGACTTTTAATAATTCCTACACACTACTTATTCACTCCTTTGATTATTAATCATAGATAGATAGACCACCCACCCACCCCACCCACATACCACCCACCCCACCCCAGAACACAGACACAAAAGTCTTATTCCTCATTTCCCTTTCAACAAACACAAGCGCTACGCCTAATTCAGTAGCCCCAAGTCTCTTACAATATATATCCCACAACTCTTCCTCTCTTTTCCACCATTCCTCACAAGAAAAACTAAAGCTAACACTTGTTTCTTTTTCTTTTCAATTCAACATTCCTCCTCGGTACTGGTCTTCTTTTCACACATAGATGGGTAGTTTTCATGATATTTCTAGCACAGGCCTGGTTTTAGGATTAGGCTTTTCCACAACGGTTGATCAGAAATCAACAAAAATTCTACTGGCCGGCAAAGGGCCGTCTCTTGGCTTTGAACCGTCACTAACGTTAAGCCTTTCCGGTGATCATACCTATAATGAACAGCAGCAGGCAGCTAAGAAGGTTAAGAATGATCATCAATCGGCTGATTTGTATCGTCAAGATAGTGCAGCTTCCTCCTACTCAAATGCTAGTGTGAAAAGGGAGAGAGACGCTGGAAGTGAAGAGATAACGACTGAGGTAGAGAGAGTTTCCTCCCGAGTTAGCGATGAAGATGATGATGGTTCTAACGCTAGGAAGAAACTTAGGCTCACTAAAGCACAATCTGCTCTTTTAGAGGAAAGCTTTAAGCAACACAGTACTCTCAATCCTGTAAGCTCTCCTCCTATTTTTCTTTATTATTTCCATATATATATATATATATATATATATATATATTTTTTTTTTTTTTTTTTTTTTTTTTTTTTTTTTTCTTTCTCTTGATGGGATACGCACACGTAACATAGAATATAGATCCATTTCTGTACGCACTGGTACCCCAGCTCACTACTAATTTCTAATTATGCAGAAGCAAAAACAGGACTTAGCCAGGGATCTGAATCTAAGGCCTCGTCAGGTTGAAGTCTGGTTCCAGAACAGAAGAGCCAGGTAGGACTAACGATTTTATTTTTAATGGAGTAACATTTTTCTCGAAGAAAATAAGGAAACATGGAATTGATGGAATCGTTTCTTTTACAGAACAAAGCTGAAGCAAACAGAGGTAGACTGTGAGTTCCTGAAGAAATGTTGCGAGACGCTAACAGAGGAAAACAGGAGGCTTCACAAGGAATTGCAAGAACTGAAGGCTGTAAAAATAGCGCAACCTTTGTACATGCAGCTGCCGGCGGACATGTTAACCATGTGTCCTTCTTGCGAGAGGATCGGCGGCGTCGGAGAAAATCCGTCGAAGAATCCTTTCACTTTGGCTCAGAAGTCTCACTTCTACAATTCCTTCACCAATCCATCAGCAGCTTGTTAAGTAGAGGGCATATATAAATTAAATAATATACTCTCTAATAGTATATTATACCAATATCATCTTTACAATATGATCTCCCAAGGCCGCCACTTTTTTTGGTTAAGGGCTTGTATGAAATCAACTGAGTAGTGCAGTAGTATGTGTAGAGTTAGATTTAAGGTCACTAATCAATCATTTTAATTTGTTTCTTATGATCATATTATAAGTCCGTAAATAGTTAAGGAATATAATACATATATTATTTATATTAGATATGTTAAATCGTTTTATTTCTTTCTACATTTTTAATTTAACTCGTGTACATTTCTTCTTTTTCTCGTATCTTCTCAATTATTGGTGTCTCATGATTCGGGCAACGGAGCTCCCAAAAGGCAAAAAGGCCAAAAAAGAAAAGGAAAAACTTGTGATGAGAAGATGATTCGGGTTTTATCGCAAACGATATTTGTGTGAATTACATATTCGTATAATTATCAGAAAGGAATTAAATCTGGACGGACCGAAAAATTCTGAAATCTTTTTAGCAAACAAAAAGAGAAAGATAATGATAATTCAGTTGGAGGTGTTTAATGATGATGAGATGATGTGTAAGGTGGGTAAAGAGAAAAAAAAAGTTGGTATCTAGGTGGGGGTCAGCTCACGTGTATCTGTCTCTAGTTTTGTTAGTTAATTGATAAAGTGTCAACATGAATAAAGGGGAGAGGGGGCACTGCCTGCCTGCTACAGCCGTGTAGATAAAGAAAGGAATGACGATAAATAAAGGAAAATTTAAAGAAACTCCAAATTCTTCATCTTTCGCATAATTAATTTATCTTAAATCAAGAAAAGAAAAGATGCTAGAAATACGCTTTTCTAATTTAACTTTCATTATAGCTTTATTAACATTCAACCAACTCAAGTCCAAACGTAATCCTGAAATCTTGGTCAAACTAGGATAGGTTAGATGTAGGGTTGTTATTGCTAGAACATGTGTATAGGAAGCAAATATACCATCAGACATTAAATATATATGAATTAGATAATATAATAATAACAAGATTAAAATTACTAACTTTTTGAATTAGTTGTACAAATCCGCCAAACAGCAAGAATTCAGGACTGCAGTCTTTTGCTATTTGCCTAGTAAAACCTTGAATTATTTTTCTTTTGCTGTTTGCCTACTCCAACTCTATTAGATTACTTTTCTCCCAAGTCACTTTTAAACAAGTCTTGTCCAGGTTTTCACTAGGTATAGCAGGGACCACAGAAATTATAAAAGGCTACTAATTATAGTATTAATTCGAAATTAGTATGGATTAATTCTTACTATAGTTAATTACAATTTATTCCACTAAAAAATTGCAATTGAGCTTCTCAATATGAATTTCGAAAATTCAAAAAACCCATGTTAAGATTTCAAATATCAGTTAATTAAATTAAATTATTAAGAATTTAATTTAATCAAATAATTAAATCCTTTACAATTCCGCTTAAAATATTTCATGTGACAGATACAATATACATCGGCCGGATTTTCACATGAAAACTTATAAGGTGAGATAAAGGGACTTGTATCATCAAACTCAAAAAGCGAGTAATGAATTTTATCAATTCATTATTATTCACAAATATTATTTGTTATTGTCCAATCTATTAGGTATACACTAACTCTAAATAGAGTCTTACCTTTTGATAAATCAAAACAATAAACAAATTACATTGATCATAATAATCATATCAATATTATGAGTATAAGCTCATTTAATGAATCAGAGAAAATGTTTTATATATTCAGTACAAAAAATATATTTTCTCTACTTTGTCCGTTCAATATACACTGAGTATACTAGCATAAGAAGTTGGAGTAAAACTACTCCCATAATTAAGACAAATTATAGTATAATTTTGTGCTATAATCATCAAGATAGTTTATCCAACAATATCTTTGATTGTGAACGTAGTTTATTACTACCAATTTAATCTTCTGTGTATGAGCTACACTAAATTATCTACTACGTAACTAAAAGGACACACATGTAACAAATAATCTATTTAAAATAGTACTTTATTGAATTGAGTAAATGAAATAAACAATTATTTCATAAAGAATAAATATAATATTATGTCTAAACCACATGGTTAATAATATATCCCAACAATCTCCTACTTAGACTCATAACCATGCATCTACTACTCTAACACCCATTCCTTCTACATGCTTGTCAAAAAGCTTCTGTGTCAAACTCTTTGTAAATGGGTCTGCCAATTCGTCCTCCGACGCAATCTTCAACACTTGTGCATCACCTCTCCGAGTTATGTCCAGAGTTAAGTGATATTTATGCTCAATATGGTTGCTCTTTTTATGGCTTCTTGGTTTCTTCGAGTTTGCAACTGTAACACTATTCTCACAATAAAGTACAATTGATGCTTGAACCGAAGGAACCACATTAAGCTCTTTCAGAAAGTTCCTGAGCCAAACAACCTCTTTAGCTACCTCTGATGCAGCCACATATTCGGCTTCCATGGTGGAATCAACAACACATGATTGATTGATGCTCCTCTAACTTATGGTTCCACCTGCTAAGGTAAAAACATATCCTAAGGTAGATTTTCTAGAGTCTCTATTTGATTGGAAGTCTGAATCAGTATAGCCAATGGGTGCGAGATCACCTAAGTGATACACCAACATATAATCTCTAGTCCTCTTCAAGTACTTGATTATATGCTTAACAATATTCCAGTGTTCTCGACTAGGGTTGGACTGAAATCTACTAACCATTCCAATAGCAAAACAAATGTCAAATCTAGGACATAACATTGCACACATAAGACTCCTTACAAAAGAAGCATAAGGGGCTGCTTTCATCTTTTCTATCTCATCAGTCGTTTTGGGGACCGATCTCTTGACGGAGAGATTTCATGTCTAAAGGGGAGAAACCCTTTCTTGAAATCTTGCATGCTAAACCTGGTGAGAATAGTATTAATATAAAGTGCTTGGGACAAGCTTAATATCCTTTGCTTGCGGTCTCACATAAGCTTTATCCCAAGGATATATGCTTCTTGTCCCAAGTCTTTCATATCAAAATGTAAGGACAACCATTCCTTTACTGAATTCAACATGCTCATATTATTTCCTATGAGTAATTTATCATCTACGCACAAAACTAAAAGTGTAACTTTATCTCCATTGACGCAAGACTCATTTTTACATTGATCAAAATCGAAGGTCTTAATTGATGCATCAAAACAAGTGTTCCATCCCCTAGAGCTTGTTTAACTCCATAAATAGATTTTTTCAATTTACACAACATGTGCTCATTGCCATTTTTTATGAAAGTAAATGATTGTGCCATATAGATGCACTCATCAAGACTTCTATTTAGAAAAGCTGTCTTGACATCCATTTGCCAGATCTCATAATCGTAATGAGCCGCAATGGATAAAAGAATCATAATGGATTTAAGCATGGCTACCGACGAAAAAGTTTCATCATATTCGATCCCTTCTTTTTGAGTAAACCCTTTTGCAACAAGCCTAGGTTTAAAAGTTTGCACTTTTCCTTCCACTCCTTTTTTATTCCTTATAGATCCATCTACAACCTATGGATTTGACTCCAGTAGGTAGTTCTACAAGATCCCAGACTTGATTGGAGTACATGGACTCCATTTCATATTTTATAGCATCAACCCATTTTATCAGCATCTATATCATGTAGTTCTTCGTCGTATTTAATAGGTTCTGTATTAGGCTCTTCAGGGATTCTTTCATAAGATTCTCCCAGGAGCACAAACCAGAGAGGTTTTCTAATAATTCTCCCACTACCACTAGTCACTACAGGTGGAGGTTGATTTTTTTGTTGAATCACATCATCATTTCCTGTAACTGAAGCATGTAACTCAGCTGGAGAGTTAATATAAGTAATGAAATAACTAGAGGCAAAACTACAGTAATCATATATAATGAATTTATCCGATGTGGAAAAAGACCTCAACATATAAATTTATCATATTATTGTGAAACATGATTGGAAACAGCGTGAACTGAACCCTACCATCACAGATTTCTATTAATATATTTTTTTATTAAAAAAGTATTGAAAAATAGAAAAAAAGGCCAAAACTCCATCGAAACGACCCCGAATGCCCAAAAAATGGCGTACATCATCAACAAAGCTGATAAGTTTTGGGCCGTTTTCGATGAACCTACCAAATTTGAGGTCAATTGGAGTTCGACAAAATTTCAAAATTCGTCGCATGACTAGAATTCTGCTCTTTGGCGTTTTAAAGGTTTTTAATTATTTTTACTTGTTCAAATTACATAATATACAAATGTTCGTTAACATATGATTTCAGAACTCAAAATAAGTTTTTTTATTTAATATAAACATGTTTAGACAGAATTATAAAAATAATATTTTTTCAGTTGTAAAAAATAGTACTGTTAATAATTCTATATATTAATCCAAAATTACAAAACTAATTTCATAAAAAATAAAATAGTCAAGTTTTTATTAATATAATACCGTGATTATTGACAGAACGCAACTAAAAAAAATTAATAGTATTAATTTACTGTTTATGCATATGTATATTAACCCATAATTATAACATTGATAGCATTCAAAAACAGTCACATTTTTATCAAAAAATTGCTATTCAGCAAAACATATAATTTAAACATACTGTTATTTAAATATAACATCAATGTTTATACATGTGTATATTAATTCGTACTTTCAGAATTACAGAATTAAGATACTAATAAATACAATCACGTTTTTAACATAGAATAATCGTCCCAGACATGTATCAATAAATAATATGTTTTAATATTACTATATGCATGTTGTATTATATTATCTAGTTAAATATAAGACGTCGTCTGATACCAATTGTTAGAACATGTGCAGCGGAAGAAAGCATACAACCAGGCATCAAATACACGTAAACTAGAAAACGTAATAGTAACGAGATCAGAAGCACTAACCTATTGAAGTAGTTGTACAAATCCTCCAAACAGCCAAAATCCAGTGTTGTTGTCTTTTGCTATTTGCCTAGTAAAACCTTGGACAACTTTACTTTTGGGCGGGAAAGAACCATACAACTCTAAAAAGTAAGTTATTAGGTGAAACTAGTCTTCCTTTGATAGAGTTATTTTTGGCCGAAAACCCTCCTCTAAAAACGTGTAAAATTTTTATTCTACAAGTAGAATCCTACCCAACTCTATTAGATGACTTTTCTCCCAAGTCACTTTTACCCAAGTCTTGTCCAGGTTTTTACTAGGTATTGAAGGGACCACAGAAATAATAAAAGGCTACTAATTATAGTATTAATTCGAAATTAGTATGAATTAATTCTTACTATAATTAATTACAATTTATTCCACTAAAAAAAACTGCAATTGAACTCTTCAATATAAATTTCGAAAACTCAAAAAGTACTTATTTTAACTCTCCATGTTAAGATATCAAATACCAGTTAATTAAATTAAATCACTCAAAATTTAATTTAATTAACTAATTAAATCGTTTATAGTCTGCTTAAAATATTTCATGCGATGGATAAAAAATTCTAACAGCCGGGTTTTCACATAGAAATTTATAAGCTTACACGAAGGGGTATCATCAAAATTAAAAACTGAGTCAGGAATTCTATCAACTAATTATTATTCACAAATGTTATTTGTTATTGTCCAATCTATTAGGTATATACTAACTCTAAATAGAGTAGTATCTTTTGATAAATCAAAACAAATAAAACAAATTAAATTGATCATAATAATCAAATCAAGATTAGGAGTATAAGCTATTTAATGAACGAGAGAAAATATTTTATATATTCAGTACAAAAAGCATCTTTTCTGTACTTGCCTTGTTCGATATACATTGAGTATACTAGCACAAGAATTTGGAGTAAAACTACCACATAATCAAGACAAATTATACTATAATTTTTCTGCTACAATTATCAAGATATTTTGTCTAACAATATCTTTGATTGTGAACGTAGTTTATTACCAATTATTTAATCTTCTGTGCATGAGCTAAGACTCTATACACTAAATTGTCTATTACATAACTAAAAGGACACGCATGCAACAAATGATCTATTTAAAATAATACTTTATTAAATTGAATAAATGAAATAAATAATTATTTCATAAAGAATAAAATATAATATTATGTCTAAATCGCGTAATTAATAGTATATTCCAACAATTATAGCGTTTTGATTTTGAGTTTAATTAAACTTATAACTTTTATATGATGTATGAATTTGTATTTAAAATTTTTTAAAATTTCAATAAGTATTAAAATTTGAGTAGTATAATAGATGTAATAATTTTTTTGAAAGGTAAACTCATTAAATTTAACTGGGTCATATTATATGAATTGTCTGCACCTAAAAAGTTAAAATTTGTGATGATATGTTTGATGTGTAATCTCTTTCTTATTGGACTGTCATTTCGACCTAATTCACATTGTGATAACGTGTGTGTGTAAAGTGAAGGGAGGCAAAAGTGATGGAAGCTGAGGTGCCCTAACTTTAAGGGGACCAGTGAGTCACACATCATGTGATATCCACGCCCATTGGCCCAAGTTTCTAACAATTATGAACAACGAGACTTCCATGTAGCATTCAGGTGGACTTACTTCCCCCAACCTCTCTGATGTGTTTTTTCCAACTATCACTTGCTGCCTCCTCCTCTCTCCCTTCCAAATTAAACGAAGTTTTAATCTGTACCAAATAAATAAAATATTTTTAAATCTAAACTTAATTTAATTTAAATATTTTATTTTATCTATTTTATTTTTAATAAAATTTTTTTTATAACCACATAAATATTATGATTCATAAAACTTTTACTTTTAAGTTATTAAAATCACAAGTTTTACATATTTTTCTTTTTTTACTTAAATTTTACGTCGAGTCAAACTATTACATCTAAATCTAAATTAAGACGAATGGAGTATTTATCTTCTTTTGCGCTGCTACAGTACTTACAAAATCCGAAGTAGTTCCTTAAATTATTTATTGTTGGACCACCAATATGTTGCTGCCGTAAATTCTACGAAACCAGAAAAAAGCTACCTGGTGCATATGAAATAATTATATTTTCTGGTTGAATATATGAAATTGTATTTCTCTATTTTAACAAATTAATTAGAGAATCACCATTCTTAGTTATAATATGAGACGTGCTCTTTTGATGACAACGTGAAGTACGATAAAAGTCAACTTATAGTACTCCATAAGTAAATTACCCCATTTTGGAGGATTGGGTGTTGATTTGGGAAAAATTAATGTTAGTTTTGATTATCTTTTTTTTTTAAAGAAGTACGCGTTTTTTATTGTGTTTTTTGTTGGTGGGGTTCGTTAAGACTTTGTTTTGAATTATTTTTGAAAAGAATTGTTTTGAACAAGCTTTATTTTGAAAAAAGAAAAACCACTAACAATGGTCAAAGATTTCGAATTATTCACTACACATTTCTATTGTTTACTAAGCTTATCTTAAATAGTGTTTATGATGGAGAGTGATTGTGCGAATATAAATTTGTCGTCGTATGATAATTTTATATATTTTAACGTTATTTATTTTATTTGCTTGTTGTTTGGATGTTAATTGTGTGATATTTACGCTTAATAGAGCTTATTTCATGTGTAGGATGCTTGAACATAAATTAAAAAAAAAGTTATACGAAATGGTATCTTAGAGCTACAAAATGAAGCAATAAAAGAAAACGTGCAAGAAAATGAAAACTCATGGCCATAGGCAGTGCAAGGCTTTGTCCAGGACCCTGTCATTGGCACCCCATATAGTGCCTCATGTAGAAACATTAGCGCCATAAACACTGCCTCGCGCACAAATGTTGGTACCTCTAACAGTGCCTTGTGCCGATTATGCTATTCGAGCCAACACTATTTTTGGACATGTAAACTTTGGCCCCAACCCTATAAATACCACTTAAAGTTAGTTTTTGAAGGTTAGACATCAATAGCGAGGGGATCCGACCAAGGAGGCAAGAACATGCTAAGAGTAAGACGGAGAATTCTTCTACAAGTTTTCACTTCCTTCTTCCTATTTTTATTATTGTTTATGAATTCTAGTATTGTAGCTTTGCATACTATTATGAATAGCTAATTTGTTATCTAGTGTTTTGAGAACTATATGTAAGATAAATTTTCGTTATATTTTTATATAATTGAACCGCTAGATTTCTCTTCTTGTTCAATTACATGTTTACTAATGTTTATTGAATGACCATTAATTGACTGTGCGTATTTAGTATGTATAACCTAAGAGTAGGTACATATGTAGGTTGTTGAACAATATCACTTCTAACGTATGTGAGAGATCAATATAAAGGGTTTAAAGTCGGGATTAGAGATAACGAAACCCAAGTTTCTAACAATTATGAACAACGAGACTTCCATGTAGCATCCTCCCGTCCCCCCAACCTTTTTGATGTGTTGCCTCCTACTTCATCTATTTTAAATTAGATATAGTACTTTTCTTTTTAATCTTTTTCAAAATAAATGACATATTTTTATATTTTAAAATAATTTAACTTAAACTCTTCAATTTAACTATTTTATCCGTAACAAGAAGACTTAATAACCACATAAATATTATGGATCAATAAAACTTTTATCTTAAGCTGTTAAGAGCTTAATTTTAAAAGTATTTTTTCTTGTAAATTCCATACATAATGAAATTATCTCATCTAAAATAAAACAGAAAAAATATTTACTTGTTTTTTGCGCTACTATAGTACACACAAAATCCGAAGTTATTTATTGTTAGACCACCAATATGTTGCAGCCGTAAATTCCAGGAAACCAGAAAAAAGCTACCTGGTGCAAATGAAATAATTATTTTTTCTTGTTGTGTATATGAAATGGTCAAATACATATATAATTCATTTAATTTGGTATCATTTTTTATTCTGGCACTTTCTCTATATCTTGTTTTATTTTGATCCTTCAACTCTATTTTATATATTCCATTTAACCCTCTAATTTTATTTCTTATATTTCACTTTAACACAAAAGTTGAATCCAGTGCAAACATATAACCCGTTAAATATGAGGTGTAATAAATATTAAATTAAATAATGCCACCTGGTCTTTTATTCCATGTCAAAGAATACTAATCTGAGATGTGCCAAACTCATTGCTACAGACGAGGTATGAGTTTTGTATAGATATCAGACATGAGTTGAATTTCATGTAAAGAACTAACCCTGATTAGTTTCATTTTTTCAAGAGCTTGCGTACAACTTTTTCAAGTTGGTATTTAAGCAGAGGGTGAGGCTATGGCCACCGGGAAACGAAACTCTGGCTGACTTTAGATTTAAGGGAAACTAAAATTTTGGCTAAGAATTTCCTACATATGGCACCAAATTGTTTGACAAAAAAGTATTAAGCTTTTTGCTAAAATAACTAATAAAGAAAATAGAGGATAAATCTTAGCGAAAAATAATTAACTCTAGATCTAAATACATTAAATAATAGAATAAGATGTAATCTAGTTTATAAACGTTTTGGGATCATAGAAGATATCAAATGTAAATGATAGGCTTACATTATTGACGTACTATCCCATAATGTAATGATAAAGACGGAAAAGAGGAGATGTCATAGACAGTTATGAGATCTATTATTTTGATAAGACGGGGACAGGACACGAACCTGCAATATTCTAATCCTAATAAGTTGACCAATTCCTCTACCCCACATACTCTATCTTTGATGTGAAGTGGATGTGGATTCTTTTAATAATCACAATTACAAAATTTGTATTTACGATCTAGACCTTCACTTGTATCTCTTCTCTCCTTCTTTCTTATGGAGAGGAAGCCCCCCTTTCATGTTCTCTTCCTTTTTATATATATAATAAATACTTCTTTTTGGCCTACAGTCCTTAGTCAGGATACCCTAATCTACTAATTGTACTTTTAGGTTGTTCCCCTTAAGTGTTATGTCATATACTTTGTCGTATAAATTTTCTGATAGTTCAGTTAGATCTTGTTTTAATGATGCAAATAATATTTCTCTGCAGGAAATCAATCACAGGGGAACAAGGAATACAAGTCGCTGAAGTCAATCTCGATGTTTAAGGAAAGAAATCAATCATCAAGAAATCAAGTAAATCAATCAGCTAAATTGGACGCCTAAGGAAAGCAATCAATCAACAAAGAATAATAGGCAGCACTGAAGGAAAAAATCAAGCAGCCAAATCTCAAGGCATGAATCACGGCAGCAATATCTGGTAAATCAAAGATCCTGTAAAAGGTTACTTAGCGGCTATTTTTAGAAGAATCATCAATCAAATAAGCAAGCCTTCATTACATACAACTGATAAACGAAAGAGATCAAGGAAAAGCAACGACTAGCTATATTATTCTTCGCAAGAATCAATCTCTTTCCAAGGATTAAATCCCTTTGGTTGACAAGCTTCGATCCTCATCTAATATTTATACCCCCGACGTAACCTTAGTAACACATACTTTGATTGAATAAAAAACCCTCTCTTTAGTCTACTGCAAAAAAATATTGTAGTTCTCTAAGATCAACTGTGTAACAAGTTAGAGAAAAAAAGGAGAGTATAACACTGGTGAGGCATTATATCAAAAATAAAATGAGTGTTAGCGAAGCTGTATTATCAAGTCATTTCTACTGTACTCACATTTACCGAAGAGAACTCCCTTGCAACCCAAAGGGACTGGGCTATAATTCATATTGAATCCGAGACAATATAAAAATTTTGGTGTATTTAATTCCTGCACTTACTTTCTACAATTAAATGTCTGTTACTATAACTGCTAAATTGCTATATCTAGTCGACTATTCGTTAAACTAGTCAACTAATAAGTGGATAAGTTTAAAAATATAGAATCCATACCCCTCCCTTTGTACTTTCAGTTGGTATCAGAGCAAGGCTCACATCTTTCTTTTGCATAACAGCTTGTGAGAAAAGATCATGACAAATCAAGTCATCATAGGAGCTATCTTTCAGGAAGGAACTTCGCAAGTTAGACCACCATACTTCAACGGACAACATTTCTCCCATTGAAAAGTAAGAATGGAGATCTTTATCAAGGCTTATGATGTCAAAGTTTGGAGAGTCATCAAAAAGGAAAATTATCCCTTACCTACTGCCACTCCACCACTTGCTGACCCTGAAGACATAGATTCATACACAAAAGAGAAATTGGAAGTGGTACAACTTAGCAACAAAACAAGAAATTTGCTTCATAATGCTAGAAGTGGTGAAGAATATGAAAAAATCTCAAGCTGTGACACACCCAAAGAAATATAGGACAAGCTTGAGGTCACATATGAAGGAACTAGCAAAGTAAAGGAAACATATATCAAAATGCTAGTTCAGGATTACGAAGTCTTCTCAATGAAAGAGGGAGAATCCATTGAAGAGATATTTGTTGGATTTAGCAAAATAATTAGCAACCTAAAAGCGTTTGGCAATCCCTGTACCAGTGGGGATTGATAACTAGGGATTTTGACACATTTTATACTCCTTCCTGCTTATTCTTTGATCAAATATTCATACAAAATAGTCCCAGAATGCTCACAAGTTGTGCTTGATTGCAGGTTTTGTCAACGAAGTGACAAAATATCAAAGATCAGCTCAAAAAGAGTGAAACCTGCACAAGTGTCAAAAACAAGGCAAGCTCATGCAGAACAGGCCCAGTACGGCCGCACACCACTTTATGCGGTCCGCACTAGGAGATTTAGAGAAGGAAATTTCAGGCTTCAAGGTAGTGTGGCCGCACACTATTTTGTGCGGTCAGCACTAAAGGCAAGGCGGCCGCAGTCCATTCTCTACGATCCGCGATGCCAAGCTTCAGAGAGGTTGAATTTTGGAGTTTTGAGCCACCGCGGCCCGCGATAAATTTGTGTGGACCGCGGTAGAAGCCTCCACGGCCGCGGTTCATTCTGTGCAATCCGCGGAGCCCAAGTTCAGAGAGATCAATTTTGAAGGCCAAAGCCTAGTGCAGACCGCAATCCATTTTGTGCGATCCGCACTGACCCTATAAGGGCATTTTTGTCTAGATTTTTTAGCTTAGTATAAATAGATTATTTTTCATTTCTAGGGCATCAGATATTGGAATACGTAGGCTCGTGAGATGACTTTTCTTAGCCATTTTGGGCATTTTTTACATACTTTTCATCATTCAATCTTTGTATTTAGTTAAGCAATTAATTAATATGTGTTCATCTTCATCTATTTCTTGTTTTCTTCTTTTAATATGAATAGCTAGACCCATTTTCTAAGGTTGTGGCTCAACCCTAGTGTGGGTAATTGATGGATATTGTATTTTAAGGTTAAATTGACTATGAGTGTTTGCTATTTGGGTCAATTTCAGGATTAATTGCTGAACTATTAGTTGCAAACACTAGTTTGTGTTTAGTTGACTTGGGTTTTTCTTGAGAAAGAGAGCCTAAGACTCCGAAATTGATCCAATAAAAAATTGGGATGTACTCAAGAGATTGATATTCCCAATTAAAGGGTTAAACCTCTTGAGAGTAATACCCGACGTGAACCCTAGTTGCTTGTGCAAATATGCATACCTAATTGGTCTTGAGAAAGTCAATTGGGCAGAATCACTTGAACCACTGAGAGGTGTATTGTGGGTAAAGTAATGCAACAATTATATCATATTTCCGAATCATGTCAATTATGTCTTAGTTTCAAATACCCATCAATTGTTCACCTAGGCGGATGTCACTACCCAAATACCCATCAATTGCCCACCTAGGCGGATGTCACTACCCTAGTGCTTTTTAAACCATTAGATACAACTTGCAATAGTTAACTCTTAGCTTAATCTAGTTGCATTTTCAATTAGTGGTTTTATAAAAATAGAATCATAAAGAAGATCAATTAAGAACACACATGCAATTCTAAATAAGATAGATACTTAACTCCAATCCTAGCTCTCTGTGGATTCGATCCCGACCCAAAATGGGATAAAATCTTTTGCGACCCTCTCTTACTACTCTTTAGTAGTACGGAGTTGGAAGATATCAGTGATCAAGTTAGAAAAATTCTAAGAAGTTTGCCAACCACCTGGCAGAACAAAGTAGTCACACTGGAATCTCAAGATCTAAACAAACTATCCTATGATGAGCTAAAAGGAGAACTCATAGATTTCGAAAGGATGCATATAAAGAAGACTAGTCAAGAAGAAAAAAGGAAAATAGTTGCACTCAAGGCCTCAACCGAAACAGCTAAAAACGAAATTGACAATGATCCTAATGTTTTACAAGAAGTGATCGTTGTGCTATCAAGAAACATGGTTGGACTAATGAGAAGATTCTGGAATACAAAGAAAGGAAGAATTCCACCAAGACGATCCAGACAATACAATGAACAAGATAAAAATGATGGAAAATGCTACAAATATGGAAGATTTGGGCACATTCAAGCAGAGTACCTAGAAGTAAAAAAGAAAGATCTTTAGAGGTTTCAACAAAAATAAATTTTTCGGAAGTTGGACTGACGAAGGCACTTTAGATCATGAAGAAATAACAAATCTCTGCTTCATGACAGTTCTGGAAAATAAAATGAACAAATCCTCAGGATGCTGGACATATGAGGACAATTCAGATGAAAAAAATGAAAACTGTTTCATGGTACGAGGTGAAAGCAGTGCAGTAAGATCTTATAACTGTGAAAGATGCAATCAATTGTAGGAAATTCTTGATTTAACTTTAAAAGAGTCTTAAAAAATGATGAACGAGCTTAAGAGACTCACTAAGAAAGTTAAAGACTGGAGACTCAAAAATGAAGTATGTGAAATCGAAAAAGAAGTACTTCAAGAAGAGTTTGAGGAGTTGCAAATGCAACTATGGCATGCGCAAGTCCAACAATCATAGTTCTGTTAAGTTAAACCAGACGACTTATAAGTCAACTAGAAAAAGACCAGCCAGTACTAAGTCGACTAGTAATAACACTATTGAAAGACCTATAGGTGGGTCAGAAGTTACGTGTCATTACTGTAACAAGTGTGGTCATAAGTATTCTTTTTGTCTCTTTCGTAAAGAAAATATGTCAGGATGGGTTTGGAAACCAAAAAACAACAGTGAAGCTAGCAATACTAAACCTCCAAGACCTAGGCAAGCTTGGGTACCTAAAAGAAAGTAATCACCTTGTTTTGCAGGAACACCACATAATAAGCCACAAAGAAACATGACATCGTGCATGTTCCAGTCATATGACAGGTGAAAAAAACGTGTTCAAAAAAGTCACGCAAATTGATGGAGGAAATGTTAAATTCGGGGATGACTCAAAAGGCAAAATAGTTAGTATTGGAACAATTCCCTTTAACAACTGTGACATCATTGAAGTTTATCTGGTTGATGGCCTCAACTATAATATCTTGAGCATAAGCCAACTTTGCGACTCAGGATATGAGGTAAATTTTAAGAAAACAAGATGTGCTATTGAAGACAAGTCAGGTAAAATAGTTATTCCTCGAAAAATGTATGAAAATGTATATATTCTTGATAGTTTTGAAAAGATAAATGGTCATATCTTCTTATCTTCTATATCTGATGATTCATGGTTGTGGCATATGAAACTCGGTCATGCTATCATGCATTTGATAGAAAAATGATCAAAATATGAGTTAGTTGTGGGTCTTCCCAAATTAATTTTATATACTTGTATCTGTGATGCATGTCAAATGGGTAAGCAAACCAGAAACTCTTTCAAAAACAAAGATATTGTATCTACCTTAAAACCTTTGCAATTACTTAACATGGATTTATATGTGCCTACTCGAACTGCTAGCATAGGAAGAAAAAGATATGCTTTTGTTATCATAGATGATTTTTCACGTTTTACTTGGTTAATTTTCTTATCTCATAAGTATGAAGTATTAAGAAATTTTGAAGTTTTCTATAAGAAGGTTGAAAGAGAGAAGAAATATCTTATTTCAACAATTCAGAGCGATCATGGTGGAGAATTTGAAAGCAGAGCATTTGAAGAATTCTACAATGATCAAGGATACATACATAATTTCTCTACATCATGCTCACCACAATAGAATGGAGTTGTAGAACGAAAAACAGAACTCTCCAAGATATGGCAAGAACCATGTTGCTAGATCATTCACTGCCAAATCACTTCTGGGCAGAAGGCGTAAGTACATCATATCACATTCTAAATTGATGTCTCATAAGGCCTATTCTAAAGAAGACTCCACATGAACTGTGGAAAGATAACGTCCCAATATTAGCTACTTCCATCCCTTCGGAAGTAAATGTTTTGTTTATAATAACGGTAAGGATAACCTTGGAATTTTATACAAGAAGTGACAAAGGTATTTTTCAAGGCTATTCCTTAAATAGTATATCTTTTAGAGTATATAATAAATGTACATTATGTATGGAAGAATCAGTACATGTTATATTCGATAAAATTAATCCCTTGGTCGAGAAAGGTGTTACTGCAGGTAATGAATATCAAGCTCAAGAAATTTAGGAGACAAGCAAAACTCAAGCATCGACTGACATATCTGTTGCAGCAGAGTCAACTAGTGAAGATAGCAGTAATGCACCAGATCAACCATTCAAGTCGATTGTTAATATAGTACGTCCAAACGAATGAAGAAGCGAGCCTTAATATCCTCAAAAGTTCATTAAAGGGGATCCACATGAAGGAATGAAAATAAGGGGAGCTCTCAAAAAGAAATCAAATATTTCATTAGTCTCTCATATTGAGCCAAAAAAGATAGAAGAAGCGCTAAAAGATTCAAGTTGGGTTCAAGCTATGCAAGAAGAACTAGATCAATTTCGTAAGAATCAAGTGTGGAGTCTGATAGCCAAACCTGAAAATATTTCTGTAATTGGAACAAAGTGGGTATTCAGGAATATTGAATGAGGATGGAAAGGTCATAAGAAATAAAGCCTGACTGGTTGCTCAGGGTACTCACATCAGGAAAGAGTCGACTATGATGAAACCTTCGCTCCACTAGCTCGTTTGGAATCCATATGAATTCTTCTGGAATATGCATTATTTAAAGGGTTTAGACTATTTCAAATGGATTTTAAAAGTGTCTTGTATTCATTGAGGAAGAAGTTTATGTAAAACAACCTCCTAGGTTCATAGATTCAGAATTCCCATATCATGTATACAAGCTCACTAAGGCTCTGTATGGACTAATGAAGGCTCCACGTGCTTGGCATGATATATTGAGTTTCTTTCTTCTTGATCATGGCTTCACAAGAGGTAAAATTGACACTAGCATGTTTATTAAAAATCATCGTAAGGTAACCTCATCATTTAGATTTATATTGATGATATTATATTTGGTTGTGCTAACCTCTTATGTGCAAGGAATTTTCAAATCTCATGCAAAGTGAATTTGAAATGAGTATGATGGGTGAGCTAGCGTTCTTTCTTGGACTACATATTCAACAAACTAAAGGAGGAACTTTTTTATGTCGGACCAAATACACAAAAGAACTGATTAAAAAATTTGGTTTGAGCAATGCAAAATCAATTGGCACACCAATGAGTCCTTCCACAAATCTAGACAAAGATGAGCAGTGAATTCCTGTTGATGAAACTAAATATCGTGGATGGTTGGATCGGTACTGCACCTGATAGCAAGTCAACCAGATATTATGTTCAGCATGTGTAAATATGCAAGGTTTCAGTTAGCTCCTAAGGAATCACACCTGACCGCAGAAAAAAGAATCATTCACTACATTATCAGGACTGTGTCTCATGTACTATAGTATCCTTACTCTAACTCTTTTAAATTAGAAGGTTTTTCAGATACTGAACTTGCAGGTGATAAGGACGACAAGAAAGCACAAGCGGTATATGTCAATTACTGGAAAAGGCATTAATATCTTGGAACAGTATAAAACAAGATTCAGTTGCACTATCCACTATTGAAGCTAAATATATTGCTATAGCACGATGTTGCGCACAACTATTGTGGATGTCTCATCAACTGGGTGATTATGAACTTTCCTTTAAGCCTATGCAAATTTTTTGTGATAATTCTAGTGCTATTTATCTTTCGAAAAATCTTGTGCATCACTTGAGAGCAAAGAATATAGACATCAAGCATCACTTCATTAGAGATCATGTTCTTAAGGGTGATATAGAAATATCTTTTGTTGGAACCATTGATCAGCTAGGTGATATTTTTGCTAAACTCTATTAGATGAAAGATTTTGTGAATTAAGAGATTTACTTGGCATTACGTGCTTTACTAGTAAATTTTAGGACCTATGTGTACTATTATGCTTTTACAGGATAATGATTGTCCTACACTCGTGCATTAATAACACCTCTACTTTTTTCCCTCTCTTTTCTCTTCTTTCACATCAGTTCGTTGTTCAAAGTTGGAAAGCCAATCATCACGTCCATTCAATTGATAACTTTTCCTTTTCTGCACTCAACCGCCAAAAATCTCTTCTTAAAGTGGAAAACCCTTTTCAGTCACTCTCATCCTCATCCATCCTTCTGCCTCTACAAGAAAAAGCACCCGTTCCAAATAAAAACTCCCAACTATGCATCCAGAACAAGTATATGAACTCCTGGTAAAACTTTTCAATGCAAATCTCCGTTCTAGTAAGCTTGATAGGTTGGAATCTTTAGTGTTAGGAAGCACATTGTGCTTGATTATGCCCTATTCGATTCTCTCTTTCAGTGTCGTTGCACTAGTTTTCCTATGCTCTTTAAAAACACATGGCCTAATGATTTTGAAATTTCATTTGACCAAGCCAAACAATGCATTTCTGAGTGTCCCTCTGACTCCCTTCCAAATCAGTTAGGTCCTAGTGATGTTAGCTTTGAAATTCGAGTTCCGACCCACATTGTTTCCACTACCTTGCCTCCCCGCGCTGGTTCTTTTTCAACCTTTTCCCAAAGGGACATCTTCTTCATGTATTGCCTAGTGACCAAACTCAAAATCAAACTTTTCTCTTGGGTTATCAATTTCATGATCGAAAGTGCTGAAAATCCCACTAGTTTATCCTATGGCATGGCAATCACTCAAATTCTGGAAGCTCATCAAATTTCCATGTCCAATTATCCCTTTGTCACTGTTCATTGCTCATGATATTTGAAATAGCTTTCAACATGGAGTGGAGACTCCATAACTTACACAAAGAGTAAGCGATCTATGCATATCATTCGAATTCAGATCTTGTTCCGCACTTACAAGGATAACTCAAACCCTTACCTCTCTAAGTCTTATAACTCTAGGGCCTTTGCTAGTATGGGATATGTGAATATTAAAGGTTACTGGGTCAAGAAACGCGATAGTAAAGCCAAGCATGTGCATGTAGAGCCCAAACATTCGCCCTATGTTCCTTATCCCAGTCATGATAATCCTAATTTTGGTAACAAGCTTCGTGCCAGTGAGTCTCAACTCACTGATATCAAAAATCTCTCTCAGCCACTGACTCTACGGTTGCTGAAATCCATGCCCTCTCAAAAGAAACAGGGTCGGAGGTGTCCAAGATTCGAGCCGCAGTTCTCAGAGTTAGGGATAATGTTGTCAAAGCCTTCAAGGAAATTCATGACAGGTTGGATGGTGTAAGCATCTTAGCAAATACTTGCTTTCAACAACTAAAGGAGGTTATCTACAACACCCTTAATTATTTTCTACACAGTTAAAAGTGGTTGTTTAAGATAATTTTTTGCTGTGTTGGTTATGGGCTGTTTCTCTAGCCCTTGGATAACATTTTTTTAATTGTCGTGCTATTTTTGTGGGTCATTTTCTCAGCCATTGGATACTATATATAACTCTCTTCTTTAATGTTATCTATCCTGCTTAATATGCCGATTGTTCCCTCTTTGCTGATGCCAAAAAGGGGGTGAAAAAATAGATGTTATTATGTTATATCTACACAAGTATGGGTACAAGTATAGTACATGTACTCGTTCGCAGGAGTCGACTCTAATCATGGACTAGTCAACTGCATACATTAAGGGGAGTAACATGGACTACTCAACTGCTTCCGTTGAGGGGAAGTAACATACAGAGAAGTCAACTGGTGTTTACACCTATATATTATTTTGTCATTATCAAAAAGGGAGAGATTATTAGATCTTATTTAAGATGCAAATAATATATCTCTGCAGGAAGTCAATCACAGTGAAACAAGGAATACAAGATCGCTGAAGTCAATCTCGATGTCTAAGGAAAGAAATCAATCAGCAAGAAGTCAAGTAAATCAATTAGCAAAATTGGATGCCTAAGGAAAGCAATAGGCAGTTGCGAAGGAAAGAATCAAGCAGCCAAATCTCAAGGCATGAATCACGGCAAGAATATCCGAGAAATTAAAATCCTGTAAAAGATTACTTAGCGGCTATTTTCAGAAGAATCAATAATTAAAGAAGTAAGCCTTCATTGCATACAACTTATAAAGGAAAGAGATCAAGGAAAAGCAACGGCTAACTATCTTATTCTTGGAAAGAATAAATATCTTTCCAAGGATCAAATCCCTTTGGTTGACAAGCTTCAATCCTCATCTAAGTATTTATATCCCCGGCGTAACCTTAGTGACACATACTTTGATCGTACCAAAAACTCTCACTTTATTCTACTGCAAACAAATATTGTAGTTCTCTAAGATCTGCTGTGTAATAAGTTAGAGAAAAAAAGGAGAGTATAACACTGGTGAAGCATTGTATAAAAAAAATAAGTGTTAGAGGAACTGTATTATAAATTTATTTCCACTGTACTCGAAAAAATACATTTATTGAAGAGAACTCCCTTGCAACCCAAGGGGAGCCTTTTCTTATCTCCTCTGCAGCAAGCTCTGCTGGCCTCGCGCTCCAAACTGATGGCGTCTCGACGTTTTACTGGCGCTCTCCCCCTTTATGAAATATGTAAAAAGGCTCACGTTATTGGACCAGGATTCACATTGAATCCGAATCAGTGTAAAAATTTCGGTGTCTTTAATTCCCGCACTTACTTTCTGCAATTTTCTGTCTGTTATTATAGCTGCTAAATTGCTATATCCAGTCGACTATCGTTAAACTAGTCAACTAATAAGTCGATAAGTTTAAAAATATATAATTCAACCCCTCCTTTGTACTTTCAAGTTCGATCTCGGCAACGACCGAGATACTCGTCATTATGGCGCCCTGTTGACGCGACCACGGCCTCGGCCCCTTGCCATTCATTTTAGAGTTAGTCCACGTCTGGTCAGATTTTTCTTTTCGTGTCAATCCACATATTGTCAGATTTCTACCCATGCAGATTGGTCTCAAGTATTGATTTTGGAAAAATTAATGCTAGTTTTGACTCTCTTTTTTAATAGGTACGCATATTTGATTTATGTGTGTGTTTGTTGGTGGGGTTCGTTAAGACTTTGTTTTGAATTATTTTTGAAAATAATTGTTTTGAACTTGGATGTTGTTATAAGCTTTATATAGAAAAAAGAAAAACCACTAAAGGCTCCAAACATCATAAATACTTTTAACGAAAAAGTGTTTAAAATGCTCTTAAACTATTAGAAAATGTTTAAAATACCCTTAATTCACTTATTGTGCTAGAAATATCCCTCAATCTACCTTTTTGGTTCACTTATGCATTTTGACTGGTTAATACTAACTTAAAAATAATTATTATTCTTTTTGAAAAACTTTAAAAAAATATTTCACAAAATATTTTGGTTTTTTTAACTAATGCACCAATAGTCCATTATTTTACTAAAGTCTTCTTCTTCTTCTTTTTTTTTTTACAAAAAATAATTCAATTTTTACAAAAAAAATTAATCATTTTTCAGTATTTTTTAAAGCATTTGTTTTTCTAAAAACTGAAAAATAGAAAAAAAATATTTTTAATAAATATTTTCGTTTCTTAAAAACTTAAAAAATATTTACAACAAAATATGTTTCATTTTTGAAAAATATTATTTTTCAATTTTTCAGGCTTTTTAGAAAACAATTATATTTTTTCTTTTCAAAAAAACTAAAATTAGGAAGTTGTGGTGATCAAACATTAAGGTGGTAGATTTGAAGGTAGTTGAGTTTTATTTTACTAATACCGGTGTGAGACTAGTTTAATAGGAATTTTGTCTAAAATAACTAGTGGCAATGTTGTGCCTTACTTTAGTGCATGACCTATCTACTAGCTATCGGTTTTGCTTTGCACCTTTCTTTCGTATTTCATGTTGTTCCTATTTTTTTATGACTTTCTTATGATTTCTGTGAGGATACTAATATTGTCTATATTTATATTTATTCTCTTGAGCCGAAGATCGTTCGGATAATATTTTTCTATCCTTTTAGGATTGTGACGAGATTTATGTACTCACAATCATTCCCAAATTTTACTCGTAAATTTTATTGTATTATTGTTATTATCCTATTTAGTTTAATTTTCAAAAGTGTCCAGAAACCAAACGCCAACTAATTGTACAGAACTGATAAATTGGAGTGATTAAAGTTAAAACGTTTAGTGTAAGCTACATACCCATGAGTTCCAGGCTCGATATTTGTAGACCCGGTGGCACCAAATTATAATTAAAAATTATGTATTTTTTATGATTGAAATTCATAATTTTTAATAACTTAATTGTGCAAGTTACTTACCCATGGGTTCCGGGCTCGCTTACTTTTGAGACCCGGTGGCACCAAACTATGATTAAAAAATATGTATTTTTTTATGATTGAAATTCATATTTTTTAATAACTTAATTGTGCAAGTTACTTACCCATGAGTTCCGGGCTCGCTTATTTTTGAGGCCAGTGACACCAAACTATGATATTTTTTTTTATGATTGAAATTCATATTTTTTAATAACTTAATTGTGCAAGTTACTTACCCATGGGTTCCGGGCTCGCATATTTTTGAGGCCCAGTGTCACCAAACTATGATTAAAAATTATGTATTTTTTTTATGATTGAAATTCATATTTTTTAATAACTTAATTGTACAAGTTACTTACCCATGGGTTCCGGGCTCGATATTTTTGAGGATCGAAATACTAGTATAACAAAGGAATTCTAACCTAAAATATTACACATTACTACACTACAAGGCTTTATATTTCACTACGCTAAAAGGGTCTACGTTTTACTACCCTAAAAAGGTCTATATTTTACTACGCTAAAAAATAATCTAAACTAGGCATTGCTCTGAATTAGTCGAATTTGAAGAGGGTACAATAGGCATTGCTCTGAATTTGGAATCAAATAATGTCGGTGTTGTATAAACAACAAATAAATTTGAATACAAATAAAACACAAAACGGTATGAAAACACACACACACACACACACACACATATATATATATATATATATATATATATATATATATATATATATATATATATATATATATATATATATATAAATGACAATATTAACAAATAAATTTATTTTACAGATTTATATTTTTATATACAACATTGAAATTAAATCCGGATAAATTTAACATGCTAGTTTTGAAAAAAAAAATATAAACTGAAATATACCACGTACAAATCAATATTATGCATTATTATAAAAGTTTCAACTTAAAATAAAGCGAAATACCTCGATTTAGAATTTTCAAAGAGTAAGTAGCTCGAAATTTTGACTCCGGAAACGTGAATCAACGTTCACAAGCTCTACTCGAATGTTGGACCTATGTTCTTCAACTTTTATGTGTCGGGGGGACCCAAATTTTTTTTTAAAATTCGAGGGCAGATTTCTCACAGAAATGGGAGCAACAAAGGGGGGACCAACGTTTAAAATAATGGTGGAGAAGAAGACGGGACTTTTTTTAATTGGAGGTATAGCGCCATTAAAAGTGACGCTATACACTGTGTCAGAAAAAGTGTGTATATAATGCCACTTTTTGTGGCGCTATACCCAGTTTTGTCAGAAAATATAATGTTTAACGCCATTCAAATAGGCGCTATATAGTAACAGCTCAGTTACCGTCATTGTATAGCATCATTTTTAATGTCTTTATATATACTTTGGTAATTTTTTTTATATTTATTTATATATTTTAGTCTAAAGATATCATATTTTGATTTTGGATTCAGCAAAAACATGTGGAGGAAGTGTAAATTAGGAGACACGTAATCATGATTGGTCATGGACAAAGTCCTAAGGTGAATCATTGGGAGGATGTATCATAGGTCTTATTTTGTGGTCCATCTTTGAATTTCATTATTGGTCTGTCTAGAAATGTCCATGTTGGTTTGTGCATTCTTTTGAGAAAAAAGTATTTAACGGAAGAAAAATAAAGTTAAGAAGGTCTTAATATTTAAATAGGGTTTTGGTTAAACCAATTATCATGAACGTAATCACCATTATATTAGACTCGCTTACTCCTTTAAATTCGAAGGTCTAAATATTTAAATTCAACACAAATTTAAACGGTTCGCATTTTTATTTTGAAATAGATTTTTTTTGGGAAAGTCCCATGGAAAACCCGAAACAGTTATTTTTCGAGTGTGTACCGAATAATCTGTTTATTGTATAATAGCTAAAAACTATAGAAATAAGCTTAATGTAACGTGAGAAGATTGCCGGTGAGAGTAATTGATTTTAGATTTTCCACGTGAAAAACCACTAATTCAATCAACTCATCCAACTGGCGCAGGATTGAAATAGAGTTACCAGTGTAAAACATATGACAAATATCAAAGAGCGTAGATATGGTCAATTTTCTTTGCCTCTTTTAGATTATGAATATATATAGCACAGTCCACTTTATGTGAAAAGAATGGACCTTGGGCCTAACTCAACCCCAAAAGCTAGCTTATAAGGTAAGGATTGCCCAAGTCATATAAGGAAACCAAGGACCTCAAATCCCTCCAATGTGTGACAACTCAACACCCCCCATCACGCCCAGATCTGTGGAGCGTGGACAACATAAATGGGGGCCCAACATCGGTAATAAAAATTGGGATGGGCGTGGCTCTGATACCATGTAAACTTTGTTATTAGACCGAGAAATCATAGAAACTGTAGAGAGAGAAAGTAGAGAGAAGACAGAGCGTTTGGAACTCTCTGGAATCAGAGAGAAATATTATTACAGAACAAAAAAGAGAAGTGAAATCCGGTAGGTGAGAAAAATATCTCACCTACGTATATACATGTTACACACGGACGGGTCGGGTCTGGTGATCCGGCCCAAAATTAAATAATGACATGTGGGCTCATACACAAAATCATCACAGTCCAGTTACAACCCAATTACAAGGTATACCATGGATATATCGAAAATATACACCGAGTATACACAAAATGTACAAGCCTATACAAAGCTAAATCATGTAGCTTCTCTCATCTCAACACCACCCTCAAGTTGGAGGGGGAAACCACCTGCAACTTGGTGAGCATCGGAAGAAGTAAAGTGTCAGGCAGGGGCTTAGTGAGCAAGTCGGCCAGCTGACGAGAAGTAGGCACATGAAGCAACTTGAGAAAACCAGAAAGTAGCAAGTCCCGGACAAAATGGCAATCCACCTCGATATGTTTGGTACGTTCATGAAAAACAGGATTGTTAGCAATATGAACAGCAGCCATACTATCACAATATACATAAATAGGAGAGGAAACAGATACCCCAAGGTCAACCAACAAACGAGAGAGCAAAGTCAACTCAGCAACAACCTTGCTAAGGGCTCGATATTCTGCCTCAGCAGAGGAGAGAGAAACAACAGGTTGTTTTTTCGATTTCCAACTGATCAAACAGGCACCCAAGAGCACACAAAAACCAGTAACAGAGCGCCTAGTATCAGGGCAAGCAGCCCAGTCACTATCAGAATACCCAGTAACAGAAAAATCAGCATGAGCAGAGTAAAATAAACCTAAGGAGGGAGTGCCATTAAGGTATCGCAGAACATGCAGGGCAGCAGTCATATGGGGAAGTCTGGGGCATTTGAGGAATTGACTCAGATGCTGGACTGCAAAACAAATGTCAGGCCTAGTATGAGTCAGGAAGAGCATCTTGCCAACTAGACACCTGTACTGGTCAGGAGAGGGCAAGAGGTCACCAGAATCAGCATGAAGTTTGACATTGATGTCCAATGGGGACACAACAGAAGAGACATTGACACAGTCAAACTGATGCAGCAAATTAGAAATATACTTATGCTGATTAAGGTGCATCCCACCAGGGACAACTGACATCTTAAGACCCAAAAAATAGTGCAAAGACCCCAAATCTTTGATTTTAAACTGATCATCCAGAAACAGTTTGAGAGCAGTAAGTTCATCACTGTCATCCCCAGTAAGTATGATGTCATCCACATAGACAGCTACCACTACAAGGGAGCCAGGCTTACCTTTGATGAACAAGGAGTAGTCATTCAAAGAATGTTTATACTCTCTGGAATAAAGAGCAGAAGACAACTTGGCATACCGCTGTCTGGATGCTTGTCTCAGCTCATACAGGGATTTCTTGAGTTTGCAGACCAGAGGAGGAGAAGGAGAAGAACGAGAAGAAGCAGAACCAGAAGTAGAAGGAGAGACAATCAAACCTGGAGGAAGTTTCATGTAAACATCCTCATCCAGATCACCATGAAGAAAGGCATTATTGACATTAAGCTGAAAGAGAGGCCAATGATTCTTGACAGCCACAACAATAAGGCACTTCACAGAAGTCATTTTAATCACTAGAGAAAAAGTTTATGTAAAATCAATCCCCTCAACCTTTGTATCACCCCTAATAACCAACCTTGCTTTATACCTTTCAACACAACCATCAGCCTTGTATTTGATATTATAAACCCATTTACAACCAATGGGTTTCTTACCAGGAGGAAGAGGGACAACATTCCAAGTATGGTTAGTGTCCAAAGCTTCAAACTCCTGTTTCATGGCTGCTTGCCATACTGGAACAGATGCAGCCTGAGAGTAATATAGAGGCTTAGATTCCAAAGAGGAGGAAGATGAACCAGAGAAGGCAAGGAGTTGACAGACATAATCCTTAAGATAGGAAGGAGGATTATGTTGTCTTTGAGACTTTCTGGGAGCAGGAACAGAGGGAGAAGAAGCTAAAACAGGAGGTGAGATGGCAGGATTGGGGATAGTGACAGGGACATGAAAAAGCATCTGCACAGATGTGGGAGAAGAGGGAGGAGAGAGGGGAATGGGAGAATCAGAATCATCATCATGTTCTCCAGAAGGAACAAAGGGAAAAGATGAAGCAGGAGGATGAGCAGAAGGAGGCACAGATTTAAAAGGAAAACATGATTCATGAAAGAGGACATCCCTGGAGACCAAATACTTCTTGGAAACAAGATCATATAATCTATATCTCTTTTTGCCAAAAGGATATCCCAGGAAAACACAAGGAATGGCTCTTGGCTTTAACTTGTCCCTTTGAGGGATGGGGACATTGGCATAGGCAAGGTAACCAAAAATCCTCAAGTGAGTATAGGATGGAATTTTCCCATACAAAATTTCATGAGGATACTTATTATGAAGTAATCTGGTGGGTATTCTGTTTTAGTAGATATGTAGCAATCAACAAAAAATCCCCTAGAAAGATACTGGCAAGCCAGATTGAAAAAGCAAAGCCCTACAAGTTTCAAGGAGAGTTCTATGCTTCCTCTCAACAACACCATTTTGTTGAGGGGTATGAGGGTAGGAGGTTTGATGTATGATCCCCTGGATGCTAAAAAAGGAAATACCCTCATTGCTAGAGCCCAATTCTAAGGCATTGTCACTTCGAACAGTCTGAACCACAGCATTAAATTGGGTTCTGACCAGAGAAAGAAAGGACTTAAGCATAGAAAACGCATTTCTTTTGGATCCCAGTAGGTGTGTCCATGTTGCCCTTGAAAAGTCATCAATAATTGTAAGGAAATATTTATAACCAGAAGAGGTTGGAGTATGATAAGGTCCCCAGGTGTCCACATGAATCAGTTGAAAAGGTCTAGAAGTCTTAATGGAACTATCAGAAATGGAAGCCTAGTCTGTCTGGCCATAGGACAGACTGTACAGGGAAAGGGTTGTTTGGAAGAAAATTGAAAAGAGAGACCAGAAATGCATTTCATATTTGCAAAAGGAGTATGTGCAAGTCTCAGGTGCCAAATTTAATTCATATCAGATGTAAAATCATTATTACAGATGGAACTATTTACATGTGAAGGCAATGAAACAGCCTTGTTATCAGACAAGATGTCATCATTACAAGAAACAGACACAGAAGGCAATGCAACAACTTTGCTATCATTACAAGAAGCAGATACAGGACAAACAGAAGTAGAGGAACAATTAACAGATGAAGAAGGGGAAGAAGGGACCCAAGCCAGTTTATATAGGCCAGCAGCTTCTCTACCAAGATCCAGTGGCCTCCTCAGAGAAGGGTCCTGTATCATGTGTAGTAAGCAGGAATGTTCAGTGAACATAACTATACAATGCAACTGCTTCACTAACTTGTGAACAAAAATCAAGTTGTGTTTAAAAGAAGGAACTAGCAGTACATTGTGAAGAGTGATGGAATGAGTCAATGCAAAAGAGCCTGTGTATGTCACTTTCATTTTATAACCATTAGGAAGAATGACAAGATATGGCAGAGTTAAAGGTGTGATGTTAAAAAGTAATTGTTTATCATGTGTCATGTGATTAAAGGCACCTGAATCTATAATCCAGGTGACAGAATTAATATGAGTAAGTAAGCAAAGTTTGGAATCAGAAATAGGGTTCTCAGTTAACATAGTACCAGCAAAGTTTGCAGCATATATGGGAGGGGGAGTTTGAGTAGTGGAGTCCCCTAACATGGTCTGGTGTAACAAGTTCATCAACTGGTCATAATCTTGTCTGCTCAACCCTGGTATCACAGAGCTCTGGCCATCTATTCTTGCAACAGATTGATGGCTAGCAGGAGGATTCCCTTGAGAAACAGACAACAGTCCATCAGAAATAGGAGAATCCAGACCAGTACTCAGATGAGCAGTAGTAGGTCTCCTTCCCTTGTTAAAAGTGGTACTTTGTGGATACCTATGGATCTTGAAGCACTTATCAATTAAGTGTCAGATTTTTTACAGTATCTACAAAATAAAGGTCCCCTGGCTTGGTCAAAATTGACTCTCTGTCTGAAAGGAGGAGGAGGAACAGACACTGTGGCCTTGTTAAATCCAACAGGCTGCTTATTAGTATGTACATTGAAAGAGACAGAGTCTGGATTAAAGTGAGAAGAAGACTGGACTTGTCTTTGTTTCTCATCATTGAGGACCATATTATAGGCATTGTCAAGAGACGGAGAAGGCTGCATCATCAAAAGATTACTCCTGACCCCCATATATGCTACATTCAGACCCATTAAAAACTGAAAGACCTTATTATCATCACTTTCCTGCACGATACCATCTTTTGCAGCACAAACACACCTTTGACCATGATTAACACACATTGAATCAAGTTCATCCCACAGACCTTTTAGCTTATTAAAATAGGAAGCTATATCTAAGGACCCTTGAGAGGTGTGGAACAACTCTCTTTTCAATTCAAAGATTTTGGTCCTGTTTGCAGTGCCATATCTGGCCTGGAGTTGGGACCATATGCTCTGTGCAGTGTCAGAGTACTGCACAGATTCAGCAATTGCAGGGGAGAAGGAAGCAGTCAACCAAGAAATCACCATATTGTTGCACCTATCCCACAACCTTTGTTGAGCCACATTAGTGGCAGGTCGGGAGCATGTGCCATCAACAAAACCGATTTTGTTTTTGGCTGATAAGGCAACAATCATTTTACGTCTCCAGCCCCCATAACCACTACCCGAGAAGGGAGTGGGAACGAGAGATACCCCAGGAACATCATAAGAATATACAAAAAGGGGACTCTAAGAGTCTATAGAAGGGGAGGCACCAGTATTTGTGTTAGAAGCCATAGTCAATGAACCGTCTTAAAAGAACAACTTTTCAACAAACAGAGTATAACCAAAATAGGTAATCACACACAATAACCAACAAACAGAGTATAACCAAATTAGGTATTCACAGACAACACCAGATGCTCACATATACAGAGTCAGATAATCACATACAATACCGAAGATAAGGACAGAGTTACCCTCCTTCTTCGCGACCGGAGAAGATCGGCCTTCAAACAACAGAGAAACCCTAGGTATTAAACCCTAGGTGTAACCTTGGAAGTGGTTAGGAACGTCGGAGAGGCACCCAAAACGTCCACTGAGTGAGAATCGAGCCACCGAAAGCAGTAGAACCCTAGGTTAAACGACCAGAAACCCTAGACGCCGATAGGTCACCGAGAAACCACCCAATATCAGCATAAAAACTCTCAGGATGTTCGGGTGAAGAGAATATACTCAAATATCATGACGAAAAACTCGGAAAATCATCCGATCTAGGTCTAAACCATCATCGACCATAAGGTCTCAGAAAAGCCCTAGAAAATCTCAAAAAGAGTTCAACCAAGACAACGAGATGTAGAGAAACATAATCGGATCGTCGTCTAGGCTTTGATACCATGAAAAGAATGGACCTTGGGCCTAACTCAACCCCAAAAGCTAGCTTATAAGGTGAGGATTGCCCAAGCCATATAAGGAGACCAAGGACCTGAAATCCGTCCGATGTGAGACAACTCAACACCCCCCATCACGCCTAGATCTCTGGAGCGTGGACAACATAAATGGGAGCCCAACATCGGTAACAATAATTGGGATGGGCCTGGCTCTGATAGCATGTAAACATTGTTATTAGACCGAGAAATCATAGAAACTGTAGAGAGAGAAAGTAGAGAGAAGACAGAGCGTTTGGAACTCTCTGGAATCAGAGAGAAATATTATTACAGAACAAATGAGAGAAATGAAATCCGGTAGGTGAGAAAAATATCTCACCTACATATATACATGTTACACACGGACGGGTCGGGTCGGATGATCCGGCCCAAAATTAAATAATGACATGTGGGCTCAGACACAAAATCATCACAGCCCAGTTACAACCCAATTACAAGGTATACCATGGATATATCGAAAATATACACTGAGTATACACAAAAATGTACAAGCCTATACAAAGCTAAATCATGTAGCTTCTCTCATCTCAGCATTATGTGTTTCAATTTATATTATAAATTTTCTAAATGCTATGTTATAAAACGTAGGAGTAATTAAAATTTCACAATCCATTTTATTGTATTTTGTATCCATGAAAATAATTTTTTTCAAGTGACAACAAAGATGCGGGGAACTACTCCATGAAATAGTTTTGCATGAGATCATATTTTATACAGTCTCACAGTCCCCTTCATGTGTTTCAAAATTATAAATTTTCAAAATGCTATGTTATAAAACGTAGGAGTATTTGAAATTTCACAATCTAACGCTGTCATTCACATTCGAAATACATGAAAAGTCTGATGAAATAAATTCTAATATTCAAAAGTTGAAAATTCTCAAAAGATTAAGATGAGAATAGCTAATACATTTGAGCAATTAAAGAAATACAAACGGGAAATTTAAGTATCACTTCACTCCCCAATTTAGGTCACATGAAACAGAACGACGTGTGGAGTAGCACATGAAAAGTTTTTCTTTTCGTATACGGTGAAATTGGAGGGTTCCATTCCTCGTCATTGAAGTACGCACCTCAGAAGATTATCTCGAAGTCTCGCGACTACAAGGTTATGGTCGAGTTTCCTTCATCGAGGTTCGTCGACGCCCCACCTTGGGATAATGTTAATCACGGCTATGGTAGAAATGGGGAGTTCTCAAGTCACGCAGATAGTACTGACAGGGCCTAGTTGACTACCCTAATCCTGAATCAGGGTGTCATCTAGCTGTCCCATCTCCTTTTCTTTATCATTAATGTATTTTGTACTATGTTGGAATTCCACTCATATATAAATAGGATTCTTGTCATTTTGTAAACATATGTTGCTTCAGTTGCTCCACACGAAATATAAAAGAACATTCTCTTTGCTCTTTAACACGTTTCCTTAATATTATTGCTTCCATTTACTGACTTCATTATTGTTCATTACTTATTGCTTATCGATGGCATAAAGAGCCTTCGTTGATTTTATTATAATTGTTAGTCACTCGACCACCTTCGATAGCTCACATCCGAGCTTCGGAATCGACCTCGAGGCCCTTGAATCGACATACTCGAGGCCCCGATTGTTAACCTATCGGTTTGGTTATCACCTTATCATTAACTCTTATTTCATTTCTAAGTCTCACATACATAGCATCGACTGCTTAACAACTAGCATAAAAATAGATCACGAATTTTAGAGTCGTATAATCAAAATTAATTATTATTACTATTTTCAAGGTAAACAATTTGGCGCATGTGGGGCTAAAAATAATAGTGATTATTTTTTTGCTGGTTTCATTACACAACACAAGTTATGTTTCATACCTTTTCTTTTCCAAGATCTTCAATTTCAAGTCAAAATGCCTAGCTCAGTAAACAGAGTTGAAAATGACAATCTTAAAAACCAGGGAGAGGACGGTATGGCTGCTCCAGGTGTTGGTATACCACCACGAAACCTTAAGTACGTACCAGGACCAATCCCAGCGGACGCGGTATAATGCGACGCCCAAAAGGTCGATATAAGCTCATATACCAATGGGAGTGTGCACGAAGGAGATCCACAAAAATATCGGAAAACCCCAACCAGGGAAGAATGAGAGGTTAGCCTTCATTTAATTTTTGAAATATTGCAGGCACAACAGCTGGCTATTGTTCAGCTGCTATGTCATTAGAAAACTCCTAGCACAGTATCTCCGGGGACAACTCCCCTGACCAAACAGCTACCAGAGAGATCGAGCAATAACGGGTCGGTATCTGATCCTCTCATCGTAATGATGCTCGAGGACCTTATCAGAAGGATTGAATCGGGCAAAAAAATGATAGAAGCCAATGATAAAAAGGTCAATACTTACAACTCCAGAGTCGACCAAATTCTAGGAGTGCCCTCGATCTTGAAAGGCATGGAGTCAAAGAATTTCGTACAAGAGCCGTTCCCATAAGAAGTGGCCCCGAAATCCATTTCAAAGAAGTTCAGAATGCCAGGCCTTCAGAAATATAACGGTACCTCGGACCTAAACGAGCACGTTACTGCTTACACCTGTGCGGTAAAACGCAATGACCTTGAAGGACGACGAGATCGAGTTTGTCCTACTGAAAAAATTCAGAGAAACACTTTCTAAAGGGGCAATGATATGGTATAATAACTCGACCCAAACTCTATAAACTTATTTGCCATGCTGGCAGATTCATTTAGAAAGGTGCATGTTGTGGCCATCAAGGAAATCCGATGTCTTATAAATTTAGCAAAGGGAGAATGAGCTATTGCGAAAATTTGTATCTCGCTTTCAAATGGAACGAATAGAGCAACCACTGATATTTGACGATTGGGCGGTGCAGGCTTTCGCTAAAGGTTTGAATGAGCGAAACTTGGTGGCTTCGAAGCAGCTGAAAGAGAATCGAGTCGAATATCCTTCCATGACCTGGTCGGACGTCCACAACCGATACTAGATGACCAGGTGGGAGCCCCCTCAGGCTCATTATACCTAAGCAGGCTCCTAGTGAAAGAGCCAAATCCAAACAAAGAAAGATATCAGCCATATACCAAAGACGGAAAGAACGTCTCAAGGCGTAACCCATCTCGCAATGATCAAAGGATAGACCGAGGATAGAATCCTCAGGGAATGAACAACAGAGCCGGCTTCAATAGGAACGCGGGCCAACGGAGGGACCTCTCTTATCAGAATACAATTTCGACGTCGATGTGTCAAACATCGTGTTCACTATTAGCAAAATTAGAAAAACCAGATGGCCCAACCCTGTATAGTGAAATCACTCACAAAGGGATCATAACTTAGTATGCGAATTTCACAATATAACATCCATAGGATTGAGGATTGCCACCAGCTCCGAGAGAAAGTAGCCAGACTACTCTCCGAGAATTCTTAAGTGACGGGGCCAAAAATCAGTTCCAGGAAAGAGAGGCGGTCATGAAGAACGAAATGAATGAGCCACAATATGTTATCCACATGATCTTGGGAGGCATCAATGCTCCATAGGAACCTGTGATAAGAAGGACAAAAATATCCATCACCAAAGAAAAGCAAACCCGAGGGTACATACCTGAAGATGCCCTCATAGAATCCTCATCGAAGTAGACATGAGGTACAACGCCCTATTCAGGTGGCCGTGGATAGACTGCATGAGAGTAGTATCGTCCACCCTACATTGAATGATGAAATTCCCGACAAAGGATGTGATTAAAAGCGTCTACAGCGAACATCATGCGGTGAGGGAATTGTTCATGGTGCACGATGTGGCACCAGCACCAATACCCCCGCTCATAAAAGAGCCAAAGTGTAATCAAACTACATCTTGAATTAAGCCCGATTAAACAAAGTAAAGGACTGTACCGCATCCTCATCACAAGAGACTGGGACATATCAAACCTCAAAACATTGCCAACACCTCCCACATTAAGGTATAACCATCTCCCTTTTCATTTTATATTTCATACTAACCCTTATGCAGGCGCTCGATTGAAGCAGTCAAAGCGCTAACCCAGCTCGAAGACCTTAAGTTTTAAAGCATACGTTGCACTCTTTTCCTTCGATTGAGTTTTTATCCTGAAAAGGGTTTTACCGGCAAGGTTTTTAATGAGGAAACATTCACATGATACTTAAGGAAGACTCAACAAGTATTGAAGGTTTCTTTTGCAATCAACCTTGAACACTAGGGGGCATCCCCCCAGAAGGTCATCCACTAAAAAAAGACAAGAAATGTCAAATGAGGTCCCCATAGGAAAACGATGTACCGAGCCAAATGATCAAACGAACCGTATCCGTATAGCCGGGCCCCCGATAGTGAAAACCTGTATATTTTTACCAAGTAATCGAAGAATACCTTTCATTAAAGCATCTCACAGTCCAAGAGAAATTCAGTATTTTCACAATAGTGACTCCTCAGTCGAAAAAGACCCGAACACTTGGGGACTGGTGTCAACAATTCAACACCTGAATGACCTCCGAGTCAGGACTCCAAACTTATAAACCCTCAATGAGGCAACATGAAACCACAAAATGTATCCAAGGTCGAAAGTGTCTCGAACACTCGGGGATTGGTGTCAAAATCTCAAAAATTGCATGACCTTAGGGTCGAAATCTCCGAAATTGTAAGCCCTCAATAAGGCAATACCAAGTTTACGAGTAACGGCTCCCAAGCCAGAATACCCTCGATGAATCAGAGACCGTCACCAATCATCATTCATTAAAAAAACCTGAGGCCATAAGACACCAAGCGGGAAGACTCGGTCTCGTAAGACCTACATAAGGCAGCAACAGTATTTGTAAGACCTCAAGCAAGGCATGAACCATAATTGTACCAAGTATCAAAAAACTGTAAGACCTCAAAGGCATGAAAAATTTGTAAGAGCTTACTAAAGGAATAAACCCGGTCTCAAAGTTAATGCTATATATCGAACTTGTAAGACCCCTAAAAGGCATACTCTCAACATTGAAGCCTAAACTACTTCACACGGGATCAAATATGGCTCCGGCCAAGCACAAATGACTACAATCATAAGGCTGTACCAGCAAAACTAACTTGACTTGGGGATGCCAGACTGTCGTTACAAATCACAGGCTTTCAATTGCTTCGAATCTACTTTGAAAAGAAACGATTAAATAGGCTACCCTCGACATAAGCAAAATTTTTTTGACCATATCAACTCCAAATCACTGGCTTCGAGATACTCAGGCTCTAAGACAAACCTTCTGAGGTGATCGATCATTGCCACAAAATGACTCGTTATCGAGGTTCTTCTCAAACCGTCGAAGAGTCAGGAAAAAATTATATTTTAAAGTCCTTAACAAGGGAAAAATAAATCCAATAAAGGGTCACTTTGATCCAGGACGTAAGAGTCATTGTTGCTAGCCTGCATAAAAGGCCGCATCAGCCCAAGGTGTAAGATCCATTGTCGCCATCCCATATAAATCCAAAAACTTCAGGTCGAATAAGCTCGACTCGGAACCCGATTCGGAGACTGAACCCAAAATAGTTAATGAAAAATGCCCTAGGGCAAAAGTGTAAGAGCTCAAACTCCATCTTACACTAAAAGGTCACTTCGACCCAAGGCGTAAGAGCCATTGCAAAGAGCCATTGTCACCAGCCCACACAAACCCAAAAACTTAACGGTTAAATGAGCTCCAGTGAGAACCCGATTGAGAGACAGAACCCAAAAAGTTAACTAAAAATGCCCTAGGGAAAAAACGAAAGAGATCAAATACCAACTTACACTAAAAGGTCGCTTTGACCCAAGGGATAAGAGCCATTGTCTCCAGTCTGCACAAATATAAAAACTTGAGGGTTGAATGAGCTCGAGTCGAAACCCGACTAGGAGACTGAACCCAAATAGTTAACTAAGAATATCTAAGAGAAAAAGCGTAAGAGATTAAACGCCAGCTTACACTAAAGGCCACTTCGACATAAGGCGTAATAGCTATTGTCGCCAACCCGTGAAAGCACAAGAACTTGAGGGTCAAATGAGCTCGAGTTGAAACCCAACTTAAGGACTAAACCCAAAACAATCGATCAAAACATGTCTGAAAAAGCATAAGAGCTCAAATGCCAACTTATACTAAAGGCTCGCATCAGCCGAGTACCTAAAAGCTTACGGGCTAACCCGATGAGCCTCAGGGCCATATTTGAGACAGAAAGGGATACATAAGAAGTAAATCCACGAGGTTTTCTTTTATACACATATGCGAAAAAATGCAATCTCCATCTACAAACATTCTTTGAAAATGCTATATACAGATTGAAAAATATGTGCCTCCCCCTTGGAGCTAAGGCCTACCAGCCTAGTCTTCACTTTCTTTAGTGTCGGACAGAAGTAATCGAGCATCACGTGCATCCTCCCTCGCTCGCACCAACTCTTCTGAGAGGACAAAACCCTTAGCACATATGTCCTCAAGAATTTTCCTTTGAGACTTACAACGAGCATATTCTTTGATCCTCTCTACGCAGTCGAGGATCCTTCTCAGCTCAGCTTAAGCATCGACAACATCTTTTAAATAGATTGCCATCTCCTGATCGTCCTTGGTTTGGATCATTACAGCTTCAACCCGGGCATCAACGATCTTAGCCCTTACCTTCGAAAGCTCGGACTCGAGCTTTGTAATCGCATCTGTTTGATCCAAAACATTGCCGCAAGCTAAGCAAAGTTGAGCCTTATAGGCGGGAACTTTAGCTAGAGCACCGTTCCCCTCTAAATCCTGGACCTCCGCCTAAGCTTTTATCCCATCATGCTCACGCGTGGCTCAGCTAGCTTCATCCCAAAGGCGCTCTAGGGCCTCTGTCATTTTCTACAGCTGAGATAAAGAAAGTGTTAGCCTCAAAAGCTAGAAGGGAGAACATACACTCACCCAGGATAGAAAAAACATGCTCATTCAAGTAACTCTCACAACTCAAGCTTTAGCTCAAACCATACCACAAATATGCCAGCTCAACTTCGTTTTCATTGCAAGGGAGCCTAATGGATCTCCCCCAGAGCTTTCCGCAACCTTTCTTTATGGCAAAGCAACCTGACTTAAGATTGGTGAAGGCCTACAAAGGAAAATTTGAGAAGGATGGGAAGACGTGAAACTAAAAATGCCTATATCAAAAATCACCACGAAGTGAAGCCTTGGGCTACCTCGAAATCTGAGTGCACATTTGTTAACCTAGCTCTCTCAACTCTAAAAGAATTGGCTCCGGTCGAGGCACGATCGCTTGGAGTATGCGACCCCGAGTTTCTAGTATCCCTCGAAGTACTATTGATGAAAAAGGGAGGCTACAACAACGGAGAAACCACCTTTCTAGAACCACGAACCATGGGCGTGACAGGTTCGAAAGATGCTTCCACTCTGAAGCCCTAGTCTCGTTTGCATTGCTTTGAGCACCATCGCCCTATAAAGGCTTTCTCTCGCTTATTGTTGTTATTCTTTATCTTGGAAGCTAGCGACCCTCTCCTCTTTCCATAGGAGCACGACCTCACCTTGGATGGCTCTCCAATGCCTACAATACAAAGATTAACACGTAGAATGAGAAAATGCCTCTCCAAATGAAGGAAAGGAAAGGAAAAGGTAGCACAACATACACCATGATGTTTTGTTTCCCAACTGCCCCAGGACAAAGCTCGCCACTTACACTCATCACAAGTCAAGCGGGTTGCCAACTTTTGAACCTAATCTAGAAGATCAGGAACATCGCCTAGCACCCATGAAACTGTCACGGAAAATGAAAAGAAGGCACAGTTACGAAACCAGCCTTCGCCATAAATAAAACTGAGAAGGCACGGAATGTACCACTTACGTGTATAGTTCCACTCCTCAGGGAATGGCATAGGCTCCACAGGGATAACGTTAGCGGTCCAAACTCGGAATAATAGACTCATTCATTCTCGATTTCCATCTTCATCATCATCAACAACGAAGGGCATAGTCGTCCGACATTGCAAGGTTAGAAGACCTCAATGGTGAAAGGGCCGGTACAACCTAATAAGATGACTGAGCGTAAATTCAAGCCCCGTCTTCTACATAAAAAATCTCATCATCAACACTGTTCGCCAAAAGGACAGGTGGATCTGCACCAAAGTAGCCCGATACTTTAAACAGAAGTCAAGCACAACCCTATCAAGGGGGCCCAAATTGAAAGATATGTGTACACATTCAAGAATCCATCGGCACGATCCATGATGCCATCATTCGGGGAAAGTATCTATAACACTACTTTCTCCCCCAGCCTAAGTCTTCTCTCACTAACCTAAGATGCTCTTTTTCGATCAAAGAAGTAATCTTCAAGGTATACACTCATTGGTCCTGAATGCCGGACGCGGAGCTCCCCTTCTTTGTCGGAGAGACCCCGATGCAGCAATCATGGCTATGGAAAAACTAGAGAAGTAAAGCAGGAATCTCCACAAGTACGAAATTATTGAAGTAATGAAAGGCTTAACGCCGAAAAAGGAGGGTAACTACTTAAAATGGTGGGATCTCAAAAAAAGCAAAAATGACCTTATATATGGAAAAAATGGCAATAATCCACCTGTCTAAAAGGCCAACGGCATCATTGCTAGTCCCGAGGTGGTACCCAACCTCGAGGACCACCATAAAAAAGAAGTTAGGCTGTAAGAAGAAAATGACTTCACCACAAGTCCCGAGGTGGTACCCAACTTCAAGGACCTCCATCAAAAGAAGTTAGGCTCTAAGAAGCCAACGACATCACCGCATGTCCCAAGGTGGTACCTGACCTCGAGGACCTCCATCAAAAAGAAGTTAGGCTCTATGAAGCCAACGACTTTGCTACAAGTCCTATTGTGGTACCCGACCTCGAGGATGTCCATAAAAAAAGTTAGGCTCTAAGAATCAAACGACTTCGCCACAAGTCCGAGGTGGTACCTGACCTCGAGGACCTCCACAAAAGAGAAGTTAGGCTCTAAGAAGCCAACGACATCACTGCAATTCCCAAGGTGGTACCCGACCCCGAGGACCTCTATCAAAGGGAAGTTAGGCTCCAGGAATCTAATGACATCATTACAACCCTCGAGGTGGTACCCGACTTCGAGGACTTCTGTCAAAAAGGAGTTAGGATCCAAAGAAATAAGCATTTAAGCTCCAGCTATATAGGCTTAATCGCGTGGTACCATCTAAGCTCGAGTAAAACCTCGCAGGTTTCCAAGTGGCCCGAGTTTGAACGAACCCCTAGTCGGGGACTGCTCTCGAAAGCTTAAAGGCAGTCCCTATCCTCGGATCTCTGACAAAATTTGGCCACGAAGATTACCGTGAGGTCTAAATGATAAATCATGGTCTCAAGGGTCAAAACTTTACATTCCTTCAACTCGAGGTAAGGGTCCCGGCGACCCAAGTTTATCGGCCCGACCTAGGCTCGATCCAAGGGACCCCACAAGGTTTTGTAGGAAGCCAAATTAATCAATCAAATTTCAGAAAAAATACTCGCATTTGGTTTTGGATACTGGCAGCAGCCGATAGAGTCACACATTGAGAGTCTCCATAACTGCAAATAAGAGGGATATAGCAAGCATCAAAGACAAAATTGAAGAAACATCTTTGTATTCATAAACATTTGATTACAAAATCCCACGAGGGTTCCTTACATATAGTAAAAGCCTAGAGCATAGCCTACTCTCAAACGTGCTCCTTAACAGTGGCATCTTCGAGCATTATTTCCTCGGGCATACATCCTCGGCGGCAAAATATTTGACCGCCACCTTCTCTGGGATTTGATCTCGGTCCTCCAGAATAATATCTTCGAGGGCAAAGATCAAGAAGAGGAAATTAGGAAGACGCAGAAGAGGAAAGTGATGCAGAAGAAGCAGAAAAAAAAGACATAACCCGTCAAAGCCAGAGGTTGAAGATTCAGAGAGCATCAACCCTACTTGCATGCCTGCTCGAAGTCTTCCTTCTGGGACATCGTGCCATGTACGCTAAATGGTAGTTGTGACATTTTATCTCTTAGAAAACCAACGGGATAAAGTGCCACACCAAGCTAGAGTAGTAAAGTGAGCAGCGATGTATAGTCCGAACGCTCTCCCGAGCAGCTGTGTAGAATCCAAACGTCCTTCTAAGTTAGAAGAAGTCAGGCCCCCTATTTCATCACCTCGAACCAACAACATAACAACTGTAACAACAACAACAATAACGATGATGACAAAACAATATAATCCCGCTCAGCAAGGGAAAGCCTAGGAAAAAAGCCATGGCGTGGCTGATATGGAAGTCGCATGTTAAGGCCATAAACCTTTAATATGGTGAGAAGCAATGGAGATGGATATTGAGAAGAAGGGGATGGAAAGATGTTGAAAGGAACTTGAATAAAAAGATAGTACCGGAAAGCCTCCATTTATAAGAGGTAATAGTATGGCCAACAACACCATTAATGCCTTTAAAGGACGGATCGATATGCGCAATACATACGTTATTTAAAACTGAGTCGATGGCGGTACTGTCACTTTAAAGAACGAGAATCGGCGACACATTAAATGATACTAAAAAGACAAGTTCATGGAGTGTCCTGGTTATCGTGAAGGCTTACATCATGAGTTTGATATCATCAATGTGACATCATCACTGAAAGCTCGAAGAGTTGGATATCAAAATCGTTTCATGTCACTCCTCTCTAAGAAATGCGTAGACTATCTGTATACGGTAAAATCGGAGGATCCAATTCCTTATCATCGAGGCACATCAGAAGATCATCTTGAAGCCTCGAGGCTACAAGGCTAGGGTCGAGTTTCCTCCCTCTAAGTTCGTCGATGCCAGACCTTGGGACGCTTTTGACCACGGCTATAGTAGAAATGGGGAGTTCCCAAGGCACACAGATAGGACTGACAGAGCCTAGTGAACTATCCTAACCCTAAATCAGGATGTCATCTAGCTGTCCCATCTCCTTTTCTTTACTATTAATATATTTTATACTATATTGGGATTCGTCTCATATATAAATGGGACCCTTGTCATTTTGTAAACATTTGTTGCTTCACACGAAATATACAAGAACATTCTCTTTGCTCTCTACACATTCTTTTGATATTATTGCTTCCATTTACTATCTTTATTATTGTTCATCACTTATTAATTATCATTGGCCATAAAGAGCCTTCACTGATTTTATTATTAACTGTTAGTCATACCTCGATCACCTTCGATAGCTCACAGCCGAGCTCGGAAATCGACCTTGAGGCCCTCGAATCGATAAGTTCGAGGCCCCGATTGTTAACCTATCGGTTTGGTTATCACCTTATTCTTAAATCTTATTTCGTAAATCTCACATATATAACATCAGATGTTTAATAACTAGCATAAAATAAATTACATATTTTTAGAATCTTATAATTAAATTTAATTATTATTACTATTTTTAAGGTAAATATTTTAAAATTGTTATAAATATGTTTACAAGAAGAAACAATATAATGCGACGGGTGAAAATAGCATAGGGATCGTTTCTTTTGGAATTGTTAAACATGTGTGCGGTTATGTCTAATAATATCCACTGAGACCCATAAGAGATTTCGTATTTCTAGATAGGCACACGCAACTGTATAAAAAAGAAAACAAATTAGAGAAACAAACAAAATAGGTCGGCAGATGTCAAACGTAGGCAAAATTGTCGGCCTGTCCAGTCCTTGTAACGTAATGTTAAATTGTTAATAAACCAATATTGCTGGCTTTGGTTACTAGTATTAAAATAAATAGTTTGATCAATCAGGGAGAAAGCAACTGATTAGTTGGTTGCAAGCTCAATGACATGAAAGTTGAAACTCTCCCATTAATTCATTAATCAACACCTAATTACGCATGCAAAGCAGCATTATTAGGATATATCTTACTTTAATTGTACTAATTTGGAAACCTTGTCACAACACTCACTAGTTTGTTATACGTTTGATTAGGGTGTGCAATCGATTTATCGATTCAATTTTGACTCTTATCGATAATTATTTATCGATTATCGATTCGATTTTAACTCTTATCGATAATTATTTATCGATTATCGATTTGTACATCTGCTTATCGTTATCGTTTCAATAAGGTTTCGATTTTTTCGATTTCGATCTATCGATTTTTGGGGCTTATCGATTCAGTTATTGATTACATCAATAAAAAAATTTGTGGGATTCCATAAAAAGTATATCGCTATAAACACGCCTAACTAATATGGACAAAAAGAAGCTAAAATAAAACGAACACCAATTATAATATAAAAATTATGTCAACAAGCACATGCAACAAAACTAAAGTAAATGATCAAATGTATGTCACCAACACTCCAATGGTATAAAAAATAAAATAAAATAGAATACATCATCATGGCTAATTCTGTTTTCCATTAATTTGAACTTCATTCCCTTGATCTTTAAATATGATCATTCCTTAAATGTGGTAGAGGAAATAATAGGGTAAGGGACTTAGGGTAAAAGAAAGGGTATAGATTAGGGAAAATAATATTGTATAGCCGCTTTCGAAATAGTTGCGGAATATATATACATTCTGTATGTTATATTAATCTACACAAATGGGTAATTACTCATTTAACAAGTGTCTACAGTCTAGAGGTGTGCATTCGATTTATCGATTCGATTTTGATCCTTATCGGTAACTACTTATCGATTATCGATTTGTACATATGCTTATCATTATCGTTTTAATAAGATTTCAATTTTTTCAATTTCGATTGTTTCGATTTCGATAACAAATAATCGATTCGATTTATCGATAAATCGATTCGAATGCATACCCCTACGTTTGATTCTTTTTTATTTTTCTATTAGCTAATAGACAATATTGCTTTGCCATGTTTGTTGCCTAAAAGCGCATGCCCTTATCTCTAATAAGCAATGATTGTGTATTGCTGAAGAAGTGGCAGGCTATCCACCATTTCAGCAGCGTGTATAAGTAGGTTTAGGTATGCAATTAAATATAACTGTAATAATTATACAATAAGATTGGACTTTCAAAAAAATATAATTATACTGTTTGACTCAAAACTTATTGAACCTTTTTGAACTAATCAATCGAAAATGAAGAAATAAATCTTACCTAAGTCTATTAATCTTTAAAAGGAAATATAAGTAAGGTGAAGACTTCTTTTTTATTTAAATCAACAAAATATCCTCCTTCCGAATCTTTTCGTACGTAAGTAATATCACAACCCAAAATTTGGTGTCCCTTTACAAGGTTATTACCCCTATTTATTCCAGGAGGCGAAACCCTTTTAAGTAGAGAAAGACAAATTACAAGATATATTTGAAGGAATATTCTTAATGTCCCCTAATGGGTCTATACTGTTACAAAGCTCGTACAGTCTTTCATCTGCCTTAAGGTGGTCTCCCGCAGGATGACGAATCAAGGAGAACCGTCATTTTTTGTGCTTGCGTTGTTCGCCATTGGTCAGTTTGGTCCCATACAATTAGTCCCTCCGCTTGTTGGGGTTACAACTAGGTGCATCCCCGATGAGTGGACCCCATCCGTTCCTATGGAGAAATTTGACCCTTCGAGGAGTTATGACATGGCCAATGGGGGATGATCAACGTGCTTGGTAAGACACCTGTAATACATTTTACCGGAAAATAATGTCATTTTCACGTGCGTCATTATTGTGTATGTCTTTGAGGTAGGAGTTGATGGCTTGATGCTTCGATTCCAGAGCTACTCTATGACCCTCCACTTCGATTCTGGCGCCATCCAACCTTATAAATAGGTAGAGAGCTTGTTTTTTCTAAAGTTCCTTGCCATTTCACTCCTGATAATCTACCCTTATTCCTCCGAGTTTTCTCTGATACATTTCTGTTTCTTCTTCTTTCGTTCTTTATTCACAGTCTCTACCTCTTTCTTCTTTTTGCATTGATACCTCTTTGAATGAAGTCATTCCAACGTTAGATCGTTATCGTGAAGGAGTCACTGAGGTTACCCCATTGTCCATGACGCCCCCTTCAGGCGGTGAAGATACGGTAGTAGAGGAGGGTGACAGTATCTCCATAGTGGAGGACTTATTATCGAGACACCTTATGTTTCGTAGTGACTTCCTCAAAGATCCCCTTCCCACTCCTCTCCCCGTACTTTCTGAGACTGAGCAGGCTCACCTTGACGCTCTTCGTATAAAATACAGCATTTCCGCTTATGTTGACATGATTCCGGCAGGGGGGAGACTTTGTAGATGTCCACGGGCCTGGATGCTGCACCTTTTACGAGTACCCTTTCGTGATTGGCTACACTTTTCCTCTTTTCCCCTTAGTGGAAGACTTCTATAGGTTCTACCATGTTTGCCCGGCATAACTTTCGTTGTATACTCTTAAGGTGCTTCTACTATTAACCAAGTATGCAGAGTTGCCGGAGCATAATATTTCTATCCACCGCCTTTTGCACCTTTTCTCACATAGCTTCCACAGAAGTACTATGGTGCATTTGAGACACCATGTCATGAAAGGGTTGGTGGTCGGGACAGACAATCGAGCAAGTCACAAGTTTTGGCACAAGTACTTCTTTGTCAAAACTTAACATATCGTTTCTGACTCCGTCCGATTGCCGGAGTGGTGGAGTAAGACTTGTAAGTGTCGCCACTATTTTTATTCTTCCTTCGTCTATACTCATTATAAAGTTGGTTGCTTTTGGATTGCAGCTATGGGACATCCGCTCCGTCCTATTGCGGGCATAAAGGATTGGGTAGCTCGTCTTTTATCCCATGCAACGGAGACATGAGATTGGCCTTCCTTTGTAAAGCGTTACACCCCTAAAGTTCCAACTGGTGAGTGATTTTCCCTTTACCACTTCATTGGTTATATATCTTCATCTATTAATTCGACTTCTTCATGATGGAAGGTCGAGGAGCTTCCAGGCAGAGGATTCCAGTTCCCGCATTTCGACAGGTTGTTGTTGCCACAATCACACAATTTGTTTTGAGTGAATCTATTTGGGAAGGTCGTCCTCGGCCTATTCAATTAGAAATAACTTCTCGAGTCGTGGTCGTGACGGAGGAGGCTTCTTCAATGCCGGCCCCCACCCTTTGGATGAATCCTCCAATAGGGACGAGCCGTTATCGAGAAAAAAGAGGAGAATGGAGCTTGGGAAAGGTGTGGCTATCGACGCTTATAGATGCAAAATACACACGCCGCTTCTGTCATCCACCATTATTCTTTTTAGATTAGTATCCGCAATGTGTAAAGTTATAACCAAGGCATCATAGTGATGGAAAGACAAATCGTCGGTATCCGATTTATGAAAAATGATACTGTCTTCAAAGTTGTCGTACCGTTCGTGGGCAACCGTCCGTTTGACTTTATGTGTGGTGAAGAATTTCACATGTTCATTACCGTGTCGTTGGTGCTGCCAATAATCATTTGTATGGTACAAGTTTTTGATGGTGGTTTTGGATATCCCTGGGGTTGATCACGTCCACGAGTCAAATTGGCCCTTTCTCGATCGCTCAGCAGTTCTTCAGGTATCCCAGAGATTCTTAACACTTCTTGTCGCAAATTTTTGCAATCTTGTGTCCTCTTTCCTATTGGATTCATACAGAATGTTTGACCTCCTAGTGCTCGAATTTGACTTTAATTTTTGTGGCCACTACACCTTTGTGCCAAGATTTTCTAATACGTACACTATTTCTGAAGGAGAAACACAAAAGTTATTAGCATATAACACTGGAAGCATACCTCTTTTATTTCTTGTGGGGGAGGGGGGAGGTGTCGAGGTGCAGCGTCTGTATGTTGTGGAGGAGGTGGATAGGATGTTCAGATATAGGGATGGTTCCATTCCCGATTAAAATGCGGTAGTTGATCCCTTTGACTGTCATTGTGCTCTCTTTGTCTCGGTTTGGACTGATGTCATTAGTTGGAGCGGACCGTTCAGGTCATCCTCGTCTACCCTCACTTTGGTGCAATAGGCATTATAGATTTCTTCCCACATGGTAGGGGGAATTTCATGATTCTGCTCAGTAGCTTTTTGGTTGCTTTTTTGATCCAATCCCGTTTATCCCACTTTGAAAGGCTGCTACTGCCATTCCTTTTGACACACTCGGTAGGGTCATCCTTACCTTGTTGAATTGGGCTAAGAAGTGTCGAAGTCCCTCGTCCGTCGTTTACTTAATGGCAAAGATGTCGTTGGCTCGGGCCTCTACCTTTTTCGCTCCCGCGTGAGTGGTGACGAACTTATCTGCCATCTCTTCAAACGTTGATATCGACTGCAATGTTAGTTGGGAATACCATGTTAGTGCTCCCCCTATCAGAGTTTTGCTGAACTTTTTCAGCAGTACAGACGGTACCTGTTCCATTGATAAATCATTACCGTTTACTGCAGTAACGAAATGGATTAAGTGGTTTTCCGGGTCATATATTTTCAAATATGGCGGCATTTTGAAGGTTTCTGGAATACAATGGGGAGCTGCCCCATCGATATATGGTTTTTCGACGAATCAACCCACATCGCATTTAGGTAACAACTTTGAAGCGCTTAATATTTTATCGACCCTTTCTTGATGTGCCTTCTTTTGGTCATGGAGCATTTCGTTTTTATTTTCCATCTTCTCCATTTTATTTAGGAAGGCTGTGATCGCATCATTACCAGAATCAGCAATACTACTGGCATTACCTGTTCGTGTAGTGGTTTCCTCACCGGCAGTTGCTGTGGTTTCTGTGGGTAGCGTGTCTTTGGTATCTCTCTAAACGGGTTTCTCGAGCATGTTGCTCAAGGTACTTGTCAACCATTCTTCTAGTAGCCTTTTGACAGCTGGTGGCGTTCTTCCTATTGCGGATGTTGAGGTTTTCTCTCACGCAGGATCGTTAGATCCCCGTGTGGGGAGGTGAGATCTCTCCCTCAGATGTGGTACTTGGTGTTGCATTTTAGTTGTCTTCTCCACTTGCTTTGTTGAGGGAATTCAGGAGATTGTTTGTGATGCCCACTATTGCCTTTAGCTTCGCTTCTCCCTTTCCCTTCATTGTTGGCTTTTGTGAAGCTGAAGAATCTTTCCAGAATCTAGATGAAAACTACGACTTCAGCTATAGAAATTCCCATAGAAGGCGCCAAATTGTTTGACTCAAAAGTTATTGAAATCCAACAAATGAATAAAAGGCGAAAGGATAAATCTTAGCTAAGTGTAATAATCTTTATAAGGAAAGATAGATAAAGTGAAGACTTCTTTCTTGATTTAATTCAACAAAATATCCTCCTTTCGAATCATTTCATTCGTAAGTAATATTGCAGCCCAAAATTTGGTGCCCCTTTAAAAGGTTATTACCCTCTATTTATACAAGGAGCGAATCCCTTCTAAGTAGTAAAAGACAAATTACAAGGAATATTTGAAGGAATATTCTTACCTAATGGGCCTATACTGTTACAAATGTCATACAATCTTTCATCTGCCTTAAGGTCGTCTCCCGCAGGATGTCGAAATAAGGAGAATCCATTGTTCGTTATGCTCGTCTTTGGTCGTCATTGGTAAAATTTGGACCCATATAGTACTAAATAATATATGAAAAATTATCATTCGAAACGGGTTCACACTTCTCTTACGTGATGATATAAATTAATACCCATATATGCAATATACAACTTACTTAATACTGGTATTGTTTATCGTGAAAATGGTAATAATAATTATATTTTATTACGGGATTCTAAAAATATGCGATCTATTTTTATGCTAGTTTTTAGGCACTTGATGCTATGTGAAAGACTTAGGAACGAGATAAGAGTTTGAGAACAAGGTGATAACCAAACCGAATGATTAATAAACGGAGCCTCGAGCTTGTCTATTCAAGGGCCTTGGGTTGGGTCTGAAGCTCGGCTGGGAGCTATCGAGGGTAATCGATGAATGACTAACAGCTATGATTAAAATCAATGACAGCTCTTTATGGCCAATAATAAGAAATAAATGAAGAAGAATAGATAGAACATAATAAACATAGGCATTAAATAAAGCAATGAAATCCAGAGAATGTGTTAGAGACCAGAGAGAAAGTTCTTGTGTATTTAGTATGGGGAAACATATGTTTATAAAATGACAAGGAATCCCTTTATATATGAGGGGGAATCCTAAAATAGTACAAACGTACTAATTACAAATATATGAGGCTAATACAACCATTAACTGCCATGATTCTCCGTTTGGGCTAGTCTACTAGACGTGAACTACCATATGCACGTGCCTTGGAACTCTACCTTGATCCGCCGAGACCAATAATCACAATGCCTTGGGCCAGTCAATAATTAAACTGTCTTGAAGCCGAACTATCTCGGCGTCAAATTTTGAGAATTCTCGGAGTCGATCACTGGAAATCCTCGAGATGCCTTGATGCTCGTGATATCGAACCATAAATTTCTACCAAATATAGGTGCAAATCCAGAACGCTCGTGTGAATGATTCTGTCTGACCGAATATGATAACGAGGCTCGAGTCCGAGATTTTGGAGGCGAATGTCAAGGTTGTAAATACTCGGTCTGAGGCTGTAATGAGCCACACTAAGGCTGACCAAAAAAAAAGGTGGCCTATTTTAAGGGCGATGTCGATGCTAGAGCTGAGCTGAGGAAGGCTCTTGATCATAAGAGCAATAAAAAGAGTACGTGAGGTGTAAATCTCGATATAAGTATACATGTTTTTGCTGTCAGGGGCTCGGCTATCATATACGGACATGGTTCGTTCGACTGTTTGGACTGGTACATCATTTTCCTACTGAGACCCCATTCGACGTCTCTTGGATTCTCCGACTAGATGTCCTTCTGGGGGCCATGCCTACCTGTATTCGAGGTTGATTGCAAAAGAAATCTTGAATACTTGTTGAGTCTTCCTTAGGTAGCATGTGTATGTTGCCTCGTTAAAAACCTTGCCGATAAAACCCTTTTTGGGATAAAACTGATCGAAGGAAAAGAGTGCAGCGGATGCTTTAAATCCTTAAGGTTTTCGAGCTAGGTTAGTATTTTGACTGCCTCGGTCGGACGCATGCATAAAGGTTAGCATGAAGTTTATAAAATATAAATGGAGATGGTCATATCTTAGTGTAGAATCTGACGGTGATGGTTCGAGCTGTGATGTGTTTCAGTCGCTTGTGATGAGGAAAAGGTACAGTCCTCTGCTTTGTTTAGTCGGGCTCAACCGAAGATGTAGTTTGATATCGCTAGTTTACTGTTTGATTACCCTTTGGCTCCTTCAAAGGTGGTCCCAGTGTCGGTGTTACATCGTGCACCGTGAACATTTCTCTAGCCGCATGATTTTCCCCATAAATGGTTTTAATCCCATCATTTGTTGGGAATTTAATCACTTTATTGAGGGTGGATGGAACTGCTCTCATGCAGTATATCCACTGCCTTACAAGCAAGGTGTTGTACCTCATGTCTCCTTTGATAACATGGAATTTTAGTATTTTAGGTTGTGCCGACCATGTTGACTAGTAAGGTGATTTTCCACTTTGTTGTTTCTCTCGCCATATTGAATCCGTTGAGGACTCGAGAGGCGGCTACGACTTGGTCAACCAGCCCCGAGCTTCTCTATCACCTTCGACCTGATAATATTGGCCGAGCTACTTGGATCCACAAGTACACGTTTAATTTGAAATGTGTTTACAAGGAAAGAGATTACTAGTGTGTCTTTGTGGCACTGATACAAGGTATCAATGTCCTTGTTGCTGAATGTGAGAGCATCCTCGGGTATGTAGCCCCAAGTTCGCTTTTATCTGGTGATGGATATGTTTTTCTTCTCATCATGGGCTCCTGTGGGGCATCGATGCCTTCCAAGATCATATGGATGACATGTTGTGGCTCATACATTTCGTTCTTCTTGGCAACCTCTCATTCTCGGAACTACTTTTTGGCCCGATCCCTTAGGAATTCTCGGAGGTGAACTTTATTGAGTAGTCCGGCTACATCTTCTCGGAGCTGGTGGCAATCCTCGATCTTGTGGCCGTGCGTGTTGTGAAATTCACACACTAAGTTATGATTCCTTTGCGAAGGATCTGATTGTACAGTATTGGGCCACCGGGCGTCTCTGATTTTACTGATGGCAAATATGATGTCTGATATGTCGACGTTGAAGTTGTATTCTGACAAGCAAGGTGCCTCTGTTGGCCCTGTGTGCTTATTAAATCCGACTCTGTTGACGAGTCCCCGAGGATTTTGTCCTCGGTCCATCCTTTGATCATTGCAGGGTAATGTTGCGCCTCAGGGCATTTCTCCTATCTTTGGTGTATGGCTGGTACCTTTCCTTATTTGGATTTGGCTCTTTTGGCGGAAGCCTATTGGGACATATCTAGATCGAGGCGGCTCGTAGTTGATCGTCATCGACCCTGATTTTTGATTGATATCGGTTGTGAACGTCCGACTAGGTCACGGCAGGATATTCAACCAGATTCTGCTTTAACGAATTCGAAGATACCGAGCATCATTCATTGAGACCTTGAGTGAAGGCCTCATTACCCAATCATTGGAGACTGATGGTGCCTACAATATTTCAAAAATAATATGAAGGCTAACCTCTCGTTTTTCACTAGTCGGGGTTTTCTGAGCTTCTTGTTGTCTCCTTGGTGCACACTCTTGTTAGTGTAGGAGCGGCATGTTGGGCGTCGCGTGAAACCGCATCCACTGGAATTGGTCATTGTGCGTTCTCAAGATTTCGTGATGGCACCATACCATTCTCTATGTCGTTCTTAGGATTGTTGTTCACTAAGTCAGACATTTTGACTCGAAATCAAAGATCTTATGAAAGATAAATTGCGTTCTGTAGTAAAACCAGCAAGAAAATAACTACTATTATTTTTATCCCTACAATGGATGCCAAACTGTTTACCATGAAAATTATAATGACAATTAAATTTGATTATGAGATTCTAAAGATACGTGATCTATTTTTATGCTAGTTTTTAGGCAGTTGATGCTATGTGAAAGACTTAGAAACAAAATAAGAGTTTGAGAACAAGGTGATAACCAAACCGAATGATTAATAATCAGGGCCTTGAGCTTGCCTATGCAAGGGCCTCGGGGTCGAGTCTAAAGCTCGGTTGGAAGTTGTCGAGGGTTAATGACGGCTCTTTATGGCCAATAATATACGATAAATGAAGAACAATAGATAGAACACAATAAATATAGGCAATAAATGGAGCAATAAAATCAAAAGAATGTATTAGAGAGAAGAGAGAATATTTTTGTGTATTTAGTATTGAGAAACATATGTTGATATAATGGCAAAGCTCCCCTTTATATATGAGGGGGAATCACAACATAGTACAAACACATTAATTATAAAGAAATGAGGCTAGTACAATCATTAAATGCCTTGATTTGCCTTTTGGACCAGTCCACTAGACTTGACCTGCCATATGCACGTGCCTTGTGAACTCCACTTTGATTTGCCGGGACCGGTAATTCACAATGCCTCAGGACTGGTCATTAATTATTTTGTCTCGAAGCCGAACTGTTTCAAAGTCAACCATTGAGAATTCTCGAAGTCAATCACTAGAAACTCTCGAGATGCCTTGATGCTCATGAAATCAAACCATCAATTTCTACCGTATACAGGTATATACGCATAAGTATGCGATGTACTTTTTGTATATTCAAATTCTTGATATTTCATTCCAGAGAGACCTAAAGAAAGAGAGATGAAAAATGACGGAATAAATTGTTAAAAGGGCAAAAGGAAAAAGAGAGGAGAATGCTTCTCTCGACTGAAGGATTATTCTAAAATTGTTTATAATGATATTGTACGTTTTGTAGTTCTAAAATTGTTTATGTTAATTTTGTGGTTATGGTTTTCAAATCAACTTAACCAAATATAAATTATGTTCCTGGTGTTTCATTATCATTTATTTTTTCCTCTCTTGGCATTTTGTATCGGCTCAAAGGGTAGACATTATCATAGATAATCCGCCAAGAAAGCAACTAGGACAAAAGCAAATGTCAAATAATTGAGCATCGAGAAGTGTGTGTATATATATTGCTAATGTGCTTTAAGGCCTTGTAATTGTTGCTTCAATGTCAATTTCTCCATTATCAGCTGCGTTAACAAATCATCATCCTAAAAATTAATTATTAAAACAGCTTGAGATATATAGTCAAAAGTAGTATCAATCAATTGGAGGTCCACGAATGTGTAAATCTTAAAAGTGGAGAATAAATCTGTAACTCTTGGAAGAACATTTATGGGGGACCATATTTTGATGATCTTCTACTTGGTTTTGGAGTATCCCTATCGCTAAGGAAGACTCACCATCTGGCCTGTAAATAAATGAACGGTAATCAACAATAACTACAACAACTACTATCCAGTATAGTTCTTGGGATTTGAGGAGGGTAATATATAGACTGGCCTTACCCCTACCCCAAAAAGACAGAGAGGTTGTTTCCAATCGATCCTTGGCTCAGTGAAGGAAAACAAAAACAAAAGCAAAAACAAAAACAAAAACAAAAACAAAAACAAAAACAAAAGAGCATTAGTAACTCCAGCAGAAATAGCGTAAATAATTATCTAAACATAAGAACCATAAATAAAATAGCATGCAATAATATCAGACAGTAACTGCCATAAACAACTACCATACAGGAGACACAATCCAATACACAAATAATCTATGAATAGCCCTGCCAAGCCTCACCCAATCCCGGGTGAGGATTACGAAAAACTCTAAAAACCTCTATCTTACGACCCTGATACTAGACTTCCGGACTCATTCTTACGACCCTGGTTAGAGTTGAAACTATATACTACATTTTTATGCAATAGAGTACCAGCAAAGTTGACAGAACTAATGATACTGAGTTGAGGTGCAAGATCAGAGACATGAGATTGTTGCAATAGGGAGAGCAGTTAAGAGTATTGCTGCTTTGTCAGTCCAGGCACCATAGAAGCATTTTCAACAACAGGCACAAATGAACAATAATCAGTTGTCACCAATAATTAAACTAGAAATTAATGATAATCTTTTACTTCGGTTATGGCAGATTCAGGATTCAGTTGTTATGAGTTTTGAGTTACAAAAGTGGAACTGAGATCGTTGGGTCTGACAAAATCTAAGTTTATAATTTTCGGTTGCTGTTAACTGTCCAAGCTTAGGCAGGGATATAAAGATTTCTGTTACTCCAAATTCTAATTATCAGTGGCGTTATTAATTTTAAGGCATGCCCATATGCATTCAGTAACAAGCAGGGAGCTCTGGTTCGTCATTCTGTTGCCGTCATACTCAATGTTGTCTCCATCATTCTGGTTCCTCATTATTGGTAGTACAGCTCATCATTGATTTGAAGTTATTCTGTTGGAGAGCTTTTCTCGGCTTCTAGTTGCATGACTTGTCATCTTTCATACAAAAGAGGAAAATAAATAAATTGGTTTACCAAAAGAAAGAAAAAACCTACTTCTTCCCATCCATAATAATTGATTAATTTATTTTTTATTTTGATCTAAAATAAATATTTATTTATATAACCAAAAAAATATTAATTAATTTTTTAAAAATTACCTTTATGTACGTATCCGTAAAAAGTCATTCACTCCTCAGATTAAATTATATTGCAATATTTAATTAAGAAAATTTAATCACACTAACTATATTTGTCTAGAATTTAATATTTTATAAAATGGATGTACCCAAAATAATTAATCACTTATTATGAAACGCTAGGCTAGCTTGTTACGGAGCGGAGCGAGTACTTAGTAAGTAGAAAAATAAGTAATTTATTATTTATTTGTAAGGAAATAGGGAAAGCAATTACAAAGTGAGGAATCAAAGCTCTATCAATGAGGTACTCCCCTCGGTCCAAAATAAGTGATTTTATAGTATTTTTTTGTTGTTCAAAATAAATAATTTTTTCAAATTTCAAGAATGAATTAATTATTTTTTCCTATATTATCTTTGGAGTAAATAGTATTGGAATATGCGTTAGGAATATTTGTATGAAATGGTAAATATTAATATAGTCAATTTTACTGCTAATTAATGATAAAAGGTAAATTTCTTAATCTGCATGAAAACATTTAAAAAATTACTTATTTTGAACCCGAGAAGTAGAAGTTTAAGTAATCAGCTAATTACTAAACTACGTACCAGGATTCTCCGTTGAGTAATTTGTTAAAGGTTGTTGATGATGTATGAAATAGGAAATTAACCAGAAATCAAAAGGTAACTCTTTTGGGAAAGATGAGGAGACTGTCAAGTGGGAGATATGAAACCTTGAGGAGTTGGTGTGTGGAAAAGGACGGAGGAGAGAGTAGATAAGAGGATAGGTAAGTTCAAGGAATACTCATCAGCTAGCAAGTCAGCGAAGCCACATGGTAATGATGCTGGTCAACTGTACGTTTTTCGTTAAAAAATTATATTATATATATGTATAAAATATTATATTTTAAAAATATATAATATATATTAGAATAATTTTTATCATAAGTTCTTTTTTATTTTAATTAAATTTGAAATAAATTTTATTAGTAGCTTTCCTTGTGTCCGCATTTTGAACTTGACGTTCCATATATGCAAGAAATCATGGGGACCCTCCACATCTCTGTCTCATTATTTTGTTCAATTTTGATTTTTCTTTCTTTTTCTGAGGGCATGTGTATTGTTAAGAGCCAGTTTGAACATAAAAAATTTCATTTTTTTTCGAAATCGTGGTTGGTCATATAATTTTCAATTTTCACTTGAATATAAATTTTAAAATTTTTCGAAAATTTTAAAAACTCCAAAAATTATATTTTAAAATTTTCACATAAATCACTCACAAAACTTAAAAAACAATACAAAATTATATTCATGTCCAAACATAGCTCTAATTTTCAAATGTCATTTTTACTTGACATTTTCTTTCTCTTTTTTTATTAAAGAATTTTACAATTCTTAAGTCCAAACGCTGACTTAGTTTCTTGCTTAGATAACGTGCCAATCATTTACTGTTTCTGTTTTATCCGTAATAAGTTGTACCAATTTTAGAAGAAATAATTAATCTACGTCAGTTCACCACCATTTTTTGAACAGTCCACGTCCTAAACATAATATGTGTACTACAATAATAAGGTTTCACATGAGAATGTCTTGTGTTGTCCTGGTGGAATTCTTTTAATAAAGAAAGCTTAGACGTGACTCAATTTCGTTCACTGTAACTAATAAATTAAAGTGGAATATATTGATTAGTCATAATCTTTGTCCATTATTGACCTTCAGAAGATAGAGGATTTAACACATTCAATTAGTTGCATCATCACTCATGAGTGTATGGCATGGGAAGGTTTCTCTCTACGAGTGCATATATACGTTAGGTTTTAGTAATCTGGATTGATAGAGAGACAGAGGTATGAGGAGGGTGATCTCTACATCGAAAGCCAATGCCCCACACATTGGAGAAAAATCCCATTACGTAATTAATGTTTATTCGGATTTGGAAATCTTTCTCTATTACGCATTTGTTTTCTTCTACTTTCACAAGCAACTGCATCGCCCTCTCAATTCTGATTGTAATAATATGATGTATTTGTATTTCTGCAAGTTTTCAATGATCCATTCATACCATCCCTCTTCTCCTTTTCCCTTCCCACTGTTTAACGTCTTACCCCATAATTTTTAATTAAAAGAATCTCTTGCTGAAAGTTAAGGCACCTTTTTATCTTTGTGGTAAGTTCGGCTCTTTCATTATCATATTGATATAATATGTTTTACTCCAACGTAAATAGTCAATTAAATACTATTCAATTTATTTGAAGATGTAAATGTACAATTCAGATGATAACAAATTTTACTTTAAGATAAATTCATAATCCGCACAAACTAAATGATACAGAAATATGTTCTGTGTTAAAGGGACGTGTTTGTAAATATTTGGCTAGCGCTGAGAAGTTTTCTACCACAAGCAACTCAAAGAATGTCCGGGCAACATGGAAAAATGTGTATTATTAGCCGTTTCCAAAAATAATAGCCGATAAAATATAGTATATTTTTTGTGTATATATATACACTTTTTGACTAGCGCATGTAATTAATTTCGGCGTACCGACTAATTTTATATTTGTAGAAATGATACAAAGTAATCATTTTTAAGCATGTTGTTTACAATACATTCACAATTAAAAATGTGTTTAAGACTAGTCAATTCACTCAAGCTTCAAGACATAGTGTCCTAAAGTTCAAAATTTGTGTTGAGAAACTCAAATCTTATGTTCTGACTTTTAAATTAACAATTCAAAAATCTAGGACATTTTATCCTGAATTTTAAATTAATAGTCTTCAAATTCAGGACACTTAGTCTTGAGTTAAATTAGTAGCTAAAAAATTTAGGACACTACGTCCTGAATTTTAAATTAGTAACTCAAAAATCTAGGATTACATCCTGAAATTTGGTTAATTTTTAAATATATTATAATTATGAGTATATTTTAAATAGTAAACTTAAAAATGGCTATTTGTACACTTTGCCATTTGTATTTTCCCCAGCAACACGAGGTTACTCGCTGGCTGAATAACCCCAATAGAGGCTCTTGTCCAGTCCAAGTTGAGAGCCCAGTTGAAAGTATTGAGCCCAGTGTTAACTACCGGCGACTATAGAAGGCCAGATTTAGTTTTATTTTCACTTATAGCTCCCGTTATAAATTATTTATGAATTTTTTTTTATCTATAACATATATGAAATTTTATAAATAAAAATGTACATATTTTTATTATTACCCGCCATTTTATATTTTTGCTACAAAATTTATTCGATTCATTAAATACCCAATATTAAGAATTGATTCCTTCCAAATTAGTAGCCTACAAATCTGGGATAAAAATTTAAATAGCTTATTCCTTCCAAATTAGGCGGCTAAAAGTTTGGACTAATAATTTATTTTATATTATTTTAATGGTATCTACATACTACTACATTTATACTACAATTAAACTGCAATCTATATTGAAATATAATATTGACTACAAAATTTTTTCCTAATTTACAAATTTTCTACCGAAAATCTACAAATTAGTTTACGTATGTATAAAGTAGTATTGTTTTGAAGGGTATCTACAAAATTACTACATTTATACTACAATTAAACTACAATCTATGTTGAAAAAAAATATTGACTTCAAAATTTTCTCTTCATCTACAAAATTTCTACAAAGAAAAACTGCGCTAAAAATCTGATTATACTCAGTGGGTCTCATCTTTGTATTTTTCGAGAAGAAGAAGGAATGGAGAAGAGAAAAAAATGTGAGGGAGAAAATGACGCTGGGATTAGGAGAAAGAAATGTCAGAATTAAGGGGAGAGAGAAATATGGTATACATGAAGACCTTTAATTAAGGAGTAAAATCTGCCAATTAATTAGACCCTTAATTAAGTATGATATATGATTGATAATTTGGTATACGGATTTGTAATTAAATCAAACCTTAAATATGAATGGTAAAAAGTTTCCTATAGCAAAAATTCCATTATTTATATGTAGCCATTACTCAACTGTCAGATTTATCTTTTGATATGGTAATGATGCCGTTGGAGCAAGGATCAATAATATCTAATAACTTTTTTTAGGAATCGACACAGCACAATCACATATTAAGAGGGTATTTGGATTGGCTAATAACAAATAAAGCTAGAAATATAATATAAAAAAGTTTTCTGTAATTTAGGTTGAGATGAATTTAGACATGATGTAATTATCAAGTATTTATAATATCTTTTTCTGATTTCTATTTTTACTTTAGCTTTTGAGTAAATATTACTGTTTGCACAATTTGAGATTAGAAAAGGATTAATTTATGAAATAGCCCTTTGGCTTCGGCTGTGTCTTTAGTTAGAGTAGTCTGATGTTTTGTTATTTTTCTTTTATTTCAGAAGAAGTTGTATTTTCATTCAGTAAAGCTTATTTTATTGCCTATGATTTGGCAATGGTGTTACAAACAAACAATGTTATTCTTATTAATAACAAAGTTGGTTCTGTTGCTCATTTATTGTTGTTTTGAAAAATGTTCCATTATAATTATCAGAAATTAATTAGCAATTGACTAACAATTAGATATGTATAAATCTAATTTTTTTGGACTTGTGATTTAGACCAGGTTATATTGATCTATCTTTAGATTAAAATAACCTCGATTTTGTTTGTTCATCAAACAGAGAGAGATGAAGATGCATCATAAAATCTTGATGATATCCTATGCACCTACAATTGAAGGATGTACTGGGAATGCTAGAGCTACTTTGCTCATAGTCAGACATTGAGGTCATTTTGTTCAGTTCAACATCCATTGAAGTAGATATATAAGAAACCACAGCCATATACGCTTTTGAGAGTGTTAGCTCCACCTTTGGATACAATTGAAATAGTTTAACAGTTGCGTAATAATGCAGGAAAGACTTGAGTTTTCATTTAGCTGAATAATCCATAATGAGAATAAAGCATACATTTTGTTTTTGGTAATTAAATTTTTTTATTAATCACCAAAAGGATGTCAATACAGCACTTTGATGTTCTCACGTGTTAACTAGAGTAATCATCAAACTAGACATTCACTACAATGCTATACTAAACTTCTATTTTACAGAAAAAACCGCTGAAGTTGCTGACGAATACTGGAGGAGCCTCGAACATTGCATGTGTATGCTAATTCTCGAAGCAAACTTTCACTATTACGAAACACCTTCTCAAAGATCCTTGCATTTCTTTCCAACCATAGCGTATGGAACAACTCTGTTACAACCATTTTGAAAATGCTCGCTCTATTAGTTTTGCCTTTAGCTTTACAGATTATCAACTGTAGAAATTGTTCCCAGTCGAGCACATTGGTCGTAGTTTCTCTGATCCAATTCATAGTGTGATTCCTTAGTTCAGTAGCAAATGAGCAAGTAAAGAAAAGATGATCCCTGGTTTCAATCTCTTGCTGGCACAGAACACATTGTGAATCAACAGTTAAAGCCCAATGTAACAGTCTAGATTTGGTAGGCAGTCTATCATGGAGGATCAGCCATAGAGTAAATATAGCCTTAGGCCTCGCATGATTTTGTGTTATTAGATTCTTCCAATGAACTCTCGGCAGTTGCCCAATCTGAGACAAATAGATGAATCTAATAGAACAAACTGGATTACATAGACACTGCCTCAGATGTATCATGTCATAAGCTGCAAAAAAATTTCGAACCATCCAACTGGCTTGCTTAGGTACAGGAGTGTTTTCCACTTGTTGCTGCTTTATATAAACAAAATGTATCCATTTTACCTATAGAGTATCTTTCTTATGAGCCAAATCCTAGGATAACTTAGCAATGGCAGCCCTGTTCCATATTAAGAGATTTGTGAGATTCAGACCACCTGTTGATTTAGGTAAGCACATTTTGTCCCAGGCAATGTATGCTTTCTTAGTAATAGCTACCGAACCTGACCAAATAAAGCTTCTGCAGTGAGCTTCAATCATTCTCAGAATCTTGGAAGGAATAAGAAAAAGTAGAGCCCAATAAGCCTGAATGCCAAATAAAACTGATTGTACTAACTGTATTCTGCCTGCATATGATAATTTTCGAGTAGTCCATGATGTAATTCTGGCAGTGATCTTATCCACCAAAGGTTGCCACTGGATAAGTGTCATCTTCTTAGTATAAGAGGAAAGCCCAAATACTTGAAAGGCAAAACTCCACAGCCATAGCCTAATTGTTGAGTGATCTCCAGTTTAACCTCTGAACTGACACCTCCAAAAGACACTAAGCTTTTGTTCAAGTTGGCTTTCAGACCTGAGGCTTCAGTGAATTGAGAGAAAAGTTTGAACATAGTAAGAACAGATTGTGTATCACCTTTAGAAAACAATAGCAGATCAACTGCAAAGCTAATATAAGTGACGCCCAAGTTTTTACAACCTGGATGATATATATAAGCTTGATGTTGCTTCAGTTGAGCCAATGATCTACTGAGATATTCCATAACAATTGCAAATAGAAAGGGGGATATAGGATCACCTTGCCTAAGGCCTTTGGCAGCCTTAAAAGGAACAATTGTTTCTCCATTGAACAATATAGTATAACTCACAGTTTGAACACATTGCATGATCCAGTTTATAAACCTGTCTGGAAATCCCGAAGCTTCAAGAACTTGCTGGAGGAAGATCCACTCTACAGAATCATATGCCATTTGCAAATCAATTTTAATCATGCACCTTGGAGAGATATGAGATCTGGTATAGTTCTTGATTAATTCATGGGCTAGTATCACATTGTCTGCAATATTTCTACCTGGTATGAATCCAGCTTGGGCTGTACATATGATGCTATGCATAACATGTTGCCGTCTGTTAGCAAGAACTTTAGATATCAACTTGTACAATACTGAACAGCATGCAATTGGCATAAACTCCTTGACTGTAGTTGGACTAGGAACTTTAGGGATCAAAGTAAGAGAAGCACAATTGACAGGATAGTACATTCTGTTAGTAAGGAAAAAATCCTTAACTGCATGAATAATCTGTTTGCCAGTTATGTTCCATGTCTTCTTAAAGAAAACTGCATTATAGCCATCAATTCCAGGGGCTTTTTCATCTCCAATAGCTTTTAAGCTTGCAATAATCTCCAGTCAGAAACATCTTCACTCAAGGACCTTCTCTGTTGCTGTGTTAAAATAGGGCCATCGGCCATATACTTTCGATTTATGGCTGGTAAGGATGCAGCAGCTGTACCCATTAAGGCTTTATAAAAGTCAGTAACTTCTTTCTTTATATCAGCTGGACTGGATATCTTGAAACCTTAAACTGTAATTAGTTCAGAAATATGTTTATGTTGGTTTCTTTCTTTCAAGATGGCAGAAAAATACTTATTATTAGAATCACCCAACTGGATCCATTTAGCCCTGGACTTTTGCTGTAATAGACTTTCTTCTATCAAAGACCATTTCTCCAAGTTCACTACTATCTCTTTCTCCTTGATTTGCAATGCATTAGTGTAGGCCAAGCTCAACTGCTTCCGGAATATCCTTTAACTCTTGCCTACTTCAACAATTCTTTGACTAATGTTCTTAAAATATTTGATGTTTAAAGATTTTAAAGGGCCTTTTAGAGATTTGAGATTAGTCCACACATCCTTCAAAGTAGCCTGACTTTTATAATGCCAATTGTCTCTAATCAACTGGTAAAAGTCTGCATGAGAAGTCCATGAGTTGAAGAATCTGAAAGGTGGCTTCCCTATCTTAGAAGTTTCTGTCAATGTGATCACCATAGGGTTATGATCAGATATGAAAGGAGAATCATATATAGTGTGTACATGACTCCAGTTAATCATCCATTCATAGTTGCCAAAAGATCTATCCAGTCTACTATAAATTCTGTCACTACCACTTTGCCTATTTGTCCAAGTAAAATATTCACCTTTCCAAGGAAGTTCAGAAAGACCAGCTGGTGAATGCATTGAGTAAATTCTTGAACCTCAGCCTGTTTAGCATGATTATCTGACTGTCTATCTTGAGGATACAACACATCATTAAAATCTCCAGTAACTAGCCAAGATTCTGTAATATTAGTAGCCAAATCCTGTAGATTCTTCCACAGTGATCTCCTCTAAGTTATCCCATTGAATCCATATACCACAGTAAGGTAATAGTTGATATCACCAGATATATTCTTAACTCTGCAATGGATCAGTTGAGCATCTTCTTGAATTGCAGTGACCTTAAGTAACTGTGTATCCCACAGAATCCAGATTCGACCATTAAGAGCATATTGATAGTTAGTTATAAATTTCCATCCAGGAACCAGCAACTTAGCAACCTTTTCTGCATTTTGTTCTTTAACTTTAGTCTCTACAAAACCAACAATGGCAATATTATTCTTCCTAATGTACTCCTTAACTTCCTTTTGTTTATACCTTTTATTTACACCCCTTATGTTCCAAACTAAGCACCTCATTGACATAAACTAGGTCCACCTTCATCCTCTGGAGGCTTTTCCACTCTACCACTAGAAATTGTTTCAAAGCGATAACTGATCACAATAGGAGACAAAGGAGGGAAGTTAGTTACATTAAGTTTTGGGGATTGAACTTGCTTTCCTTTATCAACCTGTCTATTCACACTGGATGCCAGTGGAGGTGAAACTGGAGGCTGTTGGAGTAGTACTCTTCAGTGGGACAGGTTGTGGAGGAGCAACTTCCTGTTGTATCTGGACAGTTGATGTTTTAATTCTCCACTCCTGAACCTTTTTTGGTTTCTTCTCTGGGTCAGGCTGACTTGATTTTTCCTTCATAAGGCAGTTATGTCCCACCATGCTGCATTTCTCACAAAAAGTTGGTTTCCAATCATAAATCACCTTTTGTAGAAATTTCTTGCCAATAGGATCCATTATCAAAATATCCCGAGGTAGTTCTTTAGTAACATTCATTTCTATTAACATACGAGCATAGGAAACTCTAGTTTGTTTAGTGGTACACTCATCAGCAGATAGGGATTCCCTAGTATACTGGCAATCCTGCTCAAGGATTTCATTCCCCAACATGACATAGGCAGTTTAGGAAATTTGACCCATAATGGTATCTCAACAGGAAATTCTTTAGTAAAATCAAAATCTGCAGACCACTGTTTGAGAATCAAAGGTCTATTTGCTATAGAGTAAGGGCCAGCACACATGATCTCTTTAGCATCACTCATGGGTTTGAACTTCATAATGTAATATCCCTCTTCATGATAAAATAGATTCGGCTCAGGTACCTGTGCCCAATGAGTGTGGATGAATCTCTTCATTGCATTGTATCCAGGTCCCTCCCCTATCATGTAAATGATTAGGGAACATCTCCACTTGTTTTCCTCCTCCTCCACCTCTTCTTTATCCAGTATCCCTACTGGTTGCCCTTCCATCAGTATCGCGGGAATGTACTCCAAAGTTATACCATTAGATGCAAATCGATTCTTCTGAAATAGGCTAGCCCAGTTTCTCTGTGGTACATCAGCATTATCTATCACCTCCTCACCTGGTTTAGCTATCACAGCTTGAGTTTGGACTAATGTGGCCTTCTGCATCTGTTGATTTTCAGCAGCACCCTGCTTCATCGAAGGCATCGATGGTTCAATCATAGCAGGAAATCTATGATCTAAGCTACTGACTTCATCAACCTGCTGTAAAAACACATTTTCCTCATCTTCATCTCCAGAATCAACTGGCAGTGCAACAGTCGGATTCTCCAGCAATGTTTTGTTTGTGATGGAAATAGAATAATCTATGGTGGGAATCGGAAGCTTTTTAGGTCGTCCCCTACCCCGGCCCCTTCCTCTAGCCATCGGAAACCCCTCGGCGTACGTAAACTAACGTGCGCCGAAAAAAGCAGAGAAGAAGCAATAGAACAGTAGAGTAGAGAGAAGAAAGAGCTTCTCTCTCTAGAAGTTCTTTTTCAGTTTCGAAAGAAGTACAATGGTTATTAGTACTAACCATATTAGTACTAACATTACTGTTTGCTTTCTGTTCATTTTCATTCTTGTAGCGGATTTTTTATCTCGCATATTTTTATTTTCGTACTAACTAACATATTTTTATTTGAGTACACCTATGAATGTTATCACTTTTAACTCTTAGACTATTTGACAATTTATCTCTATTTCAAGAAAGTTACTACTGTCATACCATACAATACAATTCAAATGAGCAAATAATTAAGAGCAATATTATCATGCTAATACTTTTTTTTATAATTTGCTAATCGCGGTGGTACATATACTAATTTATATTTAATAGTAAAAAATGTATATAAAATTTGTATAATTTTTGTTTATAACATATAATATATATATATATACAAAAGAATTTTTTTTGCCATTATTTTAAGAATGACTATACAATATCATTTTTTCGTAGGTTTTCGAAGTCTTGGTTATTCCCTCTTCCTACCAAATGGACAATCTACCACCGCCAACTACAAGAAGCTTATCAATTATTTCTTGAGACTTAGAGGGTAAGGCTGCAATTTGGGCCAGGCATGGACCCAACGGTCCTAAATGGGTCGCGCCTGGCGGTCCAGGGCTTGAGGCGAGCCGGTCCCGAGCCAAACGGTCCCGGTCTTCACGGTTCCAATGGGTGGAACCGACCCATGGTGATCCTAAGCCCACATAGTCCCAGGCTAAATGGGGCGCGCTCGTGGGCCTATACGGGCCTAACGAGCTTTTTCGTTCCGGACTATTTTTTTATGTAAGGCACTTTCTTGTAAACTATATATATATGTGTGTGTGTGTGTGTGTGTGTGTGTGTGTGTGTGTGCGTGTGCGTGTGTGTATATGTGTGATAGTATATAGTATTTATATTGTATATTTCTTCATGTTATGTATATATACATAGTATATATAGATTATGGTGTAACTTGTACGTTGCATCATCATCCTCACCACCAACTCGTGAATTAAACGTTGCATTAATTGGGTTTCTATACTCATATGCAACGACTAAACTTCCGTACATATAATTCCATTTAGTTGGACAAGGTTTAGGGACCTTTCAATCTCTAAGGCCATATTCATCATATTTTTTAATATATTCTTTAGCTCTACTTCTACGGTGTGAATAAAAAAGCCAATTAAGAGCCTTTCTAACCTTTTCAATTTCTAAATTTAAAATTCTCATTCCATCACCAACAATTAAATGGTAAATGTCACAAATACATCTCACATGAAAACAATTACTAAATGCAGGATTTAGTGTTGTTGTAAGTATGCCTATATCACTAGTGTTACTAGAAGCATTATCCATAGAATTGCCATTATTTTATCTCTAATGCAAAAATATCTACAAATATCAGTAATACTATAGGCAATTAACTTACCTGTGTGCGGTGAATTTATTATTGTATAAGCAATAATGCGTTTTTACATTATCCACTCTTCATTTATCCAATGACCAGTAACAGTTAGATAATCACAACCATTATTACTTCTACCAATATCAGTAGTAATAGAAATTCGATTAGTTATATGAGTAAAAAAATAACCCAAATATTGTTCATATTCATGTTTATATTCATAAATATCGCTCTTAACTGTTGAGCGAGGCCAACCTTTATAAGTAGGATTAATAATTCTTCTAATATATTACATAAATGAGGGTTTGATGGAAAACTAAAGGGTAAGCACATAACGGTAACCATCTTTGCTAATTCTTCACGGGCTCTGTTAGGATCGTAATATAAAATACCACCGGTCAGAATGTTAATTCTTGGTACCAGTACTAGGGTTAGCCGCAGTATCTACACTTGTCCCCTCTTGCTGCGTTTTCATTTGTAAATATTTAGCTTTATCTCTAGGGTATGTTTTTATGTGCCTAGCCAAACTACCAGTATCGCTACGGTCTTCAGTATATTTATGCACTAGAAATTTCCCGCAAGTTTTACACTTAGCCTTACTTTGTTCTCTTACTTGAGTAAAAAAATGCCAAACAGTTGATGTTTTGGGGTGTTTAGAAGGTTGTCTATTAAATGTAGGGGTTTCTACAGGTGGATCGGTCGGGGCATCAGTTGGGTTATTAACAAGACTAGTAGGCATTTCATCTAAATCCGTTTGGGTTTCATCAACATCCTCATTTTCCTAATCATTTTCTAAGATAGTTTGATTATGATAAAGAGCATTCAGAATTTCTTCATTTAATTGTTCAACCGGTGCAACATAATGGCAAAATTGACTATCAAAAAATTGAAAACAAGGGTTATCACTATCAAGAATAATAGGAGCAGCAGGACGGTTAAATGAAGAAGGTCGGGGAGCCGGGGGGAGAGTAGTAGGTTTGCCACTACTTTTACCAATTTTAGCTTTTCCCTTACCGCAAAGCATTTTTTTCAAAGAAAATGCCATATGAATTACAATTATACAAACTAAAACACACAAAATATATTCTTAAAACTTAAGAGTTGGGACGAGTGTTTTTCACGGTGCTTCAGGTGGTCATGGCCCTCAGATGCATATTCTCATCAACAGCCTGACAGTGCACCGCCAGCTTCTATCAGTGCACCACCGATTCAGAGTTTCCAGGGTCGCCAGCCCCAGCAGCCGAAGGCTTGTTTCACTTGTGGTGACCCGAGGCACATTGTTATATATTGCTCTCGAGCGTCGAGTAGGTCCCAACATCAAGGTTCTTGTGCTAGAGTTCAGCACCAGGTGTTCTACATGTTAGATAATACGCTTAACGCTAGAGGGGGGGGGGGGGGGTGAATAGCGTTATAATAAAAATTAGCGTAAACTTGCGGAATTAAAAAATTGCAGGAAGTAAATAAGTGCGATAAATAATAAAGTACGCACCGATGTATTCTGGTTCACCCACAACACGTGGCTAGTCCAGTCCCCGAGAGACTCTCTCGAGATTTTCCACTAACTTGTCAAGCTTATGGGTGCTCAACAAACCTTTACAACTTAAGGATACACGCCTTAACACCTTTGCTCGGAGATACAACACTCCTAGACTTCAACCAAGGAAACACAAGTTCCTTACAACAAGAGAATCACAATTCTCTTACAAGTGTACAAAACACTAAACACTCAAACAATACACTCCTTAATGAGTAGATATGAGTAAAAGAAGTAAGCTCAAGATCACAACAACTTTGGACAAGAATATGGCTCTCAAAACTTATGTAATGAATATAAAATGATTAGCAATAGAGTATGCAAGCTGATAGCAATTGTATGATCAGTTGTTGTGTGTTATTGTGTTTAAAACACTGAAATGAAGCTGTATTTATAGTTGAAAAACTTGGCATTACCGTTGCCTAATTACCAATTAAGAGTTGCTGATTTTACTGTGTGACAATCGATTGTCAAGAAGTCACAATCGATTGTTTGCCAATCATTCTAGAAATCAATCCCAGATTTTACGCTTAACAATCGATTGTCCAAGATCAACAATCGATTATTGGTAACGTTCAAAAATTCATTTCCAGATTTTACGTAAAACAATCGATTATACAAAATCAATAATCGATTATTCAGCAACGTTCAAAAAATCCATTCCAGATTTTAATTTCAACAATCTATTGTACAAAATCAATAATCGATTATTCAGCAATGTTCAAAAAATCTTTTCCAGATTTTAATTTCAACAATCGATTGTACAAAATCAACTATCGATTACCTGGCGGTATTTGAAAACTTTACGACAACGGTCAGCTTCACAATCGATTGTGCAATGTTAACAATCGATTATTTATCAGACTTTGAAAATCATTTTAGACACTGCCTCGTGACAATTTTATATACTCACAATCGATTATTTAATAACTTTGAAAAAGTCTGGAAGACACTGCCTCAACACAATCGATTGTCATATGTTCACAATCGATTATTTTGTGACTTTGAAAAATCTGATGGACACTGTCTCTTCACAATCGATTGTCATTAGCTTCACAATCGATTATTCTGAGTTTTGAAAAACTTTGATGTACACTGCCTCATCACAATCGATTGTCATAAGGTTCACAATCGATTGTAATGCAGGTTTGAAAAACCTGATGCTCACTGCCTTAACACAATCGATTGTCATTAGTTCATAATCGATTGTCATGCAGTCTTGGCTTAACATAATCGATTATCATAAGTACATAATCGATTATCTTAGTCCAGATTTTAGAGGCATGTTTAAAAATCATTTTGACTAAAGTAAATATGCATGATTTAAAATCATTTAGCATTAAATTAAATATGCATGATTTTGAAAAAATAGTTTTACGAGAGAAGCCATGTCATGAGTCAAGTTGTCGGATCAAGATCACAATTAAGAACGACTCATTTAAACTATAAAACTTTTTATTGTGCTTGAATCTCGTTATCCACCAATTGTGCGCTTGTACTTGAACTTCGTCATATATCAATTTGCGCTTGTTTGTCATTCATCAAAACCTACACATAAGAACACATGTTTTAATATAAAGCCTTGAGAACGTGTTTCCAACAATTTCCCCCTTTTTGATAATGGCAAACTTTAAGCGGGATATGCAACTTAAACAATTTATAATGATGATTCAAGACATGCATTTGTTCCACCTCAATATATGTATTCCCCCTCAATTTAAGCTTATAAATATTGAGAGTGCATACCCGTTATCTTCCCCCTTTTGCCATTAGCAAAAATAATATAAGAAGATGCCAAAGATGTAAATAAAACTTGTTTATTTATTGGAAAGAGAACGTGAATTCTTAAAGAGAGTACAATAACTCAAGTAATAGCAGAACAATCGATTATTGATACGAGATAATCGATTATTAGACGACAGAAACCGATTTTTCTGAAGAAGACTCGATTATTGCGCGTCATGCTTTATAATTCCCCCTACCTTTAGGGCGATACCTGCAAAAATTCGTTAGACGTCTCCGACGCTCAAGTTAGAAATCATGTAAAATAAAAAGATGCAATGCATGACTTAGATCAACGTGGAGTCAAGAATCCCGTGTTCACTACGAATTCGGAAGAAGGACTCTTTCTCTAAGGGCTTAGTAAAGATGTCGGCCAATTGGTCTTTGGTTTCAACAAATTCGATTTCGACATCGCCCTTGAGAATGTGATCTCTTATAAAATGATGTCTAATTTCAATGTGTTTTGTTCGCGAATGAAGAACGGGGTTCTTTGTCAAGCATATGGCACTAGTATTATCACATCTAAGAGGGATATGATCAAGACTTAGGCCATAGTCCAAGAGTTGTTGTTTCATCCAGAGGATTTGAGCGCAACAACTCCCCTCGGCTACATATTCAGCCTCGGTTGTGGACAACGCAACACTTACTTGTTTCTTGCTAAACCAAGAAACGAGAGAGCTACCGAGCAAACGGCAAGTGCCACTAGTGCTCTTGCGGTCCAATTTGCATCCAGCAAAATCGGAGTCGGAATAGCCAACGAGTTGGCATGAAGAACCTTTGGGGTACCATAGACCCACATTTGTAGTACCAACAAGGTACTTCAAAATCCGTTTTACCGCAGTAAGGTGAGACTGCTTCGGACACGATTGATAACGGGCGCATAAGCACACGCTAAACATGATGTCCGGACGACTAGCAGTAAGATAGAGAAGAGAGCCAATCATACCTCGATACTTCTTAGTGTCGACTTCCTTACCTTTCTCATCTTTGTCTAGATGATCGGATGTGCTCATGGGAGTCGCCATTGCTTTTGCATTGTTCACTTCAAATCGTTTCAGCAATTCTTTGCAATATTTGGCTTGGAAAATGAACGTACCTTCTTTCATTTGCTTTACTTGTAATCCCAAAAAGAATGTTAACTCACCCATCATAGACATCTCAAATTCGCTTGTCATTAAATCGGAAAATTCCTTGCATAAGACATTGTTAGTAGCACCAAATATGATATCATCCACATATATTTGAACTAATAGCATATCATTGTTTTTATGCTTAACAAAAAGGGTGGTGTCAACTTTCCCCCTAATGAAATCATTTTCCAATAGAAATTTACTCAATCTTTCATACCAAGCTCGGGGAGCTTGTTTTAAACCATATAGAGCCTTTTTGAGTTTGAAAACATGATCGGGAGATTTAAAACTTCAAAACCGGGGGGTTGCTCAACATAAACTTCTTCTTGAATAACACCATTTAGAAAAGCACTTTTCACATCCATTTGATATAAATTGAAATTCATAGAAGAGGCAAAAGCGAGCAATAGACGAATAGCTTCTAATCTAGCTACGGGAGCATATGTTTCTTCATAGTCAATACCCTCTTCTTGATTATTGCCTTTTGCTACAAGCCTAGCTTTGTTTCTAGTGATTACACCATTTTCATCTAGTTTGTTTCGAAAAACCCATTTCGTACCAATTATGGTATGATTTTCGGGTCTTGGCACCAAATCCCAAACGTCATTCCGTTTGAATTGGTTAAGCTCCTCTTGCATTGCCAAGGTCCAAAATTCATCCCCAATTGCTTTGGAGATGGTTGTTGGTTCAATTTGAGACACAAAAGCAGTATGTCCTAAGGTATTTTCTAAGGGAGTTTCGGGTACTTACCTTTTCTCCGACGTCGCCAATTACCTGTTCGAGAGGGTGATCCTTGATTGTCCTCCACTCGTTAGGCGTTTTCATTTCATTCTCCAATGGTGGCGCTTCCTCCGTTGGTTGTTTCAAAATTTCGTCTTGATTTTCCTTAGGCGTTTCCTCTTGTATTTTGTCTTTCAAGCTATTTAAAATACCCGCAAGATCAAAACCGTAATCCTTTCTCGCCAAGCGAGCATTATTTTCGGCGAATACAACATGAGGGGATTCCTCCACAATTTCGGTTCTTTTATTAAAAACCCTATATGCTTTGCTACGTGAAGAATAACCAATGAAAATTCCCTCATCGGACATAGCATCAAATTTTTCCAATTGATCTTTGCCATTGTTATGAATAAAACATTTACAACCGAATACTCTAAGATGGGAGATATTTGGTTTCCTTCCCTTATAGAGTTCATAGGGAGTTTTCATGAGTATAGGCCTTATGACTACTCTATTTAAGACGTAGCATGCGGTACTCACGGCATCCGCCCAAAAAATGTTTGGGAATCTTGGCCTCTTCGAGCATGGTTCTAGCCATCTCTTCGAGACACCTATTTTTCCTTTCCACCACCCCATTTTGTTGTGGTGTACGTGGAGCGGAAAAGGTATGCTCGATACCGAGTTCGTCACAAAAGTCCGCAAAGAGATTATGATCAAACTCTCCCCCATGATCACTTCTAATTGAAGTGACGGTTGTTTCCTTTTCGTTTTGAACACGCTTAAGAAAATATTTAAAATTCTGAAAAGCATCACTTTTATTGGCAAGAAATAAAGTCCATGTAAATCTAGAATAATCATCAACAATCACAAAAGCATAACGATTTCTTCCTAGACTTTCAATGCGAGATGGTCCAAATAAATCCATGTGAAGCAATTGCAATGGTCTAGAAGTTGAAACAATATTTTTGGATTTGAAAGATGCTTTTGTTTGCTTCCCTTTTTGACATGAATCACAAATAGAGTCATTTTTAAATTTTAAATTGGGAAGACCAATAACTAAGTTTTGAGAAATCAATTTGTTCAAAAGATGCATGTTGATATGTGCTGCTCTACGATGCCATAACCAAGTATCATCCTCTTTACTCATAAGACAATCAACATATTCGGGTGAGGAATTAGCAAGATCAACCATATAAATATTATCCACTCTAAAACCACGAAGGATAATTTTAAAATCACTACGTCTAAACACTAAGCATTCATCCGAATCAAATAGGGCAAGATTTCCCTTTTCACATAATTGACTTATGCTCAAGAGATTATGCTTTAAACCTTTCACAAGTAATATATGCTTAATAGAGGAATTTTCATCCTTACCAACCGATCCGATGCCAATAATCTTTCCTTTATTGTTATCCCCAAAAATCACACTTCCTCCTTCTTTGTGTTCTAGTTGAAGGAATTTGGATTCGTCTCCCGTCATATGTTTGGAGCATCCACTATCAAGGTACCATAGTACACTTGATCCCTTCAAACATACCTACAAAACAAGTTAATGCGTTTTAGGTACCCATGCCATTTTGGGTCCTTGAGGGTTAGGCATATTATAATGATGCGATTGAGTGATATGTCTATGTCGTGTAAAGCATGCAGGAGCAATATGACCAATGCGTCTACAATAATGACAAGTCACGTTGGGGTTATGCATCCTTCTAGGTTCATAGTAACTTGATGGACGAAAATGATTTACTCTATTTTCATTATGACTATTGCGCATTTCATGAGAACCATTTCTCCTACTATTAGTTCTAAAATGAGCAGCATTTCTAGAGTAATGGTCATGTCTAGATGTTCTAAAAGGTTCAAAACTCCTTCTAGTGTTTGGACTGGAATATGCATCATTTCTAGGGTAGTCATTTCTAGGTGGTAAGTCATTTCTAGGTCTTCTAAAATGTTCAACATTTGGTCTAGCATGCATATTTGTTCTAGGATAAGCATTTGTTTTATTAATCCTAGGTTGAGCCTTAGGTGGTTGGGGTTTGGCTTCAACCTTTTCTTTAGGCTCATTCATAAAGCCTATGCCATGCTTGGTTGATTTCAAATTAACAAGGACCTTATACAAATTTTTGTGGGAAGAATTAAACTTATCTAAGGTACCTTTAAGTCTATCTACCTCATTTTTGAGATGCATGCAAGAAGAACAATTTTTAATAGAACTTTCGGGCTTGTCGGCGCTTCTTTTTCCGAAAAAATTGTTTTCTTCTTTCAGCTTTTAATTTTCTAAAACCAGTTTCTCTAAATCCTTTTCTTTCAAAGAAAGCTGTTTTTGAAAGTCTTTTTCTTTTAGAGAAGCATTTTCTTTTATGCTATTGACAGTTTTTGAAGCCTTAATAAATTCAGTATATAGCTCATCAAAAGCAGTTCGCATTTCCTCAAGAGTAAAGAAGTTTTTAGAAGAGATTTGACATACCTCATCTTGCTTGTCTTCTTGCGCCATAAGACAAAGGTTTGCGGCTTCGTCTTCTTCTTCTTCGCTTGACTCATCTCCGGAGTCTCCTCCCCAAGAAATGTATGCACGTTGCTTCTTAAAAGGTTTCTTCTCCTTTTTGATGTTTGGGCAATTTGATTTGATGTGCCCGGTTTCACCGCATTCATAGCACTTTATTTGTTCGCCTTGCTTTTTGCCCTTTCGTTCATACTCCTTTCGCACGAACTTTTGAAATCTTTTAATAACGAGTCCAAACTCATTGTCTCCGTCCTCATCAACTTGAGGTTGGCTTGTGCTTGCCTTAAGCGCTATTCTTTGCCTCCTTTGATCATCAACAAGAGGGTTAAGTATAGTAGACTCATAAGTCTTAAGGTTACCTCTTACTGCGTCGATGGTGACATTTGAGACGCCAATGGATTCTTGGATTGCGTCGGCCTTTGATCGCCATGCCGGAGTGAGACTTCTAAAAGTTTTTCGAACAAGTTCTCTATCCGTGAATGTCTTCTTGAGAGCATGTAGATAATTTACGATAATTGAAAATCGTTCAAACATTTCATCCACCTTTTCACCTTCCTTCATGTGAAATAATTCATAAGCATGGGTTAGGAAATCAATTTTGGCTTCCTTTACCTAGTCTGTACCTTCGTACATAATTTCCAGCTTGTCCCACATTTCCTTCGCCGTTGTGCAACACGATATTTTCCTGTAATCGTCAGCATTTACAGCACAATATAATAAATTAATTGCTTTAGCATTATTTTGCACCTTTCGGATATCATCCGCGTCATATTCTTCTTCGGACTTGGGAACCCATTCGCAACCTTTTTGGTTGGAATTTGATTTCCCTTCGTTATCACCTTCCAGAGATGAAAGTTGTTTGCTTGAACGAAGATTTTCATCCTCTCCTTCCAGTACGTATAGTTTGTACCGTTGAATAGAGGTGGTCGTGTGGAGCATTGTCCTTCATCAATTCCTGCAAAAGAGTCACGAGTAGAAGCCATGGATGGTTCTCTCAAACTGTTAAGTCTTCAGAGAGTTGGGCTCTGATACAAATTGTAAGATAATACGCTTAACGCTAGAGGGGGGGTGAATAGCGTTATAATAAAAATTAGCGTAAACTTGCGGAATTAAAAAATTGCAGGAAGTAAATAAGTGCGATAAATAATAAAGTACGCACCGATGTATTTTGGTTCACCACAACACGTGGCTAGTCCAGTCCCCGAGAGACTCTCTCGAGATTTTCCACTAACTTGTCAAGCTTACGGGTGCTCAACAAACCTTTACAACTTAAGGACACACGCCTTAACACCTTTGCTCGGAGATACAACACTCCAAGACTTCAACCAAGGAAACACAAGTTCCTTACAACAAGAGAATCACAATTCTCTTACAAGTGTACAAAACACTAAACACTCAAATAATACACTCCTTAATGAGTAGATATGAGTAAAAGAAGTAAGCTCAAGATCACAACAACTTTGGACAATAATATGGCTCTCAAAACTTATGTAATGAATATAAAATGATTAGCAATAGAGTATGCAAGCTTATAGCAATTGTATGATCAGTTGTTGTGTGTTATTGTGTTTAAAACACTGAAATGAAGCTGTATTTATAGTTGAAAACTTGGCATTACCGTTGCCTAATTGCCAATTAAGAGTTGCTGATTTTACTGTGTGACAATCGACTGTCAAGAAGTCACAATCGATTGTTTGCCAATCGTTCCAGAAATCAATCCCAGATTTTATGCTTAACAATCGATTGTCCAAGATCAACAATCAATTATTGGTAACGTTCAAAAAATCATTTCCAGATTTTACGTAAAACAATCGATTATACAAAATCAATAATCGATTATTCAGCAACGTTCAAAAAATCCTTTCCGGATTTTAATTTCAACAATCGATTGTACAAAATCAACAATCGATTATTCAGCAACGTTCAAAAAATCTTCCAGATTTTAATTTCAACAATCGATTGTACAAAATCAACGATTACTTGACGGTATTTGAAAACTTTACGACAACGGTCAGCTTCACAATCGATTGTGCAATGTTAACAATCGATTATTTATCAGACTTTGAAAATCATTTTAGACACTGCCTCGTGACAATCGATTGTTATATAAAATCGATTATTTAATAACTTTGAAAAAGTCTGGAAGACATTGCCTCAACACAATCGATTGTCATATGTTCACAATCGATTATTTTGTGACTTTGAAAAATCTGATGGACACTGTCTCTTCACAATCGATTGTCATTAGCTTCACAATCGATTATTCTGAGTTTTGAAAAACTTTGATGTACACTGCCTCATCACAATCGATTGTCATAAGGTTCACAATCGATTGTCATGCAGGTTTGAAAAACCTGATGCTCACTGCCTTAACACAATCGATTGTCATTAGTTCACAATCGATTTTCATGCAGTCTTGGCTTAACATAATCGATTATCATAAGTACATAATCGATTATCTTAGTCCAGATTTTAGAGGCATGTTTAAAAATCATTTTGACTAAAGTAAATATGCATGATTTAAAATCATTTAGCATTAAATTAAATATGCATGATTTTGTAAAAATAGTTTTACGAGAGAATCCATGTCATGCTTCAAGTTGTCGGATCAAGATCACAATTAAGAACGACTCATTTAAACTATAAAACTTTGTATTGTGCTTGAATCTCGTTATCCACCAATTGTGCGCTTGTACTTGAACTTCGTCATATATCCATTTGCGCTTGTTTGTCATTCATCAAAACCTACACATAAGAACACACGTTTTAGTATAAAGCCTTGAGAACGTGTTTCCAACACTACAGACCGTCCAACCAGCTATAGGTAGGGGTAGAGGTGCTAGAGGTTGAGGCAGAGGTCCAAGAGATGGAGCTCAGACTGCTAGAGGTGGAAGCCATCGAACAGGAGGTCGTACCAGGGATATAGCTAAGGGTGGTAGAGCCTAGCCCCGATGTTTTGATCTTTTGCCAGGGCCGAGGCTGAGGCTTCAGATACGGTGATCACATGTACTGTTCTGGTTTGCAATAGAGATACTTCAATGTTATCTGATCCAGGGTATACATACTCGTATGTGTCATCTTATTTTGCACCGTATCTAGCTATGCCTAGTGATTTCCTGAGTGTCCCTATATATGTGTCCACATCGGTGGGTGATTCTATCGTGGTAGATCGAGTCCATTGTTCTTGCATTGTGGTGATAGGGGGTCTTGAGACTCATGTAGATTTGTTGCTTCTGGACATGGTCTATTTTGATGTTATATTGAGGATGTACTAGTTATCACCTTACCTTGCTATCACGGAGTCTCATGCCAAGACTGTGACTTTGACCTTACTAGGGTTGCCTCGTTTAGAGTGGAGAGGGACTCCTGGTCATTCTACCTTTAGTGTTATCTTATATGTGAAGGTTCGGCGTATGGTCGAGAAGGGGTGTTTGACCTATTTGACATATGTTCATAATTCTAGTGTTGAAGTTCCCTCTATTAATTCTGTGCCCGTTGTTCATGAGTTCCCTAAGGTATTCCCTTCAGACTTGCCAGGTATACCGCCCGACATAGATATTGACTTTTGCATTGATATGGCTCCGAGCACTCAACCCATTTCTATCGCGCCGTATCGTGTGGCCCCGCCAGAGTTGAAAGAGTTAAAGGAAAAATTTCAAGACTTGCTTGAGAAGGGTTTTATTAGACATAGTGTCTCGCTCTGGGGTGCGCTCGTGTTGTTTGTTAAAAATAAGGGCGGGTCAATGAGAATGTGTAGTGATTACCGGAAATTGAACAAGGTTACAATCAAGAATAAGTATCCGGTGCCGATGATTTGTTCGATTAGCTTCAGGGTGCCAAGGTATTTTCAAAGACTGAATTGAGATCTCGCTACCATCGGTTTAGGATTAGGGCATCCGATATCCCTAAGACAGCTTTGCATACTCGGTACAAACATTATGAGTTCTTGGTTATGTCATTGGGTTGACAAAGGCCCCAACAACTTCAATTGATCTGATGAACTGAGTGTTCAAGCCTTATTTAGATTCGTTAGTGATAGTCTTCATTGATGATATATCGATATATTCTCGCAGCTAGGAGGAGCACAAAAAACACTTTAGAGTGGTTATTCAGACTTTAAGATATAGTTAGTTATATGCAAAGTTCTCGAAGTGTGAGTCCTGGTTGAGTTCAGTTGCATTTCTAGACCGTGTTGTGTCAGTAGAGGGCATTCAGGTTGATCTGAAGAAGATTGAGGCAGTCAAGAACTGTTCTAGACCAATATCATCTATTGAGATTCAGAGTTTCTTGGGATTGGCGGGCTACTATCGTAGGTTTGTGGAGGGGTTTTCATCTATTGCAGTCTTGATGACCAGGTTGACCTAGAAAGGTGCACATTTCAGATGTTCGGATGAGTGTGAGGCGAGCTTTCATAAGCTGAAGACAGCTCTGACTATGGCTGGTGTTGGTTTTTCCCACAGGTTTAGGTCCTTATTCAATTTATTGCGATGCATCTCGTGTTGGACATGGTGTAGTGTTGATGCAGGATGGCAAGGTCATTGCCTATGCTTCATGGAAAACAAACATTCATAAAAAGAAATATCCGATTCATGATTTGGAGGTGGCAGCCATAGTTCACACATTGAAGATTTGGAGAAATAATGTATATGGCGTGGCATATGAGGTATTCACGGATCACACGAGTCTTCAGTATTTGTTCAAGCATCATATTAATTGAGAATACCAAGAGATCATCGGGATACCAAGAGATCACCAGTGTATTCATTGAGGATACCAAGAGATCCCCAAGATACTAAGAGATCCCCGGTTATCATCCTTGTTGTGAGCGGTATTTCCTTGTGTTCTGCCTTTATTTTTATTTTTCCCTTATTGTACTCTTATTATCCTGTATAGACTCTCGCTGAAGATTCTCAATTATACTTTTATCTTATCGTGTCATAACTTATATCTTATTTTATTTCAGTAAGGCCCTGATCTTCCTCATTACTACTCAACTGAGGTTAGGTTTGGCACTAATGGAGTACCGCAATGGTGCACTCATGCCCTTTCTGCGCATGTTTTTCATGTGCAGATCAAGGTACTTGTACAGATGCATACCATCCTTGAGGTAGGGAGAGCTTTCGGAGACTTCAAGGTACATCTGCCACGTCCGCAGATCGAAGAGTCTCCATCTTTATTCTGTCTAGTAGTATTAGCCCTTCTATCATACTTTTGACGTAGACATTCCAGAGTTAGAGCATTTCACTATATTTCTTTTAGCTTGTATTCCCGTGAGTTTTCGGATTTTGGGATAGTGACATAGAAGTTTTGAGATATTGTGCTGTATATGCCGAGTGGAATTCTATATACCGTTCCTATTAAGTCATTCTTGGTTTTAGATTTATATTTCCGCAAGTTTCGATTTATTTTCTGCACTTGTTAGTCTTACCCAGTTGTAAAGACTAGTTGCCGTCACGAAATTTCATGAAGGGTGAAGTGGGTTCGTGACAAATTGGTATCATAGCTCTAGGTTCATAGGAGTCACGAAACACATGCCGGTTTATTAGAGTCTTGCTGATCGGTATAGAGACGTCTGTACTAATCTATGGAGGCTATGTAATTGTTAGGAAAATTCCACTTCATTTGTTTTCCTTGTCGTGCGAGATTTTGATGTAACAATTAAATTTCTGTCTTTCTATTTTCTCAAAGATTATGAGAGCATGTGCTACCCGAGAGGATCAGGCATCCGTGCCTCCTACTGCAGCCGTCAAAGGCCGGGGTTGGGGTAGAGTCCAAAGATGCACACGTGGTGCAGCCAGAGCACCTGCACGAGCTGCCATCGAGGTACCACCTACAAATCCAGCCAGATTCCAGGCACCTGACAGACTACTAATGCTACTACTACTCCAGCTCTTTGGGTGACCTCTGACATAGTTCATGAGTATGTACACAACTTTGGCTCAAGCACGGTTGCTTCCCGTTACTTTAGTCACATCCTAGGCCGGGGGATAGCACAGACTCCCATCGCGCGTACTCCTGATTGCAAGTGCATGTTGAGTAGGTTTTTGAGATTATTCCTGTACCTCCTGCAGTGCTTGTTCAGCCCGAGGATAGGGTAGTAGCTTTCGAGGATGAGCAGCGGGGGCTTGAAAGGTTCAAGAAGTACAAGCCTCCTGTATTCAGTGGTCTAGCATCGGAGGATGCTCTGGGTTTTCTTGATGAGTGTTACGCATTCTTCCTACCATTGGTATTTTAGGATCCAGCAAGATTTCTTTAACTACCTTCCAGCTTCGAGGGGCCGCTTATGAATAGTGGTGCACCTATGAGATAGTCCAGATGAGGCTGCCTTACTGACTTGGGCTTAGTTTTCAAATCTGTTCTTGAGAGAGTATGTTCTTAAGAGCCTCAAGGATGCATGGCGCACTAGGTTTGAGCATTTACACTAGGGTGCTATGAATATTTCAGAGTATGTTGTCCGTTACACCAGTTTGGCTAGGCATGCACCAGCTTTGGTTGCTATTGTTAGCAAGAGGGTTCACCGGTGTATTGACGGGCTTATTCTCAGCATCAGATCTAGCATGGCTCGTGAGTTGGACACACGTCCTCCTAGAGCTTTTTTTTGAGTGTGGTGACACATTCCACGTTGTGAGATTTGCCCTAGACTTGAAAGAAGTGCACCTCCACAGACTTCTCTGCTACAGCGTGCCCTGCAGACTTCTCAAGCTATGATTATAGCTCCAGTTACTACCCCACTTGCTTTTCCAGCTAAAGGTGGAGGTCAAGGAGGTAGAGGTTTCCCTAGAGGGGAAAGCCAGGCCATATACTCTGCCATGCCTACCCGTACCGAGGTTGTTGCCTCAAGTTTTATCGTCACATTTACTATGTCGGTTTGCCACATAGATGCATCGATTCTATTCGATCCATGCACTAATTACTCTTTTATGTCTTCTTATTTTGCTCCGCATTTAGGTGTACCTCAGTATCCTTTAAGTTTCCCTATTTATGTTTATTCTCCTATGGGAGATTCATTTATTGTGGACCGCATTTATCGGCCGTGTTTGGTTATTCTCTGTGGTTTTGAGACCAGAGCCAATTTGTTGTTACTCAGCATGGTTTATTTCGATATTATATTGGGCATGGACTGGTTGTTTCGCCAATATGTTATTGTTGATTTTCACACCAAAAGCGCGACACAGGTTACGCTAGGTGTTCCACGTGTTGGGTAGAAGGGTACCTCAGATTATATACCCAGTAGAGTTATTTCTTTCGTTAAGGCTCAGCTATGGTTAAGAAGGGTTGTGGCACATATCTAGCTCATGTGAGAGATGTCAGTAATGATACCCCTTCTTTTGATTCAATCCCTGTAGTGCGGGATTTTTCTGATATGTTTCCAGCTGACCTTCTGGGCATGCCGTGTGATAGAGCTATTGATTTTGGGATTGATCTATTGCTGGGCACTTAGCCTATTTTTATTCCTCTGTATCGTATGGCTCCTCCTAAGTTTAATGAGTTGAAGGATCAGTTACAAGAATTGCTTGATAAGGGTTTTATTCGACCCAGTGTTTCACCTTGGAGTGCTCCTATCTTGGTTGTGAAGAAAAGTGATGGCTCAATGCGTATATGCATTGATTATTGACAACTGAACAAGGTTATAGTGAAGAACCGTTATCCTTTGCTTCATATTGATGATCTACTTAACCAGCTTCCGGGCGCGCAAGTGTTTTCTTAGATTGATTTGCACTCAGGTTACCATCAGTTGAAGATTTGGGATCCAGATATCCTGAAGACTTCTTTCAGGACTCGGTATGGTCATTACGAGTTTCTTGTTATGTTATTTGGGCTGACAAATGCCCCAACAGCTTTGCTGCATTTGATGCAATGTGTATTCAGGCCATATCTTGACTCTTTTGTCATTGTATTTATTGATGACATTCTGGTATATTCCAAGAGTCGGGAAGATCACGAGCAGCACCTGAGGATAGTGTTTCGGACTCTGAGGGAAAAAAGATTATATGCAAAGTTTTCAAAATATGGTTTTTGTTGGAGTCTGTGGTTTTCTTGGGTTACGTAGTATCGAGAAAGGGTATTCCCATGGATCTGTAGAAGGTAGAGGCAGTGCACAGTTTTCCTAGACCATCCTCAGCTATAGAAATCCGCAGTTTCCTTGGTTTGGCAGGTTACTACCATCATTTTGTAGAGGTTTTTTCATTGATCGCAACCCCTTTGACTAGACTGACCCAGAAGGGTGCTTCATTCTAGTGGACGAAAGAGTGTGATGGTGAGCTTTCAGAAGCTCAAGACAGCTTGCCTACGACTCCAACTTTGATATTGTCTAAAGATTCAGGGTCTTATACTATCTATTGTGATGCCTCGAGACTTGGCCTTGGAGCGGTATTGATGTATAACGGTAGGGTTATTGCCTATGCATATAGACAGTTGAAGATACATGAGAAGAATTATCTTGTCCACGATCTTTAGTTAGCTGCCATTGTTCACGCCCTGATGATTTGGCGCTATTATCTATACTGTGTGCCCTGTGAGATTTATACTGATCATTGGAGCTTGCAGCATTTGTTCAAGCAAAAGGATATAAATTTGCGCCAAAGGAGATGGTTAGAGCTGTTAGAAGATTATGAGATCACGATTTTATATCATTCGGGCAAGGCTAATGTAGTGTTGATACCTTGAGTCATCAGGCGAAGAGTTTGGGGAGTTCGACATATTTACTACTATCAGAGAGGCCTATGTCGATGGATGTTCAGGCCTTAACCAGATATTTTGTGAGATTGTATCTTTCAGAGCCCAGTCAGGTTCTAGCTTGCGTGGTTCTCGGTCTTCATTATTTGATCATATTAGGGAGCGGTAGTATGATGAATCTCTTTTGCTTGTCCTTAAGGACAAGGTTCAGCATGGTGATGCCAGAGATGTGACCATTGGCGAGAATGGAGTATTGAAGATGCAGGGTCGGGTTTGTGTACCCAATTTTGATGTGCTTCGGGAGTTGATTCTCGAGGAGACCTTATAGTTCGCGGTATTTCACACATCCGGGTGCCGCAAGGCAGCACCATTGTTAGAGGCGGATGAAGAAAGATATAGCTGGGTTTGTAGCTTGGTGCCTCAATTGTTAGCAAGTGAAGTATGAGCACTAGAGGCCGGGTGGATAGCTTTAGCATATATATATTCCAGAGTGGAAGTGGGCGTATCATCATGGACTTGTGTCTGGACTCCCGTGGACTTTAAAGAAGTTTGATGCCATTTGTGTTTTTGTGGATAGGCTGACCAAGTTTGCTCATTTCATCCCTTTGTGTACTACTTATTCTTCGGAGTGGTTGGCGAAGATTTATATTCGGGAGATTGTCTGTCTGCATTCTAGTTTCTATCATTTCAGATAGAGGTACTCAGTTCCATCGCGGTTTTGGAGAGCCGTGCAACAAGAGTTAGGTACTCGGGTGGTGTTGAGCACGTAATTTCACCCTGAGACCGATGGACAGTCTGAGTGCACAATTCAAATTCTTGAGGATATGCTCCGTGTGTGTGTAATAGAGTTTGGAAGTTCTTGGGCTCAGTTCTTGCCATTGGCAGAGTTTTCTTACAATAACAATTATTCGTCCAACATTCAGATGGCACCGTATGAGGCTTTATATGGTAGACAATGTAGATCTCCGGTGGGTTGGTTCGAGTAGGGTGAGGCTATATTTTTGGGTGCAGATTTGGTTTAGGATGCTTTCGAGAAGGTTAAGGTAATTCAGGATATGATCCATATAGCCCAGTCCAGATAGAAGAGCTATGCGGACTGGAAGGTTCGTGATGTCTCCTATATGGTCGGAGAGTGAGTTCTGTTTCGGGTTTCTCCTATGAAAGGCATTATGATATTTGGGAAGAAAGGGAAGTTTAGTTCGAGTTTATTAGCCATTTTGAGATATTGATGTGAGTTGGGGAGGTTGCTTTTGAGCTTGCCTTACCACCTAGCCTGGCAGGATTTCATCCGGTATTTGATGTTTCGATGCTCCGAAGGTATCATGGTGATCTATCGCACATGTTGGATTTCAGGTCAGTCCAGTTGGACAATGATCTATCTTATGTTGAGGAGCCAGTTGCTATATTGGACAGGCATGTTAGAAAGCTGAGGTCAAAGAACATTGCTTCAGTAAAGGTTCAGTGGCAGGATCAGCCGGTAGAGGAGGCGACCTGGGAGACCAGGCAAGATATGTGCAGCCGTTACCCTCATCTTTTCAGTATTTCAGGTATGTCTCTATGCTTGTTTGAGGATGAACAAATGTTTAAGTGTAGGATGATGTGAAGACCCGGCCGGTCGTCTTAAGAATTTACACCCGATCCCAAATTAACTACTTTCCCTAAGTTTATTTATGCTAATTTGATTGGTCGAGATGTTTTGTTTTGAGTTTCGGAGAGTTTCAGACACTTCATCCCTAAATGAGAGCTTAAGTGTTGGAAAGTTGACCGTAGTCGGAACAGTGTGAAGACGGTCTCAGAATAGAAAATCCGATGGTTCCAGTAGCTTCGTTAGGTGATTTTGCTGTTAGGAGCGTGATTAGAATGTGCTTTGGAGGTCTGTAGTTAATTTAGTCTTGAAATGCGAAAGTTGAATTTTGAAGTTTCCGATCCGGTAGTGAGATTTTGATCCGATGGTCGGAATGAAATTCTAGAAGTTGGAGTAGCTCCCTAGTTTTTAATATGACATGTGTGAAATATTTCAGGTCATTCGGACGAGGTTTGATCGACTTTTTGATCGAGAATGTGTTATTAGAGTTTTTGAATATTTTATGGTTGAATTCGATGAAACATATGTGTTTTGATGTAGTTTTGAGCATTCCGAAGGTTGGAACAAGTTTGAATTATGTTATGGTTATGTTCATAGGTTTGGCTGAGGTTCCAGGGGTGTGTTTGAGATGCTCAACGAGTTATTTTTAGAATATAGAGAATTGCAGAAATTATTGCAGCAACCTAGTTTAGGTTTCCTTCTTCGTGTTCGTGAGTAGGATCTCGCATTGGCGAAAAGGAGCTAGGGCCGGGGGGGGGGGAGGTTGTTCTTTGCGTTCGCTAAGGTTTCCCACGTTCGCGAAAGTAAGGGTTCATCGGCCTTCGTGATCGAGTTATGGTCCACGCGTTCGTGTAAGGTCTGCCCGTGTAAGCTACGCGTTCGCTAGCGGAACTTGAGTTTTCAAAAGAGAAATTTCGTCAACATGACTTTTGTGCATCGCGTTCGCGATGAAGAACGCACCTAGGCAGATATAAAATTTCAAAATCGAGGATTTAGCCATTTTTATGAAAACTTAAGCTTGAGAGCTCGGATTTGAGCGAGTTCTTGAGGGATTTTCAGAGACATCGATTGGGTAACATTTCTAAACTCATTTTTTCTTGTAACCCCATTAATCTAAGTATGAATTCCCCCTTTAATTTCTGATTTTTAGTGAAAATTGGTGAAAAGTTCTTAGGCCTTGAAATTGAGTTCTGAATGGGGAATTGACATCGTGATTAGATAATTTTTATATGGTTAGACTCGTGAAAGTGTGAGGATTCTGGAAACGTATCACCAGATATAGAGATGCGAGCTTGAGGGGCATTTTGGTTATTTATATAATATTGGGTATAAGTTTGGAATTTATTGTAAAATCAACTTCTTGAAGTATTATTTACATTATGAAATGGAATTTGAATAGATTAGGCCATTTAGAGTTGGATACGCATGGAAAGAACGTTTTTTCTAGTTGATTTTGAGCCGGTTCGAGGTAAGTGACTTGTCTAACCTTGTGAGGGAGACCTTCCCCTTAGGACTGGTGTATTTGGTAACTTAATTTCCTTGTGCGTGAGATGACGAGTGTCTACATGTGCAAATTGTAAAAAAATCTGGTTTTTCTTAAAGTATTCCTTAGCAACTTTCTTTTCCTACTTTAGTGTATTTGCAAACTTAGCCTGTTGTTAGTTAGAAGAGCATATTTAGTTGACTTAAATTGCCTATTTGCTTAAGCTGCCTTAATTGCATTACGTGAAGTATGTTAGGCTAGAACTAACTGGTTACTTATGCGAAGTTGGCATTTAATTTAATATTATTCTGTTGCTGTTGTGTATTTTAAATTGTGACTACGGGACGACATCCCGGGAGATCCCTTGTATGAAATTAAGATTTGGATTGAGGTGCGGGATACCAAGAGATCATTGGCATGTGTATTGAGGATACCAAGATATGATCGGGATACCAAGAGATCCCTGTCATTTATATTGAGGATACCAGGAGATACTCGGGATATCAAGAGATCCCTTGTAGTTATATTGAGAATACTAAGAGATACCTGCATTTATATATATTAAGGATACCAAGAGATCCTCGAGATACCAAAAGATCCCTAGCATTATATATATTGAGGATACCAAGAGATCCTGGGGATACCAAGAGATCCCTAGTGTATACATTGAGGATACCAAGAGATCCTGAGGATACTAAGAGATCCCCGGTTATTATCCTTGTTTTGATTGGTATTTCCTTAAGCTATGCCGTTATTTCTATTTTTTCCATTATTATACTCTTATTATCTCGTATAGACTCTTCCTGTAGATTCACAATTATACTGTTTATCTTATCATGTCATATCTTGTATCTTATTTTATCTTAGTAGGACACATACCTTTCTCGTGACTACCCAACCGAAGTTAGGCTTGGCACTGATTAAGTACCGCTGTGGTGTACTCATTCCTTTTCTGTGCATGTTTTTCATGTGCAGATCTAGGTACTTCTGCATAGGTTTACCATCCTTGAGGCATGGAGAGCTTTTGGAGACTTCGAGGTACATCCGACGCGTCCGCAGATCGAAGAGTCTCCATCTTTATTCTATCTTTTTGTATTAGACCTTGTATCATACTATTGATGTAGACATTCAAGAGTTAGAGCATTTTACTATATTTTTTTCATCTTGTGTTCCCGTGAGTTTTCGGGTTTGGGATAGTGACGTAGAAGTTTGAGATATTAATATGTATATGCCAAGCGACATTCTATATACTGTTCCTTTTTTGTCTTTCTTTGTTTTAGATTTATATTTTAGAACTTCTTAGGCTTACCTAATCGTAAAGACTAGGTGCTGTCATGAGAGTTCACGGAGGACAAACAAGGGTCATGACAGTATCACATCTTTCTCATAATGCTTATTTAACTCTCTTTTTATTTCCCGCTAATATTTATGTCTATCACTTTATTATGGAAACTCAAACAATATATTCTTTTGATTTTAGCTCCCCTTGATCCACCTACTAGCTCTTTAGGTTCCCGCACATTTCCTCTTTACTAGAGACAGGAGTCACGCTAAAATAATATTTATCACTTCCAGGCTTCCAGTGCCCATCTTTGTACTACTAATATGTAGCTGAATTATTTTAGAGTGTACCATCTAGGTATCTCACAAGGAGATTTATTAGTACATTTGGAATATCCTTCGAAAATGTCAATTAACTCAAATAATCAATCTACCATTTGGGTCGCTCTAACCCCAGCCGGATGTTGATATTCGTACTTCTCTTATACTACTTCTATTAGCTGTCATAGGGCAAAACCGAGATTGGTTGTGGCCAATTGTACATATATCTGTCACATTTAAAGGTAACTTAAAGTGCTTATATTTCTCTGCATGAATTGTAATACTAATAATCTTCATTAACTGGGTATCTAGTTCCTTTCTTCACTTGGATTCTTTTACTTTCTAAAACTTGTATCTACCTCCCGATTGTGTTATTACTTTTTACCGTAACAGTGGATATGCATTCGTCCTTTAGGGATCCTTATCAAGAGGCTCACACATCTTAGTATACACATGGTCTGTTGAATACTTCATATTTATACATCATAAGCATGATGCAAAAATTGAGTTCCTCTGACTCAAATCTTCAACAAATATATCTCTTACCAATTGTCTTTCTTGATGAAGGTATCGTCCTATTATAATTAAGATGGAGATTGGGAAATTTAGTTCTTACAACTGAGCTTTACCACACAATCTAGAGCAGGAAGAAAGAGTGACAGTCCTAAATTCCTTGTAGCCTCCTGTTTATGAGTATGGTGCACGACACATACATAAACAAGATTCTACTAGATACAGCTTGTAGGCTCCCTAAGACAGAACTTCTCTGATACCACTTTTATTACGACTAAAACCTATGGGCAGCAACGAGCACCCGTTACCTTACTTAACTGAGTACCAACATAACATATCTCTTTTATTGTACTTTCATTGGTAAATGGGCCAAACGGGCTGTCATGGGCTAACAAGAATAAACATAGGGGAACACTCAATGTAGGACAACCTAACTTGATATAAAAACTTATATATATGACATACAGGCTTATAAATCCAACATGATCATTTGTAAACTAAAAACATAGGCCGGCAATGCCATACAAGCATTTGTATACATGACATCTGTCTACAAGCCTTTTAGAGTATCCACTTAACATGAAGGTCAGGATAGGGGCCCGCCATACCAAACAATATGCGTCTAAATCATACTGACCAAACAAGTAACTCTGGAGCAAATGGAGCCCACCAACATCTTTCGCTGAGCTGATTGCTTACTTCGAGGACACTTGACCGGTCTAACGGGACCTGCGGGCATTAAACGAAGCATCCCTAGGCTAAAAGTGCATCGAAAAGAATAATGTACCAAGCATGTAAGGCATATAAATAAGCAATAACTCTATAAATCATGAAATACTTATAGTGTCATGCATATGCGTATAAATGTCATGTCGTGCATATGTACATATATCATGACATCATCCGGCCTCTGATGGCATCCCATCATATTATCTCGGCCATTGTGGGCAAAAAGCATCAATGTATACCAGCTGATCAAGTGGTGGTATGTATATAACGCTGTAACCTTTTCCTATATCCCATATACGTATAATATACTTATATACGCGTATATAACACCATCGGGTCATCGATCAATGTACATGTAAATGAATGCAATGCATGAGAAGTAAGTTAATAAAACTTTCAGAATGTCATAAGACCATTATACCTTTGATAATATCATGAACTAAAATTTATTAATTTACATATTTTATGAGACCATGAACAGATGATAGAACAAAATGACATATGGGGAATCAAGAAAATTGGCATTGTCGCGCCCCCTTTTTCCTCCGTGCAGTCCAGGTTTCGACATTTATGAGGAACAACTCGTTTCCTATTAGGAATTAAGTATTTGACCACCACCTAACGAATTAAGATGCATTAGGGAACCCATAGAAATTACCTCATGTAACTAGTTTGTGTTACTAGAGATTAGGGTAAGTGCTCAAAGTAACCTCGAGGTGAAGGTGTTAAGCACCCATCGCAGTCCACAACAGTAGGTCCTGGCTGAACTTAGTTAATATGAATTAGTCATTTAACAAGTAAGAGGTCTCAGCACGCATTTGCAAATAAAGGTAGTATACATAGTCTAAACACATATACAATCAACAAAGTTTAGATAGTCTGAGCATATGTCAATTAGGAGGTTTGAACAGTCCTAGCAGACATACATAAACCAAGGAAGTGTAGATAGTCTAAGCACATATAGGTGAACTGGGAAAGGGGAGTCCTAAGTTGATTAGCCCATAGGATCTATTTGTATAGTGCTCAGTAATCCTCCTCAATTAGAGGGGTTATACATTACATTAGTGCCAGGTCATCATATCATTTACTACCCATTACCCTCCCTCTAGTAGTTATATAAGTGAGTTTAATTAACGAACTCTAAGCGTGCTTTACTCGTCCCTTCCTAGTGGTCCCAAAGGTGTTTAGGACCCCTATACTTAGGCAGTTCTAGAAACTCCTAAAGTACTTAAAAGGTAAAATTTAAGGGACAACAAAGAACACATAGGAATATCAAATAGGGAAGCAATTAAAGGCTCATATTTGCCTTTACGCATAAGCAAATATATAGCACATCTCAAATAAATGATTTTAAAGAGATTCACAAAGCCTAGGAAGATGATATCTAGATGAACATTAGAGATACAGAATATGTAGCATTTTTTCTAAGGGGAACAGGAAGAATCCTAATCAGCTTGCCTACTTCTTTTATAGCCTGTTAAACTTGGACAATTTCACGCATAAACAGAACCTGATTTCACATTTATTGAATGGCCTAAGTCTTTTCTAGGCGTTTTCACAACCCCCCCTTTTACTAAGGTAAAATCAGGTTTATAACATTTAGAGGACAACTCGTCCCCTTTTAGGAATTGGGTTTGTGAATTTGAAGAGTCGCCACCTAATGATTAAGTGCATTAGTACACTAAGAAGGGTTTTGAGTTGAAGAACCGGAGTTTGGGTAAGGGCTAGAAATTATCTCGGGGGGAACGTGTTAGGCACCCCCCAATATCCAGTAGTATGGTTCCCGACCATGTTATAACTGTGACTTCACATAACAAGTAAGAAATAAAGGCTCACGTAGAAGGTGTGTTCACATAGTATTGCTAGTAAATTGAATTGTTTTTTTTTTTTTTGGAAAAATAAAGAGGGCAAACAATTTAAGAAAAGATGTAAACAATTATGAAAAAGAATAAACAAGTAAAGGGAAAGAGGGGTCCTAGGTTTATGATTAATATGGATCACGTCAATGCAATACCCAGTAATCACACCTCAGAAGAGAGGGGCTACATGAGGTATTAGCGCACCTGTCATCATAATCATATCTACCCTTCCCGCCACGTTAAGGTATTCAAGCACGGAATAGTATCGTTACTTATTGCATGTTATTACCCATCCCAATTCTATCAGTCACGGAGGCGTTAGGACTACAAATCCTAAAGGGGAGAGAGTTGGGGGCTTTTTAGAGTTTAAAAGAATAAAAGTCTAAGGCGACAAACGAGAACACATAGTAGTTAGAGGGAAAGCAAATAGTAGTTAAGGCTCAAATACGCCTCCTCAGTTAAGGAGAAAGTTATATAGCATGACTTCAAATACAAGTTATGGTCATAATTAACTTTACAGTGCTAGGACATGTAGATTTATCATATATTTCTCAGATGAGAAGTCCGAATGGCTTGCTTTGGCTATAATTTATCAAGAACTGACCCAGTTGATTAATCTCCTAATGGCTTGCCTAGATGAGACCTATAGGCATGGTATCTAATAGTGCGTAAGGTGTACTGGTTAAAAGAAAGTATTATTGGTTTTATAAACAAAAGGTTCTGCAGATTTTAAACAATCTTATTTACTGCTTTTAGACTCATAGAGAAAATAGACGAAGCTTATTCAACTGATTACTTCTATAGGCATGATTTCTAAGCGTAGTTGATTTTAAAAACGTCATAGTTGAAACAAGAGTGCAAAGTCTTACAGGCATGGTATCTAGAAGGTTGTTTATTATTTAAACCTATGAACGAGTTTGCCTAGTGATGGATGAAGGTGCAGGAATTCATGGAGTCCTATAGGCATGATATCTAGCATGCTATTTATTATTTGAACCTATAAAAAAGTTTGCCTAGTGATAGAAATATGGAGAACGTTATTAATCCTAGGATTGCTTGCCTAATGACATATATATGCTGAAGTGCAGAAAAACCTATGATCTTAGTTTTTATATGCAGAAATGCAAAACAATTTAGAGACAGAATTTCTATATGCTGGAATGGAACTTATAGGCATGATTTCTAAGATGAGAATGCAGAATTTCAAGTATTCCTATGAACACGTTATCTACAGGAAAGCAGTAACCTATAGGCATGCTGTCTATGTGAATGCAAGAATCAGAAAAATCCTTTAGGCAGGTTATTTACCCTTTGATACTTTCATACCCATCCCTTTCAACTCTCCATCCCCATGTTATTACAAATTATTTCATACCGAAATGAACCAGAAAAAGTAAAAAATTACATCAGAAATTCAAGCTACACCCAAACAGCCTAATTTAGACTTAAGATCTAACAATATGAGATAAACCAACTTCCAGGATTAGATTTCCAAAAGCCTTTCTCTTATTTGGGATTTGTCAAAGTTTCCACGAGTCTCAAAGGGCTTTGGGCAGTGCTTACTCCCAAAATACATTGAAGAATTAGATCATAGTGCATAGTGGAAGGGCCAGCACTCCAATGTCCAAGTTCAGAGGGAACTCAAAGTCCCAAAGCAAGGCTCATAGGGGGAAGGGCAGAACTTAGAGTCTAAGATTAAGTGCAAGTGCATAAAGAGGGAATAAGAGAAAAACCATGGCAGGCTGGTGGCCATGCCCTGCAATTGGGAGTGCTGGCACACCCCTAACCAGCTTGTTAGCCCAATCTTAGGAGTTAGGATCCTTTGTGGATAAGGTTCAGACCTGGGCAGCAATATGGATACTGCCACGCCATGAGCCTTAACTCACACCCATAGAAGGGGTGGGGGTATGGGGTATTCATGACAAACAGCAGATGCTAAGAGATAGTAGCATATTCATTACAGAACATGAACATCAAAGTAGACAGGAGTATAGAAACTGTAAAGTAAACACATAGGGAAGAAGCTGAAATCAAAATTGAGACATACTAGTTTCAGGGAAACAAATAAGTGAAAACAGGAGTCTTGTAAGCCAAATTGCAAGTAAACAGTACAAAAAACCTCAGAAGAGAGTAGATTATTGAAAGAGTATCGTAATTGAGAGTGTGAGAATATTGAACTTGATGTTTTCAATAATCATTGATGTGTATAGAAGGGTCGTTCTCCCTTTTATAGTGCAGAAAACAAGTAGGTAAGGAAATATTCAATGAAATCAATCTCCCTTTAGTTAAGGGATTCTAATTTCAAAGGGTAAAACAAATTAAGGAAAGGGGTAAATACATAGAAATAATTTAAGGAAAGCATTCAAGGGTACATAGCTTGCGACAAATATGGAAAGGGAATCAATCAACAGCACGTAAATCACAAGGTTTGAGATTTGGTATGACTGAACCAAGTCGGAAAGATGGGAAAGATTGTTAACTTACAAAAAAAATCAGCAACAATCAATTAGACCTATTAAAGGAATTCTGAATCAATCACAAGTTTAAAAACCTTTTTGAAGAAAGATTCATCACATATAAAAGCATGCAGATGCGTTAAACATGAAAGAAACTTGTCATGCCTTCGTAAAAAAATCGTTTAGCAAAAAACGTTCAACATTGTATGAAATAAATGATATCCAAACTCGGCAAGAGGTTCAAAACCAGTTTGAAAGAGTTAAGGGGTCTTTAAAATAAATCCCTAGTTCGAACAAACAAGAAAACGTAAAGGAGAGGGTAACCAAATTGAGTCGAGACATGTGTAGAGGTTTCAAAAGAGAGTTGAAGCTTCTAACATGCTTCTTTCAAAAATCCCGAGAAAACATGATAGGAAAGTAACACGCAAACAATACTAGGATTCAGAGGATAGAATGGAAAATAGTGATAAGAATAGTAGAGGAAACATGCTTAAGAAGATCTTTTAGAAGAACTCAACCAAAGTTCAGTAGAAGAAAAATAGTAAGAAAACTCAAGAACGAGGTAGAAAATATAATAGGGAGATTCACATAGCATAATTAAAATATTGGTAGGAACAGTAGAAGAAACATGCTTAGAAATTTTTCTAAAAGAAACGTAAACTGGGCTCAGTAGAAGGAAAACGAAGAACTTTTAGCACTTAGTAAGAAAATAGAGTAGAAGAACACAAGAACATCAGAAAAATTGTAGCAAAAAAGCACATATAGAAGAACGTAAAAGAGCATGGTAAAAGGAAGAATACAAGAACACTGTAGGAGCAAGTACACGTAAAGAAAAAGGAAAGTCAGAAATCACTTAAACATTTTAGAAAACCCTAGATCGAAAAAGAAAGATCTTAGAAAAGTAATATTTGAAAGAAAAATTAGGGAAATTGTTTGAAAACTCAAGTGGAGCATAGATACATGACATATCTAAGAGAAGAAAATCATAAAGAACCTCGAATAGCCATGGATTGTAGAGAAAACCCTAGAAATAAGAAAGGTCTTGAGGAAAGTCTGATCCTAAGTCGAAAAGACTCATATTGCTCGAATATCCTGGAGTAATGGCCAAAGAAGCCATAGATCTATAGATATAAGAAGATCTGAAAAGGAACCATCGAGGTCAAGGCCTCGATTTTTCAAATATAGAACACACATGAGTAATAGAGGGTGAGTTAGAGGTAGGAGACAGTAAGAATGACTAGGATTTTTATAGGGTTTGAGAGAGCTTGAGAGACGAGAGGTTTCAAAGGCGGCTGAGAAATGAGAAATGAGGGAATTAGGGTAGTCATTTGGATTTAAAAAAGGAAGGGTGAGTTCTGGCCGTTGATCTTGAGTGATCAATGGTCTAGATCTAATTGGGTAGGTGGGGAACAGGTTGGGTCTTTAGGACTAGGTCGTGGGTTGTCCCATTTAGAAAATTAAAATTGGATTAATTTGAGTGTCAATTTAGGCTAAAATTGAAATAGAGTTGGGCTAGTATTTAAATAGTCACTTTTTCCCTTTTTTATGTTTTTAAAATGGATAAAAATGATTTTTAAAAGTAAATAGAAGCACTGAGCCAGTTAATATTATGTAAATATTAATTTATAAATACTGGAACTAGTTTTACAATTATAAAATGTTGTTAATCTTCAAATGGGGCTAAATTTGTTATTATATGCAACTTAACTTTAAAAATGACAAATAAATTTGTTAACATATGCGAAAATCATCTTAATTATATATTGGCATAAATATAGGGATAAAACCAAATTACTCACCAAAATGATAATCTTGAGAATAACTATTGGACTTTGTACTGCTACAATAGGTAAAATATTGATTTTGAAAATCTTTAAAAAATATCAAATCTCTTGGGCATGCTCACATATTTATGTATATGCTATTTTGAATGTATTTTATATATAAAAATACGTTGGGAAAAATTAGTTATCAACAGCTGCCCCTCTTTACCCGAGAAGGATGAAAGAGTTGTCAAGTAAAGATATGATGGCCAATTTTGACCGGACGAAATGATTTGAAGAGTTTTGCCGTGCTTTGGTTTCCGAGCTACCTACATATCCCTAGCCTTACTGGAATCAGGCCCTATGTATTTTAGGATCCGTCAAGGAGTACGCCGATGGAGGCCTTTCAAGAATGGACGTGATACTTTGATTGGGGTGGACGATTATAGTCCAGCAGGGCTGCGGGAACTAGAGCAGGATCGCTCCTGCTGAGATGACTGTTGCTAGCTGATGTACCCTTAATTGTGCAACACGAACATATATTGTGCAGAAATTTAAATGTGATGCAAATTTTGGTTGAACCATGAATGCTGTGTTTGGATGATTAGGATGACGTCCTCAGACCATGATGTCTTGGGCCATGAAGCATGTAATAGAGGATTCGCATACCATGAAATGATGTTCTCAGGCTACAAGAAGGATGCCTTCAAACTATGATACCTTTGAATTATTATATGCAAAAAGACAAAATAGGGTCCTCAGGCCATGGCATGTCGTTCTCGGGCTATGAAGATGGTGCCTCCGAACAATGACACCTTATGACAATTTGGCGATCTTTCAGCCCATAAAATGCAAAAGGTGGTGATCTTTCAGCCCATGAGAGCGTAAATAAAAATGGCAATCTTTCAGCTGATGCAGAATGTAATATGTAGTGGTGATCTTTCAGCCAATGCAGAATTTAGATTAGGTGGTGTTGTTTCAGCTGATGCAGTGGAGGTAGAGCTTAACCTTGGAAGGCAAAATAGTAGCCTTATTCAATGCATAAATACAAATGGAGGTAAGAGTGTATAAATGTATTCGGTGTTTTGTAATTCGGGTTCCTGCATCCAAAGAACAAATATGAGTTTTGTAGGGGAAAGGTTTGTTCGTATCCTCGTGAGCTTTCTTGTTTTGATTGGTTTCGTTTTCCCTGGATGTTGTGTATCATCGGGGTAGCACCGCTAAGCAAAGCAATTGTGATTTAGTAAAACTTAACATAAATACGTAAAAGATAGTTTTCTTTAGATGAACCAACGACCATGATGCGGTTCCAGAAATTGCAACCTCTCTTGCCCTAGAATTTTGTGGGTCCTCCTTAAAATTTTCCCCTGTTTACTAGGTTTCTGCTTCTGATGGTTGCTTGCGATGATCGACTGAGGTTAATTCAGAATTTTAAGGGTCCTTCTTAAAATTCTACCCCTGTTTCTAATTCCGAGAGGGGGGGGATGAAAATTTTGTTAAATTATGATTGAACCCATAAGGCAGCCTACGTATCCCTTCTTAAATCGGAATCATGTCAGATGAGTTCAAAGTTATATCGTGTATGAAGGCATAAAGATTATATATAGTATCGCTTCACTGCATCTGAATTGATTGGTAGCCAAATTTCTCTGTCCATTTCTGCAAGTATGAGGGCTCCTTATGTCAGAAGCCGGTGAACCATGTATGGACCCTACCAATTGGGAGAGAATTTCCGTTTGACTTCATCTTGATATGGAAAAATCTTCTTCAATACCAGCAGTCCTGGTGTGAATTGTCTTAGCTTGACTCTTTTGTTGAAGGCTTTAGACATTCTATTCTGATAAAGTTGACCATGACAGATTGCGTTCATTCTTTTTCCATCTATGAGGGTTTACTGATCGTTGCGACTTTTTACCCATTCTGCGTCGTTGAGTTTTGCTTCCTGTGTGACTCACAACAAGGGAATTTCTACTTCGACTGGAATGATTGCCTCTGTACCATAAACCAGCATGTAGGGAGTTGCCCTGGTTGACGTGCGGACTGTGATGTGGTATCCCAATAAAGAAAATGATAGCTTCTCGTGCCACTGTTTATGCTTTTCTATCATTTTCCTTAGTATCTTCTTGATGTTCTTGTTGGCGGCTTCTACAACTCTATTCATCTAAGGTATGTAGGCTGTAGAGTTCTTGTGTTTGATATTAAAAGTTTCACACATGGCCTTCATCAAGTCACTGTTGAGATTGGAACCATTACCAGTGATGATCGATTCTGGAATTCCGAATCGACAAACAATGCGGTCGCGGACAAAGTCTGCCACAACTTTTTTAGTCACTGCTTTGTATGATGCTGCTTCAACCCATTTGGTGTAATAATCAATTGCCACTAGAAGAACCTGTGTCCTTTTGATGCGGTGGGCTCAATAGGTACGATAACATCCATTCCCCAAGCGGCGAATGGCCATGGTGAGCTTGTTGCAGTAAGCTCGTTTAGAGGCACTTTTATCATGTCTGTATGTATCTGACTCCGATATACTGGATGCAGTTCATTTCCATGGTCATCCAAAAATAACCTGCCCGGAGTATCTTCTTGGCTAAGACAAAACCGTTCATCTGTGGACTGCAGGTCCTAGCATGGATTTCTTCTAATATATTAGATGCTTCCTTTGCGTCAACACACCTTAGTAATCCCAAATCAGGAGTCCTCCAATACAGGACTCCTTCGCTATGAAAGAAACTGTTAGACAACCTCCGGAGTGTGCACTTCTGAGTAGCATTTGCAAGTTCTTGGTATTCTCTCTTTGCATATTTTCCTTAATATCATGAAACCAAGGCTTTCCGTCTGTATCTTCTCCAACATGAGCATAATAAGCTGGCTGATCATGAATCCTTACTGGAATAGGGTCTATGAAGTTCTTATCTGGATGCTGAATCATAGATGGTAGGATTGCCAATGCATCAGCAAACTCATTCTGGACCCTGGGAACATGCGGAACTCAATCTTTGTGAACCTTTTCCTCAACTCATGTACATGGTGCAGGTATTGGAGTATTTTGGAGTTTTTAGTTGCCCATTCCTTTCATACCTAATGTATAAGAATATTCGAATCTCCAATCATTAGCAACTTCTGGACGTTCTTATCAATGGCCATTTTGAGCCCTAAGATGCAAGCTTCGTATGCCATATTATTGGTGTAGGGGAACCTGAGTTTGGTAGACACCGGATAGTGCTGGCCGGTTTATGATACTAGGACCGCTCCAATGCCAACTCCTTTGAAGTTTGTTGTTTTGTCAAAAACATCCTCCAACCGTCATATGATTCTAGAATGTCTTCTCTTATGAAATACCTTTTCAACAGGAAAATACGACTTTATGGGCTCATATTCTCCATCCACCAAGTTTTCCGCAAGGTGATCTACTAACGCCTATCCTTTGATTGCTTTCTGAGTCACATAGATAATGTCAAATTCACTCAGCAAGATTTTCCACTTGGTTAGCTTGCCAGTGGGCATGGGCTTCTGAAAGATGTACTTTAACGGGTCCATTCTTGATATGAGATAGGTGGTATAAGCAAAGAAATAGTGCCTCAATTTATGAGATACCCAAGTTAGAGCACAATAGGTGCGTTCCAATAGAGAATATTAGGCCTCGTACGGCGTGAACTTCTTGGTGAGATAATAAGTGGCATGCTCTTTTCTCCCTGTTTTATCATGCCGCCTAGAACACAACCAAATGCTTCATCTAGCACCGCAAGGTAGAGTAGCAAGGGTCTACCTGTTTCGGGTGGAACCAAGACCGGCAGTGTTGACATGTACTCCTTGATTATGTCGAAGGTCCTTTGGCACTCATCAGTCCATTTGATAGCGGCGTCCTTCTTCAGCATTTTAAAAATTGGCTCACAGATGACAGTAGATTATGCTATGAACCGACTGATGGAGCTAACTCTTCCCAAGAAACTCATTGCTTCTTTCTTGTTCTTTGGAGGTTCTTGAATAACTTTGACCTTTGATGGATTCAATTCTATCCTTTGATGACTCATGATGAACCTAAGAAATTTCCTAGCTGTTACCCCGAATGCACATTTTGCGAGATTCAACTTCAGGTTTTATCTTCTCAGTCTATTGAAGAATTTCCTTAAATCGTCCATGTGATCTGCGACTTTTTTGGACTTAATGATGGTGTAATCTACATACACTTCAATCTCCTTATGTATCATGTCATTAAAAAGGGTAGTCATAGCCATCATGTTAGTGGACCCAACATTCTTTAATCCAAACGACATCATCTTGTAACAATACATCCCCCATAGCGTATGAAGGCCGTTTTCTAAGCATCCTCTTCATCCATCAATATCTGATGGTACCCATCGAAACAATAAATGAACGACTGCAGCTCGTGCTTGGCATAGTTATCAATCAAGAAGTGTATGTTCGGCAACGGGAAGCTGTCTTTTGGACTGGCCCATTTGAGGTCCCGGTAGTTGACCAATACTCTACATTTTCCGTCCTTCTTTGGTACTGGCATAATATTGGTCAACCATGTCGGATACTCAACCAGGTTTCTTTGATTTTTTCTACATCTCCCAGGTTGACAATCTCAGTCTCGTCCAGGTTGGACTTAGGCCTATTCTCGAAATTCTCAACTTCCTAAACAGTCTCCTCTAGTATATCGCCTTCATCTTAATCTCTGTCCATTTGTTGCATTGTCTCGTTGCATGTCACAGTCATTGGTTAATCAAGTAAAGTAATGGTAATGCTACTTGAGTAAATTAATCAAAATAATAAGCGTAAGATTTATAAGAAAATGAAATACTTTAATAAATTCCATGAATGTTTTGAACATCGGAGCTCTTTTTGAAAAAATAAAAACAAAATGCGAAGGGGAAATAAACTAGTAAAACTAAATAGTTTCTTTGTTTAACCTTGCTAACCCGAGGCGCGCCAGGCTCTGGTGGTTCTGATGGACCGATTATTGAGGCGTTCTCCTCGGCTCACGGTTTGTACGGAAGGGCCTTCCCCCCTCCTCGAAAATGATGCAACAGTTTATGTTATCTTCTTTCAAAATAAATTCTTCATTGTTGCCAATGCTTCCTCTTCTTCTGACCCATATATGACTTTGCCTGGTTCTAATGTCCGCTCCAGATGGGGTATTGGCTACTCAAATGGATAGTAAGGCATTTCCAAGGTGGCTTCCAGTCCTTGAATTCTTCCCAAGTATACTCATACCCCAAACCAAATGTGGTACTGTGTTTCTTTAGTATGATAGACTTCGCGACTCCTTGGAGATTCTTGCCGAGTCCTTTGTCTGGTTCATACCGGCACTAGTTCAGTATGCTTTTGATTTTATTATCCCACCATTTATCCATATCTATGGCGTTGACTCGCTCGACATGATGGTAGGTTTCTGTACCTATTTTCCTTCTTCCTCCGATCTTTGGGATGGTCTGGCGGCTATATATTGGGTTGCTACCGTCACCATGAATGATCACCTCATGGTTATTCCACTCAAATTCCACTGCCTGATGTAGTGTTAATGCCACGGCCCCGACGACATGAATCCATTGTCGTCCCAATAGTAGATTGTATGATATCGACACGTCTATTACTTGAAAATCAATATCAAACCGGGTGGGTCCTCTTTTCAAGCGTAGGCTAATCTCCCCAATAGTGGACCTTTGGGATCTACCGAAAGCCTTGACGTTGATGTACCCGTCCTTGATTTCATGCAGACCTTTTCCTAATATTCTGAGTATTATAAAAGGACAAATGTTCAGAGTAGACCCTCTATCGACCAGGATCCGGGTGATAAAATAATTTTTGCATTGCAAAATGATGTACAATGCCTGGTTATGGCTGAGTAATTTTGGTGGTAGCTCATCCTCGTGGAAGGTGATTTTGTGACTTTCCAATACCTGACCCACCATATTCGCTGTTTCTCCTCCAGTGATGTTGCTGGGCATATATGCCTCACTCAGCACCTTTATCAAGGCATTCTTGTGTGCATCATAACTTTGTAGCAAAGCCAGGATAGAGATCTGTGTTGGTGTTTTGCTCAGTTGGTCAATGACCGAGTACTCCTTGGCTTGTAACTGTCTCCAAAGATCACCGGGTCTGGTTTCAATGATGGCTTGTCGACCAAAGGTTTGCTTACTTGACTCAGCCAAGTGTTATTGAGTATACACTCTGCCGGTTTCTTTTCATACCTTGTGCTGCAATCGTTTCCCTAAACTTTGCTTTTCCTTTCCTTCTTGCCTCGGCTGTGTAGTCCTGTTGTATGGCTTTTCTGTGGAATGGTGTTACGGCTGTCATTGCCATTGGAATAGGCACCCTAGTTTTGGAAGGTAATATAGTGACATTAAAAGGCTCATGCGCCTTTGGGGATCCAAACTCGACCTCGATTGGAGTTGACGTCTTTGCAGAGGCTGGTACTTCAAACTTATGCGGTATGGACATGTTTACCTTTGTATCATCAGAAGGATTAATTTGGACTAAAATCAGATTGAGAGTGACTGTTGGTTTCTTTAGATCATCTCCCTCTACTATCAACCCGATTGATCCCTCGGGGTGCCAATCATCTTCTATCTCAATCATGTGTATACCTCAACCTTTGTGGTCTTGTAGGGGGTTGTTACAGATATTCAGGGAGGGCTCCATTGCCACGATGATCTTGTTATCTATCAAATCCTGGATTTTGTCCTTCAAGGAGCGGCATTCGTCAATGATATGCCCCTTCATACCGGAAAGGTATGAACAAGTTCTTTTTTGGGTTTACCCGCTGAGAGGGCTTTTTGGGGTTTACTGCAGAGATAGGGGTGACATAACTAGCAACTTTGAGCTTTTCATACAACTGGTCGATAGGTTCGGCAATGGCGGTGTATTGCTTGGGAAGTCTGCGGTCGAAGTTTTGTCAGGTTCTAGGAAAATTTTGGCGAGGGGGAGGTGATTGATAGTGGGACGTTTGAGTGTTATAGGATTGGTAGACATTTGGGGAATAAGAGTATTTGGGTTAAGTAGGCTGATATGCGGGTGATGGAGGCGGCTGGTAAGTGGTGGTGAAGTTGGGTAAGAAGGAAAGGGTGGTTGGTAATTTGGAGTGGGTTGATATGTGAGTGGAGATATCGGGTAGGCTTGGTATTTGATTAGGGATTTGGTTCTTTGTGCAACCATTATAGCACCTATGTCCCTCTTTTTGGATGTACCACCAGATTGCAGAGCCCTGTTGGTGGCTTGAAAAGCTTCAAAGTTAGTGACCATACAACTTTTGATACCTTATTCGATCCTTCCCCTAGTTTGATGATGTCGCAAAATTTCTGGACTTCAATAAGCATCAACCTTCGTAGTACTGTGGGTCTTGAGCCTGGACGAAAAACCTATTCATTTGTTCTTCTTCTAAAGCTGGCTTGACCTTAGCAGCTTCTGATCTCCACCTAGTACCATTCTCGCAGAATGTCTCCATAGGTTTCTTCTTTAAGTTCTGGATGTAGAACATATTTGGCGCATTTTCTGTGTTGAATCTAAATATGTCCATGAAATCAGACGTCATGCATACCCAATTTGACAACCTCTTTGGGTTTTGGCTAATCTACCAAGATAGAGCATCCCCTTTCAGACTTCTCACAAAGAGCTTCTTGTGAATCTTTTCATCTTTTCCTACCCCGACCAGCTTGTCACAGTATGTCCTCAGGTGAACCCTGGGATCTCATGTACCATCAAACATTTCAAACTTCGAAGTTTTGTACCCATCAGGCAGTTCGATATCGGGTTGTACGCATAAATCTTCGTAGTTTAGACCCTCACTTCTTTTACTACCTTCAACGTCCTGGATCCTAGTAGTCACCTTCTTAATTTCTTCAGCCAAATTCCTGATAAGAGAGTCTTTGTCATCGGACTCAAGTATTCTTGAGATAGGCACAATTTCCACATATATGGGGGTATTGTAGTGGAAATGGTCATTTGTTGGGTTCAATGGTTCCGCGATGAGCAACGAAGTGTTGTTGGGAGTCTGTAAGTATTGTATTAGCGGTGAGGAGTGAGATGGTTTGGGACATTTTGTGGAGGTGTGGGGTTCCGAGTGACTTTTGGAGCAGCAAGGGAAAATGACAGTTTTGCCAAATTTTGAACTTGGTTAAGCTCTTCTTGGAACTTTAGTAACTTTTGTTCTATCTGAGAGATATTCTCCTTGGAAACCTGAATACCCTAAGTAACCTCAACTTGTTCGACTGAATTTTCCTTTCTGATGTTGCTTAAATATTCCATCTTTCCTTTATTCCTGCTTCTGATAGGACTAGGAGGAGGAGTTGGTGGAGAGCCCTTAGATCTTGTGGAATACGATGATGATGCCAAAGTTCATGAACTAACCTTTGGAGAGGGGAATAAACAAAAAGGGAAAAACAAAAAGGTAGCAAGTTAGTAAGGATCATGAGAAAAGATGTTGCAATATTTAAACTTGTAGTGCAGCGAATATAAAGCGTGTCCTAATCTTGGGGGACCTCTTTGTGGCCGAGGTAGGCCTAGTGACAAATAAATTTGGAGAACATAAATTGCTAAATGCCTTATTTTATTAGTAAGAAAATAAGATGAATCCCAAAACGACACTAAATAAAATGTCACTAATGGCCGTAGGCCTTATTACATTTTCAAAGGAAAAGAAGACTCCTATCTATTTGGTCCTAGAAGGACCTTCCCATGATTCAGCAACGTTGGCTCCTTCGTACAGCTATCCCAGCTTTTGCAATCCTAGCAGCAAGCAGGCCTTGGCCAGACGTCCGCTTCATCTCCTTCAGCAACTCGGCAATTTTTGACCTTTTTCAGAACTTCTTTTCCAGCTCCACTATGCCCTGCTCCAAACAAATCAGTCATTTGTTGGCGCTAACAACCATGTCCTTCCATTCTCCAATTAACTTTTGATTGGGTTCTTGTAGTTCACGATGCTCATTTTGCATTCCCGCATCCTCTTGCGCAGTAGGTTGTACTTTACCTGTGCTTGAGCCTTTTCATCAACGATCCTATGACCTTGAACAAATCTCGATTGTTCTAACCCATTATGATCATCTTCCAACCAGCTTGGATAGTATGGAGTATATCTAGCATGGTACATGTCCGGTTCAATAGTGTCTTTTTCCATGAGGACTTTGCAGTTCCATATGTGTTGGGCTTGGCACTTGTAAGGGCTGTCGTCATCCTGAAAGCTGGCCCTAAAGTGACTCATTTTGTCAACCCTTTGTATGAACTGCTTTCTTCTAGCCTGCCTCATGACTCGGAGAGGGACATAAGGATATGTTCCTTTTAGACCAATGAGTATAAGAAACAGTGCATCCCGAGATCGGACAATGAACTCTTTAGAAGGGAACCATTCGAACATCCATTGTACTTGGTCGTCTTTCAGATATTAGAACAACTCTACCCATCCTTTAGCATCTTCTGATTGAGCAAACATGTTAGGCATATAGTTCATTCACCTTGGCTGATGGAAGGTGGTACGGTCATCCTAGTCCCTGCATAGGACCAATTGTCGATATTCACCTTTTTAGAGATGCTCCCTGAGCCAGATTTTGGGCATTAAGTTACAACCTTCAAATTGTTTGGCCTCTCGTTGACAGTTCTCCAGGGCTTAGTATATCTCTGCAACGATCATAGGTACTATGATAAAAGGTTGCCTTCCAATTCCTCCCATTAAGGTTTTGTTAACCATGGCTATTCTGGTATGAATCCTAGCCTTATTCATAGGAAATACAATCATCTCCAGAAAAAATAGAACATAAAAATGAAGAACCTTCTCTGGATATACCCCAATGATGTGAGGGATAATTCTTCTGGGTAAGTGCGGTAGGAATTTCTATAGCCATACCTCTCGTATAGATAGTCGAAAGTAATGTAGGAATCCTTCAAGCAGGTCAAGTCTAGGTTTTTTTTTTCAATCCCGTCATTTTGAGAAAACCTCTACCTTTGCGATTTTCCGGCATAAGAAAACCCGGAGTCTCCCATGGGATACAAGCTAGCCCTTCTATTTCCTATTTTAAAGGTATTATTTCAAGTTCCCCGAAACGGAACACAGACCTATCTCCATCCTAGAATAGAGTTGCAGCCTCTATGATTTTGTTGTCCGGTTGGATTTCCAGAAGAGAAGGCATATTTCCCAAATACTTGCGGATGAGGGTCTAATCACTAGGGTAAAGGTCTTCCCACCAGCTTAGCAACCTTGGGTGGATGTTGGCTACCATGCCGAATCTGGGGACTTCGTGCCTCATTCTCTGCAAAGCAAAGTGTTAGGCCCTTATCCTCACCGGACTCAACTATTTAAATATCAATAATTGGCATATCTAGTATTTTAGTTCTCCAAATAAATGCACAGACGTGGTAGTGTCCGTTTGGGTTCCAGGGATACCCAGTGAACTTTGGACAAGGTTATCTTAAAAAGTCATTACGCGGACAATATAACTGATTCGGCTAGGTTTGACCACGATGCATGTACAATTGAATGGAGTAAGGTTTCTATGGGGGGCTGGACTGGTACCTTTGAGCAAAACTCAAGAGGGAAAGGCACGGAACTGTCGACTACACTTTTGATCGACTTGTTTTACCGCAAATACGCCTTTGGAAAATTTAGGGGGTGATAATATCGGAAGGGCGCAACCACTTATTATAAGCGTTGCTAAGGTATTTTGTTTGGCACGAATGGAATATGGTGCTGAATATGCAATTATAAGATTGAAACAAGTTTTCACGTATTTGCACATTCAAAAAATAATGATTAGAATAATTGCGTATAATTACAACAATATTGAAGGGAAGCGATAAAAGAAAGCACTAATGAAAAGAAACAATGAGCCAAGTTAGTTTTAGAATAGAAGAGGGATAAAGACATTAAATAAAGGCAAATAAAAAGCAGTAAAGTCACAAATAACATGAAATGGTAAAAGCCTAAATACTTTCCCCAACAAAGTTGCCATGCTATCACGCCCCCCTTTTTATAAGGCGAAATCGGGCTTATGATATTTTTGAGGACAACTCGTTCCCTTTTGAGAATTGCGTTTGTGAATTTGAAGAGTCGCCACCTAATGATTAAGTGTATTAGGATACTAAGAAGGGGTTTGAGATGAAGAACCAGACTTTGGGTAGGGGATAGAAATTATCTCGGGGGGAAGGTGTTAGGCATCCCCCAAGATCAACTAGTGTGGTTCCTGGGCATGTTATAATTATGACTTTACGTAACATGTTAGCAAATAAAGGCTCAAGTAGAAGGTGCGTTCATATAATATTGCAAGTAAATTGAATTGTTTTTTGGAAAAATAAAGAGGGAAAACATTTTAAGAAAACACTTAAACAATTATGAAAAAGAATAAACAAGTAAACGGAAAGGGGGTCCTTGGTTTATGATTAATATGGGTTACGTCAATGCAATACCCGGTAATCACACCTTAAAAGAGAGGGGATACATGAGGTATTAGCGCACCTGTAATCATATCCATATCTACCTTTCCCGCCCCGTTAAGGTATTAAAGCATGAAATAGTATCGCTACTTATTGCATAGCTATTACCCATCCCAATCTTATCATTCCCACAGGCATTAGGACTACTAATCCTAAAGGGAAGGGAGTTGGGGCTTTTTATTTTATAAGGATAAAAGTCTAAGGTGACAAGCAAGAACACATAGCAGTTAGGAGGAAAGAAAATAGTAGTTAAGGCTCAAATAGGCCTCCTAAGGAGAAAATTGTGTAGCATGACTTCAGATACTAGTTATGGTATGAATTAACTTTGCACCGTTAGGAAAGACTGATTTTAAACATACTTCTCAGATGAGAAGTCCGAATTGGGCTTGGTTTGGCTGTAATTTATCAAGAACTGACCCACTTGATTAATCACCTAATGGATTACCTAGGTGAGACCTATAGGCATGATGTATAATAGTGCGTAAGGTGTACTAGTTAAAAGAAACAATTACTGGTTTTATAAACAAAAGGTTCTGTAGATTTTATACAATCTTATTTACTGATTTTAGACTTATAGAGGAAATAGACGAAGCTAATTCAATTGATTACTCCAATAGGCATGATTTCTAAGCGTAGTTGATTTTAAAAACTTTATAGTTGAAACAAGAGTGCGAAGTCCTACAAGCATGGTATCTAGAAGGCTGTTTATGATTTAAACCTATGAATGAGTTTGGCTAGTGATGGATGCAGGTGCAAGAATTTAGGAAATCCTATAGGCATGTTATCTAGCATACTGTTTATTATTTGAACCTATGAACAAGTTGCATAGTGATAGATATATGAAGATGGTTATTAAACCTAGGATCGTTTGCCTAATGACATATATATGCTGAAGTGCAAAAAAACCTACGATTATAGTTTCTACATGCAGAAATGCAAATAAACTTAGAGCCAGGATTTCTATATGCATGAATGAAGAACTTATCGGCAGGATTTCTAAGAGGAGAATGCAGAAGTTCAAGAATTCGTATGAACAAGTTATCTACATGAATGGACTAACCTATAGGCATGTTGTCTATGTGAATACAAGAATCAGAAAAATCCTATATGAAAGTTATCTACCCAATGCATACATTAATCCCCATACCTTTCCACTAGCCGTCCCCATAGTTATTACAAATTATCACAGACCAAAATGAACCAGAAAAAGTAAAAAATTGCATAAGAAATTCAAGCTACACCCAAACAGACTAATTCAGACATAAGGTCTAAGAATATGAGATAAACCAACTTCCAGGATCATATTTCCAAAAGCCTTTCTCTTATTTTGGATTTGTCAAAGTTCCCATGAGTCTCAAAGGGCTTCGGGCAGTACTTACATCCCAAATACATTTATAGAATTAGATCATAGTGCAGTGTGGAAGGGCCAGCCCTCCAATGTCCAAGTTAATAGGGAACTCAAAGTCCCAAAGTAGGGCTCATAAGAGCGGGGGAGGGAAGAACTTAGAGTCTAAAAGTAAGTGCAAGTTCCTAAAGAGGGAATTAGGGAAAGCCATGACAGGTTGGTGGTCATGCCCTGCAATTGGGAGTGCTGGCACACCCCTAACCATCTTGTTAGCCCAATCTTAGGAGTTAGGATCCATTGCGGAACAGGTTCAAACCTGGGCAGCAATATGAATACTGCTAAGCCATGAGCCTTAACACTCACATATAGAAGGGGTGAGGGTATGAGGAATTTACGACTAACAGTAGATGCTAAGAGAAAGTAGCATATTCATTACAGGACATGAACATCAAAGTAGATAGGAGTATAAAGTAAACACATAGGGAAGAAGCTGAAATCAAAATTGAGACACACCAGTTTTAGGGAAACAAAAGTGAAATCTGGAGTCTTGTAAGCCAAATTGCAAGTTAACAGTAAACAAAGACCTTAGAAGAGAGTAGAGTATTGAAAAAGTATCATAATTGAGAGTGTGAGAATATTTGATGTGATGATTACAATAATCAATGATGTGTATAGAAGGGTTGTTTCCCCTTTTATAGTGCAGAAAACAAGTAAGAAAGGTAAGAAAATATTCAATGTAATCAATCTCCCTTTAGTTAAGGGATCTTATTTTCAAAGGTTAAAACAAATTAAGGAACGGGTTTTTGATTAAAACCTTTTCAATGTAGCACATAACGGATAAATACATAGAAATAATTTATGGAAAGCATTAAAGGGTACACGGTTTGTGACAAATATAGAAAGCGAATCAATCAACAATAGTAAATCACAAGGTATAAGATTTTATGAATGAACCAAGCCAGAAAGATGGGAAATATTTTAACTTAAGGAAAAAACCCGCAAACAATCAATTAGACCAATTAATGGAATTCAAAATCAGCCACAAGTTTGAAAACCCTTTTGAAGAAAGATTCATCACATATAAAAGCATGCAGATGCTTTAAACATGAAAGAAACTTGTCATGCCTTTGTAAAAAAGTCACTAGAAAAAAGGAGTTTAGCAAAAAAGTTCAACATTGTATAAAAACAAAGATATCCAAACTCGGTAAGAGGTTCAAATACAGTTTGAAAGAGTTAAGGGGTCTTTGAATTAAAGCCCTAGTTCGAACAAACAAGAAAACATAAATGAGAAGGCAAGCATATTGAGTCGAGACATGTGTAGAGGTTTAAGAAGAGAGCTAAAGCTTCTAACATGCTTCTTTCAAAAATCATGAGAAAACATGATAGGAAAGTTACACACAAACAATAGCAGGATTAAGAGGATAGAATGGAAAATACTGATAAGAATAGTAGAGGAAACATGCTTAAGAAGCTCTTTTAGAAGAACTCAAACAAAGTTCTGCAGAAGAAAAATAGTAAGAAAACTCAAGAACGCGGTAGAAAATATAATAGGGAGATTCACATAACATAATTGAAATATTGGTAGGAACAGTAGAAGAAACATGCTTAGGGATTTTTCTAAAAGAAACGTAAACGGGGCTCAGTAGTAGGCAAACAAAGAACTTTCAGCACTTAGTAGGAAAATACAGTAGAAGAACACAAGAACATCAGAAAAATTATAGTGAAAAAGCACATATAGAAGAACACAGTAAGATAGTCATACAAGAGCATGGTAAAAGGAAGAATACAAGAATACAGTAGGAGCAAGTACACGTAAGGGAAAAGAAAAGTTTGAAATCACTTAAACATTTTAGAAAAACCTAGATCGAAAAAGAAAGATCTTAAAAAAAAGTAATTTTTGAAGGTAAAATTGGGGAAATCGTTTGAAAACTCAAATGGAGCATATATACATGATAGATCTAAGAAAAGAAAATCGGAAAGAACCTCGAATAGCCATGGATTGCAAAGAAAACCTTAGAAATGTGAAAGGTCTTGAGGGAAGTCCGATCCTGAGTCGTAATGACTCATATTGCTCGAATATGCCGGAGTAATGGCCGGAGAAGCCATAGATCTACATATTAGAAGATTTGAAAGGGAACCATCGAGGTAAAGGACTTGATTTTTCAAATACTGAACACACAAGAGTAATAAAGCGTAAGTATGAAGTTATCATGACCGAAATAGCCATGATTTCCGGTGAGCTTGAGGTAGGAGACAGTGAGATAGGCTAGGGTTTTGAGAGGGTTTGAGAGACGAGAGGCTTCAAATGCTCCTGATAAATGAGAAATGAGGGAATTACGATAGTCATTTGGAGTTAAAAAGAAAGGGTGAGTTTTGGTCGTTGATCTTAAGTGATCAACGGTCCAAATTTAAATGGGTAGCTGGGGAACGAGTTTAGGAATGGGTCGTGGGTTGGATCGTTTAGGAAATGAAAATTAGGTTAATTTGAGGGTCAATTTAGGCTAAAATTTAAATAGAGTAGGCCTAGTATATTAATAGCCACATTTCCCTTTTTTATTTTTTGAAAAATGATAAAATTGATTTTAAAAGTAAATTAGAAGCACTGAGCCAATTAATATTATGTAAATATTAACTTTAAAATACTGGAACTAATTTTATAATTATAAAATGCTGTTAATCTTAGAATGGGGCTAAATGTAATTATATGCAATTTAAATTTAAAAATGTCAAATAAATTTGTAATATATATGAAAATTATCTTAATTATATTTTAGCGTAAATATGGGAATAAAAATAAATTACTCACAAAAATGATAATCTTGGGAATAAATTTGGACTTCGTACTGCTACAACAGGCAATAAATAAATTTTGAAAATCTTTAAAAAAAATCAAAAACTCCTGGGCATGTACATGCTATTTTAAATGTATTTTGTGGATTAAAATATATAGAGAAAATTGAGTATCAACAGGCGTGTGTCTGTATGCAAACATAATCTGGGGAATTAATTAAACAACTTGAAGTTATTTTGTCCTATAGGCATGCTGATCTAAGTGACCATAACTGATTTTAGGCATGTTGATAGTAGAACGTGATATCTATGTGTTGGGGCTTTTTTAATCCCTTTAATAGAATGTTGTTTGACGATATAGACATGGTATAAAGCGGATGTAAATAGGGTCCTGAGGCAGGATTGCTTTTGCACATAAAGAAGTTCATTTTATTAAGTAGTATTATTAACTTAATAGCAGAATTTCTATGTGATAGTGACTTATGAAGAATCAAAAGTGAAGTGATGAACTATAACATGTAATATGCAGAAGTAGTAAACATGATTGTCCTAAGATAGGTTATCTAATACACGAATTTAGCATGGTATAATGCGAATATGCATAGCAATGCTAAATGATGATATATGATGCATCATACAAACCTAGAACATAATTTTTACATCAACTTAACATAATATAAAATCTAAAACATGGTTTCTACCTAGTTTAACCCACTGAATCATATATCTAACCTCATTTTTTTACTAGTTACCCCAATATCTGTTTATAAAGGATTATTACAGACCAGTATTGTAAATTACATAAATGAAATGTGAACTTATCCTATAGGGAGCCTGAAGCAGGCCCAATGTAAACCTTTGAGTACCAGGCCTTCTATGTAGTCACAAGTGCCAAGCATATCATGTCCAATAAGTGTCCAAGTGTGTCAGAGTTCCCTAAGAACCTCAAGGATCCCAGCCAGTGCTCACACCAAGACCTTTCTTAAAATAGGGACTAGTTATTTGCAGTGTGGAAGGGCAGCCCAGTGTGCCAAAGTTCAAAAAAATTTCAAGGGATTCCAAGCCTGCACACACATTTGAGGGGCAGAAACTAATGATCTAAGAGTAAAGTGAGAGCAATTGATATTGTTTGAAAGATTTAGTGGAAACATTATAGAGACGACTCTAGGAGTGAATTTTTTTTTCTGAAATAGAAACTAGTTTGGTAGTGAAAAACAGTTTCAGAAGAGTACCAAAACACTTTTACAAACAACAAACGATCAATTGGTCATAAAACACCCAGAGTCAGAAATAAACAGATCTCACACACGGATAAAGGGATTGGAGACACATAGGATTCATATTAAGAGAACACATGACAGGGATCAAGGAGACATATAGATAGAAAAATCCATAGAACACTTAGGAGCATATCGAATTAACAAGTTAGTCCTGGTGGTAGGTAATATAGCCATGTTGAAATCAAAGAAGCACTGGCAAAATCAGGCACACAACTATAGTCAATCATATGGACTAAGTAACCAACATGATTACATAATTAAGGGATCAAGCAGAAATCGACAAACAGGCTGGTCAAGTATCAGATAACCAGGTCAAGTGTTGGAATACTAGTTATACATTGAACATCATAGAATTCAAACATGCTAAGCAATAAAGTAAACAGGAAGACAGGTTGAATTCATAGTCAGTGCAGGAATGAAACACATAATGTTTGGGTTCAAAATTTAATAAGAGACATACTAGTTGAAAAAAAGAGTGTAGAATATAAAGTAGGTGTAGTTCCAATATCTAGCCTTGGCTTTAAACCAGCTAGATCAAGAGTACCATACGTAGTAGAGAATGAAAAAAGAGTTTGAGTGTGAGTGTGTGTTCTTTGAACTTGCGCTCATCCCTTAAGAAGTAAAACAGAGGAGTTTATATAGTAGTTCAAAGGTAGTGCAAATAAGGTAACAGTACCAACTTCAGTCAATCAAGGGAGGATCACAGAATCAATTACATGAAGAAAATCAATATAGTCTTCCCTTAATTAAAGGTAATTAACCAATGATAAGGACAAGAAATATTTAAGGAAAGAAGTTCAAATCAGACTTGAGCAAAGAGTGAAATTAGGAGTCTAATTAAGGAGATAATCACATAATGGATCAATAAATATAATAGGCAATAAAAATAAGGTAAGAAGAGTAGTTAAGGTCATAAACAAGGAAATAATCGAGAATTAGTCAATTAGAATTTCAAAGTGATATTAATTTCTGAAAAGTTACCAACTTCCAGAAATAGAAGATATGCTAAGTAAAATTCTGTAAACATAGAGAAATTAGACAGAAAATAATTCTGAAACCCTAATTGGATTTAATTAGGGTAAAAGTCACAAAGCAATGAATCTGACTAAGGAAAAACATGTAAGTCAAAATAGAGAATGAAGTAATGTAATGCGTAACATGGGAATACTCAGAACCAAAGCAAAACATAAGAAAATTAGGGTTTTCACATAAATCGACTAAGGCTTAAGCAGCGTTATACTAAAGTAGTCGAGAACACATAAGAACAAATGATTAAGCATTAAACCCTTTGAGAAGATATCTTATTGTAAACCATGGTTTACAAAAAAATAAAAAAATCAGTTGAAAACCTGAAAACTTTTAAGGAAAACATATGAAATATGTTAGATTCATCTCAGATCTGTACATACCTGAGAAAATCAGAGATAATAAATTAGGGTCATGTAGAATGTATAACAGAGACGAGAACACAGGCCGAGAAAACCATAGATTCATAGCAAAATAAGAAAGGCTTTTTACTCATGATCAAGCGAACAACTTAAAACATACAAAGAAATCAAATGTGCAAACCAGACCGTCTAGGTCCCTTGAGATCTTCTAAAGGATCTTACGAAACTGATGAACCATAGCAAGAAGGAGGCTAGAATAGGCTTAAGACAACAAAGAAACATTATAGGACGGAGGGCTAAGGCGGTGACAGCGTCTGAGGATTAGAATTTAGGTAAAGAGCGTTTGAGAGAGAAAAGAGAGGGTGATGGCGGGGGAAGGCGAAAAATGAGAGGGTGCAGGGGGTCATTAGGTTTTAATTATGATAGGGGAAGTCGGGACCGTTGATAAAAAATGATTAACGACCAGGATTGGCCTCAGTATTGGGTCGGGCAGGCTAAGGTTTTGGGCTCAAAGGATTTAGCCATATTACAATGGGTTTGGGACTGGTATTTTAGGTTAAAATTGAAAACAAAAAGGGGCTATTTATTAAATACCCAAACAATTAAGTAAATTTAATTTGTGAAATAAGTAACTAATTATAAAAATAATTTTTATGCATATAAATATTTAAAAATAATTATTTAGTATTTTAAAAATACAATGGACAAATTTTTGGTCAAATAATGCAATAATGTATGCCTAGGCTATAATTGCAAAGTTATTACAATTGTAACCAAAAAGTGCCAATATAGTCATTTATTAGATAATTTGGACTTAATATGACCATAAATGATAATATTAAATCAAGAAATATATTAAAATCATATGTAATGTTTTTTTGTAATTATATATATGAATAAAATTCTAGGATAAATTAATTTTAAAAATTAGAAATTATGGAAAAATTAATTGATGCTAATGCATAATTTTAAAGGTATATATGCATTTTAAAAATGTTTATAAGGAAAAATTAGGTATCAACCGGCATCTCTAGTATTTCTATGAGTAGAGTCATTTATGAAAGTTGTGCATTTTGTCATTTCTTTTGTATTATATAGATCATACTAATAAGAAAGAAGTGATAAACTTCACATACCTGGAGTTTGAAAAAAGTTCTTATGATATTCTTGAGAAGAATTATACCCTACTCAGTTAGAATCGAAAAATCCCGTTGCTATTATAATAGTGAGTCTTGTATGAATTACCAAATTCTCTCACCTTCGTTCTTTGATTTGCCTTTTTGCATAACTCCTTTACCAAATGGATTTTAGTATTACATCAAGATAAGTGTAGGGATGAGCATCGTTCTTGGCTTTGCATTGTGTATAACTCCCTTACCGATTGAAGTTCGATATTGATTTAAGATAAGTGTAGGGAGGAGTATCTTTCTTGGCTTTGCATTATGTCATGTCTTCAACATTCGTCGAAGCTATATCATTAACAAATAAATCAACCAAAGGTAAATAAGGACTTACTATACATATTGGTGTTGTGTCCAAAACAAAGGTGTATCAAAGACTTTCACGTGTAAGGTAGGCACCATTATGTGTTATGATTTATCATAGATATTGGTAGATCTTGGTTCCACTTTGTCTTATCATTAATGCCATGTGGCAGCCGAAAGGAGATCTTTATCCAATTAATTATCATAATTAATACCATAATTACTCCCATTATTAATTAATTATTCAAATAATTAAGAATTATCTCAAATTACTTAAAATACTACTCACTTTTAACACACTTTATGTACCATACTATCATGATAATGCGGTACCTTATATGGCATTAGTCCATAAATATAGGGTATTATAGCTTGGATCGTATTTTATCCCAAATTGATAAATTTCAATGAAATTCTCTTTCTTCGATTCGCTTACCTTTCACATTCACAAATTAACTTATTACTTATTTGAAATAGGATAATATTATAATATATAAATAATGTCATTCTCGAGCTTATGTCGATTAATATTACAACAATAACATCTTATTTTAGAGTTTTCATCAATTTACTTATGGCGCATTTTGACTTACGAAAATATGGGGTGTAACAATGCCAATGCTTTGCAAGTAATGGTTTCTTACACATGTGAACCCCGTAAAATTTCCTTGGATCTTGAGAACAGATACACTCCTCCAAAAACGCCCTCAATCGAGAAACCTCCCATATTAGAGTAGAAGCCTTAATGCCTCACGTATGAATTCTTGGGCCCTTGTTAAACTTTACATGTTATTCATTCTTAGTGCTTAACCAAGGTGCATGTAGATGCCATTCTTGAGGTGCTCCAAAGAAGGTTGAAGGAAATTGGATAGACTCTAGCTGGTATTTGGCGGATAAGCCCCGTCTTTTATATGCACAAGTTTATACTTGAGGATTAGGCCAAACTCTCCATGGAACATCAAATGCGGTTGAACGAGGCTATGCTACAGGTCATCAAGAAGGAAGTTATCAAGTGTCTAGATCCAGTGGTTGTGTACCCTATTTCATAAAATTCATGGACTTCCCCTGTACAATGTGGGTCAAAGAAGGGGTATGAATGTGGTCACAAATGACCAAAATGAGTTGATCCTCACTAGGACTGTCACCATATGGAAGGTATGCGTGTATTATTGAAAGATGAACAAAGTGACCCGAAACAATCATTTTGCATGGCCCTTTCTTTACCAAATATTGGATAGACTTGCTAGACATGCTGACACGACCCGATTCGCTCTCCGTGAACCATCGTGATGGTACCTGTTCTCTAAGACTAGGTAAGCCTAACAATAAATAAATTAAACCATAATTGCGGAAGAAATAATTAAATTGAATTAGTAAAGTAAAACAGTATTTAAGATGCCACTTGGCACATATAATAACATATCTTGAAACTAATAACCTTCCCAAAATTCGGAATCTCACAAATCACAAGCTAAGGGATACATAAGAAACTCTAACTCCGAAAATGTCTAAACAAACGAACAATACTGAAAGGGCCATTTTTATTACGGAAATATAGAGAGGGACTCTTCGTTCTGCGGACGTAGTAGATAAACCTCGATATCTCTACAGAAACGCCTCCATCCAAGGCTGACAGAGCTAAGTGGGAGTACCTGTATTTGCACAACAAAAATGTGTAGAATAGTAGTATGAGCACACCCCAACGGTGCCCAGTAAGTATCAAGACTAGCCTCGGTGGAGTAGTGACGAGGAACAGTCAAGACACCTACCGATCAATAAATAGTACAATTATAGGAACAACGGAACATTGTATATGAATGTATGTGAAAACTGTACAAAATGATCAATAATGCTACAACCACAATGAGGGAAGAAACAACAAGTAACACGAAAATAATAAGAATGATGACACATAATCATGACAAACTACAATCCAAACCCTAAGATCACAATACATAAAGGAAACACAACAATAATTCGGGTCCTATGGTAGTGTCCATATTAGGTCTTATTTAACAATTCCCACAAATTTTCCAAATCTCGGTCAAATCACAACATCACGAGTCCCGGCATCCGAAATCTACGTTTGGCGTCCTGTGCCTCTATAAATCTTATGGTCATACTGGAAACTAACTGGCTAACTAGAGCCACTCTCACATATATATTGATTAAACAAGGACATGCTTCTATACTTAGCAAATCAGGGGAACTTCACCTCAAATAGGAGTGATTCAACTACGTGTGTGCTTGTGCGAGTGCATTAGCAAGATTTCTACTAGCTAATAGAGATAAGAAGGAGCGCAAGCAGCAGGCATAATGTCTCCTCACCACATCCACATATTAAAACTCATACAGAAAAATGACCACAATCAAAATATTAAACAAAAATAGAAATGCCTCCACAGTCCGTCACAATCATTACAATCAATCCCTGACATATCCCTCCTTATTTCGCCATGTGTGCAATTAATAACATGATAAGTACTGCCTTATTTTACCACATGTGCATCGTAATATTTCCCACCTTATTTTGCCATATACACAACCCACAAATAAGCATATGAACATATCCCGCCTCATTACGCTGCATGTGCAATATATCAATAGCAATAGTAGCATGGCAAAGACCTCGTGCAAACCCACATATAAGAATTGCACGACAGAAATCTCATGCATCACAACATCAATAACCGCACGGGAGAAACCTCGTGCATTATAATATCAACAACCGCACGACATAAATCTCGTGTATCACAATATCAACAACCGCACCGTGCATCAAAATATCATAACTGCACGGATAAAAGCTTGTGCATCACAATATCTAGTATAATAACAAATAACACAATATATACAAGAGCACAACTAGTGAATTAACTCAAAATGTTTTTTCCACCGGGGCGATATGACTAGCTCACAAGGAATAACCACAATAAAAAATGCAAAGAGTAATAAGAAAAACTTAACAAGGGAGAAAAATAATATGAAGAAACGATCTCATAATATGTAGTTTAACAACAAGGAAGTTGTCATGAATCAAATAATTTCAAGATATCTAACTTTTTTAAAGTTGGGCAAGTTACAAAGAATATACAACGATTTCACTTAAGGATGAATGGAGGGAAGATAATCATAACCTCAATTAAGACCAATTAATTACATGAGAGATACTAATGGTTTCCAAATAGAGAGAAGCATTATGAAAGATAACGTGACTGTGGAAGGGTAGGGGTCTTTTGTTAAACAAAGTAAGAGACTATTAGACAACAAGAATGGACCAAAAAGGTCCATTAAATTCCAAGTAAGACATGTAGAGGTGGAACTAATAACAAGGTACTCCATCATATCAAGAACAACTTCATACTCTGTGATTACAAGGATCTAAGAGTCTAAAAGGGGTAAATTTCCACAAATAAATCTGAGGATGCACTTGTCACCTCGCGTACAAAAAATACGATCAACAGAGAAGACTCAAATCCTAAGGGTAAGTCCCCCAGAGAAGGTTAGGCAATATACTTAACTCGAACCGGCTCAAATCAACTAGAAATCACGTTCTTGCCACGAGTAATCGACTCCAAATAGCCCAAATCTGTTCAATTCAATTACATATCATAAATAACTTCTCAAGCAACTGATTGTATGATCTAATTCAAAGCTAAGACGTGAAATTAGGTAAAATAACTAAAATGCCCCTCAGACCAATGTCTCAAATTTAGGTGAAATTAACATTTTCAAAAACATCATACCCTCGCGAGTCTTACCATATAAAAATCTCTCAAATCGGATGTCAAAAATCCATTCTGAACTCAATAATTCGGCCTAAGAAGTTCTACCAATGTTTTATGCAAAAAATCAAAATTAAAGGAAGAATTTAAGAGGAGATACATGGAAAGTAGTCTAAACCAAGTGAGAATCACTTAGCCAAGTCGCCCAAGAGAAAATCCCTTCAAAAATCGCCAAGAACCGAGCTCTAGAAGTCAAAGTATCATAAAAATATTGAAACCATCGAATTTGGGATTTAATCAGTCTGCCCATGTATTTGTTCATCGCAATTGCGGCAGAAGGGACGCGATTGCGTAGAGGAGATTCAAGGATGCCCAGAAATACATATCACGTTCGCGTAAAATAGGATGCGAAAGCGAAGTACAGTGGGGTGGTGGCTTACATGATCGCAGATGGGTTTTTGTGAATGCAAAGAGGAAAAAGTGGTCAACTGCCCCACTCCCAGTTCTTACTATGTGAAAGTGGAATTGGAAATGCGATTGCGAAGTATAGAAATATAGACCTTCCCGATCGCAGTAGATTAAACGCGTACGCGATGAATAATTAAGTAGAGCTTCGCGAACGTGAGGCTATGGATGCGAACGCGAAGAAGGATTTCGAGGTGGCCAACAACAAGGCTTCGCGAATGCGAAGAGCTACTCGTGAACGCAATAGAGGGATACCAGAAGCAGCAACAACAGTTCAAAAATAGGAGAAAATAACCCGTAGCCCATCTAAAACACACTCGAGGCTCCTTGGAGCTCATCTAATCACACACACAAGTCATATAACCTGACGCGGACTCGCTCAAAATTTCAAATCACATAAAATAACATCGAAATGAAAAATCAAACCAAAACAATCTTTTGAACTTCCGAATCTTCAAATATCGAATTTGATTACGAATCCTACCAATTCAACTTGGAATGATGCAAAATTTTGCGGACATGTCCAAAATGAAAAAATAGAGCTAGTCCAACTCTTGAAATTGTATTCCAACCCCAATATCACAAAAGTCATTTGTGGGTCAAACTTCTTCATTTCTCAAACTTCAACTTTTCCTATTTTAGCCAAAATGCCTCAATTCACTCTACTGATCTCCAAATCTGCATCCGGACGCATGCCAAGGTCCAAAATCACCGTAAGGAGCTGTTGAGATCATCCACGACCAATTCCTATATCGTTTACCCAAAATTCCAATTCCGGTCAACTGTTCACATTTCAAACTTCCAAAACTAGATTCCTTCTTCCAATTTGGCTCTAAACCATGTAAAAACTGAATTCCACCTTGCACACAAGTCATGCTTATATTCTGAAGCTATTCCAGACCTTATATTGGTGAACGTAGCTTAGTTTCTAAAAAATGAGCGTTTGCGTCGTTACACATGCCTACTATTGGTTTTCTGATGGGTACTTAGTTTACAACAGAATTTTGACGGTACTAGAGGACTAAGAAATAACCACCGTCACATATTTTTATGGCACCTTCGCATTCTCACCGATGGCGTTTGGTTTGTGCAATGCACTGGCTACATTTCAGTGGTGCATGATAGCTATATTTATGGACATGGTCGAGGACTTGTTGGAAGTGTTCATGGCTGATTATAGTATTATGGGTGACTCCTTTGAAGGATGGTTTAATAATATTGAAAAAGTGTTGGCCCGATGTCAAGAGACCAACGTAGGCTTATTTGGGAAAAGTGCCACTTTATGGTCGATGAGGGCATTGTCCTCGGCCATAAGATCTTAAAGAATGGTATCGAAGTCGACAAAGCGAAGATTGAAGTAATTTCAAAAATCCCTCCTTCTACTTTCATCAAAGGAGTGAGGAGCTTTTTGGGGCACTCGGGGTTCTACCGAAGGCACAAATGAATTTTCAAAGGTGGTGAATCCCTTGTGCAAATTATTGGAAAAGGATGCAATGATTGTGCTGAATGATGATTGAACGAAAACATTTGAGATTCTCAGGTATCTGTTGACTACCACTCTTATTATCACCGCACCTAATTGGAGCTTGCCATTTGAGCTCATGTGTGATGCTAATGACGTAGCGGTAGGAGTAGTTTTGGGCTAAACGATCAACAAATATTTTATCCGGTCTACTATGCAAGAAAAATGATGAATGATGCCCATGTTAATTATACTGTGACCCACAAATAGTTACTAGCCATTGTCTTTTTCAAGAAAAATCTCAGGCCATATCTCATGGGTACCAAAGTGATTGTGGACATCGATCACGCGACACTCTGTTCCATGATGAAAAAGAAGGAATCTAAGGCTAGGCTGATGTGATAGGTTCTTTTGCTTCAAGAGTTTGACCTTGAAATTATTGATTAAAAAGGGTGTGAAAATCAAGTGGCAGACTACTTTTCCCGCTTGGAAGTGAAGGGGAGGCCCTATGATGGCCTCAAAATTAATGATTCATATCCGGATGAACAACTCCCCTCTGTTTCTGGCCGGAATTATCCAAAGTGAGTTCTCTTCTAACCAAAGGAAGAAGCATAAATAGGACAACTTGGATAATTACTGGGACATGCCTTAACTCTTCAAGATTTGTAATAATGGTGTGATCCAGAGATGTGTTCCAGAAGACGAGCAAATGAGTATTATTGATGCTTGTCATTCCCCCCTATGGTGGTCATCATGGTGAGGCGAGAGCTGATTCAAAGGTTCTTAGTTGTGGATTTTATTGGCCTACTTGATATAAAGATGCTAGTGAGCTTGTAAAGAGATGTGACGAGTGTCAAAGAGTTGGTGGAATTTCCAAGAAGGATGATATGCCTCTCACCACTATTCTTGAGATTGACATTTTGAACGTATGGGGCATTGACTTCATGGGGCCATTTGTTAGTTCATGTGGTAACACTTACATTTTGGTTGTTGTTAATTATGTTTTCAAGTGGGTTGAATCTATGGCTTTTACCAACAATAAGGCACGGAGTGTGGTGGGGTTCTTATTTTGGCACTTCAAAGGCAATCATCAGTGATGGGGTTCTTATTTTTGCAATAAGGTCTTCGATACTTTAGTCTCCAAGTATTGTTTCAATCATAAAGTATCAACCCCTTATCATCCCCAAGCTAGTGGACAAGTTGAGGGCTCCAACAAGGAGATAATAGGCATATTATCAAAAATTGTCAATGCAAACCTAACTGATTGGTCAAAGAAACTTGATGATCCTCTGTGGGCTTATAATAGTGCTTACAAGACTCCACTTGGTACGTCTTCGTACTAGTTGGTATTTGAGAAAGCGTGCTATCTTCCTGTTGAGTTAAAGCATAAGGACAAGGGGGTGCTGAATAAGTTATACCTTGAATAGGATGTTGCTGCATATTTTCTAGTAGAGCAACTAAATAAACTTGATAGTTTAGGTTTCATGCCTATTCCAGATCGACCTTTTATAAGGACGAGATGAATTGCATACATGACTAATATGCCCGGATCAAGGAATTCAAGGAGGATGAATCGACTCTTCTATTCAACTCTCGGTTACGTCTGTTTCTGGGAAAGCTCAAGCCAAAATGGATAGTCCCTTTTTAAGTAGTACATGCAATTCCGTTTGGTGCTCTTGATTTGAAAAATAAAAATGGTGAAATCTTTTGAGTTAATGGGCACCGAGTAAAGCACTAGTTGGAAAGTTTTATGATAGCCATGTGGTGGCAATGATCTATTTCAAGTGAGTAATGGTAACTTGCATTGTCCCGTAATGTTAAATCAGGCGCTTTATGGGAGGCAACCCATGTGTTTTTCTTTCTTTTTTATTTTCTTCTTAGTGTAGGATTTTTTTATCTAACTGGGTGTAAGATTTGTATAGGAATTATTTATAAAATGTGGGACTAATACTGGAAAGTTTGGCTAAGTGTCTAGTTGGAACATTCTGCGGTCAGTGGAAGCTTTGTCGCGGGGAGTGATTTTGTAGCGGACGCTGACTTGAAAAGCCCAAAATGTAACCTCCCTGAAGCTTCAACCGCATCGGCGGTGGAATATTTGCGCGGAGCAGACCTTGTTCGGCGGCCGTACCAGCTTTTCTGCTCTCAATAGCATTTTTAAACATGCTACTCTAGAAAATAGCCGAAATTGCAGATTGCTGTAGAATTTTATGGCAATGCTAGGTAAGTCGGTATAGGCCCTCGAGGTTTTAGTATAAATAGGAGGGCCCTCCTCTTTTTACACTTTTCACACTCTCAGCTCTCAAAAAGCCCTTTATACTTTTTATCTTCCACTGATCTAAGCCCAAATTTCATAGCACTAATGAGAAGTTAGTTTCCACCACATATCAAACAACTGGTATGCTCAAATCATCGCATTGCTTTTATATTTTTACTTTTGTTTTCTCTTGGTTTTATTAGGCTGTGATTACTTCCCATAAGCGAAACACCCGGTGGACTGCCGAACGGAATGTCCTACGACACAAGAGCGAGATTCTCTAATAACCCAAGGTCGTGGGTGGCCAAGAGGGCCCACTTGGAGACTTGGGATCTCAGTAGGAAATGCGAATGCGGCCACGGAGAGAGTTCGTCAAACACTTAAAGGCTTATCACTGACTGATTGCTGAGCATACCAGGCGAGAGACTTTAACCAGGTATGTACACACTTTCGAAGAATTGACCCTTCCAAGAAGTCCACGGACAATTCATGTGGGTACTTGTTGTGTGTGCCTAATATGTAATAGAGTTGTTCATTTTACCACATAATTGCCTAAGTTATATGCTAGTAAACACCCTAGATTGCCCGTTTCTTTTTTAATTCAGCAACCACAGCCTTCATTTCCCAGTCAGCGTTCATATGAAGTGTCGAGTTAAAAATGGTTTGCATTTCTACAGTCAGTGGTGGCATTTCCGCGGTCAGCAGCTTGCATGGCTGCACTTTTTTTTGCGGACCGCAAATTAAAGGTTCAGAGAATTGATAAATTGGGTCTGTGGCCACGCTCATTTTTATGTGGATAGCAGTGCGTCTTTTGCGGACGCGCCCAGAAATTTTGCTGTCACGACCACGACCTAATTTTCGCAGACAGCGGTAGCCAGTCCTTAGTTGCGTACCTTTTTCCACTTACAGCGATACTTTATGCTTTAAATACTATATTTATTTTTCTGCTTCATCTGATACTCCCATTAAAACTAATACTTATGTTCTTTCAATGGTTATGTATACAGATAATTGTTCGATCTAGAGGCGGAAGTGATAAGCCAAAAGGGATGGCAGAACCCTCCTGAGACAGAGGAAATGGAGGAAAAAGAAGTACCAAGTACCACTAGTGGTCTAGAAATCTATAAGGAAAATGCGCTCCACCATCAAAGCTGCAGACAAAGCCGCATTCCATTCTGAATGTAGTGAGCATTTCCTTTTCCGGGAAGTTTTGAAAGAAGAATCGATGCCAACCCATTTTCCCACCAACTTTCAAGGGAATTTCTAGTTGCGAGACGAGCCTACACCCTCTTCATCTGCTGAGTCATCTGATTTCTCAGAGGAAAGTAGTAAGGCTTCAGCATCAGCTTCCCCACCTCCTACATTTTTGGCCTCATTAGCGGATCCTATTGATGTTGATGCTCAGATCCATGACGACGAGAGGGGTGCTAACACCCAAATAGGGGTGATGGTGAGCTCAAGGAACCATATGGTATGGAAAGAATGGTTTATGAGTGAGAAACCTTATCACAAGTTTCGAGAGTGGTAGTCTCAAAGGTCACTTGCACTTTAGAGGGTATTCATTGAGCGAGATCTGTTACCCCAAAACCCTAATGTCAAGACGCACTTCAATAAGAGATGGGGTTGAAGTTCTTCACCAGCAACTTACCAGATGACAATGAACATTTGGACAAGGAATTCTATGCAAATGTTGCCCACATCAAAAAGGGTACGTATTTGACCAAAGTCTGCAACAAGAAGATTATGTTTGATGGCAAGACATTAATGACTATGTTGGGTTCAATGATAAAGAAGAGTCCTTCTATCTGGAAAAGGTGGCTATGGATGAGTTAGCCCATCCTTGGCTTGCATCAGTGACTACTATTTCATTGGACTTCTTGGCTAACACCTGGGGTTTGATGTGCCGGAGAATTTCAGCACATTTCGCATTGCTCAGATTCTAGCCTGTTTCAAATGCAATTGTCTCCTTTAGTTATGTAATTTTAGTATTTTTTGCAATACATGAGGTGTAACAATCCAAGAGCATGGAAATGAAAGCAAAAATCCACAAAAAGACAAGAAAAGAACAAAAAGGCATCGCAAATGAGGATGTGTGATCGCAGAATCCGCACGCGAGGCACATAATTTTCACTGAAATCGTAGATCAAAACAAAGTGTTGAGCAAAGTTCAACGTCAAGAATGCGGTTCATTATGCTATCGCATAACCTGTTTACGAGCTGCAAATTGGACCGCAAACCAACCATGAAGGCTGCTAAAGGCAGAAAAATGCGATGCAAAATGCGGTCGCATTTCTACAATGCGGACGCAAACAATGAATGCGGGGAAGGCCTGGAAACTAGGATTACAATCTGCGATAGATAGGTTAATAATGCAGACAACATCTTTGTTATACAATAGAAATGCGGTCGCATATTCAACCTAATAGGGGCATTTTTGTCCGATTTTAATCCTGATTTTTAGACCTTTACAAATAAATGTATTAGGGTTCTGTGGGCTCATCTGGTCAGACTTTGAAGCTACAATACAAGGAATTAATATTCCTCTCTTTTGTAAGCTTTTGGGGTGAAGAATCTTTCACTTCGTAAGCTTTATGACATTAAATATTCTCTTCCTTTTGTATTTTAGCATGTGTAGCTAACATTAAATACTATGGTTATGAACCCTAAATGGGTGTAATGTTAGTGGGTGTTTGATATTGAATATATATAAATATATATAATGGTTGGTTGATATTTATTTACTTCTCATTCTTCATTGATTGTTTGTAGTTGCAAACACCAACAAGTGCCATTAAATTCTTACTTTGCTTAGGAAAGTGGGTTGAAATTTGGTAGAAGTAAATATCAAAGACTAAAGGCTTTAAACCTTGTTTAATAGAATCACAATAAGTAGGTTTTATTTGGCATATATTGATTGTGCTTAATTGTACCTCTTTTATATTTGGAAAAATCCTAAAGAGGAAATACTACCTTACAATTGGAAAATATTGGATATTCATTTAAACATTATTTGCATATCAAAATGACCTTCCATTAGAAATATATCATATTTACACCGATACATCACACTTCATTAAAGAGTACATTACCTTGGTTACTTTAATCAAATTAATTACACTCGCAACATTTTAGCTGTTACTTCAAATCAAACTCACCTCATACTCTTGTCACCATTAATTCATACTCTTGTTACCACTAACTGGATAGAACTACGACTTTAGTCGAGCAACACACTTATCGAGTAACCTTTTCACACCTATTCCCTATAGGATTCGACCCCAACCTCATTGGGATATTAGATTTTACACCGACCGCCTTACACTATTTATTAAAGTGTAATTTGAGTGTATCAAATTTTGGTGTCGTTGCCGGGGAATACGGTTTTGAATTTACTAATTAGTGTGTGCTTTATTTTACGTCTTATTCTAGTCCATCACACTTTGCTTGCTTTGCTTGGTGTTGATAGAAAAACATATCCGAATATGATGATGACTCAGAGGCAAAAATGGAACAAAATCCTTTTGCGGACATCGAAGAGTACATTGAGGATACGAATGTCATTGTACCTCTAGCTGTTGGTGCTTCAACTTTCAAGGTGGAACATGGTTCAATCCTTATTCTCAAAGCGGAGGGGTTTCTCAGGAATTCCACTGATGATGATCTGGCGCAACATCTTAGAAACTTCTTGGGTGTGTGTGTGATGCATAAGCAAAACAATGTCTCTGATAATGCTCTACGGTTGAGATGCTTCAAGTATTCTGTAGCTGGGGATGCAAGGAAATTGCTTCAAAATCTGCAACCTAACTCCATTCATTCTTTGCTCAAACTTGTCCGAGCATTCTTGTCTAAATGGTTTTCGCAAAGTAAGCAGTCCGAGCTCCTGGATAAAATTTTCTTTTTCAAGCAAAACATCTACATGAGGCATGGCAACATTTCAAATTATATTTGGTGAGGTCTCCCAACCATGGTTTTCCAGATTATATCTTGTTGGAAAAATTCTATATGGGCTTGGATTTTTTGAACCAATCTATAGCCAAGAATGCAGCTGTTGGATCTTTCATGGACGAATACTTTGCAAGGGTGACACAAATAGTTTACAAAATGGCAAAGCATAATCAAGCATGACATTCTGAGGATACCACAAGTGGAATTACTTGTGGTTATCCTTCCTTGAACAACTTGATCAAGGAATATCAAGAGAGAGATCAGGTGATTGCTCGGCTTGCTACAAATATCAATATTCTGACAAAGATGTTCACCAAAACCCAAACTAAGAAAGTAAATGTGGTTGAGGATGTGCAACCCATATCACATGAGTATTTGAGGAAGCAAATTACGTCACAACTCTCAAGGAAGCTATCAAAGAAAACAATACCAAGGTCAAGGACAATAAAATAAATGGAGGCAAAACCTACAAGGGCAAGGCCACCAACAATGGCGAAATGATCAAGATGGCTCAAACCAAGGGAATTGGAACAACAAAAACAACTTCCCAAACTGCATCTCAAACCCTTATATTCCCCCAAAGAGTTAATATTCAAATCAAGGTTCCTCAAGTGAGTCTAAGTTGGAAAGTATGCTTGAATGGGTATTGCAAAATCAAGAAAAGTCTGACATCTGCAGTGAGGTTGTGAACTCTCATACCACATCCATTCAAAAATTTGAGATGCAAATGAGGGACCTCTGTAGCGAACAAAACTCAAAGCAAAATGGAACACTTCCTAGTGACACAATTGCGAACCCAAAGTGTATTGGGAGTTTCCCAACTTCTCATGTCATGGCAATTACTACTAGAAGTGGGAAGGTACTACAAGGAGAGGGCGAGAAAGTGATTGAGGTAGAAGAGTTTGACAAGAGGGTTGAGTTTCAAGATCCAAGTTTTTTCAAAATTGAGAAGATTCCGAAAGATATGCAAGTGCAAAAAGAGAACTAGGAAGAGGCAAAGGTAAAGGCGAAAGAGACACCAAAAACACTTCCACCTATTCCTAGACCTCCTCCTTGATTCCCTCAAACACTTTTGAGAAGAGTTGATAATAGCAAACTCGTGAAGTTCTATGACATTCTCAAGAAATTATCGATGAACATCCCATTTGTGGAAGCATTTCAAGAAATGTCGGGTTTTGCTAAGTATTTGAAAGATTTGATAACTAACAAGAAACCACAAAAAATGAAGTGGTGAATGTGACTCAGTGGGTTAGTTCCATCATTGCAACATCACCCGTTCAAAAGAAAGAAGACCCGGGAGCTTTACCATTCCTTGCACAATCGGGGTACATGATTTTGTAAGAGCCCTTTGTGATAATGGAGCTAGCATCAACTTGATGCCTCTTGCCATTTACAAGAAAGCGGGATTGGGTATGTCAAGTCCCACAAGTATGAGAATACAAATGGCCAATCGTTCCATCAAATGCCCGGTGGGAATTGTTGATGATGTCCTTGTGAAGGTGGGAAAATTTCATTTACCCGCTAACTTCGTAGTCCTTGACTGTGCGGTTGACAAGGAGATCCCTATCCTCATGGGGAGACCATTCCTTGCCAGGGGAAGAGAACTCATGGATTTGGAACGGAGTGAGATCAAATTTCGTGTGAATGGTGAAGAGGTTACATTCCAAGAAAACAAGGGTATGAAACTACCGCATGAGTACGAAAGCATCTCAGTGATCGATGTTGTTGATGAAGTGAAGGATGCGTTTGAAATGAAAATGGAAGAACAATGCCTTAACGAAGCATTGGCGGCTATTTTTGTAAACTTTGATGATGAAGATATGGAGGGATATATGGGATCGGTAAATTCATTGGAGTGACTTGGTTCTTACACCTATACTCCGACAAAGCTCTCTCTCGACTTGGAGGATAGAGCCACACCTCCCGCAAAGCCATCTATTATTGAGCCACCACAATTCGAGCTTAAACCACTTCCACCGCACTTGAGGTATAAATTTCTTGGCTCAAATGATTACTTTATCAATAATCGTTTCTTCATTTTTGAATGATGAGCAAGTAGAATGATTGTTGGACATCTTGAAGGAGCATAGGCAAGCCATTGGATGGAAAATTACAAACATCCGTGGGATCCCCGTGCGAATTTGCGAGCACAAAATCCAATTGGAAAGGATACAAAACCAAGTGTGGAACATTAACTACGCTTGAACCCATCAATGCATGAGGTGGTAAAGAAAGAAATTATCAAATGGTTGGATGCCGGGGTAATCTACCGTCTTGCCGATAGTTCTTGGGTGAGCCCGGCGCAATGTGTGCCAAAAAGGGAGGCATGACCGTAATTCAAAATGAGAAAAATAAGCTCATCCAACGAGAACTATAACCAGTTGGAAAGTGTGCATGGATTATCGAAAGCTCAATAGTGCCACATGCAAGGACAATTTCCCTATGACTTTTATTGATCAAATGCTTGATCGGCAAGAGGCAAGGTCATTCTATTATTACCTTGATGGATATTCCAGCTACAACTAAATCAACATAGCGTTGGAGGATCAAGAGAAAATGACATAGACTTGCCCCTATGGAACATTTGCTTTTTGCCAGATGCCATTTGGTTTATGCAACGCTCTGGCTACGTTTCAAAGATGCATGATGTCTATTTTCGCCGACATAGTAGGGGATTTTCTGTAGGTCTTTATGGATGACTTCTCGGTTGTAGGTGATTCTTTTTAGCATTGTCTCAACAATATAAGACAAGTGCTTAAGAGATGCGAAAAGACCAACCTTGTGCTCAATTGTGAGAAGTGTCCCTTTATGGTTGATGATGGCATCATTTTGGGACATAGAATTTCAAAGCATGACATAGAGGTTGACTGCGCAAAGATAGAGATTATTTCTAATCTTCCCCCGTCGACTTCTACCAAGGGTGTTAGAAATTTCTTAGGGCACACCGGTTCTACAGGCGCTTCGTCAAGGAGTTTTCTAAGATTGCAAAAACTATGTGTAAACTTCTTGAGAAAGATGTTAAATTTGTGTTTGGTTAGAAATATCTCAAAGCCTTTAAAGAGATGAAGAAAAGGCTCACCATGGCATCTATTATTGTCACACCAAATTAGTCTCTTCCTTTCGAGCTCATGTGTGATGCTGGTGGTAAAGCTATTGGGGCAATGCTTGGCCAATGTTACAACAAGGTTCTCCACCCGGTCTAGTATGCAAGAAAAACACTCAATGGGGAACAAATAAATTACACTGTAACGGAGCAAGAACTTTTTGCCATTATTTATGCCTTTGAGAAGTTCCGGTCTTATTTGTCAGGATCTAAGGTGATAGTGTATACTGATCATGCGACTCTTTCCTATCTCATGGCAAAGAAGGATGCAAAGCCTCAATTAATTAGATTGGTCTTATTGTTGCAAGAGTTTGACTCAGAAGTCAAGGATTGCAATGGTACTCAAAATCAAGTTGAGGATCATTTGTCAAGACTTGAAGAGGCAGGGAGACCAAAGGGAGATGTTGAAATCAATGATACATTCCCAGAAGAACACATATTTGCACTATCTAGCACTTTTGCTCCTTGGTATGCCGATATCGCTAACTATCTAGTTAGTGACCTTATCCCCGACGGATTACAATCCTATCAAAAAAAGAAGTTTTTGACAGATTGCCGGCAATACTATTGGGGGGAACCATTCTTGTTCTGTGTTTGTGTTGACAATATTATTAGAAAATGTGTCCCAAAAGAAGAGGTTATGCCAATTCTAAAGGCATGCCATGACTCACTAGTTGGAGGTCATCATGCAGTAAATTGAACGACAACTAAGGTTCTTGAATGTGGTTACTATTGGCCCTTAATCTATCATGATGCCAATAAAATGGTCATGACTTGTGATCATTGTCAAAGACAAGGCTCAATCTCCAAGAGGCATGAAATGCCAATTCACTTTGTGATGGAGATTAAGATCTTCGATGTTTGGGAATTGTTTTTATTGGTCCCTTTGTAAGCTCTTGTGGAATGGAAAATATTTTGGTGGCTGTGGAATATGTGTCCAAATGGGTTGAGAGATTTCCTTACCAAACAACGAGGCAAGGAGTGTGACCGCATTTTTGAAGAAGCACATTTTCACGTGGTTTGGCACTCATAGAGCCATTCTTAGTGATGGTGGGTCTCATTTCTATAACAAGGCTTTCACGGGGCTACTTGAGAAGTATGGCGTCAAGCACAAGGTAGAGCACCTTATAATCTACAATCAAGTGAGCAAGTTGAGGTTTCCAACCGAGAGATCAAGAGCATTCTAGCAAATACTGTTAATGCAAACATGATCGACTTGTCAAGGAAGCTAGATGATGCATTGTGGGCATATCACACGGCATACAAGATTCCTATTGGCACTTCTCCTTATCAGTTAGTCTTCGACAAATCTTGTCATATACCTGTGGAATAGGAGCACAAGTCCATGTGGACATTAAAAAGGTTGAACTTGGATTGGGATGAAGCTGCAAATTTGAGGTTTACACAAGTCAACAAAATGGAGGAATTCCGTCTCCATGCTTATGAAAGTGCAGCTATGTACAAAGAACGAATGAAGTTTGTCCAAAGATCTTGAAAAAAGAGTTCAAGTCGGGTGACTTGGTGTTTCTCTTTAACTCAAAGCTCAAATTATTTCCAGGAAAGCTCAAATTAACATGGTCTAGTCCATTCAAAGTGGTCAATGTCTCTCCATTTGGAGCTGTGGAACTAGCATCGGAAGATAGGCTTCGGACATTCAAAGTAAATGGTCAATGCCTCATGTAATACTTGGGCACAGATGGAGAAAAACATGTGGTAGAGCACCTAAATCTCCAAGATGGTATGTACGACCATTGAATGAATCCAAAGGAACACCAACTTTGTCGTACCGCAACGTTAAATAAAGCTCTTAACCTATGCGTGGTAGCACCCTTTTTGTTCTTCACATTTCTAATTTTCTTGATAAATATATTATCTTGAGCAATTTAAAGTGAGTGTTAGAGTGCAGGGGATTCAAAACATCACAACACGTTGTGGGAATGCACGAAAAAGGAAGAAAAGCCACGGTGTGAAGTTTGCTGAAAAAATGCAGTCGCAATTTCACTATGCGCACCGCATTTTGGTCGCAAACCAAAACAGTGAGTTTGGCTAAAATAGTTTGTGAGAATACGATGGGGTGGTGAACTCTGCGGACCGTATTTCACTTATACGACCGCATTATGCACCGCATTTTTTATCCTTTAGCAAGCTAAATGAGCCCACCGCATAACAGCTATGCAGTTGTATAGTGTGTTATGCGGTGCCCTTCTTATTGAAAATTTGAAAAGTTAGTGGTCGCATTCTCTCATCTCTCTCACATTCAAAAACAAAAATAAATCAAAAGAAGCAAAAAGGAAAAGGACGAAAAGAACATAGAAGCAAACAAAGAACGAATAAAGGGATGGCAAACACGGCTAGTGAGCGAATCCTTCAAATGACGTAAACCGATTCACAATCTCAGCTTCACTAGTATGTTCCCTTGCCCTAATTTTCTAGATTCCAGGTTCATATTTGTCTCTTATTTGTTCTTCCCTATTTTTGTTTTGTAAATCATGATCATGTGTTGTTTTTCCATAGCAGAGTCGTTTCTGGGTAGGAAATACATCTGGGGTAGTGGGATCGCTATAGTTGAAATGATGACTTGAATCGTGAGGATGAAGGCATTTGCAGCCCACAAAGTCAACATACGGTTCGCATTTTCGCCGCATTATTGAACCCTAGTCTCATGAGAAGATGATGAAATGCGTTGACTTTTGTGATTGCATAATTGATATGTAGACTGCAAATTCGTCGCAAAGTGAAACAGACCACCCAGTTGAGCTTTTGCTATTTTGCGGTTGTTTTGCAATCACATTTCAAACTTTGCATTGGTGTTTGCGATCATATTTTATTTTCCTATTTTACGAGCAACTCGGTTCTGTGATGATTACACGGTCTGCATAGTGGTTATGTGATCGCATATCCCATTGCAGATTGAGATCTAGTTGTACACCATTAATATTGCAGTTAGTCTGCGGTCCGCATAGCACTGATGCGACCGTAGATCACGTTGAATTTCTTATTTCTTCTTTGAATTTTTCTATTTATTTTTATTGTTGCTAATAAGGTTTCTCGCATTTCACCTTTATGCAGATATGGCTTCCAAGAAGCATATTGCCTCTACCTAAAAAAGGGTATCCTCGAGTCGTCACATATCACCGGCAAAACGATCACAGCCGGACTCTAATGTGCCTCGCCCCAACCAGTCTCATAAAGATGAGCTCATGCCAGTAGTTGATTTAAAGGTTGAGGCACAGAGGAAAACATGGAGACGACTTTCACCTCTTATTAGGGGTTGAGGGATCCAGGGAACTATATAGAAAAGGGCACACCAAATGCAAAATCCTAGGTGAGAAGCAATTGAGCTTAAATGGTCTTCAAGAACAGTACTCTCACATATTGGAGAAAATAAAAATGAGAAAATGGGAGTTTTTTACTGAGCCTCCTACGGAGTATAATGAGTCCCTCATTCGTGAATTTTATGCATCATATGGAGCATCCAGGACTGCGCACCACAAATGCAATAGGATTTTTAGTGACACTGTGCTTGTTTGGGGGAAGAGTGTGTTTTGCTATAGTATGGCCCTTAATAAGCTCTACTTCCCTGGATGGAGAGAAGGTACTGCTGAGTACAATGCCAAATATGCAATAGTGAGAAGTAGCGTGGTTGGATTGCTTCGATGATAGAAAAGGGAACCCCTGCTTGGATCAACCCTGGCATAAGATATACAAGAAGGATCTCACAAGAGAGGGTCAATTCTGGCTCAGCTTTGTTACTTCTCGGATGATACTGTCCCTGAAAGAAATTGAAATAAGCATTGAGAAGGCTCTCCTCATTGCACGTATCATGGCGGGCATCAAGATCGATGTTGGTGCTCTGATCTTCCAAGAAATAGGGATCTGGTCAAAGCAGCATGTCACTTCGCTCCCCTTCCCTTGCTTGGTCACAGCTCTCGGTAAAGCTGTAGAGGTCCCTCTCATGAAACATTCTAATAAGTCCAGGAAGGAGACGAGGGGACATAGATATCACTTGTTTTAGTGATGATGTTTCCCCACCAGCAGTTTAGATTTTAGGATCCCATTGATATAGAACCTTCCGATCTCAAACTCCTATGACTCCTTAGGTTACCGTGGCATCCATTTCTGCCATAGAGTTTTCCCATAAGTCTACTACTGTTCATCCTTCTGTGGCATTGCCTGTCGTCTCGAGGCTTGGTCTCCTTGCTTTGCATGCCAATGCCAATGTGGACGATTTTTTTATGACCATGCCCAAGCTAATCAAACAAGCCCTGACTCTGATAAAAACTTTAGTGACAGCTCTCCAACACCAACAAACAATGTATGGGGATCGCTTGCAGCAACTTGAGTTACGGGTTGAGAAGATAGAGCGTGGCAAGGTCAGTGATTTTCCCTAGCTCCGGATAGAGGTTTCTTCTATGAAGACCATACTCCACAAGAAGCATACTTTGGAGTTTGATCTATCATCCCTTCTGCCTAAGGATGGTGAGCAGGTTTCAGGCACAACAACACCAGATTTGACCCTTGACCTCTCCACACTTATGATTGATATTTCCCCCTAACTGCCGGCCAACAGCTCCTCGTTCCCATGTTGTGATTCATTTTGAGGAGGATTCCAGAGTTCTTCTAAGTTCAAGGATGAAGAGGTAGATGAGGGCGAAGATGAGGGGAGTTCATGGTCCGAGGAGGATGATGGACCACAGCAGAACGGAAAGAAGGTTGTTGTTCCTATAGTTGAGGAAGTAGAGCAACAAGATCTTCATGCAGCAATCAAACATTCACTTGCAGATTTGGCCACCCCTTCAGATTCCTCGTCATCTCAGCCATGGGGAAGGCTAGCAGCTCACAAGTCCCAACTCCAGTTCTAGACCACCCAGAGATACCTCCTACATCGGTGGAGGTCACTCCTCAGGCCGAGCTCTTATCGGTCCCAGCTTCAGCATCTGAGGGTCAGCCAGCTACTGCCCCTCCAAAGAGCTTAGTGTGCCTCAACGAGCCCCTCAAGCTCTTCTCTACGTTCTTATGCATTGGGGATACTGCATGCTTTTGGTTGGGGGTGGGTGGTAGCATTATATATGCCTTTGTGACATTAGAAGTTGTTGTACATATTTTTAATTTATAAACAAACTTATGTACTCATATATATTTGGTGTTCTGTACATAAGTTATGATACACTTGTGCATGTATAAAAGAAAAACAACAAAACAAGTAGATAGTAATTAGTAATGAATTCCCCTTAGTTTTCTTCTCCAAGTTCCTTAGAACCAGGATAGTAGAATCAACCATATTGACCGGTTTGGTGTAATTGCCTAGTCTCAAGCATGTATGTCTGTATATAGCATATACCCTTCCTTATAAAAAAAATAACAAAAAAATATGTGAATTTGAGGATCGCTTTGTGACTCCATGTGTACCCAGAGTTATACTTGTATATATGATGAAAGTTTTGAGTTGCCAAGTTTTGACTCGAGGGCTTCAAACTATGTGAGCAAAGAAATTGAGTGCCATATGTGCGAGTTCTCTATGCAAATAATTCCTTTGTTTATTTCTACCATCTAGAACTTGCCCAGTTGGTCATTCAAAGCTAATGACAGTATATTTTGTTGGAGAGATGATCTTAGGCATTCTTTGTTCTTAGTTGCAAACCTCTTTAACCTTTCAAGCCTGCCTGTGCATAAATAATATCACCAGTACCCTATTTGAGCCTTTAAACCTTTTCTTTGGAAAACTCATTATAAAACTTTCTCCTTTTGTAAAATAATACCCTATTTTGAACATGTCCTTCCTTCAAAAATGAGAATGAGGCTAAAAGCCTAAGTTGGGGGTTTGGTGTCAAAGTGAAAATTTGTAAGGTTGTACATTGAGTGAAGAATCTTATATCTCAAAGTGTGTGTATTAAATTATTCAAGATCTAAAAGAAATACTTGTATTTATATGTAATAAATAAAAGGGAGAACAAAAGGGAAAGAAACAATTGTATGTATATAACTTATGGAGCCTTGAAGAAAATCGGAGAGGTATTTAAGGGGGTTCTATATTGGAAACTAACTGCTAATGAAGCTGTGTGGGTTGAAGAGAAACGAAGTGCAAAAATAATGGCAAATATGAGTAGTGTTCAAGGAGGATGAAGTCACTAGAATCCATATACTTATCCTACATTTCCTTAACCCTACATTACAAGCTCAAAAATTCCCTTTGGGGCCTCCAACCGAACATTCTTGAATAAGCGATGAATTAAAATAAGGCCAAGCCTATGATATGGTATGTTGTAACACTTGAAATTCTTTTCTGAGAGTGAGTGTCTTTGTGAATTTGTCCCTTTTTATATCATTGTACATATTTTGATTTTGGGACTTAATTTCTCGTGAGGGAACATGAACTGTAAGGTTGAACACAAGTTGGGTTATTGAGTCAAATTCAAGTGCACTACGCTGCGGGTAGCATTCTGTCATGTCTGAGGCTCAAAGTTCACAAGTTGATTAGTTTTCCTTGTATATATTGTTAGTTCAGGAAAGGTAAAACAATCGAAGATGCATTCTTGAAGTGATGGCAACAAACACCCTTTATGGTTATTCTTTGTTCATGTTTTGTCGATGGTGCCTAGAATGAAATAGTGTTATGTTGGTTGCTTGAGGACAAGTAAGATTTTATGTTGGGGGTGTTGATGTGACAGAACATTTCAGCACATTTCACTACTAATTTCTTAGATTTTTGCTTGTTTTAAATGCATTTGTCTCCTTTACTTATGTAATTTTAGTGTTTTTGCACTATATGAGGTGTAAAAATCGAAGAGCGTGGAAATAAAAGCAAAAAAAGCCACAAAAAAGACAAGAAAAGAGCAAAAAGGCATTGTAAATGAGGATGTTTGATTGCAAAATCCACATACGAGATGCATAATTTACACGGAAATCGCAGATCAAAGTAGAGTGTTGGGCAAAGTTTGACGTCAAGAATACGGTCTATTATGCGATCGGATAACCTATTTGTGATCCGCAAATTGGACCGCAAACCAATAATGAAGGTTGCTGAACGTAGAAAATGTGATGGGAAATGTGCTTGCATTTCAACAATGCGGACCGCAAACTATGAATGCGGTGAAGGCATAGAAAGTAAGGTTACAATCTGCGATAGATAGGTCAAAAATGCGGACTGCATATATATGTAATGCAACATAAATGTGGTCGTATATTCAACTTGAAAGGGGAATTTTTGTCCGATTTGTATCCTAATTTTTGGCCCTCTATAAATAGATTTATTAGGGTTTTGTTGGCTCATCTGGTCTGACTTTGAAGCTACAATACAAGGCATTAATGTTCCTCTCTTTTGTAAGCTTTTGGGGTTATAAATCTTTCAGTTTGTAAGATTTATGATATTAAATATTTACTTCCTTTTGTATTTTATCATGCGTAGCTAACTTTAAATCCTAAGGTTTTGAACCCTAAATGGGTGTAATGTTAATGGGTGTTTGACATAGAATATATATAATGGTTGGTTGATATTTATTTACTTCTCATTCTTCATTGATTGTTGGTGGTTGCAAACACCAACAAGTGCCATTAAATTCTTACTTTGCTTGGGAAAGTGGGTTGGAATTTGGTAGAAGTAAAAATCAAAGACTCAAGACATTAAACCTTATTTAATAGAACCTCTTAGGAATTAGTGGATTTTATTTGGCATACATTGATTGTTCTTAAATTGAACCTCTTTTATGTTTAGAAAAATCATAAAGAGGAAATACTACCAAACTATTGGAAAATATTGGATTGTCATTTAGACATCATTTGCATATCAAAATGACCTTCCATTAGAAATATATATTATTAACACCGATGGAATTATACATCAATAAAGGGGACACAACCTTGGTTAGTTTTATCAAATTAATTACACTCTCAACATTTTTGCTATTACTTCAAATCAAACTCAACTCATAGTCTTGTGACACCAATTCATACTGTTGTTACTGCTAACTGGATAGAACTACGACTTTAGTCGAGCAACACACTAATCGAGTAACCTTTTCAGAGCTATTCCCTGTGGGGCTCGACTCCAACCTCGCTGGGTTATTATATTTTACACCGACTGACTTACACTATTTGTTAAAGTGTAATTTTAGCGTATCAGGGTTCTGATCTATTTGAACACTCTAAGATTCAAAGCAAATGAGTGGTCTACTTTTGTGTGCAGTCGGTTAGACCCTACTACACATGACAGCGATATGCCGGTCTCCTAGGCTATTATAATAGGGGCTATCATGGCGGGGTACCTGATCAACGTCTAGAATATTTTGGACAAGGTGATTACCAGAGCGGTTGGAAAGAATGAGAGCTCATATCATTTCCCAAGATTCTTCACCATGTACCTAGACGATCAAAAGGTAGAAGGATGGGACTTTGACACCAAAGTGATACAAAAGAGGACAGTTTCCTAATATAACCTTCAGGGTCCGAACAACCCCAAGTCCAACGGCAAAGCCACAACTTCCAGTGGCCAGTCTGAAGAGCCAGGGGTGGTGGCCATTGGTTCTAAGCCTTACACTGGCCCCTCCATACCGTTTGCTTCTATTCCTACTTTTGTGCCCTCTTCACCAGCATAATCTCTGACTACATAGTGGGTTAACCAGACTTTACCCAGCATCAGCAACTAGATGCAAGTAGCTACATCAAATCTATCTTTCTTATCTAGAGCAATCTTAGCTCAAGCAGCTCTAACACAACCTTAGGTGCCTACATCAGTGGAGGAACCGCTAAAGGAGCTTCCAGATAACGAGAATAAGCTCCTGGACAACTAGAAGCTTATCATTGCCACATTGGATGCACAGGGAAAATCAATCAGGGATCTGGGCAAACAAACGAAGAATATGAAGAAGACTCAAGCCTCAAAGTAGTCAGCAAAGCAGGTGAGATAAGAGGTAGAGAAGATTACATCAGCTTGAAACATCCCACTGGACTTACTCTTGGAGGACCAAGTTCAAGTAGCTCAGGCAGCACATACATTAGAGCAGGAGGCTGACAGAGAACCGGTGAGAAGATGGTGATCCCCCAGACTGAGGGTTTGGGGATTGAGTTGGAGGACCCCGAGGGAGGTGACTCATGCTAGCCACAGGACCCAACCAGCGACCCCATGCAGACAGAGGAATCATAGGGAGTTCTCTTTACCTTTTACCCTTATCCTATTTTATTTTTGTTGTTGTATGTATATAAAGTTAGCTTTCCATGTATATATTCATTCCCCTTTTATGTATATTCATCTTAATCCCTATTGTACATATTCAGTTTACTTTCTGTATTTTACTTTACAACTTCTTTTGAAAATTTTCTTAATAGAGTAGCTTCTTATTTCTTTTAGTAATTTCTTTTTCAAAATAAGCTTCAATTTTTTTAATGCCGCTGTTCTTTTCAAAGGTGGAATTTGTGTGAACCTGGTGGCTCTTCCTGATGATAAATGGCGTGACAACCTTCTTAAGGGTTGGAGTCCGTTTTCTTTATATTTTTATGTAAATAGTAGTAATCAATAAAAGTGTCTCAGGCAAGCTTCACTTGGGCCTAACACATTTACCTTTGACCTTATAGTTAGGAACAAGTTGATGTGCAAAGAATGGTGTTAGTTGTGACCTTTAGAATCTTGTGTTGACTAAACAATTATCAAGTGATTTTTCGGAGCCATTTGGGGTTTTCAATATTAGCTAGAGTTGTTGTGGGCACTCGGCTATTTTCTGTCTAGCAATCCAACAACTTATGATGTGAGATATTGATTTTCAAGTCTAAGTTCTATGCCCATATTAGAACTTGACCTGAATGTTTATTTAGGCGAAATTCTAAGTGTAGTTCGACTTGAGTAATGATTATAGGCTCTCCTTGATCCAAGTTAAAAATTGAAAGCATCCATAGACCACCAAATATAATATCCATAGTCAAACCCATTGAATCGAAGCCCTTGTTCTTTCAATAACTATGATACAAGCCTTTATCCGTTCTAAAACGACCCTCTCTTGGAACCCGATCTTTTCTTAGCACAATTGAAAAAAAAATATGCTTGGGGAGAGAGATAAGGAATGAAAAAGTGATATAAGGTACAAAATGAAGAAAAGGGAAGGCAAAAAGAAAAGGAAATAAAAGCCAAAAAGTCAAAAATTAAATGAGTTATATAGAAAAATGAAGGGATTCAATGAAAGCAATGATAAAAGGCTTGGAATGATTAGAAAGCAGAAAAATGATTGTCATGAACAAAAAAGAGTGATAGTGTGTTTCTCTAGTCTCCTAAGGAAGAAGAAAATGACTCAAAGGGAAAATATAGTGCTTAAGGAAAGATGAAACCTTCATAGACCGGTATATCCTACCTTGAATCAAAAGCTTTCATCACATTCTCGCAAAATCCCTGTATGATTTTGAGTTGAATGAGCTTACGTTAGTGGTGATTCATATAAGGGGAAAGCTTATAGTACTTAGAATCAGACTTATGACCTTCTTTTGAGAGAGACAAGTGTACTTTTCCACAATCCTTGTTTCGAGTGCTATAATTTAAAGTGAGATTTTCTTATGGAGAGTAGATGAGGAATATTTTATGTTTCAAAATGAACTACGTAGTATAGCGAGCATTCTTGATGAGTTAAGTCAACTCTTGAGCTCCTGTGTCGCTCTAGAGCCTTGGTGCTAAAAAGTTTGTGTGTTGTTGATAATATATTTGTGTTGAGGGAAATTGTTAGCCCCAATTGATGTTTGATGATGTCACTTTAGGATAGCTGAAATTTTCCTTTCTTTTATCTTGTGGAGGTAGGAATTACTTTGTTTGCTTGAGGGAAAGAAAAAGCTTAAGTTTGGCTGAGTTGATAACTATGGATTTTAGCCTATATTATGCTCTCTTTTGCTTAGGTTTTGGATAAAGAATATATAAATATTTGAAAAAATAGAATTAATGTGGTTGTCTGCAGGGTTTGGTCAAACTGAGGCAAGAAAGACATAATCAACTCATGAATGAGTTAAATTTGCACAAGTTCAAAGCTGAGACGGAAGGGCTGACCGCCATGGAAAAAAGCGGTTGCATAAGGTCCACCACTAAAGCAGCTATAATTACACGGTCCACAGAAGTGCTATTTAGAGAAGATGTTTTGGGTACAACAGTGAATGATGACCGTGATGAAAAAGCGTGGCCGCGGAATAACTTACGTGGTCGCAGTGCTTTTTCTGCTGAGAGCGTAGATTGAAGTTCAATGACTCTGCAAGTTTAGCTTGACTCAGGAGCACGGTCCACAACCAAATTATGCGATCTCTGTTGATGCTACACGGAGGCGGTGACTTTTATGCTGTCTCCGAAACCAAGTCAAAACTAAGAACAAAATTGAAAAAACACGGTTCACGCTTGTTTTTGTGCAGCCGCAAAATCCCATGCACGGAGGCGCCCAGTATTTCGCTAACAGCAAAACCTCCGTAGAGGTATTTTTTTCTCCTAATCTCATGTGTGTATAAATAGATCTTTTTCACGTTTTAGGTCATTTTTTGTATCAATGAGATCGTGAATAGCTGTACTTTACCATTTATAGTAGTTTCAGAGCAGCTTTAACTTATATTCTTAGATTTTGTTCTTTTAATCAACTTTGATGGCTTATGTTTTATATACATATATATTTTTACCTTTATTATGAGTAGTTAAACCCATTAGTTACGTTGTGATCAAACCCTAGTGTGGGTATTTAATGGATCTTCAATTTTAGGGCTTAATTGTTTATATGTTAGTGATATTTAACAAGATTCATGATTTAATTGTAGAATTTGTTGTTGCAAACACTGATTCGTGCCTTTATGACATAGACTCTTCTTGAGAAAGAGGGACTAAGTCTAGGAAAATTAGGCTAATAGGGAATTAGGGTGCATTTAAAGATTGATAGCCTCAATTAAAGGGTTAAACCTAGAGACAGTAATACCCGACTTGAACCAATTTTACTTACATTGTTTGAACACCCAATTAGGCTCGAGAAAGCCAATTAGGGTAAAGTCACTCAAACTGCTGAGAGGTATAGAGTGAGTTATTGTGTTTAAAGGTTATATCATGACCCAAAATATAACAAGCTTTTCCTATATTCTGGACCCCATTAGAAACTCGCCTAGGTGTAAGTCACTTCCCCAGTGCTTTTTATCAATTGAGAAAACTCCTACAAAAACATTGTTCTTAGATTATTTTCACTGATTAGTAGCATTGAACATAGAATAGAAAATAATCCAAGCATGGTTAGAAGTGTAACTAAATGCAATATGCATAGTTGGATTAGATAGAAACCCAACTCCCAACCAATATTAACTCCTTGTGGGTATCGATCCCGACCTTTCGGGTAAAAGCTGCATCGACCACTCCTCGCCATTATATGGTGTCGCAGGGTTAGAGCTGATCACTTATTGGGTATACCTTTCCCTAGTTGAGCTGAGTGAGCCGCCGGAGTACACTACTCCTCAATATCATTACCAACTGATATTAAATGCATGATACGTCACTCCCTGATATCTTTATTGATAGACCTGAAACGCCGGGTACACCATACCTTGATATCATTCCTAGACATAGAGTACACCACTTTCTTGTCTCCTTACCAGTATAGGGTACACCAATCTCGAGCTACATCTTCTAACATAGGGTACAAAACTCCCTAGTTGATGATATTTTAGACATAGGATATACCACTACCTAGTCTCCATACTAGTATAGGATACATCATTCCCTAGTTGTATTTTTCAATATAGGGTACACCAATCCCTAGTTGAGTTGAGTGGAACTGCAGGGTACACCACTCCATGATATCATGACCAAATGATCTTAAATGCATGGCACATAACTTCTTGATATCTTTATTGATAGAGATGAAATTCAGGGTACACCATTCCCAGATATCTTTCCTAGACGTAGGGTACACCGCACCCTAGTCTCCTTACTAGTATAGGGTACACCAATCCCTAGTTATGCTTTCCAACATAGGGTATACCACTCCCTAGTTGATGATGTTTTAGACATAGGGCACTCCTAATCTCCTTACCAGTATAGGATACACAATTAGCTATGTTTTTCAATATAGGGCACGTCATTCCCTACTTGAATTGAGCTTAAACACATTGTACACCACTTCCTGATATCATTATTAATTGATCTTAAATGCAAGGTACACTACTCCCTGATATCATTACTATTTGAGCTGAGCTTAAAGACAGGTTACATAAATCCCTGATATCATTAACAATCTATCTTAAATGCAGGGAATAGAACTCCTGAATATTATTATTTTTTGATTGGGCTGAAATGCAGGGTATACCAATCCCCAATATTATTCTAAATATAGCGTACATCATTCTCCCATTTTTACTAGAATAGGGTACAATAATCCCTGACTGTGCTTTCCAACATAGCGTACACCACTCCTTAGTTGATGATATTATAGACATAGGTTACACCACTCCCTAATCTCTTTACTAGTATAGGGTACACTAATCGTTAGTTGTGTTTTCCAATATGGGTACACCACTCCCTAGTTGGGTTGAGTTTAAAGGAAGGGTACACCACTCCCTAATATCATTACACATTGATCATAAATGCATGGTATACCACCCCTTGATATAATTACTATTTGATTGAGTGGATATGCATGGTAAATCACTCCCCGATATCATTCCTAAACATATGGTACACGACACACTAAAGGGTGCATCAATCCCTAGCTACATTTTCTAATATAGGATACACCATTACATGGTTAATGATGTTTATATATAGGTACACCACTCCCTAATCTCGTTACTAGTATAGGGTACATGAATCCCTAGTTGTATTTTCCAACATAGGGTACACCACTTCCTAGCAGGGTTGAGCTTAAACGCATGGTACACTGATGTCACCCAAGGTCACACCTCAAATTGGGGTTGTGAAGCAGTCAATGCAATTATAATTACCTAACTAGGAGTTGGAATCTATTCCTCATGAAGCATAGATGGGATTAGGTATATACTCGGACTAAGCGTATAACGTGTCTAAAATGCACTTCCACATACTTTGTTGCTTTTGTCTACTTCTAAATTAAGATATTGTTTGCAAATGTAAAACTAGAAAATGATATTTTTGGTGTTGTTTTTCAAGCTTGTTAAATATCTAGGGTTGTAACTTCCACCTAGTTGTTTGCCTAGTGGGTTGTGGATTTTAGAGCAGGTTTCGTTGGTCAAGGCGTAATATAACAATCAACATGCAATTACCCTCTCAATAACTCTTGGTAATTGAGTGGTTTTGTCCAATTTGGCTTTCTCAAGTTCCAATTTGTAATTCACAAAATAGGATAGATGCTCAAATCGGGTTTTACTAACTCTGAATTCAATCCTTTAATTGGGACTACAAATTTTTTGAGTTCATCCCAATTTCTTGTTAGCCACGTATTCCTAGACTCAGTCTTTCTTTCTTAAGTAGAGACAAAGTCAAATAGGCTTGAATCAGTATTTGCAACTATTGATTCTACAAATAAAGCAAGAACTAAGCTAAATATTATACACCCAACCATAATATGCCTTAAGCCAAGCACCCATTACGTACCCACACTAGGGTTGGGTCACAAACCAAGCTAGAAATTTAGCTACTCATAGATAGAAATAAATAAATGAAAGAAGAAAAGATGATTCAACTCATATTGAATGATACATAGATGAAATGCAAAGTAAATTCAACAAGATATGATAAAGTTTCCCAAAAGAATAAAGAAAAAAGCCTACAAACTTTCAGATATTCAAAACTTAACCTAATTTTGTCAAAAAAGACTATTTATACACAGGTAAAATTATTTGACAAAATTGACCTTTCGGAGGTTTTGCAGCCGCACAATTCTGTGTACGGTTTGCTCTTTGATGCAAGTCATGATAGGAGGGACTTGTGCGGCAAAACAATTCCCAATTGCGGCTGCACTTCATAAATTTTGCGGATTGCACATTTCTAAGTGCCGCCACACTCTTAAGTTCAGCGTCCGCACAATTATAGTGTGGTCCGCACTTCTTGATGAAATACGATTGGAAAATATCTAATCTTCAACATATGCGTCCGCATAACTATTGTGCGGTCCACACTTTGCAAAGTTTTTGTGATAGAGGTCCTTCATGATCTGCGGCCATAGACAGAATTCTGCTGTCCGCACTTTGGCCTTTTTACTTGGTTTTAGTCATTTTCCAAAAATCTTCCTTCTGCAGTTGAATTTCATCATTTTTGCTTATTTTCAATACTCCTGCATAAAAACATATTTTATCAGTTTTCAGCAATATCTTTTAACATATTTGAGCTAAAATGAAAGTAAAAAGGCGCAAATAACTAGTCAAAATCCGCACTTATCAACTCCCCCAAACTTAAGCTTTTGCTTGTCCTGAAGCAAATAAGACAATTCCCACCTCCATATGAAAATAGCTATTCCAGCTATGCCTAGGTGAATCAAACACACATCAATTGGGACCAATAATTACCCACAACACTTATGATTATCAACAAGGCAATGAATTGAAGTTTATGCACAATAGTCGTAATGAGGCACTATAGCATCAAGAGTTAATTTTATTGATCAAGGTAACTCGTTCTTTTATGTAGGTCATTATGGATCCCAAATTCCTTCTCCTCTACTCTCCGCTAGCATATCTCACATAAGAATGTGTCACTCAATTCAAGGATTTGTGAGAAATTTGCTCATCTCTCTTAAAAGAATCTCACAAGTACGGCTCTAAGTACCATATGCTTGTCTCATGTAGATCACCCTATTGTAAGCTCACTCAGCTTGAAATCATGTAATTTCTTTTTGGACTATAATGACAGCTTTTGGACAAGATATGATTTGTAGGAGTTCAACTTTCCTTAAGCACTCCATTTCTCTTTTTGGCTCATACTTTGTCGACTCTTTGAGTCATTTTCTTTTTTTTCAAAAGGCGAACTAGAGAGACTTAACGTCACTCTTTCTTGTTCATGATATTTGTTTTCTCATTCTTTGTTTTTTCCATGCCTTTCATCCTTGATTTTCTTCGAATCCTTTCAACTCTTTATTTTATTCACTTTCTTTTTGGCATTTTTCTTTTGTTCTTTCTCGCTTTTCTTTGCCTTTCCTTTTCTTCATTTTTTCCCTCTTTTTATGTACCTTTATATCACTTTCAAACTCCTCATCTCTCCCCCAAACTTATGTTTTAGTCAATTGTTTCTCAAGAATATTAAGGAAAGGTCGGGTGCTAAGACAAGGTCACTACAAAACAGGTAAAGGCTTGTAACGTGATTATTGAATGAAAAATATCTTAGGCTCAAATAGGTTGACTAGGGATAACAACATTAATGGGCTATAGAAATTTCAAATCGGGTTAATGAGGGCCTACAAACGTTTCTCAAGCCATTCAAAATATAGAATTTCGCCTAGAAATACATTCGAGGCAAGTTCTAGATTATTAGCACATGTAATTGGATTTGCAAAAAAAATATTTCACCTCTTACACTACTGGATTTATAAAGAGAATAGAGTCAAGGGCCTAGAATAACTATAGTTAATATTGACAATCACTGATGGTTCAACTAAACCACTCGATGATTGCTCAAGTCAACACATAGTCAAAAGATCGTTATTTCTTACAAAGTGCCTATTTTTAACCATAAGGCCGTAGTTAAATGTGTTGGTACCAAGTGAATCATGCTTGACCCTTTTATTCGTTACTATTATTTGTACCTAAACATTAAAAACAGACTCAATCCCTAAAGAAGGTTGTCACATCATCCATCATTGAGAAGAGTCACCTGGTTCACACAGAAACCATCTTCGGAAAGAACAGTGGCGTTAAGAATACCAAAGGTTTCTTGATCATTTAAACATAAAAAGAAGCTATCAAGTCAAAAAAGAAACTATCTATCAAGTCAAAAAAGAAACTATCGATGTAAATAACAAGTTATTAAGCTAAAAATTGACTACTAAGAAAACAAACTAAATAAGCTATGAAATAATCTACTGAAAGCATAACTGAATATACAAAATAAGAAAGGGAAAAACGAATACATACATCAATATAATAAAGAAGAATATGAACATAAATAAAAAGTAAAAGAGAATGTTATCAAACTATTACAGGCCAACTGTTATCAAATCAAAATAATCTCCACCCCTCTAAATAAGATTAAGCATTACCCCCTATGCTAACAAAATAAAACAAAATCTAGGGAAAGAGTAGAGAAAACTGCCTATGTGGCCTCACAGCCTATAGCATCATCACCACCTTCAGGCTCTTCCAACTGTATCTCATCTTCGTCTGCTCAGGGAGTAGCTCGTTTGGTGAACATTGGTAACACTGGCTCAGCAGTGTGACTAGTGAGGTATGGCTCCTCAGACTAGCTAGCAGGTGCCTCCGGTGCAGATAGTGTTGCTACTGATGCCGGTGCTGACTCCATCAGCAAATCAAGTGGAAGATCCCCAGTTGTTGCTATCTTGGCCACCTCCTTGGTCAACTTATCAAATGCTTTCTTTGAGGCCAGTGATTTCCTCATCTTCTTCACCTATTTCCCTAAATCCTCTATTACTCCCCCATGTGCCACCAGGGTCTCCATAATAGTCTGTTGATTTTCCATAATCTTCTTCGAAGTATCCTCTACTGTAAGAGACATTAGGGTGCTAGGGTAGAAGATTATACTGACTGGATAAGTCAACCATCTTTGCGGTAGTTGTCCGCATCCAATTGTTGATACTTGCTAGAGTCTAGAAGACTATCATCACTATTAGTGGATAAGTAAAACATAAAGGCACTGAAGCTGCTGGTGGCCCAGATTGTGAAGGTAGAGGTACAATAGTTGTACTGGTAGAAGGCCTGGCTAAAAGGGCAGGCATGTCAGTAGAAGGTATGGATGTTGAAGCTATAGCTACCACCAAAGGCTCATCAGGCCGGCCCACGACACTAGTTGATTGACGCTTTTCTTGTTCTTCGGGTTCCTGGGGTCGTTGAGTGAGTACCATGAAAAGGGCTTCTTTGCCCCAACCTTTATATCAAAGTTGTGTGACTCAACTCTCGCATCCGTGAGATATTATGTGATGGTGTTGGGATATGGGTAGGAACTCTCACCTTGCCTGCCAATCAGGGACATGTTGGCCATTATGATGCCACCCGTATTGGTTGGATACCCGGCCATGATTGATGCAACCAAGAATGACCGAGGCATTGGAAGAATGTTTGAATTTTGTCTTAGATCTATCTAAGTGCAGACAAATGTTAACCTTCGGTTTCAAAGGTAAGGGTGTTCCGTTAAATGGGGACCCCTGTTATGATCCATGGTGGTGGTGGTCCTGGAGCGCTTATATGTAGGCTAGCCAAAGGAGAGCCGCATCACCTAATTGAAAATTTCCAGGTATTGTACCGTCTACACATCCTCGAGCCCCAAGTAAGTCTTAAGTGATGCTTGATTAAATCTCACATTACAATTTTTTGCTTTTGTCACCTTAGTTCTATTTTTTTACTTGCGCCGCATTGGCGTAGAATTCCATGACTAAGTGCTCATTTTCATCCAGCATGCTTTGAGTGAACCATGTCCACCCTTTTCTCTCGTAAAACTGTATTGCCATGTTTGGGTTGGATTGATCCAAATCCTTCAAATCAAATTTATGCTCAAGAGTGAGTGATCTTTGGGTCCACCGTTCTCGAAACATGTTAAAAGCAGTTAGACTTACAAATCTGGCCTCCCAGATTTCCTTCTTCTTCGACCTCTCTAGGTCGGCAACTCGGGTATCACTCTCTTGGGCGTCATCAAGCATATCGTCATCATCGTTAACTGGGATAGGTACTGCGAGGGCATATGAGGAAGAAGCTCTGAACCTTAGCTATCCTCTTCCGAACCTTTAGAGGAGCTAGCTGTGGAGGAAGGTTAATTTCTCAGTTGTAGTTTACCCAAAAACTATCTTTGTTGAGATTGTGCATCTGGTTGCTCTTCCAAGGAATTTCCTTCTAAGGCTTCCAAAGATGGGACATACTCACTAGATTCTGCAGGCTTTGGAACTGTCCTAGCAGTTTCTTTCTTTGCTATTACTCTTTACACAACTAGTGGTATGTTACCCCTGCTCTAGCATCGGGAGCGTTCACCCCTCCCCACCCACCTTGGATTTATTGCCTCTACCACGAAATATCACCATTTTTCTGCAATTCATAAAAATAGGGTTGCATCCAGTTATAGTAAAAATATTAGTAGGGTCAAGAAATGCGATTTGCATAACAGTGAGTGTGACCATATAAGGGCAAGTGCGGACCACACAATTTTGAAGTGTGTTCAAAGCCCTAGTTCTGTAGTTCGCAAAATTGAAGTACGGGGTGTAAAATCTTGAGTGTGGCCCCACAATTCTAGCAACCAACAAGCAACTTTCTGATATCAGAGAATTGCTCGATCTGCAACCATACATGGTTTTCTATGACTACTGTTTAATTTCTGCGGATCACATAATTTTGAGTACGGTTCGTACATTTAATTCAAAATAACGACCTTAATCAAGGGATCTACGGACCACACAATTCAAAAAATTTCGGCAGTGATTTTGGGTTTCTAACTTCTAAGCAATAATTAGACAAGGTAATGCCAATTAAACATGATAACTTCTCTACCCATCCCCTATTTAGCATGTATAAAGATACCCACGTGAAACTAAGCTCACATGATCTTTAATTATATGATTAGTGCTCAAAATAACCAAACCAAATACGAAAACAATTAAGAAAATTGAAAGAACTCTGAAGAAGAATTTAACATACCAGTAATAGTGACGCAAAAAAGAAATTAAGATGATAAAATGAATGTTAGAAGCTTGATTTGGACTAAAGTATTGTGCTTTTTCCTTTTGTGAACATGTAGAGTGTTAATGTCTAAACAGCTGCATGAAACCTTCTATTAATACTTGATATACGGTTGAAAGGGTCATAGAGATAAGTGCGGTCAGTAAAATTTTAGGTGCAGTCGTACTCTTATACCTATTACCAAAATACCTTCTGTGATTCTGCGGTCCGCACATTATTGAGTGCGGTTGCAAAATTTTTGCGTCCGCATATTGGCCTCATTTTCTATTAGACCAACTTCAAAGAAGTTGCATTTTTGGGTCTCCAGTTGTGCAGCCATACAATGAATTGTGCGACCTTAGATTGCTTTCTGCTGTGGCATTCAAAATTGTGGTATGCACAATAAATATGTCATCCGACATTTTCAACACTTAGCCATTTTTTTCTAGGAATAGTCCGTGCAAATCTGACTCATTCCTACATACATTTCAAAACCAGTTAGTACAAAATAAATTCTATCTAAAGGAGAAGAAGAAAGAGATAAAGAAAAAGAGACATGGGCTGTCTTCCAAAAAATTCCTAATTTAACACCGTCGCACGACACACCGAATAGTGTCACACCAACGACCTTAAACCGGACAATCCATTTTGGCTTCAACTTTCCCGAAAATATCTGTAGCCGAAAATTAAACAATAGCATAAGATTACCTTCTTTGAACTCCTTGTTTCGAATGTACTTGTCGTGGAGATACTTCATCTTCTCCTTGTATAAGGATGAACTTGTATATGTATGTTACTGAAACTCATCTAGCTCGTTCAATTGTGCCACCCTTAAGTTGGCAGCAACATCCTATTCAAGGTTCAAATTCTTCAAAGCCCACATTGTCTTAGTCTCAAGTTCCATCGAAAGATGACAAGCCTTCCGAAACACCAATCGGTACGGAGACATCCCAATCGGTGTTTCAAAAGTCGTCCTATAAGCCCATAGAGCATCATCAAGTTTCTTTGATCAATCTGTCTGATTGTCATTCACTGTCTTTGACAAATAATTCTTGATCTCGCGACAGGAGACTTCTGCTTGTTCACTTGCTTAAGGATGATAAGGGGTCATAACTTAGTGAGTTACACCATACTTGGTGAGTAAGGTGACGAAAGCCCTTGTTATACCCTGTACCTTAATATTGGGATAACTCATAGTAATCCATATGAGCTTGACGGGATTAAGACTATTCATAAGGTTATAAAAGATTAGTGACTATATTATTTTAAGACTGTGTAAGTTTAACAACCTTGATACCGTAGATATTATGTTAGTGTGATATTTTCTTTTAAGTAGAATATTTTAGTAAAAGTTTTATAAGTATAATTTTGGATAGTTACCATTATTACTATTTTTGGATATGGTATTGTGAGTCGAACATTTTGTAAAAAAATAAAAAAATGGTTTTATACAATTATAAATATTACTACGTTCAATTACACTCATAATATGATAAAGTTTATGAGATTTTCTTTATTATAAAGATAGAAATTATTTTTGTCAAATGAAAAGAAAGCTATCATTTTACCATTTTAAGAATTAAGCGTACCAAAAATTGTACTCTTATATTAGATTGAAAAAATTACAAGTTGATAATATATATATATATATATATATATATATATATATATATATATATATATATATATATATATATATATATATATATTACATGGATGTTTTAATGAAATAATAGTGTATGTGTATATTTTGTATGGTATCATATGACCATAATAGTAAATAATATAATGTGCATTATTTAAGTAACTTGATATAATTTCTAATTATATGAATATTTGATTAATTGTGGATTTTTGATAGAAGATTAACTATGCAATTAAGCAAATTGGTGGATAAAATTTGGATAAGTTTAAGCGTGGAAACATGGCAACCCATGAGGTTGTTTAATGGCCACCAAGTGGCACATGTATATTGTGAGTCTTCATTTATGACCTTTAGAATCTGACCGTGGATGTGTAAAATAAAACGACCTTTCCACAAAACTAGCCGTCCAATTCGCACCAAAGCAGAGAAAGACCAACACACAACGTGCAGAGCTTCATCTTTGGTTAGTAGAGTTTGATTTCATTTAGGTCCGTATTCCGTAAATTCGGTCTTTCTTTTCACGTCTCGGAGCCTATAATTGTCTTTGCGTAAACCATATTAGGTTTTGCCAGATCTAGTAAGGAACAATTACTCAAAATATGGAGATTTCGGTGATTAAAGGAGGAGTATATTCTAAGTAGCACAAAATCTTTTTGTGTTTTTCTTAATTTTTTAACAATTATTGAGAAAGATTTAAGTTTATATTTGATAAGTGGTGTCGGAGCATATCGTGTCCTAAGGAGTCCCTAATAGTGTCTCACTTATTGTGAGCATATGATTTTTGCCCTGTTGAGACGGCTCATACAAGACTCTCAAAGTTTAAGATTTTCCTTTAAACATTCATTTTTAGGAGTTAATTTTAGGATTTAATTGTGCGTGTCAGTGTGTTTTCATTAACACATGCATAAAATCACAAATTATACAATATTGCATAAGAATTTAGGATTTAATTGCATATTTTTACTGGTTTATTTGGTAATTAGGGTTATTCTTGCAAATACAAAAACATTAAAAAATAATAATTAATTAGTACTCCCGGCATTTTAGTTGTGTTGCATTTTTTTGTGTCTGTTTTAATTTGTTGCATTTTATTTTTGTGTTACATAAATAGATAGTTATTAGGTTGATTTAAGTTAATTAGGAGTCTTAAAATATAATTATAAATTAAATAAAAAAAGAAAAAAAACAAAAACCAGACAAAAAATATATAACCACCCAGGCTGGCCACAATTGGGCCCGACCTGGGTGGAAAAAATCCTTTTCATCCTGTAAAGTGTTAGATGCCCAGCCCAATAAGATGGTCCCCGACCCAACTCATCGTAGGTGCCCCAAAACGACACTGTTTTGGGGCCACTCATCTCAACCGTCGATCACAGGCCATCCAACAGCCCTGAAACCCTGCCCTAAATTTTATATATATATATATATATATATATATATATATATATATATATATATATATATATATATATATATATATATATATATATATATGTCCAAACGTCTCTATGGATTCAGATACCAAATAGTTGTCTTCCTTGTATCTATATCACTTCCCCGTCTTCGCCATATAACCACCGTTGACCACTAAGCAACCACACTAACTATACCGTCGGAAATCGCCTCACGGCGGAGACCGATCACCAAACAGCCTCAAAGTTGCATCACCGGACCACCTCGACCACCTCTTTCCCTTCCCGTGGTCGGTTTCCTTCAAACAAGTGTCGATCTTCTCAAATATTCGAAAGAAGGATCGCCGACACCACTGTCTCCGGCGACCCAACCCCAAACCAACCTAAAACTACACCCCTGAACCACCTCCCCTCCCTCTTTCCAACCGTCCAAACCATGTCCTTCAAATCTAAACAGACCGGCTCGAATATTGAATCTGAATTAGACCTATGTCCTGAAATTCACCGGAACCTGTTCAAACTGGCCTCAGATGACCCTTTCCCATCCCTATCCCCAACCCTACCACCCACGACCCTCAAACCCAACTAACTACAAAGGAAAACCAAATCTGAGACCTTACTTGGTCTCAGAATCACAAACCCCCCTGAACCCTTTGTCCCTCTTCGATACTCGAGGAAAAAGGCGTTAGAAGTCAAAGAACTCTTAAAAAAGGGGTCGGAGAGTCACTGGAACTGAAAAAATTCAAGTTAGGGTGGCATGCAAAAGCTAAGTGTTCTATGCCCTAATTATTGTCGATGCTTGTATATATTTCTTGTTAATTGCTTTGTTTCTTTAAAATTTTATTTGTTTTCTACGATCTCATTAGAAGTATGTTAAGTAGTCATCTTTGCTTGGTATATTCTTTTGTTCCCTTGGGTGTCACTGGTTTGAATTCATTCGTCTTCTATAATCTTCTGAGTGGTCTGATATCATACTCATCCTTGCCTCTTGACTCTTTACTTGTTTCACCTCTGAAATTCTGAATGGTTTGTTGACCTTGTCTTTTGACTTTTCACTTGTTTCACCTCTGAAATTTTGAATGGTTTGTTGATCCTTGTCTCTTGACTCTTCACTTGTTTCACCTTTGAAATTCTGAATGGTTTGTTGATCCTATTTTACTTACATTATGATTCTAAGTAGGTGTTTTCTTTGTAAGAGTTTCATTCTAGAATTTTGATCTTCAGTATTTGCACGTGTTAGACTAATTTTCTTTTCTGAATATTTTAACTACTGATATCAGCCTTGTTTTAACTTCTTGGTTTTATTCACACATGTCCTGAGTATTTAATCTATGTTACTCATTTCTTGCTTCTAAGTTTTTACTGTGTGTTGTAATTTGGTCATTTTTATGAGTCCTTCATAGCCGATTGGGGTTCCTTTCCTGATTGTTTTGATTCATTGGTTCTGACATATAAAAACATGCATATTCATATGATCCTGAAGTTGTATTAATTGTTTCCATCCTTTGTTACTGAATAGTCCACATTAAGATGCATTGCTTGAAACCTGAATTGCATTGATTTATTCTTAAATTCTTTGATTGTTTTTACATAATCAAGTTTGTAGTTCAGATCTTGACTTCCATCCATAACCTGAATACAACTAACTAGGGTCAGATTTGACTAAACAAATGGAAACCAAGGTTAAAATCCCTTGGTCAGTAATTAGGAAAAGGGACAGGGGTACAAAGGGTATTTGAATATAAAGAATCCTGTAACCACTCCTAGAACATTCTAGTGAGGGGTTTAAGCATATTTGCTGCCTCAAACTTGAGGAACAAGTCAGAAAACTAAGGAGTATTTAGGTAAAACTGAAAATTGGGTAAGAGATTAAAAGAAAAATAGGAAAATTAGTGTTACCCTAAGGCTTCAATTATAAAAGAAGACAATATGAACATTTAAAAGGATGTAACTTGGAGATTTTCGAGTAGATTTTTCCTTTAAAGCTTTTTAGTGAATTAGAATATCTGAAATACATATTAGTTTCTTATACATTCTTTAGAAATTCTTTGGTGCTTATCTCTTCCGATTGATATTGGGCTGCTTTAGAGATTTAGTGTTATTATTTGCCCTCTCAATTTTTCTGAGTTGTTTTTTGGGATTTCATTGGGTGATTGGTTGCTGTTTTTGGCTTGCTACTTGCTTCACTTTACTCATAGGCTCTCTTTCTTGTTGACACTCCAGGTACCAACTCTCACTCAAAAATTTGAGAAGTTATAATGCTTATGTACATTCGAGATTGGGGAAGATAAGAAGAAATAATACTTTTTTTCAATCCCATATTGTGACTGCATTTACCTTTTTTTGTGTTTTAGTTGAATTTTGTGTTGTAATGAACGTTAATATGTATTTATCATGGACTGTATCAGGACTATTTTTATTTGTTTAGTTTCAGTAGATTCTGCAATAGTCGATCCAAAGTTAGCTTAGTGTTTGCAATTGGAGTTATATTAGGAATTCGACCACTAAGCATATGTATACTCTGAATGATGAGTATTTTAAACTGTTTCTCCAAGTGCTAAAAATTGAAATCTGATGTGAAATAGTTATTAGCATCTTCCTTATTAAAATGTTCTCTAGTATATTTTTATAATGATCATGTGGTAGTTTAATGACTATGGCACAATAAAAAGGCCACATATATTATCCTCTAATGGACTCAGTGGTATGTCCAACGCGTCTGGGCCCAATTGGAAGGACCAATAGCTGTAAGACGTAGTATAGCAATACCAATTCCCGGTCTGGCTGAAAATGAAGCCCAAATCAGCCACGATCGAGGCCTAAAAATGCAAGTATTATATTTCTCAAAATGTATTACCCATGTATAAATGATTAGGAAATTAAGACACATGCATGAAAGAAAACTTAGTGTGCTTTAGGATGTCCTTATAAAATAAAGTGAGCTACGTTAATCTAATCAAATACCATGCGAGGCTCTTTAACTCAATAAAATACATAGAGAATTGGAAGTGCTGTTTAGCGAACTTCACAGCCTTCCACGAATTTAAAAAGATGTAGCTGCTATAGGCGCAAATTTGTTTATAAAATGCCTTCCTAAACTCGGGTTCGCATTTGTGACCCAAATCCAAATCTCAATTGAGTTGAAATATGTCTAAAATTGCATGCGCATTTATGTAACGTAATTCGCGATGTGTTTTAATGATATTGCCTAAAAATATGTATTAAAAGCGGTTAATAATTTAAAATTGCAATTATAGGTTTGAACACGTTTAGCAAATCAGAGTTTTATCCACTTATAATAGTTTAAGTGACCGTGCTAGAACCACGGGATTCGAGGGTACCTAACACCTTCCCGCCGGTGAACAGAATTTCTTACTCAAGAATTTCTGGTTCGCCGACTCCAATTAGGCAGTCGAAAATTTTCTCAATTTGGGATTCTAAATAAATCGGTGACTTGAGACACCAAAAAGCCAAACCTTTCCCAAGTGGCGACTCTTGAATAAATAATTAATCCCATTTAGAATAATGTCACTTTAATTGAAAAAAATCCATTATACATTTTAGCCTTCAGGTAATGCGTGTAACAAAAGCGAGGTGTGACAGCTCTGGCGACTATGCTGGGGATGACGAACCCAGAATATCTGGCTTAGAGCTCAAGAATTCGAGCTTATAAAAACTGTTATATTTGGCTTCTTCTGATTTGCGTACATGTTCTGTGCTAAATGCCACATGTTTTGGCGCTTTGATATTATCTGAACTGTACACATAAACTGCTATGAAACCTTTACTTCTAAGCTCCGGGGATGTGCTTACAGGTTGAGACTCCCTACTTTATTAGTGTCTTACTCTGAAATAAGAAAGAGGCCAAACAAGTTACTAATACGGATGGCCTTTTGGTTTTCGGTACGTAGCCCCCTACTCGACTCGAGTTATTCGCTCAGGTGCAAAATCTAGACCCTATGCCGAGGTTCGAAGCTTAGATAATGAAACCTCATGCCGGATCCCTACTAGGAACGTTTATTTGCATCATGCAGTTGACTTGGGGGACTCGACATAGGGGTTGGGTCCGTCTAGGACAGGTGAACTGTAATATCCTGATGCGTTTTTATGTGCTACTTGTGCATTTATTTGCCTTGGATTCGCATATAGACCGGCTTGTGAATAAAGAGAATAAATTGAGAAAAATAACAGTGCTAGGGTGATCCCTTGAAAAACCAATGCTTAAAATAGCGCCGAAATGTTGCCGGAGTTTTCAAAAAACAAAAAAACAATTTGGGAGATTTTCAATAACATTTTTGGGTTTTGATAAATTATTTTGCCAAGTCCAACCCCTTTTCGCAAAAATGGCAAAACAAGAAAAACGAATGTCCGAGTTTATTCACTTGTTTTGAAATGAGTCAGGAGGTGCCATTACTGCCGGCAATAACCGAATGTTACCACAAGGGACGCCAGAAGGCTGATCTTGCAGAAATGGCCACCTCTGAATTTCATTGTGACTGGTAAGCAGGCACAGCCTGAGGAACCTTCTCTACGAAGTGTTGGAAGGTCGTATTCGCAAAGTCGGTCCTTGTTTTAAAATAAATTCCATAAACATTAGTTTTAATGTTTTGAGAATATTAATTCGCCTAATAAATGTGCAGAATGAGCACGATAATGAACAAAATTCTCTTGGAGTTGCGACTATGGTTGAATGATCTCGGGGAAGCAGGACAGAAAAGGGTCAACGCACACCTGGGAGGCCTTACTGGTTTACTGAAAATTAACCCCAAGAGAGACATCCTAAAGGCCTAAAGCACTTTCTGGGACCCGGCACACAATATCTTCCACTTCTCGGACTTTCAGCTCACCCTTACATTAGAAGAAATGACCGGATATATCGGGGCCCATACAATCCCTATGAGACATCAATACTTGATCGCACCAGAGCCCTCGATGTGCACTAATTCCTGGATTCTTTGAAAATTAGTAGAAAAGTTCACAATCCCGACTTATCGGCTTGCTTTTGCTCCCTGTAATTTATATATCAGAGGTATGGCCAAATTGGAGGATTCTACAACCTTGAAAATCTCATTTGTAGCAAAGGTAATCGGCTCAAGTGGGAGGAGCATCGATGTTTTGCGTTCATGGTGTCTTTCTTGGGTCTTTTAGTATTCCTGTGAAAGGACGGGAACATCGACATATGGATAGCGGGAGTCGTTTGCACTTTGATGACCCAAGCTAAGAGTACTCTCGATCCAATGATCTTGTCCGACATCTTCCGTGCTCTCATTGTCTGCAAAGCAGGAGGAGATTTCTTCGAGGGTTGTAACTTATTGCTGCAAATATCGATGACTGAGCATATATGTCACCAGCCTCGGTTCATGAATTACGGGTCGCCAACAAAGAGCTGTATAGAAGAATTTGGCTACAGAGCTAATGGTTTTAAATTACCCGAGGGTGTCGCAGAATGGGTGTCGCATTTCCGGGTCATCACTGCAAATCAAATAGAATGGAAATTTGGTTGGCTCTCTGTGAATGAAATTGTGTATATGCCCGCCACTGGACCTCATTTCCTTATGATGGGCATCCGAAGCATCCAGCCTTATGCACCGTATAGAGTACTAAGACAACTGGGTAGATGCCAAATGACCCCCAGAGACGAGGATATTAGCCCTCATGTAGTTGAGATAAGCCTGAATGGTCAGTTCCATGAGGCTGTTGTACGCTAAATCTAGATTGAGTGCCAATTCTTGAAAGCCGACACTCGAGTACGTCACGTATCTAAAGGTGAGTTTGCACCTGGGTATGTTGCTTGGTACAAGAGAGATATAGAACCTGGGAGGCCGGCAAAGAGACCCCATGTCCAGGAATTTGCTGGGACATCACTAGAGCAGTGAGATTTGTTAGAAAAAGCAAATGAATACCGGGCTACTATAGGAAGGCTGGAAAAAATAATTCAAGAATTGCAATTCGAGAACAGTTTGCAAGCTATAGCCAGCGAGGGAGAAAATAAGGTATTAATCAAAGAAAACGAAGCCCTACGAGCACAGATCCAGAAAGTGAAGGCAACCGCAGAAAATCCTCCTAGGAGTGCGAAAGATGAAAAGCTCATAGAAAACCTGCAGCGAGAAGTAACCGAATATGGATTCGACCTGAATAAGGCAGAGGGTGAACTTTCTAGGGCTCGGAAGAAATTAATTAAAAGTACAGAGGAACCAGCCCGCATACTGGAGAAATTAAAAGAAGGAAGTGGCAATGAGATCGTCGGTTTAAAACAAAAGGTCGTCATACCTGATAACAAAATGGCCAAACATCCTAGGGATTTCAAAGCTGAAAGAAGCATTGCTACGCAGTAATAGCAGGAATAGAATGAGATTTATGAAAATTCGAAAAGCTGAATCAAGTAGCCGAATGAACCTTCGAATCACAGGCCGAGAAAATTGGGCGTCTACTACAAGAAAAAGGGGTTATCAGGGAAACGGTGCGGGCAATCGCAGAATATATTACCACAAAGTGCAACCACTGTGAAGAGATGACAAAATCTATGTTCTTTGCTTTTGCCATGACATTTATCCGTCAAGTGATGGAAGATCTTCAATACCTCCATGGAAGTTTAGCGCGCAAACCTGCTGCAAGGCCGAACGATGCCCCGCAAGCTCCAAAAGCATTTGAAGTTTTAATGTACTCATAAATTTGTATTTTTCTTAAAAGAGTCTGCCTGTATGTTCTGTTACGCACCTTTCACGTCTGTACGATTGTTGAAGTCCCAGTTTGGTACTTGCCTTTCATTTTGTTAGCTTTGTAATCAAAGTTTATGTCTTGATAAAATTGAAAATCCTTAAAATATTCTGTTGTGTACATAACATTTTTCCATGAAGTACGCTCGGTCTAATTCATGCAATGTCATGATACATAGGCAATCTCTATAAGATTCGAACGTATTCTTCAAAATGGAAAGCTAACAAGGAATAAGCAGTAAGAAACAAAAGGAAATTCAGAATAAATGTCGGGACGACACATGCGACCATGGCAAGCATATAGAAAACCCGTCAACTACATTAGGTGCATCATATCCAAGGTGCGATTTCCTATTTACTATCTACCTCTACCTAACCGTTTGAAATTCCATTGTCCAGTCCAGGTGTTTTAAGAACAGTGATTGGTTTGTAGTAAGGTGGCTTCACACGGATACTTTACTAGGTCAAAAGGAAGCGCAGAGATGTCGACCGGAATGACTCTACCAGCAGTCCCTATCCTAGAGGATAACCCAATTACAAGAATCCCATCCTCCGAATCTGCAGCGACTGAAGAGAATAGTATCCTACGACTCCGAGTTATGGAGATGTGGGATGCCTGGACAAATTGGAAAGAACCCCCAAGTGCAATCCCCGGATTTTACGAGCTTTTTCCAAGATCAGGGGGTACCTCCACCATCCCTATCAATACAAACATCCTTTGGGGCAGCCCAAAATAAAAACCAACTTTCCATACTTCCAACTACCAAACCGAGCCTCCCCATACCCCACATTCAATTACCCTCAGCCGACATACGAACTCACCCTTGTGAAAGACAAAACACCAAAAACACCCGAACAAGATGAAATAACAAGGAGAATGAAGAGTTTCGAACAAAGTCTAAAAACATGCAAGGATTAAGTGGGCAGAAGAGTGTATCTTACTCAGACCTATGCATGTTCCCACACGTACATCTTCATTTGGGGTTCAAAACGCCGAAGTTTCAAAAATACGACGGCGACCCCATCGCTCATTTGAAAAAGTATTGCAATCAACTGCGTGGAGCCGGTGGGAAGGAGGAACTGTTGATGGAATATTTTGGGGAGAGCTTAGTGGGCATTGCTTCTTAATGGTACATGGACCAGGATATTATGCGATGGCATATCTGGGATGACCTTGCTCGGGATTTCATAAGGCAATTCCAGTATAACATTGATATTGCCCCGGGCAGGAACTCTTTGGCCAACTTGAAAAAGAAACCTTCAGAAAGCTTCAGAGAATATGCTGTTAAGTGGCGCAAGCAATCGTCGAGAGTAAAGCCACCCATGGACGAGACGTAGATGGTCACCGTCTTCTTACAAGCGCAAGAGGCAGGTTATTTTTAGAATATGATGTCAGCAATGGGCAAACCTTTTGCGGAGGCAATTAAAATCGGGGAGATGGTAGAGAATGGACTCAAGACATGGAGATTTATGAGTCAATCCGCCATAAGAGCAACCTCCCAGGCTATACAAGGCGGGGCAGGAGGAATCCCATGAAACAAGAAGAAAGAGGAAGTGTCCATCACAGCCTCAGGGATGAGAAAACATTACGCTCAAAGACATGTATTCTCAGAAAGGGCAACATTACTATCCCCACCAAGACATGCACTATGCTCCTCAACTTTATGCAGTCATGAAGGCCCAACCCTTTGCTAGACAACAATAACAGGGAAACAAAAACCAACCCCCAAGAAATCAGCCTCCTCAAAATCAGTATAATCCCCGCCCTCCACAAAATAATTACCATTCTAGGGAACCACCCAGGAGACAGAACTTCATTCAAATAGGGGAATCGTATGAAAGCCTATTCCCAAAGTTGGTCCACATGGTTCTCCTACGGCCCATGCCCCCAAACAGATAAAACCCCGAGTCACCTTCCTATCAAAGGGGCGTACGTTTTGGTTACCACTGCGGGGTAGAATGACATGACAAAAAAAACTGCTGGACTCTAAAACGAGCGGTGGAGGATTTGATTGACCAAAAGAAGATAGTACTGAGAGATGAAGAGGTCACAAACGTAACTAATAACACGGTGTCGGCTCACAACAATGGGTCGTTCATCGGAATGATTTGTGAGGACAAAGAATTTGATCCTGCCTTGAAAGTCATAATAGCCATCGTTGAGGCAGACAAAAAACCAAAAGTCAACCCCAAGAAGATCGAAGAAAAGAAATTGAATGAAGCCAAGTGCCCAGAAGCGGAGAAGAAGTCTAAATCAACACTGAGACGACCCCTACCAAGGAAACAATACTTTACATCCCACGAGGGCGTCAAGAAAAACAACCCACTTTGAGTCCCCTATGAAGGTTCGAGCTCAACAACACCATGAATGTACCCTACAAAGCCTATGTGGTACGGGTATTGATTAAACCACCGATGCTGAATGAGCCCATGGTAATCGGTCGTGCACCACAGAAACCCATGACAAACCCTTCGGCAGTCCCTTGGAATTACCAACAAACCATAGTTGAATACAAGGGCAAAGAAATCATCAGGGACTCAAAAAGGCTATCCCAAAAAGAAATACTTACATATGGAAGAGGTGAACGCTGCTACCAAATGACGATTTCCACCTAAGAAACCAGAGAATGCTGAAGAGGCAGAAGCCTTCTTTCAAAACAGGAAAATGTCGGAATACAAAGTGGTGGACCAGCTCTGAAAGTCTCCCGAGCAGGTCTCTTTATTGTCACTCTTGATGAAATCTCTAGAGCACCAGCAGGTGTTGTCCAACACTATGAACGAAGCATACGTAAGCGCTGGGACCTCCATGGAACAACTAGAGAAAATGACGGAATGATTCTTTTTCGTTAATCAGGTTGCGTTCAGCAAAAATGACTTACCTCCGGAGGGAGCTGCTCACAAAAATGCATTGCACCTCACCGTAAAGTGCGAGGGCTATTTTGTCAAAAGAGTGATAATATATAGAGGCTCTGGGATAGATATATGCCCATTGTCTACATTATAGAGAATAGAGATTGGGACAGAGAGGATCTGTCCCAATCATGTGTGTGTCCGAGCTTTTGATGGAATCAAGAGAGACACCATAGGGGAAATTGACTTAGTGCTGACCATTGGTCCAGTCAACTTTAATGTGATGTTCCAAGTGTTGGACATGGACACATCCTATAACTAGCTCCTAGGAAAACCGTGGATTCACGCGGTGGGAGCGGTGCCTTCTACCCTACACCAGATGCTGAAGTTCAAACATGAAAACCAAGAGACTGTAGTTCGTGGAGAGGATGAATAGACAATTTACCGGGACTCCTCTGTCCCCTGCCTCGAATCCAAGGAAGTAAGTGAGCACATAGTCCACCAAGATTTTGAAATCGTGGTAGCCGATCAACATGAAGAAGGCAAGCCACTCCCCCAGCATTTCCTCTCAGATGCTTCAATCATGGTGGCAAGGGAGATGACGCGCCAAGGTTTTAAGCTAGGCAAGGGAGTTGGAAGCTACCTATAAGGTCTAACTGAGACAGTCGCTTTACCTACCGTTGAAAAGTTCTTTGGGCTAGGTTTTCATCCAACATCAGAAGATACCACCTGGGCGAATTGCAGAAAGCGTCATGGGTAGGCTTTGCCAAAACCCCTACCCACTTATACAAAACATTTCTAAAACCAAAGTACAGTGAGAAAGAGGAAGAAGAAACCTTAACGGCAGAAGAGATTGATGAGATATGTGGAGCCATGAGGGAGTTGTTGTATGAAGCCAACATGGTCCAGCTGGGAGAAGGTTCAAGCACCGTTGAAGTTCTCTAAATAGGACCGGATGCCAAGCTGCAAAACTAGAAGGCCACGCCTTTCCAGTCAGGCGGGAGGCCCCATAGTCCTACCTTGCTTCCTTTTTCTTGCATCACGAGCTATTTCAGGGTGTAGCTCGGTTTCTTGTTTTTCTTTAGCACTTTTTCCTTTAAATTTCTCCTGTAAACCCTGTTATTTTAAAAGTTCAAAGAAATGAAATCAATATTTTCCTCATTTTCACTTCTTTGTCTTTCTCTGATTTTTATCTTTCTTTTATTTTTCATCTTTGTTTCAGTAATGTGGCTTTAACTAAAATGACATTCTCGTGGACTTCATGCCACGACCCAAACATCCTACCCATCTATGAAATAATGAACCAAGAACCAGAATATGATGAAGAAGATGCTTTTAGGAAAATCAACCGAGAGAGGAAATTCTTCGAAAGGATTCACAAATATGATTTGAAAATAAATCCAACCATGTGTGCATTTGGAGTCCCGTCTGGCAAAATTCTGGGGTTTATTGTCAGTCAAAGAGGTATCGAGTTTGATACGACCAAGATAAAATCCATTCAAGAGCTGCCTCCGCAAAGGACCAAAAAGGACGTAACGAGTTTATTAGGAAGATTGAATTACATCAGCCGGTTCATCACCTGGTTGACTTCCACATGTGAGCCCATATTAAAGCTACTGAAAAAGGATCCGGCAGTTAAATGGACTGTTGAGTGTCAAGAAGCTTTTGACAGAATCAAACAATACTTGTCCAATCCACCAGTTTTGGTTCCGCCAGAACTAGGAAGGCCACTAATTCTCTATCTAAATGTCTTGGAAGGCTCTTTTAGTTGTATTCTTGGGGAGCATGATGCCACAAGAAAGAAAGAGCAAGCCATTTATTACCTATGCAAAACGTTTACCAGTTACGAGGCCAAGTACACACTCCTAGAAAGAACTTGTTGCGCCCTGACGTGGGTGGCTCAGAAGTTAAGGCATTATCTGCAAGCTCATTCCACTTACCTCATAGCCAGGTTGGATCCACTAAGGTACATATTCCAAAAACCGATGCCCACAGGGCGACTGGCCAAATGGCAAATCTTACTCACCGAGTTCGACATAGTTTATGTCACTCGTACTGCAATGATGGCTCAAGCATCGGTGGATCATGTGGCTGAGAATCCCGTTGATGATGAATATCAACTTCTAAACACCTACTTTCCAGGATGAAGAAGTGAATTCGTTGGAAGTAACAGATGAAGATACCCCCATCTGGGAAATGTTCTTCGACGGAGTAGTAAACGTAAAAGGCGTAAGGATTGGGGCAATCGTAATCTCACCTGCGGGATCAGCATAAGCCAGCTACTGCCAGGCTCCATTTCTTCTTTACCAATAATACATCCGAATATGAGGCTTCCATCATTGGTATGTACATGGCCATTAACCAAGATGTTCAGGAATTGTTGATCATGGGAGATTTTGATCTGATCATCCGACAGGCTCAAGGAGAGTGGGAGACGAGAGATGAGAGACGTTAAGCTTATCCCATATAGAAAGCATGGGGAAGATATCAGCAAACGGTTCAGCTTGGTACAATTCAGATACATTCCCCGTTGCCACAATGAGGTAGCAGACGCACTCGCAACCTTGGCTTCTATGTTGCCTTACCCAAGAAATGCCTACATCAATCCTCTGGAAATCCAAATCAAAGAAAGGCATGGGTATTGTAATGTGGCCGAAGTAGAGTCTAGCATACAACCCTAGTATTATGATATCATGAGATTCATAATAACACAAGATTATCCCGAGCAAGCTACCGGGGAACAAAAGAACACCATCCGACGGCATGGAGTAATTTCTTTTTGAGCGGTGATACTTTGTATAAAAGGACTCCAGATCTTAATCTGCTGAGATGTGTAGAAATCGAGGAAGCCGGGAGAACTATGCATGAATTACATGCGGGAGTGTGTGGACCCCATATGAACGACTACATACTGGAAAATAAGATACTCCGAGCTGGGTATTACTGGATGACCATGGAGAAAGACAGTTTTAGCTTTATTTTAAAATGTCATGAATGCCAGGTGCATGTGATTTTATTCATGCACCGCCAAATGAATTGCATCCTATGACAGCACCTAGCCATTTGCCACTTGGGGCATGGATGTCATTTGGGCCGATTGAGCCAAAGGCCTCAATTGGACATAGATTCATATTAGTCGCTATTGATTACTTCACAAAATAGGTTGACGTCATCACCCTTAAGTCCGTTACCAAGAAGGCGGTAGTGGATTTTGTGCATTCCAACACATTTGTCATTTTGCGATTCCCGCTAGACAACGCAGCTAATCTAAATAGTCAGTTGATGGGAGAGATATGTGAACAATTCAAGATAACAAATAGAAACTCCACTCCTTACCGCCCTAAAGCTAATGGTGCCGTTGAAGAAGCTAACAAGAATATCAAGAAGATCTTAAGGAAAATGATTCAAAGCGCGAGGTAATGGAACAAAAAGTTGTCGTCTTTCGCATTGATGGGATATTGTACCACAGTACGCACATCGGTAGGAGCAACTCCTTATTTTCTTGTCTGTGGGACTGAAGCTGTCATACCCGCAGAGGTAGAACTCTCTTCGCTCCGAGTAATTGTCAAAGCAGAAATTGAGGATAGTGAATGGATTAAAACTCGTTTGGAGCAGCTAGCATTAATTAATGAAAAAACGAATGGCTGTGGTGTTCCAGGGGCATTTGTACCAACAAAGAATGGCCCGCTCTTACAACAAGAAAGTGTGCCTTAGGAATTTCGAAGTTGGGCAGCTGGTATTAAGGCGGATACTTCCTCACCATCAGGAAGCTAAAGGAAAATTTGCTCCAAACTGGAAAGATGCATACATTATCAGAATGATACTGCCTAAAGAAGCATTGTATCTGGGCTACATTGAAGGAGATGAGCCCGAGGTTGCAGTAAAAAGGTATTACGTGTAAACTCCCCGCAGCAATGACCCAGGTTGATTGAAATGACGAAGGCTTTTCTCTCCCGCTACCATAAACGCAAACCCTCTGAGTCAGTCACGTTTCTTTAATCACCCTCTTTGGAACCTGAAAATGCTGTTCAAAACAAAAAAAGAGAAAGAAGAAGAAAATAAAACAAAAATGAGAAAAACCAAAAAAAAAGAAAAAAAGAATACAAACAAATTAGTTTAGGAAAATTTCCTAAATGACGTCTGACTTGATTCCGAAAGGATACATAGGTAGCCTCTCCCTGAGGTTCAGTCATATCAAAATAAAAACCCCATTTACCCAAGAAAACCAAAACTAGGGCAAAAAAGTATTGGTTCGATCACAAATCCGTCCGAATGGTCCCAAAGTTGTAGATTCCCGTCCAACTTCCTTCATTTAAAAAAAAGGCCCAGTCCAAGTCTGTCCGATCAGTTAACCAACATAGGGACGTGAAAAGCACCTTTGTTGGGATTCGACACAACTCAAATTTTGAGAGAAAATAAAATGAGACAGTCTTATCGGTGAAAACCTCTGGAACCCATAAGGCGACGACTAGCAGAGAAAAAACAAAATGAGAGAGTATGTTTAGCGAAAACTTGCAAAGAGCTCCATCGAGCGACAGGAGCAGAGAAATGAGAGAGGTCGATTTGCGAAAACCCGAAAAGGGCGCCGTCGGCCGAAAAAAGGAAATATTGTCGCTCAAGTCTGAATAAGTTTCTTTGGTTTTGAAAGAGTTGAAATCAGAAAGAAGAAATGGATTTGGGCCGGGTATCTAGTCCAAGAACCTTGTCATTGCCATTTAAAGCCGGTTCATATTTCCAGATAAGTCCCTTCTCTTCCCTTCAAAAGGAACATACCTCTCTAAAATCCATGTTTCATTCCTTTCCACTTTAACTTTGATGTCCTGATCATTCCCTAAGAAAAGTAGCAGTGTTGGTCTCACGGCCAACGCCTCAAAAGCAGGAAAGTAAAAGAAAGGAAATTCAAAATTTAAAGATCCATGAAGGTGAAGCAAAATTGGAAGGTTTTAAGCCAGATAGGACATTGGTTCTTATAAAAAGCCCTAAAAGCGAGCCCCGAAATCAAATCGGGACAAAACTCATAACAAAAGGCCTAGAAAAAAAATACCAACCCGAAAATGAGGACCCCTTTGCCAACCTCCAAGGCAAAGATTGGAAGTCGAGGGTTTGTCCTCTGACAGAAATGGAGCTGAAATCAAGCATAACAAGGCCGCAAAACCAATCACTGTTCAAATAACAATTTGTTTTATTTTTTAACTAAAATAGACACAGGTGTAATGTATAGAAACAAAAGGAACACGGGGCAAACACAAACAAAGGAATGGGCGGAAAGACCAAGAATGGTGCTGCAGCAATAACCAAAGGGAAGTTTTCTTTTCATTTTTTCCTGCAAACCTGTAAATAAGCATTATTGCATGGGATTCCAATCCTTAGCTTCCCCTTGTACAACTTGTGGATTTACTCGGCATGACCGAAAGATTGCATCCCACCCCCCTCCAGCATAGACCAAGAAATTTCCTTCCTTCACTCCCCGGCATAACCCAGGAAGTTCCTCATTACATCCCCAGCATGACATGAGGGCCCCTTCTCTCCCGCTTTCTACTCCTAGCATAGTCCAAAAGCTAACGCTCCTCTATCCTTAGCATAACCTAAGGATTTTTCCTTCTCTTCTCTATCCCCAGCATAGTCAAAAGGATCTCTCTGGCCCTTCACTTCCTAGTGGCTCCCTAGCATAACCTAGGAATTTTCTTTCAATCCTGGCATAACCTGTGGATCCCTCTGGCATAACCCAGGAATTTTTCTTTCATCCCGGTATAACCCGTGAATCTCCCTAGCATAACCTAGGAATTCCCTTTCAATCCCGGCATAACCCGCGGATTCCCCTGGCATAACCTCGGCATAACCCGTGGACCCCCTACCATAACCTAGGAATTCTCTTTCAATCTCGGCATAACCCGTGGACCCCCTTACCATATCCTAGGAATTCTCTTTCAATCCCGACATAACCCGTGGATCCCCCTAGCATAACGTAGGAATTTTTTTTAATCCCGGCATAACCCGTGAATCCCTCTGGAAAAACCTAGAAATTTTCCATTGATCCCGGTATAACCCGTGGATCTCCCTAGCATAACCTAGAAGTCTTCTTTTAATCCCGGCATAACCCGTGGATCCCCCTGGCATAACCCAAGAATTATCTAATCATCCTGGTATAACCCGTGGATTTCCCTAGCATAACTTAGGAGTCTTCGTTTAATCCCGGCTTAACACGCGGATTCCCCTGTCATAACCCAGCAAATTTTCATTCATCCCAGCATAACCCGTGCATACCCCTAGGAATTTTCTTTCAATCCCGGCATAACCCATGGATCCCCTGGCATAACCCAGGAATTTCTTCATAACCCATGACTCTCCTTCCATCCCCAGCAGGGACCTTTTTCTCTCACGGCAAAACCCGCGGATCTTTTCTTACCCCCGACAGGGACTTTTTCATTTCTATCCGACATAACCCGCAAATCCTCTTATCCCCAGCAAGGACCTTTTCTCCTTCCCAGCATAACCTGGCGATCTTTCCAATGGATACACAATCCCGATTTTTATTGTTTTCAGTAAAGAAATAGCTTAGATTTGTGTTGCAAATAACTCACAAACTTTTCCCAGTGAAAACTGGGGAAGAAAATTTCATTCGTTTGTTTGTGTTGGGGTCCGAGCAAATTTCAACTCAAGGCAGAAGATTCGAGATGACCAAAAACATGTGTCTCAATCCAGAATAAAGGAAAAGAAGAAAAGAACAGAGAGAAGTGAATTCAAAATGATGAAGCGGACAGAGATGCAGACTGCTCAAAATTGGAATGAAGTCACAAACTCCACATATCCCACTTTGTTTAAAACAAATTGAAGAATAAACCGACGATTGCAGCTAATAGGCATCAAGATTCAGATTGAGGTCTACAGCAAAATAAGCTAAGATCCAAAATCAAGACCCTAGAGATTTATAAATAGGAATCTTGTAAATCGTATGTGACAGGCCTAGCCAGTTTAGCTTCTCTTTTGTGTATTAAAGAGTCGGTAAGTGGTAGCAGCAGTAACAGTAGTGAAATCATAGTCTATGGAAGTCCTAGCTACCAAAACTTCCAGAACTACACTGGCCTAATTCCTTTATCGCCAAGGATATGAAGCAACCTTTAAAGCAAGGTTTGGTCAGAAATTCTTCATAATACTTCACACGAAATATTCAGCCGGACGAAAATCGCTCATATTTGCTCACTTGTCTTTGCACGAAATCTCTTTGTGTTTCTGCGCAAAGAGGGGCAGCTGTGAGCAAATGATTTTTACCCTAGTGATATGGATCCTACAGGACTCTCAAAGTTTAGGATTTTCCTTTAAACAATCATTTTTAGGAGTTAATTTTAGGATTTCATTATGCGTGTCAGTGTGTTTTCATTAACGCATTCATAAAATCACAAAATATACAAAATTGCATAAGCATTTAGGATTTAATTGCATATTTTTGCTGGTTTAATTGGTAATTAGTGTTATTTTTGCAAATACAAAAATTTTTTTTAAAAATTAATTAATTAGTACTCCCGGAATTTTAATTGTGTTGCATTTTTTTATGTGTTTTAATTTGTTGCATTTTATTTTTGTCTTGCATAAATAGGTAGTTATTACGTTTATTTAAGTTAATTAGGACTTTTAAAATATAATTAGGGATTAAATAAAAAAATAAAAAACAAGACAAAAAATATATAACCACCTAGACTGGCAACAATTGGGCTAGACCTGGGTAGCCCAAATCCTTTTATCTTGTAAAGTGTTCGATGCCCAACCCAATAAGATGGTCTCCGACCCAGATCATCAGGGGTGCCCCAAAATGACACCGTTTTTGGGGCCATTCATCTCAACCGTCGATCGCAGGCCATCCAACGCCCTTGAAACCCTGCCCAAAATTAGATATATATGTCCAAACATCTCTATAGATTCAGAGACAAAATAGTTGTCTTCCTCGTATCTATATCACTTCCCCCGTCTCCACGATAAGACCACCATTGACCACCCAACAACCACCCTAATGCCTCCGTCAGAAATCGCCTCACAGCGGCGGCCGGTCACCAAACATCCTCAAAGTTATACTACCGGACCACCTCGACCCCCTCTTTCCCTTCCCGTGGTCGGTTTTCTCTCAAGCAAGTGTCGATCTTCTCGAATATTCGAAAGAAGGATTGCCGGCACCACTATCTCCAGCGACCCAACCCCAAACCAACCTACAATTACACCCCTAAACCACCTCCCTTCCCTCTTTCCAATCGTCCAAACCATGTCCTTCAAATCCAATCAGACTGGCTCAACTATTGAATCTAAGTTAACCCTAAGTCCTGAAATTCAGTGGAACCTGTTCAAACTGGCCTCAAATGACCCTTTCCCATCCCTATCCCCAACCCTACCACCCAAGACCCTCAAACCCAACTAACTACAAAGGAAAACTAAATCCAAGACCTTACTTGGTCTTAGAATCACAAACCCCCCCCCCTCCAAACCCTTTGTGCCTCTTCTATACTCAAGGCAAAATTCCTTAGGAGTAAAAAAACTCTCAAAAAGGGGTCGGAGAGTCGTTGGAACTGGAAAAATTTAAGCTAGGGTGGCATGCAAAAGCTAAGTGTTCTATGCCCTAATTATTGTTGATGCTTGTATATATTTCTTGTTAATTGCTTTGTTTCTTTAAAATTTTGTTTTTTTTCTACGATCTCATCCTAAAGTCTGTTAAGTAGTCATCTTTGCTTGCTATATTCTTTTGTTCCATTGGTGTAACTGGTTTGAAGTCATTCGTCTTCTATTATATTTTGAGTTGTCCGATATCATACTCATCCTTGCCTCTTGACTTTTTACTTGTTTCACCTCTGAAATTGTGAATGGTTTGTTGATCCTTCTCTCTTGTCTTTTCAGTTGTTTCACCTCTGAAATTCTGAATGTCTTGTTGATCCTTGTCTCTTGACTCTTCACTTGTTTCACCACTGAAATTCTGAATGGTTTGTTGATCCTATTTGACTTACATCATGATTCTGAGTAGGTGTTTTCTTTTTAAGAGTTTCATACTAGTAATTTTGATCTTCAATATTTGCATGCGTTAGGCTAATTTACTTTTCTGAATATTTTAAATACTAATATCATCCTTGTTCTAACTTCTTGGTTTTATTCACACATGTCCTGAGTATTTAATCTCTGTTACTCATTTCTTGCTTCTAAGTTTTTACTATGTGTTGTAATTTGGTCATTTTTATAAGTCCTGCATAGTCGATTGTGCTTCCTTTCTTGATTGTTTTGATTCATTGGTTCTGACATATAAAAACATGCACATTCATATGATCCTGAAGTTGTGATAATTGTTTCCATCCTTTGTTACCGAATAGTCCATATTAAGATGCTTTCTTGAAACCTGAATTGCATTGATTAATTCTTAAATTCTTTGATTGTTTTTTAATAATCAAGTCTGTAGTTCAGATCTTCACTTCGACCCATAACCATAATGCAATTAACTAGGGTCAGATTTTACTAAATAAATGGAAACCAAGGTTAAAACACCTAGGTCAATAATTAGTAAAAGGGACAGGGGTACAAAGAGTATTTGAATATAAAGAATCATGTAGCCACTCCTTGAACATTCTAGTGAGGGGTTTAAGCATAATTTCTGCCTCGAACTTGAGGCACAAGACAGAAAACTAAATACTATTTAGGTAAAGCTAAAAAGTGGGTAAAGGACAAAAAGGAAAACAAGGAAATTGGTGTTTCCCTAAGGCTTCAATTAGAAAAGAGGGCAATCGGAACATTTAAAGGGCTGAAACTTGGAGATTTTCGAGAATATTTTTCCTTTAAAACTTTTTAGTGAATTAGAATATCTAAAATACATATTAGCTTCTTATACATTCTTCAGAAAATCTTTGGTGTTTTTCTCTTCCAATTGATATTGGGCTGCTTTAGAGATTTAGTGTTATTATTTTCCCTCTCAAATTTCATGAGTTGTTTTCTGGGATTTCATTGGCTGATTGGCTGGTATTTTTGGCTTGCTACTTGCTTCACTTTACTAATAGGCTCTCTTTATTGTTGACACTCTAGGTAGCAACTCTCACTAAAAAATCTGAGAAGTTATAATGCTTATGTACATTCGAGATTAGGGCTGATAAGAAGAAATAATACTTTGTTTCGATCCCATATTGTGATTGTATTTACCTTTTATTGTGTTTTAGCAGACTTTTGTGTTGTAAACGTGAATATGTATTAATCATGGACTGTATCAGATTTGTTTTTATTTTTTTAGTTTAAGTAGATTTTGCAATAGTCGATCAAAAGTTAGCTTAGTGTTTGCAAATGGAAGTCATATTAGGAATTCGACCACTAAGCATATGTATACTCGTAATGATGAGTATTTTAAACTGTTTGTCCAAGTGTTAAAAATTGAAATCTGATGTGAAATAGTTATTAACATCTTACTTATTAAAATTCTTTCTAGTATATTTTTAAAATGATCATGTGGTAGTTTTAATGAATGTGGCACAATCAAAAAGACAATTGATATTCTCCTCTAATGGACTCAGTGGTCTGTCCAACGCGTCTGGGCCCAATTGGATGGCTCAATAGCTGTAAGTCGTAGTATAACAATACACATTCCCGGGCTGGCTGAAAATGAAGCCCAAATCAGCCACGATCGATTAGGACATTTTAGACATAAGCATGATAGAAAATTTAGTGTGTTTTAGGATGTCCTAATAAAATAAAGTGAGCCACGTTAATCTAATCAAATACTATGCGAGGCTCTTTAACTTAATAAAATACATAGAGAATTGGAAGTGCTGTTTAGCGAACTTTACAGCCTTCCACGAATTTCTAAAGACGTAACTGCTATAGGCGCAAATTTATTAATAAAATACATTCCTAAATTTGGATGCGCATTTTTGGGACCTAAATCCAAATCTCAATGGAGTTGAAATATATCTAAAATTACGTGTGTATTTATGTGACGTAATTCGCGATGTGTTTTAATGATATTGCAAATTTCCTAAAAATATGTATTAAAAGCTGTTTATAATTTAAAATTGCAATTATAGATTTGAACACGTATAGCAAATCAGATTTTTAGCCACTTATAATAGTTTAAGCGACCGTGCTAGAACCACGGGATTCGAGGGTGCATAACACCTTCCCCTCAGGTCAACATAATTCCTTACTCAAGAATTTCTGGTTCGCAGACTCCAATTGGGCATTCAAAAAATTTCTCGATTTGGGATTCTAAATAAATCGGTGACTTGGGACACCAAAATCCAAACCTACCCCAAGTGGCACTCTTGAATAAATAATTAATTCCATTTCGAATAATGTCACTTTAATTGAAAAAACTCCATTATACGTTTTATCCTTCGGGGTATCCGTATAACAAAAAGGAGGTGTGACACTTATGAGTGTGTTACACGCTATACTTATAATTGAGAGGCTATAGGGCCTTTAGCAAATGTTACTCTTCTTTTGTTTCCATATCATGCCATAGATCTGAAACGTAAGAAGTCAGTATGAAGCGTTCATCAGAGTTTTATGCACCAAAGGTGTCGGTATCATACTAGAGATTTAATGCATAATTTTCACCTGTGTGGAAGGAAGATTATGAAAGAAACAGAAGATACGATGCGAGATTTAAAGGTAAGTAAGGTAAATGTGAAGAAGATATGAGGTACTCAAGTACAAAAAGTTGTCAATAGTCCAGACATCTGATATAGGTTGAGTTTTAGCACATAGTTACAAAAGAGACCCTAGAGAAAATTTTATAAATCAATGAAAAATTCGTGGACGAATATTTTAGGGGGGAAGGGAGGAGGGAGGGGAGGATGTTACACCCCCTACTTTAATATTGGGATGACTCGTAGTAGTCCATATGAGCTTGAGGAAATTAAGAATATTCATGAGGTTATAAAGGATTGCGACTATATTATTATAAGATTCAGTAAGTTTTACGACCTTGATACTGTTAAAATATTATGTTAATGTGGTATTTTCTTTTAAGTGAAATATTTTAATAAAAGTTTTATAAATATAATTTTGATAGTTACATTTTACTATTTTCGGATATGGTATTTTGAGTGGAACATTTTGTAAAAAAAGTTTGAAAAATATTATTATAGATAATTATTAATATTACTACTTTCAATTATACTCATAATATGAGAAAGTTTATGAGATGTTCTTTATATAAAGATAGAAATTATTTTGTCACAAGAAAAGAAGGTTATCTTTTTATCATTTTAAGAATTGAGCATATAAACTTTTTTACTCTTTACATGCAATTGGAAAAATTATATGTTAGAGAGAATATATATATATATATATATATATATATATATATATATATATAGAGGATATTTTTAATTAAATAGTAGTGTATATATTTATTTTGTGATACCATATAACCATAATAGTGGATTATATAATATGTATTAAATGTAAGTATTATTTTAAGCAACTTGATATAATTTTCTATTATATAAATATTTGGTTAATAGTGAATTTTTTGTAGAAGATTAACCATATAATTAAAGAAATTAATGAATAAAATTTGAATAAGTTTAAGTGTGGAAACATGGCAGCCCATGAAGTGGTTAAAAGGCCACTAAGTGACACATGTATATTGTGAGTCTTCATTTACGATCTTTGAGAATTTGACCGTGGATGTGTAAAATGAAACCACCATTTCACAAAACTAGCCATCCATTTCGCACCATAGCAGAGAAAGACCAACATATAAGGTACAGAGCTTCATCTCTGGTTAGTAGAATTTGATTTCATGTATGTCCGTATTAAATTTGGTCTTTCCTTTTACGTTTCAGAGCCTCTAAATGTCTTTGCGTTAACAACATTAGGTTTTGCCAGATCTAGTAAGGCAATTACTCAAAATATGGAGATTTCGGTGATTAGAAGAGTATCTGTTAAGTAGCACAAAAACTTTTCTGTTTTTCTAAATATTTTGACAGTTATTGAGAAACATTAAAGTTTATGCTATAATATGATCTCCTCTGCATTCCTACGGCTTTTTGTTCATCGTCTATGTGTATTTTCCTTTATTAGGCTTTTACACAGTGTTTGCGGGATATTTGGAAGGAGGAAAAAGTAGTGGAATTTTTTATTTTTTATTTTTAAAAGATCACAGTAGTTACTAAAAGCGAAAACCAAGTAGAGATGGTGAACCTTTATCTTGTAGCTGTACTTATTAGTATTATCACCACACAAAGGAACAAGTACAGTAAAAAAGAAAGAATGATGGCTGTTTTGGATTACTGGTCAAGAGCTGACTTCATTTCCCTTTCGTTCTCTAATAGAAAAATCCAAACACTGTCTAATTATAAATTAAAGGATTTGAGAAAGCTCTAGCTAACACAGTTATATGCCTTATACATTTCAATTTGCCAAGTGTACTTGCCTATCCACTCTTCATCTTAGAATTTACCAGTTTATTTGTCGCAAACCCCCTTGAACTTTGGTTAAAACGTGTGAGTCTTCATCTACTAACCGAGCAATTCCCACCTCAAATCTTTGCATCCATTCATGCAGTTAGCGTTACAGCCTTGTTCTATATAGTGACCATACACCTATTTTTTTTTTTTGTTTGTTGTTGCAATTTTTAGTTTTGGTCATTTTTTTCAGTAATAGAAAGGATAACGGGTGGGCGGGGTCGGACTGATTAGGGATTTTTTGTACCTGTACGGTTTATGGTACGTGCCAATTAAGGTTGGGGCTTATCGGGTTTAACGTGTTCGAGTTCATTCGGGTAAAAATTGAACCGTACGGGTTACTGGTTGAGGTGAGCGGGCCCGGGCCGGGCCGGATTTAGTATAATTTTTTTTGTAATTTGTATAACTATTATAAGTTATATTAATACTTTATATAAAAATAAAGAATACAAGAAAGATGGAAAATAATTACACTAATAAATTGCAAGTGCTACATTTATTTTAAAATTCAAACTTACAAATTGAAAGGTTTACTTTTAACAACTACCCACAAGTAAATTAATCAAAAAAGAGTAAATTCATAGGTTTTGCATTGCATTAGTAAGTTCATCATAATCAATATGAACTGAGTAATCTTTTTCTAGAGTGTTAAATTCGGATGGGTTACCACGAATTAGTATATCGCCAAGTTCCTCGTCTTCTGGGCTATCAACATCTTCACACCCTTGATATATTCATTCCGATCTAATCCAATCTCTGCAATATATTAAAACTTCCACGCTTTTGCTTCCCAATGAGTGACGAGTGTCTCCAAGTTGTTGTCTTATTTGGCAAAATGCACTTTTTGATGCAATAGTTGAAATTGGCACTTTCAGCAAATCCCGAGCCATAGCGAAAAGAACATGAAATTACTTTTCATTCCTCTGCTACCACCCCAATGGTGAAAATTTCTTTGTGCGAGGCAAGTTCATAATATTCCTGCTACTGGTTTGAGTGTTAGAAAATATAGAAAAAATATTAAAACTATCAAGGCGTTCATCGTCAACGAGCAGCATCATCAAGTACATTTGCATAATAATTATATAGTTTCTGTAAATATTTATTTAGCTGGTTCATATAATTATATAAATATAGGGTTTCAGTTGGTCTAATCTCCATAAAAATATATAAAGCATTTATTAACTGGTGACAATCAGACATCTTAATAGAAGGATTTCAAACAACACTAATTAAGTAAATCGGAGGAATTGAAAAGAAATATATTTTTTGAATTTTTCTTGCATGTTAATGACAACATCCCTATATTTTTCTTTCTTCTTAAATTCAAAGACTAGAAAAGAATTTTCAGCTATATGTACTAAAGTCATACTAACAGTATGATAATATGCTCCAGAAAACTCAACAGTAGCTGTATAAAATTTATTTACAAATTTAACGACATAATTAATGACCTCCCAAAATAGTAGTTGTTAACATAAGGTTTGGATCAGTACTATGCACATTAGCAACTAAAAATACATATGTATAATTTCATCTAGTAACAATTTCGTCTGGCATGAATCTAGGTTTAAGGTTATGCTGGATGCACTTATTCTTAAATCCCTTTATTCTAGATTGTCTTTATTTTCTTAAATAACACCAACTGCTCTTCCAACATGAGTAATCTTAGTTGAACATAAATTAAAGCCACTTTTAACAATTAAATTATAAACACGACATGCACACCTAACATGAAAAATTTAACCAAGAGACGATTGCAAATGCAGTTTTAATATTAAAATTGCGGCGTTATTGTTAGAAGCATTATCAAAAGACATACACAATTTTTTTGCTTGAGATTATAAAATTCAACAACTTCACAAATAGTACTACTTATAAACATAACAATATGACTCTAATCTTTATCATATTTAAAAGCGATAATACGCTTTTGCATACAAGTAGTATCATCTATTCAATGACATGTAATTGTCAAATAAATATTTTCATTAACAGCATGACCACTATCAGAAGTTAGAGACACTCCACATGGAACGTGGCTAAATAAGTAACATATGTATGTTTGATATTGTTTATGAAGTCTAAAGATATCAAATCTACCAGAACTTCTAGGGATACCTTTAAATAAAAGATTGTAAATCCTTTGAATATACATAATAAGATATGATGAAGAAGCAAAAGAAAAAGATAGACGACCAAAGCAATCATTTTTGCTAACTCCTCACGATCCTTGATTTTATCATATTTCACAAGACCTTCAGTAGTAGGGTTTAGAGTTGATTGATTTTCATCTCCATCAGACCCCCATTCTATAGGATGGTCAATTCTCATACGTCTACCAAGTGTCACAGTCCCCCCTAATTGTCCCTCAATATTATATTTAAAAGTATCATTACAAAATTTTCATTTAACTCTATCAGTGCTTTCTATTTCCTCAAAAAAATTTAAACTTTACTTCTTTTTCTACGATTACTAGTTGGGGCCACAGGTGGTCTACTACTATCACCACGACCACCAGCACTGCTAGCAGCTACAAAACTACTAGGTGTAAGTGGTATTCATCTTTCATTTCTAATTCATTATCGTTTATATCAAAATCTTCCTACAATAATTCAAATCTATATTATTATCAGGTAATGTTTCAGAAATATTTGGAGAGGAATTTAAATTACTACTAGATGTTGAACCTTAAGTATTACCTTTTTTTTATTTTTCCGATTAGTAACCTTATTACAAACTCTTTTTGCAGCGGTAAATATATTGTAAAAATTTTAACTACTTGCAACAACAAAAATAAATATGCAAATAAAATAGAAAATAAGAGAGAATTGGAGGGAGTGCACCAAATTTGGTAATAAATTAAGCACTTGATGATTTTGCAACTCCATTATTTTCACGAAGAAATGACAATTGTTCCAATTTTGAAGTTCAATTGTTCAAATTTCAAAATATATATATTACAATAAACTAAATAACGACAAAGAGCCAAATAATTTATTGCACTTTAATAGGTTAAGAATAAAGATTGAAGAATGAGAGAATATGAGAATTGAGATTAAGAATTGAGTGATGCGTGAAGAAATGAGGAGGGGGGAGTGTATTTATATTTTTTGAGGGGGGGGGGGGGGGTAATTTGAAAAAAACAAAAATTGGGCAAATTGAGCAACTCAGTCGTTGGGCAACGACTATTTTTTGAAATGGACCATTGCCAATGGTCAGATCTGGGCCAATTTTAAAAAATATATTAAATAGTTTACCATTAAATCTGTCTGGGCCGGTCCGAGCCGAGCCGGTTAATCGATTTAACGGTACTGTTCATTTACTGGGTTACACCGGTCCGGGTAATCGGTATAATTAATGTAAACGATGCAAGCAATGAAATACCCTTAACCTAGCCCAACCCAGCTCCTTTCTATTGATCCAGGCCAATTCTGATTTTAACGGTTTGGATCGGTCTGAAAATGGGTTGACCCAACCCGTTTAAGTCTATCCCTTCTTTCTTTTTGACATCATCAATGATACAAATGAAACGAGCAAACGCATAACTTTTATAAATGACTCTATTTGTAGAAGTATTAGATGCGCCTATGTTCTTGAATTCCCATGTATCTTACTATTACATTTTCTATTCATAGGTCTTAGAAAATATGTGACTTGAGTAAAAGTTTATTTCGTGATATTGATCAGAGGTATAATGGTCTTATGATATTCCGAGAAGTTTCATTAACGTACTTCTCATGCACTGCACTCATCTACATGTGCATTTATTCATGACTTAGACGACGTGATATATGTGTATATATGTATATGGGATATGAGAAAGGTTATGGTGTTATATACACACTACTACTTGGTCAGCTGCTATACGTTGATGATTTACCTATAGTAGCCGAGATGATATGAATGGATGCCCTTAGAGGCTTAATGATATTATATACATATAGACCTATGCATTACATGACATTATAAATATTTCATGATGCACATAGTTATCTAGGCTTACAGGTTGAGTCTTTTACTTTATGTTTCTATCATGTCTTTAATTAATGTTGACTTACTATTATATTTCAGTATTCCCTTACATACTCAGTACATTATTCGTACTGACATTCTTTTGTCGGGGACGTTGCATTCATGAATGCAGATGTAGATAATCAGTTTGATGATCCCTCACAGTAGACGAAATCGACACTCAATGGAGGACCGGTAAGACTCCACCTCATTCGAAGCGCAACCGAATCTATGAGTCATCATTTTAGAAGTTTTCTATAGACTTATAGGTGGGCCGTTACATTGTCTCATTTGATGTCTAATAATCTTAGAGGCTTTGTGTCAGAGGCCTTGATGGCCCATATGTATTGATGTATTAGGAACACGATAGTTTATTAATATAACATTTGACCACTTAAAATTTTACACTATGAGATATGGCCATGTTGGGGTCATGATAGTTACAAAAGGAATGAATGAGTTACAAAGTGATTTGCTCGGACCGATAAGGCACCGGGTGAGAGCCACGCCTCCCAAGGTTTGGGCGTGACAGCACTATTGAGAAATGTAAATCTCCATCTCTTATGATAGCCCTTCGAGTAACAAATCTTGTATAGCTGTTCTTCTTCAAAACATCCACCACACTCTTCGATTTGTTGTTGGGCAAAGCAACAGCCTCAACCCACTTAGACATGTAATAAACCACGACTATGGTGTAGGTGTTTCCACAATAGCTTACAAACGGACCCTTGAAGTCAATACCGCATACATCAAAAATTTCTATCTGCAAAATGATGGTAAGAAGTATTTTATTTTTCATCAAGATTCCACCGGACCTTTGACATTAATCATAATTCTTTACAAGCTCACTAGCATCCTTGTAAATAGTCGGCCAATAGAAATCACAACTTAAAACCTTGGTCGCTGTTCTCGCTTCAACATGGTGACCACCATAAGGCGAATAATGGAAAGCCCCAAGAATTTAAACTAGTTCCTCTTCCGGTATACATCTTCTTATCACTCCATCAGCACAAATTTTGAAAAGATATGGCTCATCCCAATAGTTGTCTTGACAATATCGTTTGATCTTCTTCATATGGTTGGAAGAGAACCCAATCAGAATGATACCATTCACAAGATAATTCTCCAATTCCGCGACCCAAGGCATATAATTCATAGAAATAGCCAAAACTTTCTTATCAGGAAAAGAGTCATTGATTTCAAGGCCATCATGGCGCCTTCCCTCCTCCTCCAAACGAGACAAGTGATCCGCCACTTGATTTTCATTCCCTTTCCGATCTTGGATATCAATGTCAAACTCCTGCAATAACAGCACCCATCTTATCAAACGGGCTTTTGAATCTTTCTTGCTCGTGAGATAGTGAAGTACTGCATGATCCGTATTAACAATCACTTTTGTACCCATAAAGTACGGGAGAAACTTTTCCATAGCAAAAAAAATGGCAATAAGCTCTTTCTCTATAATGGCATAGTTAACTTGGGCACTGTTCATGGTCTTGCTTTCATAATAAACCGGATGAAAGATCTTATTGATTCATTTCCCCAAAATGGCACCCACCTCTACATGACTTGCAACACATATAATCTCAAAAGGCATACTCCAATTTGGAGCGATAATGATAGGAATTTTAGCGAACTTGAGCTTTAGCAACTCAAAGGCCATCATGAAATCCTCTTTGAAATGAAATTTTGCATCCTTCACCAAAGGTTTACACAATGGGTTTACCACTTTGCAAAAATCCTTGATAAAATGGTGGTAGAACCCTTCATGACCAAAGAAACTCCTCACTCCTTTGATGGATGTCGGAGGTGGAAGTTAAGAAATCACCTTTATTTTTTCATTGTCGACCTCAATGCCTTTTTTTTGAAATTTCGTGGTCGAGGACAATGCCTTCCTCAACCATGGAACGACACTTCTCCCAATTCAATACCAAGTTCGTCTCATCACACCTTGCCACGACCTTGTCCAAGTATGCTAGTCAATAATCAAAAGAATCAGCAACTACTGTAAAATCATCCATGAACTTCAAGATAATCCTCAACCATGTCCGTAAAGATTTCCATCATACACCATTAAAAATTCACTGGTGCATTGCATAACCCAAATGACATCCCTGAGAATGAGAAAGTGATATGTGAAAGTAGTTTTCTCTTGATCCTCACGAACTATGAGAATTTGATTGTAGTCGGAATACAAATCAAGAACAAAATAAAGCACGACTGAACAATCTATCAAGTATTTGGTCAAGGAAGGGAAGAGGGAAATGATCTTTTCATGTGACTTTATTTAGCTCTCCATCCGGTCACCATTCTTGTAGGAATCAATTCATTCTTATCATTAGTGACCACTCTCACACCCCCTTTATTTGGGACACATTGGATTGGAGAAGTCCACGTACTACCGAAGATGGAATACACAACCTCGGGATCGAACCACTTGATTACCTCAATCTTGGCCACCTCTTGCATGGCTTCATTGAGTCTCCTTTGATGTTCAATGGATGGTTTAGAACCTTCCTCCAAATTATTCTTGTGCATGCAAAATTTCGGGTTTATCTCCCTCATATCAACCAAAGTCCATCCAATAGCACTCTTCCTCCTTTGTAGCACCTCTAATGTAGACTTTACCAGCATTTTATTCAATATAAGAGGAAATACTAACCATTAAATAGAAGAAGGGACAAGAAATTCATACTGAAAATGTGCAGGTAATGGCTTTAACTCCAAATGGGAGGCTCCTCAATTGAAGGTTTTGTTGGAGGAGTGGTTCTATTCTCAAGATCTAAGGACAATTTGGGGGGCTCATAAGTGTACGACCCCATCAATTTCAAAGCATTCACACATTCCACATAACCCTCTATTTCTTGATCATTACAATTAAGAAATACGACCTCCAAAGTATCATCAACATTCATCATAGCACTTGTTTCATCAATAATCAAATCGGTCACCAAATCTTCAAACGAACAAACTTCATTACTTTTCAGTTGCCTCATAGATTTGTATATATGAAAAATTACCTTTTCATCACCCACCTGAAAAGTGAGCTCACCGGCTTCCACATCAACAATAGCCTTCTCCATAGTAAGGAAAGGTCTACCCAAAATAATCGACAGCTTATAGTCCACTTCACAATCAAGAATCACAGAGTCCACCGGGAGGATGAATTTATCAACACGAACCAACACATCATCAGTAATACCCAACGATCTCTTCATTGTACCATCCGTTATTTGCAACCTCACAGATGTGGGTCTCTGTTTCCTAATCCCCAATGTTTTGAAAATCGAGTAGGGCATCGAGTTCATTCTTGCTCCAAGATTACATAAAGCTTTGGCAAAGTCGTCACTCCCAATGGTACAAGGGATAGTGAAAGCGCGGGAATTTTCCAAATTTGGAGCCATTGAGTACACAATTGCACTCACTTGGTGAGTCACCTTTATAGTTTCACAATTCATCAACCTCTTATATGTCGCCAATTCTTTCATTAACTTTGCATAACACAACATTTTCTCCAAAGCCTCAACCAATGGCATGTTGATAGAAAGACTCTTCATCATGTGAATGAACTTTTTGAATTGGTTCTCGTCATTTTTTATGACAATACTTTGAGGGTATGGAGGAGGCGGCCTTGGCATTGATGCCTTGATGTTTGGCTCTACCTATTCTGGTATGTCAACAATGTGTTCTCTAGATGGTTTTAACTTCCTCATGAGACTCCTCCGCATTGTTATTAATATATATTCTCAACTCATCATTTGCTTGTACTTTATTCCCCAGGATCTCTTCTAGTTGTACCATTTGCTCATCATCCACAAGTTTCTTTTGACTTGAGGTAGTTGCTTTCCAACCTTTTCCACTTCTTCTAGTAACGGCCATGGCATATCTTGTGTTATTCCTACCCTTCGTTTTCACGACCGTGTCACTTGGTAGTTCCGCTTAGGATGAGTGAGCAAATCTTGTGAGATTTTCCCCAATTGAACTTCCAAATTACAAATTGAAGTGTTGTGAGAGCCTAATTGAGCATCGGAGTCGACATTATTCTTCACCATTTGTTTAAACATGTTCTCTATTCGGACCATCTCATTGTTGGAAGAACTATGACCTTGGGAAGGATATGGAGGTAGGTTGTTTGGAGGCCTTTGAAACCCAGACCCCCAATTGTTGTTTTTGTTCCACCCTCCTTGGTTGTTTCCTTCCCAATAGCTTTAATTATTTCTACTCCAATTACCTTTGTTATTTTCACCATTCCAATTTCCCTGATTGCTTTGATTGTTCCAATTCCCTTATTTTTTTGAGTGTTCCAACCACCTTGCTTGTTTAAATTCCAATTTCCGTGATTTCGTTGTGGTCTCCGTTGTTGTAGATTCATCCCTTGATTGTTGTTGCTTTTCCCTTGGAAGTTGTTCACATATTGTACCTCCTCTTCTTGTTCATTGTACGACGCATCTTGATCAAATCCACTATCATCTTGAACATAATTTTCCACATGGTTTTGCACTTGAGGACCCTTTTACCTTCTCTTATTTATATCATACTAACTCCCTCCATTGCATTGACTTGCTTAGGATCTTACACTTTTTGAAGTCGAGCTTTGCCTACTTGATTCATTGTAGTGGTCAAGTAGGTAATTGCTTGCGCATGATCATGTAATCCTTTATGCAAGTAAATCATATTTGGATCACCTTGAGTAACATTTTCGCCACTTTGCCATACCGATGAAGAATCTGCCATTTTATCAAGAATCTCACAAGCTTCCGCAAATGGTGCTGTCATGAAATTTCTACCAGCAAGTTAGTTGACTACACATTGATTTGTAGTATTCATCCCCGTATAGAAAGTTTGTTGACTAGTCTCCATCATGTCACTTTGGGCACTCGTTCACTATAGTATTGTACCTCTCCCATATCTCATGCAAAGGCTCATTGGGTTCTTGTTTGAAAGCTAGAATTTCATCCCTACAAGTTGCCATATGCCCGAGAGAAAAGAACTTGGAAATGAATTTCTCAACAAATTCATCTCATGTATGGATAGAATGATTTGGCAACCTCTCTAACCAATCCAAGGCATTTCCCCATAGATAGAAAGGGAATAGCCTCAACCTCAAAGAATCCTCAAATACGTTTGTCTATTTACTCCCCAAGATTGCGTCAACAAACCCTTTCAAGTGCTTGTACGCATTTTGACTTGGAGCCCCGGTAAAGAATCCCCATTGCTCTAGCAATGTAAGCAAGACATTTGTAATTTGAAAGTTGTCTACCCTAATTCGAGGGAGAGAGGGGGCTATGGAACTTGCATACCCTTCATTTGGCAACACCCAGTGTACCGCTGCTCTTAGAGAAGGTGGGGTGGAACCGAAATATTGTCTTGAGGTGGCTGGCATCATCTATTTTCTTGTGGTTCAAGAGGAACCTCTTTGACTTTGTCATCAATCCCGTCATCCCCCAATGGCATGTTTCCAAGAGGATTATTGTTATTGAGAGACATTGTATCACCTACAATTGTTTCAAAAAAAGATTAGTAACCTAGAAGGAAAGGAAAACAAATCACAAAAAAAACCAAATATATAGCTAAATCCATTATTAGCTCCACGACAACGGTACAAAAAATTGATGTCGAACAAGTTCACACCTTAAATTCGGGTTATGGAGAAATTGATGCAATTATAATTACCCAAGTAGGAGTCGAGATTGATTCCTCAGGGAGCTTATATAGGGTTAGTTATATACTCGGACTAACCGTATCATGTGTACAAAATGCACTTCCACATACTTTGTTATTTTTTTTACTTCTAAATTAAGCTATTGTTTGCAAATGTAAAACTAGAGAATGATATTTTTTGTGTTGTTGTTCAAGCTTGTAAAAGATCTAAGGCTGTGACTTCTACCTAGGTGTTTGCCTAATGGGTTGTGGGCATTAGAGTGGGTTTTGTTGTTTGGGTCATAACATACCAATCAACACTTAATTACCCACTCAATATCTCTCGGTAATAGAGTGGTATTGTCCAATTTGTCTTTCTCAAGCCCAAATGGGTAATTTACAAAACAATTGATAGATGCTCAAGTCAAGTTTTACAATCTCTAGATTCAAACCATCCATGAAAATACCTCTATTTCTCACACAAAAACTAGCTCCTTTTTAACCTAACCATCACCCAAAAGCTAACCTTTAACTACCACAAAAATCAGCTCAAACACAATCCCCTAATTAGCAACAATGAGCTGAAAAATAGTCACGAAAATCACCCAAAAACCAGCTCCACTCCCCCCTCCCCCCCCCCCCTCCAAAAAAAAAACAACCCAAAAAAACATAGTTGAAACCATCTCACAACTTCAAAAAATTCAGCTACGAAATCCACCAAAAAAACCCATAAATGGTGCTAAAATATAACTAAAATAACCTAGAAACAACAACTCAAACTGCTGTCAATTTCGCCAAACATCTATCAAAACAACCCCTGTTTTGTTCCTTTTCTCCACCGCAAATTCTACCTCAACACAATCATAAAACCTCATCCTTAAACACCCTACAAAGCCCAGTAAAAACAATTTGAAATAGCCCTTTTTTGGACTTAAAATAGTGTCAACAATGGATGTTCGAGCTTGCCATTGAGGTCTCAAGTCGATGGTTTCGTTCGAGGTTGTACTCAAATTTTTGGTTCAAGAGTTTCAAAATCTTTAAGTTGTTGTAGTCTAAGATGAAAGCTAATAAAAAGTTCAATTTGTATCTCCTTTCTTAATAGTATGTTTGCTCTAGTTGCTCTTCATCAAATGCTCCAATTTGTTCCTATGTTCAGATAAATGTTTCCTATTTTGATTTATTTAGTTATTGTGGTATATTGAGGCCTTGTTTGCATTAATAAAATAGAATATAGTAGATAATCTCTTTACTTTGATTATGTTTATAAGTTGAATGCTAAGTAGGTTATTGTAACGACTCGGCTGGTCGTTACATAAGTTACCATTTTGTTTTCGCCATTTATGATTATTTATGTCGTTTTCAGCAATATTATATGGTATCGGATTGGTTGGTTTGGGTTCGGAGTAGTTTTGGAGAGGTTTGAGACACTTAGTATCTTTTGAGTAAGCTTAAGTTGGAAAAGTCAACCTGATGTTGACATATATGAACAGATGAAAAAAAAAGAATAAGAATTAAAATCTTACCTTATATTAATCTTTTTTTATCCATCTCATAAAAAAAATTGGATTTGTTGTTTGGTGTATTTATCTATTTTAGATCATTGAAATCGTTGATGATTCAATTAAAAAAGAAAGAATTATCTTTTTTCTTTCCTAAGATGATCAAAAGTGATCTTTAACTATCAAATTTTCTTCAAATAATGATGTCGAAAAGGGAACTTTCTAAATTTGCTAAATTTAGAAATATAAATAGAAAAGGTCTCAGGCGTGAATTCTAATAGTTCGATAGCTTTGTTAGATGATTTGGGACTTAGGAGCATGATCAAAATGTATTTGGAGGTCCGTGGTAGATTTAGACTTGGATTGGTGAAATTGGAATTTTGGCGCTTTTCAGTGGGCAGTGAAAACTTTGATATCAGAGTCAGAATGGAATTCTGGAAGTTGTGATAGGTCTTTTGTGTCATTGGTGACGTATGTTCAAAATTTCAGGTCTTTCAGTTGTGGTTTGATAGACTTTTTGATCGAATGCGGAATTTCAAAGTTTTTGAATTCTTAGGCTTGAATCCGAAGATGTTTTGATGATTCGATGTTGTTTTGAGTGTTCCGAAGATTGGCGCAAGTTTGAATAGTGGTATATGACTTGTTCGTACTTTTAGGTGAGATCCTGGTGTCCTTGGAATGGTTTTAGATGGTTATTGGAATATCGGAAGTTGGAGAATGCAGTTGAAGCTGCTGGTTCTGTCATAACCGCTCATGGGACTACATGTGCAAAGACCGCAGAAGCAAGAAAGGGCCGCAGAAATAGTTGGGCAGGATAGAAGCTGGAGCTGAGGCGCACCTACGAGCCCGAAGGTGCGGTAGGTTAATTGTAGGTACAGACGAGAGGTTTTAAATAAAAATATACATAAGCGATGGATTTTCTGCATGTGCGAAAATACATGGGCAGAAACTATATAAACTTGCCTTTGCAAAATTTGGTTTATTTAAGCATGAAATATGATAACAAGGGTGAAAAATTTAGAACTTAGTGCTTGAAATTGAATAGGTAAAATTGGGGAGCTGAGGGACCTTTTGAGGTTCGATTTTGATGTTCTTGGTATGTATGGACTCATGGGAGGTAAGGGTTCTATTGATGTGATTTTTATCGGATTTCGAGATGTGGGCCGGGGGATTGGGTTTGACAAATTTCAGATCTTTTTTATATAATTTGATTATTGTTGCATGGGCTTCCTTCCCTTAGCATACATTGATGTTATGATTCTGATTTTGGATAGATCCGACGCGAGTTGAAGCTCAGTCGAGAGGCAAGGGCAAAGCGAAGTAGGATTTCATTAGGTTTGAGGTAAGTAATGATTGTAAATCTAGACCTAATGGTGTGAAACCCCGAAATTTTGTACTATTTTCATAAATGAGGTGATGCACATGCAAGGTGACGGATGTGTGGGCGTGCACCCCCGGGGATTGCGACTTGGTCCATACCTTGGCGACTAAATAGTTGCGTATTTTAATATACTATACATGATATCCTTGTGTTTTAGAAATGAAATTGTTAAGTTGGGCTGAATGACATGTTTGAGGCATTTGTGCCGAATATTTTAGAACCTTAGGGGGTATTATACTACTTTGTTCACACTGTTTTGAATTGAAAGCATATTCCCAATCTTGTTTTTCCTATTTGTTTGTTTGATCCGGTTTCATTACTCTAATTCTTAATGTATGAAAATTATTTGGGTTGAGTTTCCCTTATTTTCACTAAAATGCCCAAGTGGCTGTGAGGTTAATGACTGAGAGAGGTTGAAGACCTAATGGTAAGGATTAATATATATATATATATATATATATATATATATATATATATATACATATATATATATATATTGGATTGGGCTGCATGCCGTAGCGATGTGATGCTTGTATAGTAGGAGTCCTTGTAGAGTTTGTACACCCCAAGTGAGCGTAATCGACTATATATTATGGATCGGGCTGCATGCCACAATCATTATTATTATGAGGTATATATTGAGCCGGAGTGCTGAGTGCGAGTAGTGATTGATGAAAACTAAGTCACGAGTGACTGAGAAGCTTACCCGAGAGGCTATACTTATGAGTGCTAGGGCAGCACCTGCCCGAGTTCAAGATCAGGTCCTAGCTGCGGACGCTCCAGCAGAACCAGCTCAGGAGCCGGCTAAGCCGATCGTTATTCTAGGCCTTTAGGAGGCCCTAGCCAGATTCTATAAGTATGTATATTGATAACCAATTTTTCTCGGTATATTTTAAATATGCAAAATACGTTTAAAATATCATGTATATGCATATATAAGCACATCCCAAGGTTTTATTATTTTTTCTTAATTTTTAATGATTTTTAAATCAATTTATGGCCATATTTTTATCAAGAAAATTCAATAATATATTTAAATTTATAATTTTGGTGATTCATTTATTGTATAATTGCGATATTAGCTACTTTTAAGATATAATTGTGTTTGTATTTATAAAATTAACTTCAATATTTTTAATTTAATAGTTCTGTATTATTAATTATTTTTTACTTTCAATTTATTTTCAAAATTTAGTATACTATTTATTATAAAATAAATAAAGGAAAAGAGGCTCTTTTAATGTTAGCCAATTTTTATTTCAATTTTGGCCAGATTTGGCACCCCAAACAAACTGAGCCTGAGGCCTAATAACCTTGAACCAAATCCTAATCTCCCCGACCCATGACCATTTTAAAACAATCCGCCTGGATCCCCATTCAATCTAGGGCGTTGATCAAAATGATCAACGACAGCCATTTAACTTTTCCCTTTTTAATTCCATATTAACCCCAAACCCTAATAATTTTCAGTGGTAGCCGCCTTTGAATCCCTGCTTCTTCCATTTTTCTCTCATGCTCCTCACAAACCCTAGTTGTCGCGTTTAATCACCACCCAAAATCGACCAAATACATAGCTTGAGAAACCACTGAAGGCATGTACTTGCCTCTTATGACTTTTACCTACTGGATTATTATGTTTTCAAAACCAAAACTTGAGGAAGGTTGGTCCAGACCTCGGATGCGTTCAGTCCTATATGCGTTTCAGGCCATATTTGACCTAGTTTCGGCCAGCTATGGCTATTCAAGCCTGACTCTTGACTTCTCCTACTTAGATCAATGACTTTCCAAGCCTTTCTCACCATCTGGATTCTTCTTAAACCCTAACCTTCGAGGTTCTTCTGATTCTTTTAGATCCGTTGTAGATTTATGCTTTCTCTAAAGCTTTTAAACGTTTTCTCAAGGTTTCTTTCAAAACTTTACCTTCAAAAACATTTATCTTCTTTTGATTTAGGGTTTGTTAAGTTATTGCGAAGCTTTTCTAATTTTTAATATGTTCTATTGGTTTCTTTATGCTGTTCTCCTACTGTTCTTCCTTATGTCGTTCTTCTATTATGTTTCTTTATATTGTTCTTCTACTTTGTTTATTTATGTTGTTCTTCTACTGGAGTGTGCATATTTAAGTCTTAGTTCTTTCTTAAGGTTTCTGATTTTTTTTTCTTCGTTGATATTTGTTGATTCCCAATTTCTTCATCTATATTTTTATATATGCAAAATACTTTCAAAATAATATATATATATATATATATATATATATATATATATATATATATATATATATAAGCACCAAGAGTTTTAGTATTTTTTCCAAGTACTAAAAGATTTTTAATATCAATTTTTTGTCCATTTGAGCAATACAAAGTCAATAATTATTCTCAAAATTATCCATTTTGGTGAATAATTTATTTTATTCCCTCATTTATTCTAAAATATAGTTAAGGTAATTTTTTGTATATTTTTTACAAATATATTTGGCATTTAAAAGCTAAAGTGCACATAATTATATATTTAGCCTATTTTAAGATTAATAGCATTTTTATAATTATAAAATTGGTTCAAGTGTATTTAAATTAATATTTATTTATTAGTTACTAATTCATTACTTTAAATTTAATTTCAAAATTATTTTTACAATTTTTATAATTAAAGGGAAAACTGGCTATTTAGTATATAGCCCCAATTTATTTCAATTCTATTCCCATTACATTTCAATTTTAGCCCCCAATTGACCCAACCTTAACCCCCAATTGGACCAGGCCAATTTTAATTTTAACCCAACCCCATAACTCGTTTAGCCAACCCGCCCGTGTTCTTTTAATCCAGGTCGTTTATCCTTTTGATCAATGGCCACGATTGCCCATTTCCTTTTTTAATTTCCCCAACCTTAACCTAATCCCCTCATTTCAATAAGTTAGCCGCCTTTGAATGCTCTATCTTATCCTCTCCGACTATAACCTCACGGAATCCATGGCTTCTCAGCCCATGGATGGCATGTACTCACACCCCCTCCACCGTTAAACCTTGATTATTCAAAGTTTTGAGGTCTAAACTCGATGGTGTTCTTTCAAATCTTCTCAGATTCATGGCATTGAGGCCTATCTGGCCTCGCTCCGGTGTATCCAAGCATCATGAGTATTTCTGCCCTCTCCAACCCAAGATCAGACTTTCTTCCAAGCCTTTTTTATTTTCTTGGATTTCTCTGAAACCCTAAGCTATTTGAGGTTTTTCTCTGGTTAGTTTCTTAAGCTATGTTATATATGTGTTCCGTTGGAGTTTTAAAATGTTTTCCAAAACTTTTTCTTTCAAAATTTGTTTCTCTTCGATTTAGGTCTCTGAAGAATTTCAAAATGTTTCTCTAACTCTTCTTCTTCTTTTCTTTGTGTGAATCTATTTATGCCATGTTTTATGTTCTATTTTATGCCTCACACGTCCTTCTCCTGGTTCTTATGTTTGCCTTATTGCGCATATTCTTCTATTGTGCTTCGTTCTTCTTTCTACTGGTTTCTATATCATGCTTTCACACGTTTATCTTATGTGTTCTTTTACCCTGTGTTTCCTTACGATATTTTCTACTAAGCTCTTAGTTCTTTATTTTGCCTTATTTTGGACTTTGGTTGAGTTCTTTCTAGATATCGTTCATCTACTGTTTCCTTAAGTTTATACTACCTATTTGTCCTCTGAACTTGTTTAAGTTCCAAGTTTTTCTTAAAACATGTTCTTTAAGTTTCAAATTAGCTTTTAGACTATGTTTATTTTGAACCTGCTATTTTACCTGTTTGTTTTCTCATGAGTCTCTGAAAGAGACTTCCGAGCCTATTTCAGTTATTTGTCTTGTCATCTCTGCATCTTATTCGAGTTGAAACCCTAGGATTTGGGGTTTTTTTGCGAGTTTGATCTTGTGTTTGGACTAGAGTTCTATTGTGGAACCCTGGAATCTCTCAAACTAAGTCTGAGCGTATGTATTTAATCAAAGCCTCTTTCTTTGTGACTTTGAACTTTTCTATACTACATTCTTTCTAATTAGGTTGACAGTTCCTTCTTGTTTGACCTGTCTATATGCTTTATATATGAGGAATTCTTCCTTCAAAAAGTGTTTTGCCAATTTGTAATTGACTCAAAATTCCTTTTAATAAGGTTCAGGTGATTGATACAAATTTTCTTTAATTAAACATTTCTTCATCTTTTCTAGTTGGATTCATTCATACAACAACTCAATTTCTGACTCTTACTGGCTGTTGATTAATTGTCTTTATCTTATTTGCACAAACCGTGTTGCTATCAAACTGTTCCCTTTAGTAGTTTCTGTGTATTTTCCCTACTTGTACTACTTTGAAAAAGATTTTGTTCATATTCTTTCCTTATTTCTACCAATTTGAAATGAGAATGCCTTAATTAAAGGAGACCTTATGTAATTGATTTCAAAACTCTTTTCTTACCTTTTTCTTACTTTCTTTCTCTGCTATAAAGGGAACGACCTTTCAGCACTTTAAGACATCTGGAGTCTAATACTCTAACATTTGTTGAACACTTTCAATTTCAATACTCCTGCACCCTCACTCTCTTCTGAAATCTTCTGGCTAAGTGTTTGCAATTTGGCTTTACTACTGCTCTTCATCTCTATGTTTTCCTGAAACTGGTATGTTCTAATTTCATTTTCTGCCTTATCACTATGTGTGTGCTTTATATTTCCTACAATCTTGTCTATTTTGCTGCTTATGTTCAGTATTAAATATATTGTTCTCCTTGCATCTGCTGCTGTTATGAATTCCCCATACCCTTATTCCCATATATATATTTTTTGAGTTAAAGCTCAGGCCTGGCAGTATCCCAATTATTGCTAATGTCTGGACTTGACCCTTTAATGGATCCTAACTCCTAAACAATGTGTCTAATAGGCTGGTTGGGGTGTGCCGGCACTCCTAATTGCTAGGTATGACCACCATCCCGTCATGGCTTTTCCCAATAATCCCCTCTATGAACTTGCACTCTCTCTTAGATTCTATGTTCTACATGAGCCTTGCCTTGAGACCTTGAGCTCCCTCTAAACTTGAACATTTGAGGGCTGGCCCTTCCACACTACTATAATATGATTGTACAATATATTTGGATGTAAACACTGCAGGGAGTCCATTAGAGACTCTTAGGGAGCTCTGACACATCCCAAATAAAAGAAAGGCTTTGGAATCTGCTCTTTGGAGTTGGTTTACTTCATGCTTTAGACAGAAGTCTAAATTCGGCTCTCCTTGGCTGGGATTTTAGCTTTCTGATGTATTTTGATTACTTTTCTGAATTCATTCAAGGCTCTAATAATTTTTAATAACTTATGGGGTTAATAGTGAAAAACAAGAGGGTTACTTATTGTATGATTAGGTATTTACTTCTGCACTTTCATATAAAAAATTCTGCTTTAAGTCATGCATATTCACATAGAAATCTTGTTTTAAGCTCTACACTTCTACAATTTCATATAGGAATCCTGCTTTAAGTCATGCATTTTCATATAGAAATTTTGTTTTAATATCTGCACTTCTACACTTTCATATAGCAATCTTGCTTTAATCATGCATTTTAACATAGAAATCCTGTCTAAGTTCTGCACTTCTACACTTTTATATAGAAATCCTATTCTAGGTTCTGCACTTTTGTATTTGTTTTCTAAAGCCATGTTTATGAACTTCTTCCCTTTTGCATCTTAGATTTCCTGTGTTTTAGTGGTGTGTTTCATACATAATATATCATATCGGCATTTCTGCATCTCATATTGAGAACATGTCTATAGGATGTTACATTCTTGCCTATCATATCGAAGCATGTCTATAAACTTCCTGAATTCTACATACGTATCATCACTAGGCAAATAATATAAAGGTTTTAATAATAAAAATTAATACTCTAGACACCAAGCCTATATGATTTCTGTGTTTCCATTAAGGTTAAAATCAGTCATGATAAGAAAGCGTGCCTATATGAGTAAATAGGCCAATCTGAATCCCTCAACTCATTTATATGTTTACAATTAGTAACAACAGTGGTTAAATGCTTGCAGAACTTATGTTCATGCTGTTAATAAATCTGCTTCTGAAATCAATATCCTTCTCTTGTATTTAGATACTATGCCTTTAGGTCTCACCTAGCCAAGCTATGAGGTAAATTAGTTAATAGAATCAGACTCTATTAATTCCAGCCAGCAGGCAGGTCCGATTTTGGTTTCTTATTTAAAATGTGTAATAAACAAGTCTGCCCCCTCAACGTTTAAGTTTAATTCAGACCATAACCAATATTTGCAAGATATGCTAAATAACTTGTCCTTAAGTGAGGAGGACTTTTTGGGCCTTTTAAGTTGTTATGTGTTTCTCATAATATGCTTTATGTGTTTTTGATTGTCGCATTAGAATTTGTCCTTTTAAACCATACAAAACCCAAATTTCCTTCCATTTAGGACTAGTAGTCCCAAATGCCTCTAGGAATGATAGGATTGGGGCGGGTATTAACATGCAATAAGTAACAAAATCATTCCGTGTTTAATGCCTCAACGGGGTGGGAAAGGGTAGATATGGATATGATGATAAGTGTGCTAATACCACGTGTAGCCCCTATTTTGAGGAGTGGTTACCGGCATTGCACTGAATTGATCCATATTATATGTGAACCTAGGACCCCCCTTCCTTTTATTTGTTTATCGCTTTTCAGAAATTTTCAACCATTTCCTCAAAATTTCAACTTTCTTTATTTTTTCCTCAAACATTAACTTATTTACAGCCATTGTGTGACAATCCCTCATATTTGAAATCCTTGTTTGCCTATTTGTTACTTATAATTGAAGTCACAATTCTAGCATGGCCGGAAACCACACTAGTGGATCTTGAGGGCTGCCTAACACCTTCCCCTCGAGATAATTTATAGCCCTTACCAAATCTTTGGTTTCTAAATCAAAACCTTCTTATTTTACTAATGCACTTAATCATTAGGTGGCCACTCTTCAATTCAAAAACCCAATTCCTAAAAAGGAACGAGTTGTCTTGTTAAATGTCATAAACCCGATTTTGCGAGAAAGTGGGGGCATCGACAATATTTTTTCCTGATTCTCTTGTCTTTCATTTCTACTTGATTGATGGTGAAAACCCTAAAAATTGGGGGTTCGTTCGAGTTTTGAGGCTATTTGCTATGTGATTTTCTTTTTCCTCATCTCTGAACTTGTTTGGTTTTAAAAACCATAACTTTCTTTGGACATATTCGAGTACATGAAGGTGCTTCATCAACTATTTGACTGAGTTTCAAAATATTTATTTCAACTATTGTTTCTTTATATGATTCTGACTTCCTGCTAAACGCTATAAGACTTTTTACTTGACCCTTTTTGCATGCTATTTGATACGCCCTCTTCTCTGTTACTGAGGTAACTACCACTTTCCTATAATCCACTACTTACTTGTTTTGTGATTGCATGACACTTCTCTTTGCCATAGATTCAGCCCTACAAGCGTAATATTTATTCACTCTTTTTAGGCTAAATTTCTCTCTCAAAATAAACCTTTATTGTGTACTGATTTTAGACCTTAAACCTTTATTGTGTACTGATTTTAGACCTTCTCGTGTAAGTTTTATTGATTCTTTTCTTGTTTACTAATTTTCCTCTTTCTTGAGTTGATTTGAAATCTTTCCTTAGCCTTTGATTCTCCTGTTTCTGACTTGGTTTTTTGTGTATTCATGAACCAGTAATTTCGAATCACTATCTCCTTGATTTACTATGTATTGATGAGTTTACAGTGTTTCTTGCCTTATTTGGTTAATCGAGTATTTCAAAGATTCTTCCATTAATTAAACCCCTGTGTATTTACCCCTAATTGTCGACTTTGCACAAGATGCTTACTTGATTTCTTTCCTTAAACGTTTCTTTCCACTACTGTTTGGTTTTAACTCCTTGATTAAAGGAAGTATTTGATGCTAATTGATTTTTTTAATTGATACATAGTTCCATAATTATTTTTTTCCCTTACTTTCTACCTATTTTCAAACTATATTTACCCTGCTTTTTATAAACACACAAAAAAAGGAACACTTTGAGTTCTATAAAGCACTTACATACAAAAACACTCTTAGTTTCTGAACTCATGCTTATACACAAAAAATATTCTCTATTGTTACTTGTACTGTGGTCTACTTTTAAGTTGTGTTACTCGTTTTTACTACATCTGGCTATTTGAAACTGGTATGTCCTTATTTAGACTTTCAGCAGCACAACAATATGTTTAATTATTATTTTTTAACCTTCTTGTCTGGCTACTGATAGTGTTCAATTCATTGCTTATTTTAGGATGTAGTTTCCTTTTGACTATTCTGTACCTACTATGCGTCCTAAATATTTTTTATGCTAATGGTTTGTTTGAGGCATGACAGTATTAAGTATTGTTGTGTATGATTCAAACTTGATCCCCTGGGATCTTGACTTCTATGTTACCATTGTATGTGGTGTATTTTGGCTGATTTTGTAACCATAACAACACTCCCTATTGTTGTGCATGCCCAGAATTAGCTAATGCCTAAGTACATAGGCTTTTTGGCAATTTCACCAATCCTTGAACCCTTTGTATGACTTGTTTATGGTTGTTTCCCAGCACCTCTTCCCCTCATCTTTACTTTATTAGTTCTCTAAAACTTTTTTTCTTCACCTGTACTATTTCTTAGACTTTAAGTTCTGCACCCCTCTTGTGAGCCTTGCCTTGGGACCTATTGAGCTCCCTCAAAACTAGGACACTTGAGGGCTGTCCCTTCCATATCGCACTTGTCCCTATTCTGGTGATGTAATTTGGGTGTGAGCACTAGTCGGAGGCCCATTAAGGCTCTTACAGAACTTTGACACACTCAAATTGGATAAAGGCTTTTGATCTATGATCTTTGAGTTGGTCTATCTCATAATTCATAGATGAAGTCAAAACCATGTTTCCTCTAGTCGTACTTTTCTGATGTAATTCATTTCTAGTTTGTAATAAGTTGAAATAAACATTTGAAGTTAGATAACGAAAAAGGGTGGGTAACTATGCATGTAAAGGGTATAAATCATGCCTATAGGACTTTTACGATTCTGCATATTCAAGAATAACCTAGAAATCATGTCTATGAGGCTGCTCTAAATTCTGCATATTCAACCATATATAGAGACCATGCCTATATGACTGTTATAATTCTATATATTCAAACGTCACCTAGAAATCATGTCTATAGGAATGTTCTAAATCTACATATTCAAATACATATAGAAACCATGCCTATTGGAATGGTTTAATTAAAACTGCATTAAATACCATGTCTATAGGTTTAATTCAAACTGCATTACACACCATGTCAATAATTTTTAAAACAAGTTCTGCATTTTAGATGCCATGTCTCTAGGTTTAAAAACAAGTTTTGCATTTTAGATACCACGTCTATAGATTTAAAAACAATTTCTGACTTCTAGATACCATGTCTATAGGTTTGAAACAAGCTTCTGCATTCATATACTATGTCTGTGAGTCGGCAAGGTGTAGAAAATATGCCAATAGAAGTTTCATTATGAATCTGATTCGCTTCGCTCAATGTTAGCTATAAAATCAGTAATATATAATATCACCAGAAGAACATGTAATCAATCTATTAATTCTGCACCTCTTTTGATAATCCAAGTCCTTCACATAACCAAAATTTAGCAAGCATGTCTATAGGATTTTGTCTGTACACTTAGGCAAGCCTTAGACTAATAACTAAGAGCTAAATATTCTTCTGTTAATTATTACAGCATGTAGGCAAACCTGATTTCGGCTTCTTATCTGAATTATGTAATAAACCAATCTTCTTCAACTATTAAACTCCCTCGCCTTTAATTTTCATCAGACCTATCCAGTATGTGCAAGGCATGCTAATTATATGCTTTTTCTATTCAAGGAGGTATATTTGAGCCTATGCTTGCTTATATGCCTTTTCCCATAATATGCAATACATATTTTATTTGATGCCTTAGAGTTTTACCTTTTGAAAACTCATACAAGTCTAACATTCCTCCCTTTTAGGATTAGTAGTCCTAATGCCTTCTGAACTAATCGGAGTGGGACGGATAATAGCATGCAATAAGTAATCTAGACCAATACGTGCCTTAAATACCTTAACGGGGTGGGAAGGGTAGATATGGATATGATGACCACACGATAATGTCACATGTAGCCGCTCACTGAGGAGTGATTACCGGACATTGTGTGAGGTGATCCTTATTTTTAATAAACCTAGGACCCCCTTTCTTTTATTCTTTATTTCTTTTCATCATTTTAACTCTTTGTCTTAAGAATCAGCTTTTCTAATTGCTCTTTCAAACCTTGTTTACTTTCAAACCTTTATGTGTTGGAATCCCCACATATTTGAGCCTTATTTTTTTACATGTTAATTGCACAAAAATTCATAATAATTGTCTGGCCGGGAACCGAACTAGTGGATTCTAAGGGGTGCCTAACACCTTCCCCTTAAAATAATTCAATTCCCTTACCTAATCTTTGGTTGTTCAAATCAAACTATTTTGGTGTCCTAATGCACCCTAATCATTAGGTGACAACTTTTCAAGTTCAAACTCAGTTCCCAAAAGGAACAAGTTGTCACTCTAGATGTCATAAACCTAATTTCCGCGGAGGAAAAAGGGGCGTGACATCATGGCGACTCTGCTGGGGATAAGTAGGTATTTAGCATCTCAGACTATTATTGTGAATCTATTCACGTTTATGTGCAAATTATTTGTTTAATTCCTTTAAGAATTCAACTCCCTTTTCAATTATGCAACTGAATTGTCTTCTGTTTCTTTCCCTTTTTTTTCTTTACTTTACTACTGCTTTAAATTATGAAAATTGTTGTATTTACCGCTCTCTTAACGTGCAAATACATGACAACATGTCTTTAATTACTGCATAAATATGCTCAATATCATATCCTTCTCATGCCAAACAAAATTCTATAGCAACACATATAATGAGTTGTTGCTCTCTTATGATATTATTACCCTCCTAAATTTGGAAAATGCATATTTGCGATAAAACCAGTCGATCAATGGTATATTCTACAGTTTCGTGCCTTTCCCCCTTGAGTTGTTCGCTCAAGGGTACTAGTCTAAAACCCCATATATACCTTAATCTATTTTAATTGTGCATGCATCATGGTCAAACCTGGCCAAGTCAGTTATGTTGTCCGCATAATGACTCTTTAAGGTAGCCTTGTCAAAAGTCCATTGGGTTTCCCTAAGCCCCAACGGACACTGCCATGTTATGTGCATTCATTTGGAGAACTAAATGCTTCTATGCCAATTGTTGATACTAAATAGTTGAGTCTGGTGGGGGTAAGGTCCTAACCCTTTTGTTTTGCAGAAATATGAGGCACGAAGTCCCTAGATTCTACATAGTTACCCACATCCACCCAAAAATGCTAAGCTGGTAGGAGGATCTTCACTTTAGTGATCAGACTTCTGTCCAGAAATATATGGAAAATCTACCTTTTCTCTTGGATATTCAAGCCAACAACAAAATTATAGAAGCTGGAACATTGTTATTGAATTGTGAGAGGTCCGTTTTCTGCTCAGGGAACATTTAAATGACACCTTTGCTAGAAGAGATAAGAGGTTTGGCTGGTATACCATGGGAAACTCTGGGTCTACTAATGCTTGAGAACCGCGAGGGTAGGGGTCTCCTCAAAATAATGGGTTTGAACAAATGACATGTCTGAAAGACTCCTATATCCCATTGATTATTTGTACATGTGGTACGATCACAACAACTCCTAGCGTACCTATCCTGACGAGTTTGCCATCACAAGACTAGGGCATATTCACCGAAGTGCCTTTGTATTCATGTTTTATTTCTTGGGATTAATCGTGTTCCTAATGAAGAAAGCAAGAATCCACATCAGGCTAGCTATGGTAACTAAGACATTAGTGGAAGGAATTGGCGGGCAACCATTCAGTATTGTGCCCATGATTATTGCAGAAATGTACCGAACCCTAGAAAAATATCAACGGGAAGCCAAACACTTTGAATGGTGCAATTTGCTACTTCAAATTTGGCTCATGGAGTATCTCAAAAGGGGTGAATATCAACAAGAGATTCAGTGAAGAGACTGGGACGATCATATTGCTTTTCATCACCCAAAGCGAATGAATTACATGACCAATATGTTCACCCAACTAGGAAATGCAAGAGAATGGTCCGAGCTCTTCAAAAAATCTAAATGAGGACCAGTTACAATAGATGTTCGAGTGGTTTCCAGCCAAAGAGTTCATCACCCGATCCAGGGATGTACCATTTCTGATGTTGATCGGTCTGAGAGGAACATACCCTTACGTCCCTCTTCAGATTATGAGGCAAACGGTAGGAAATAGGATATACCCAGGGTCAACAAGATGAGTCATTTTTGGGCTGACTTCCAGGATGATGATAGCCCTTACAAGTGCCAAGCTCAGTATATGTGGCACTGCAAGATCATCATAGAAAAGGATACCATCGAGCAAGATATATACCACGCCAGTTGTGCTCCCTATTATTCTGGCTAGTAGCAGGATAGCATGATGGCCTGGGCCAACCTGGGGTTATTCAAGGTCATAAGATCATAGATGAAAAGGCCGATGCACAGGTCAAATACAATCAACTACTCAAGAGGATCCATATATTCAAGAGCGAGCATCATAAGATACAGGAATCTAATCAAAACCTAATTGAAGAATGTAAGGATATGGCTGTTAGGGCCAACAAGTTATTGGGATAATTGGTGCGAGGTATAGTGGAGTTCGAGAAAAAATTTCTTAAGAGGGTCGAAGAATGGCAAAATGCTAAGGGAAATGAAGGCGGACATCTCTCCAGAGCCTACCTACTACTAGAACTTCGCGAGTTAGGGAAGCTATTCGATGGAGCCAGGGATGCCAAATCTAGGGAAGGTCTTTCTGGGACCAAATAGACTGGAGTTTTTCTCCTTCTTTTATGAAATGTAATAAGGCCAATGGCCATTAGTGTCTTTTATTTCCTGTTATTTAGTGTCGATTTGGGATCTGTCTACTTTTTATCAATGAAGTGAGGCATTGAGCATTCCATGTTATCCAAATCAACTTGTTGCTAGGCCTACCTCGAGCACAAAGAGGTCCCCAAATTATGACACGCTTACATTCATGTACTATGTATTTAAATATTGCAACATTTTTTATGATCCTCGCTGACTTGTTACCTTTTAAATTTTTACTTTTTGTTTATTCCCCTGCCCAAAGTTTAATTCGTGCAATTTGGAAAAATAATCTTATCTCAGGAGATCTAGGGGCCCTCTACCCACTCCTGCTCTCAGTCATGTCAAAAATAAGAACAAAGGGAATATGGAAGATTTAAATAACGCCATAAAGGAAAACTCAACTGATCGGGTAGAGGTCACTCATGGTCACGGTGCTTTGGTACGTAAGGAAAATGCATCCCAACTTGAACAAAAGTTACTGAAATTCCAAGAAGAACTTGACCAGGTTTAGAATCTGGCGAATCTGTCATTTTCCCTCACTACTCCAAATGATAATTTTCCAAATGCTCAGAATCCCACACCTCCATAAAATATACCAAAAACGTAAAACCATCCCGCTCCTCACCACCAATGCAATGCCTGCCATACCTCAAATAACACCCCATTGCTCATCCCAGAACTCCAGAACTCCATAAATGACCACTGCCATACCCAAAATAATACCCCCATCTACATGGAGACTATGCCACACTCCACCCAGCACATCTCAAACACACCCGAGTTTGATAATAAAGACCTGCTCATCAGATACCTGGTCGAAGAGCTTAAGAAATTGACTAGCCGAATCCAGGGTGTTAAAGGAAGTAAGGGAATTGAAGGGCTAAATTACAAAGGTCTTTCCATACAACCCGCCGTTGAACTATCCGAGGGGTACAAGCCTCCTATGTTTGAGATGTTTGATGGTACAAGGGACCCAAGGGTACATTTAAGAACATACTGTGACAAGCATGTTGGAGTCAAAAACAAGAAAATCCACAAGAAGCTTTTCATGTGGAGCTTTAAGGGAGATGCTTTATCTTTGTACATTAGCCAAGATCCGAAGAAGTGGTCGAACTGGGTATGAATTGCATATGACATTATGAAGAGGGTTCATATTCAACACAGAGAATGCACTGATGTGTTTTATATTCAAAACCTCAAGAAGAAGCCCTCAGAAACATTCCGCGAGTATGCTACTCGCTAGAGGTCCGAAGCTGCTAAGGTTAGACCTGCCTTACTTGAGGAACAAATGAGAAAATTCTTTGTTCGAGCTCAAGACCCACAACACTATGAAAGGTTGATAATGATCGAGGGCCACAAATTTGCTGACATTATCAAACTGCGAGAAAGGATCGAAGAGGGCATAAAAAGCGGTATGGTTATGAACTTTGAGGCCTTACTAGATACAAATATGGCCTTACAATTAGGAGTGTATCCAAGAAAAGGGACATAGGAGCTGCAATGGCGGCACAAAGAACCAAATCTCCCGTCAAATATCAAACATACTGAATGACTCCACTCACATATCACCCTACTCCAACCTACCAAGCACACTCTTCCTCTAACCAAGCTCCACCACCAACTTATCAATCACCTCCCCTACCACATATCAGCGTACTTCACCCAGATGATCCCAACCCACACATGTTTACCAAGGCTACAATTCTCAATAATCCCGCTATGAGTCCCCTCTCGCATGCCAAAACTTCCCTAGACCTCGACCAAACTTTGACCGAAGGCCTCTATAATAATACACAACTATTGCTAAAGCTATTGACCAATTATATGAAAGTATCAAAGCTGCTGGTTATGTCACCCCTATCAATGTTGCTCCAGAGAATCCTTTTCAGTGGGTTAAGCCAAATACATCTTGTGCAACCATTCCAACATGAAAGGGCACACTAATGACGAATGTCGTTCCATAAAGGATAAAATCCAGAGTTTGATTGATAACAAGATTATCGTGGAAAAAGAACCTGCTCCAAGTACCAGCAACAACCCTCTTCCTGACCACAAAGGATGAGGCGTTCACATGATTAATATAGAGGATGATTAGGATCCCAAGGGATCGACCCGTTTAATCACAAATGGCGACAACCCAAAGAAGTTGATAGTTACCCTTATTCAGATAGTTGTCAACATTCATCCATCTAAGGGGTCCGAGATAAACATGTTCGTGCCACTCAAGTTTGAAGCAGCTCCCTCTGAAAAAAAACTAGAATCAATTGAGGTCAAATTTGTGTCTCAAATAAATAAACCTACCTATTTCGAAGCTGTAGTTTTACTATCCAAAGTACATGATATGTTTGGAGTAAAGAAGGCCACTCCAATCCCAGTGGTATTGTTAGCCATGACACCATTCCACACAAAGGCTATACCATGGGACTATATAGTCGAAGCAAGAAGGAAGGGCAAGGTTAAGTTCGGAGAGGCTATTGCATAATAGAGTATAACGAGAAATGGTAGAGCTTATATCTGGGAGCATCTGGCTGAGTCAAGCAAGCAAGCCTCTAACCGGCCACCCATCATCGATACTGGGTCGAATAATCCCTGGAGAAAGATACAGGCCAGGGAATACTCGGTCATTGACCAGCTAAACAAAACATCGGCACAAATTTCTATCCTTTCTTTGCTACAATGTTGCCATGCACACAATCATACCGTGTTAAGGGTGCTAAGTGAAGCATAGGTACCAAGCAACATCGTCGGCGGAGAGATGGCTAACATGGTAGGACAGGTATTGGAAAGTCATAAGATCACTTTTCATGAGGATGAGCTGCAACTAGAAGGGTTGAGTCACAACAAGGCATTACACATCACTATGCAATGTGAAGACTATTTTATCACCAGAATCTTGATTAATGAAGGGTCAAGCCTCAACATTTATCCGTTGGTAACACTCATAATGTTGGGTAAGGGACTACATGAGATCAAGGACGGAGCCATCAATGTGAAAGCTTTTGACTGCTCCCAAATGTCCACCATTGGGGAAATTAGCATGTGTTTGCAAATGGGGCCTACTTGGTTCGATGTTGATTTTCAAGTGATAGACGAGCGGCCATCTTATAATCTACTGTCGGGGCAACCTTAGATTTATGTTGCTGGAGCTGTAGCATCAACACTACATTAGGAGGAAAATTTTGAGTGGAATCCAAGAGGTGATCATCTACGGTGATGATAGCAATCCCATATATAGTCACCAGACCATCCCGGCAATAGAAGGCAGAAGAAAGATAGGTGGGGAGACCTATCACCACATTGAGCGGATCAACGTTGTTGACAAGGACAAATGGTGGGACAATAAAATTGAGACCATATTTAACTGGAGCATATGAGAGCATGGATAGGGGCTTGGCAAGAACCTCCAAGGAATCACTAAGCCCATAAAACTTAAGAAGCATAGCACCACCTTCGGTTATGATATGATTGTACCTAGCAATAATTCAACGACTGTTCACCACCATAGCACGGTCCTTACTTTTCGTTGGAGCTCCCACATTATCTATCGGTTAGAAGAAGAGGAAGAACTGGCAGCAGTAAAGAATTTATTCCTAGAAAATGATGACATGGATTGTTGTGTCATTCTCGAGGAGGAAAGAGGGGAAGGCCCTTCCGTACATGCAATAGGAAAAGGGGCACGCCTCAATAACTAGACCATCAGAACTAGTAGAGCCTTGCGAGCCTCAGGGTAGCAAGGATGAACAAGCATCATGCACTATCTTTTATTTTTACTAGTTCATTTTTCCTTTTGCATTTTAAATTTCCACAATCAAGATCTTTAATGTTCAAATCAATTATGGAATTTATCAACGAATTTGGATTTTCCTTATGAATCAACACTCTTATTATTTTCTCTCATTACTTTAGTTATACAGCAATACTGTTACTTATTTTGATCAATCAATGACTGTGACATGCAATGAGACAACGCAACAACAGACATAGATTCAGAGGAAGATGACATACCTGAAGAGATTATTAAGGAAGTTGAGAACTTTGAGAACAGACCTAAGTCCAACCTGGACGACGTAGAAATTGTTAATCTGGGGGATTAAGAGAATGTCAAGAAAACACGTATCGACATTCATTCATCACCATCAAAAAAGAAGGAATACACAGATTTTCTATGAGAATATGAAGACGTATTTTCCTGGTCATATGAAGATATCACGGGCCTAAGTACGTCTATTGTGGCTCAAAAATTGCTCATTGATCCAATATATCTGCCGGTAAAGCAAAAGCTCAAAAAGTTCATGCCGGATATGAGTTTAAAATCAAGGAAGAAGTCACTAAGCAGGTAAAAGCTATAGTTCTCAGGGTAATTGAGTATCTGACATGGTAAGTTAACATCGTGCTAGTACCAAAGAAGGACAGGAGGTCAGAGTCTGTGTCGACTACCGGGATCTCAACGGGGCCAGTCTTAAAGACGAGTTTCCTTTACCAAGCATACACATCCTAATTGACAATTACGCTAAGCATGAGTTGCATTTATTGGTAGGTTGTTTTGTTGGGTATTATGAAATATGGATGGATAAAGAAGATGCTGAGAAAACGGCTTTCATTACGCCTGGGGAATGGACATCATTAGAACGATTGAGCCTGCCGCTTCCAACGTCCATAGATTTATCCTAGTAGCAGTCGACTATTTCACCAAATATGTCAAAGCGGCATCTTACAACTCAGTAAAAAAGAATGTCTTAGCGGACTTTGTCCGCTATTGCATTGTTTGCCGATTTGAGATTCCATAGTCAAGTCTTAGCGGACTTTGTCCGCTATCGCATTGTTTGCCGATTTGAGATTCCAGAGTCAATCATTACTGATAATTGCTCCAACCTCAACGGTGACTTTAATGATGGCTTTATGTGAAACATTCAAAATCAGACACAAAAATTCTACAACCTACAGGCCTCAGATAAGTGGACCCGTAGAAGCCACCAATAGGAATATCAAGAACATATTGAGGAAAATGATAGAGAAGAACAAACAGTGGCACGAGAAGTTATCATTTGATCTTTTAGGGACAGTCCGCACAACGACATGGGCAACCCCCTATACGATAGTTTATAGTATAGAGGTTGTCTTTCCCGCTAAAGTAGAAATTCCTTCCTTAAGGATCATACAAGATGCTGAGCTCAACGACGAACAATGGATGAGAAGTCATTACGAGCAGCTAGCTCTTCTAGATGGAAAGAGAATGAATATAGTTTTCCTTGGTCAACTTTATCAGAACAGAATGTCCAAAGCCTTCAACAAAAGAGTCAAGCCGAGATAGTTTACACCGGGACAGTTGGTGTTAAAGAAAAGTTTTTCGCATCAAGATAAAGCCAAGGGGAAATTTTCTCCCAACTGGCAAGGTTCCTACATGGTTCACCGGTATCTAGCCGGAAGAGCTCTCATACTTGCAGAAATGTGTTGAAACACGTTCTCAAATCACTAAAACTAAACGTGTGTTCATCTTTGTAGGTTTTGATAAATGACAAACCGACGCGCATGGAACATTGACATATGCCGAAGTCCAAGCACAAGAGAAACAAAGAACAAGATCAAGTAAAGCAACGAAGATATACATGAGTCGTTTTATATTGTGATCTTGATCCAACAATAGATTCAAGTCTTGGCTTCTCTCGTAAAATAATTTTCATCAAACCATGCATCTTTGTTTTAAAACAAAATGATTTTCAAACATTTTCATTTTAGCCAAAATGAATTTTAAACATGTCTTTCAAATCTGGACAGAAATATACGATTATGATTTTCTGATAATCGATTATGTTAAGACAGTGTAAACCGGAATTTACAAAACAGCAAAACTAATCGATTATGTCTTTTTGATAATCGATTATGTTAAGACAGTGTAAACTGGAATTTACAAAACAGCAAAATAATCAATTATGTCTTTTTGATAATCGATTATGTTAAGACAGTGTAAATCGGAATTCACAAAACAGCAAAATAATCGATTATGTAATATGATAATCGATTAGCCTCTTTATTCGAATTATATTAAAAATTCCGCAGAGGTCAATAATAGATTATCCTATATAGCATAATCGATTATTCACTGACCGTTGCCAAAGTATTTTTAAACGCTGAAAGATTATCGATTATGCACAAAGCAATAATCGATTATGCTAGCATAAAATCAGCGTCTGATTTTTGAATGTTATCAGGTAATCGATTATGCAATTTGAATAATCGATTATTCTAGCTTAAAACCTGCATATGATTTTTGAACGATTTGCAGATAATCGATTATGCAAATCAGATAATCGATTATTCTAACACAAAATCAGCAATTAGTGATTGGCAATTAAGCAACGGTCTTTGGGTTTTTGAGGACTATAAATACACCTCAAAACCACTCTTTTAAGTACAACAACTGATTACAATTCTTTCTTAAGCTTACATACTTTCATATCAATCATTTCATATTCATTTCATAGTTTTTGAGAGCCAAATTCTTGATGAAGTTGTTGTGTTCTTGAGCGTATTAATTTTACTCACATCTACTCTATAAGAGAGTCTTGTCTTGAGTGCTAAGTGTTTGCATACACTTGAAGGGAAGTTCTAATCCCTTGTTGTAAGAAGGAAAGTTTAGTTCCTTGACTTGAAGTCTTGAGGTGAGGTATCCTCGAGCAAGTTGAAGTCTTGTAGAGTGTATATCTACGAGCAAGTGTAACGGTTTATTAGGCACCCGTAAGCTTAACGGAGTTAGTATAAAACTCGAGAGAGTCTCTCGGGGACTGGACTAACCACACGTTGTGGTGAACCAGTATAAATTCGGTGTGTTCTCTCCTTACTACTTTAATTACTGCACTTACTTTATTCCTGCAATTTTAATACCGCAAATTTATCTTGATTTTTATTAAAACGCTATTCACCCCCCCTCTAGCGTTAAATATTCTAACAATTGGTATCAGAGCCTAACTCTCTGAAAGACTTAACAGTTTGAGAGAAACAATCCATGGCTTGTACTCGTAACGTTTATGCAGGACTAGGTGAAGGACAATGCTTCACAAGGCCACCACTCTTCGATGGCGCCAATTACACTTATTGGAAGGAGAGGATGAGAATATTCATCCAATCAAATAATTTTATTCTGTGGAAAATAATAAAGGATGGAGAGCAAATACCAACCAAAAAGGTTGAAAATGAAATGGTTCCTAAATCCGGAGATGAATACGATGCGGACAATATCAGAAAAGTGGAGAAGAACGCTAAAGCCATCAACATGATGTACTGTGCTGTAAACCCCGATGATTATAGGAAAATATCATGTTGCACAACGGCCAAGCAAATGTGGGATAAATTGGAAATCACATACGAAGGTACGGACCAGGTAAGAGAAGCTAAAATAGATTTTCTAACCCATGAATATGAACTTTTTTCATATGAAGGAAAACGAGAGGATAGATGATATGTTCGAATGATTTTCAAAAATTGTTAATTATCTTCATGCTCTTAAGAAGACTTTCACGGATAGGGAACTTGTCCGTAAAATTCTTCGAAGTCTCACTCCGGAATGGCGCTCCAAAGCCGACGCTATTCAAGAATCAATCAGCATTACAAATGTCACAATCGACGGGCTTAGAGGTAATCTCAAAACCTATGAATCTACTATTCTTAACCCTCCTTTGGATGATCAAAGGAAACGAAGAATCGCTCTTAAAGCAAGCACGGCTCAACCTCCAAATGATGAGGATTCATGCGACGAAGATAACGAGTTCGGACTCGTTATTAAGAAATTTCACAAGTTCATGCGAAAGGAGTATGAACGAAAAGGCAAGCAACAAGGAGACCAATTAAAGTGCTATGGATGCGGAGAAATCGGGCATATCATACCAAATTGTCCAAATACCAAAAAGGAGAAGAAACCCGTCAAGAAACAAAGACCATACATCTCTTGGGGAGGCGACTCCGGAGATGATTCAAGTGATGGAGAAGGAAACGAGACCGCAAACTTGTGTCTTATGGCACACGAAGAAACTCAAAATGAGGTATGTACTACTTCTAAGAACTATTTCACTTTAGAAGAAATGCAAGATGCATTTGATGAATTGTATAAAGAGTTTATTAGCGCTTCTAAATCTATAAAAGTTTTAAGAAAACAAATTTCTTCAAAAGAAAAGGATTTTGAAAAACAAACTCTTGAAAATGAGAAATTAAAAGAGGAAAACAAGTTTTACGGCAAAAGAAGCGCCGATAAACCCGAAAGCTCAAACAATGGTTGTACATCTTGCAAATCTCTAAAAGATGAAGTAGAAAAACTTAAGAGCACCTTGAATAAATTCAACTCCTCTCACAAAAATCTCAATGAGGTTCTTATAAACTTGAAATCTACTAAACATGGAATAAGTTTCAAAAATGTGCCTAACGAAAAAGATGAGACCCTTCCTAAATAACCTAGAAACAATCCTAGGACCACTATACATCCTAGAACGAGCACTAGAAGAAATGTAGAACAATTTAGAACACCTAGAAAAGATTTTCAAAAATTGCAACCTAGAAATATTCAACTTAGAAATAATAATCCTAGAATCGTTATGCATCCTAGAATAAACACTAGGAGAAATGTTGAGCACTTTAGAACACCTAGAAAAGATTTTCGAAATGTACATCAAAACTATATTCCAAAAAATAGGGTGAATGAATTTAGATCCCCAAATTATTATCATCCTAGAAGAATGCACAATCCGAATGTCATTTGTCATTATTGCAATAAAATTGGACATATTGCTCCTGCATGCTTCACTGGACATAGACATTTCACTGCAGGACAATCACACCACTATTTTGCACCTAACACACAAGGACCCAAAACAGCTTGGGTACCAAAAACTCATTAATTTGTCTTGTAGGTATGCTTGAGGGAATCAAGTGAACTTTGGTACCTTGATAGCGGATGCTCCAAGCACATGACCGGAGATGAATCAAAATTCGTACAACTAAAACCAACCAAGGAGGAAGCGTAGTCTTTGGAGATAACAACAAAGGAAAAATTATCGGGATTGGCTCGGTCGGTAAAGACGAATCTTCCTCCATTAAGCATATTTTGCTAGTTAAAGGTCTCAAACATAATCTCTTGAGCATAAGTCAATTATGTGACAAGGGAAATCTTGTATTGTTTGATTCCGAAGAATGCTTAGTTATCCGTCGTAGTGATTTTAAAGTTATTCTTCGCGGTATTAGAACTGATAATATCTATATGGTTGATCTTGAAAATTCTTCATCAAATTTTGTGAATTGCCTTATGAGTAAAGAAGACGACATGTGGTTATGGCATCGTAGAGTAGCTCATGTAAATATGAATTTTTTAAACAAACTAGTCTCACAAGATTTAGTAATTGGTCTTCCAAATATAAAATTTGAAAAAGACTCTATTTGTGATTCATGTCAAAAAGGGAAACAAACAAAAGCCTCTTTTAAATCCAAAAATTTTGTTTCAACCACTAGACCTTTACAACTTCTACACATGGATCTTTTCGGACCATCTAGAATTAAAAGTCACGGTGGTAATCTTTATGCTTTTGTTATTGTTGATGACTACTCTAGATTTACATGGACGTTATTTCTTGCTCATAAAAGTGATGCCTTTCAAACCATTAAAAGTTTTCTTAAACATTTTCAAAATGAAAAGAACACAACCGTCACTTCCATAAGAAGTGATCATGGGGGAGAGTTCGATCATAATGTCTTTGCGGATTTTTGTGACGAACACGGTATTGCACATACTTTTTCGGCTCCACGTACACCACAACAAAATGGAGTGGTGGAACGCAAAAATCGATGTATCGAAGAGATGGCAAGAACCATGCTCGATGAGGCTAAGATTCCAAAACAATTTTGGGCGGATGCCGTGAGTACCGCATGCTATGTTTTAAACAGAGCCGTCATAAGACCGATACTCTTAAAAACTCCCTATGAACTCTACAAGGGAAGGAAACCTAACCTCTCCCATCATAGAGTCTTCGGTTGTAAATGTTTCATTCATAACAACGGAAAAGATAGCTTGGGAAAATTTGACGCGAAATCTGATGAAGGAATTTTTCTTGGTTATTCATTGCGTAGTAAAGCATATAGAGTTTTCAATAGTCGAACCAAAACCGTTGAGGAATCTCCTCATATAGTATTTTGTGAAAATGATGCTCGCTTGGCGAGAAAGGATTTCTGTGATGGTCTTGCAGATGCTTTAAACAAAATCAATCTTCAAGACGAGGTGCAAAAGGAGAATCCAAAGGAAGCACAAGATGAAGTCATGGAACAACTATTGGAAGAAGCACCACCACAAGAAGAAGAATCGATGATGCCCAAAGCATGGAGGACGTCTAAAGACCATCCTCTCAACAAGGTAATCGGCAATATCGAACAAGGGGTAAGTACTCGAAACCTTCTTAAAGACACTGTAAGACATATGGCTTTTGTTTCACAAATAGAACCTACAACCATTTCTGAAGCAATTGAGCATGAGCATTGGACTTTGGCAATGCAAGAGGAGCTTAACCAATTCAAACGAAATGATGTTTGGGAATTGGTGCCAAGACCCGATAATCACACCATAATTGGTACGAAATGGGTTTTTCGAAATAAATTAGATGAAAACGGTATAATCACCATAAACAAAGCCAGGCTTGTAGCTAAAGGATATAATCAAGAAGAAGGAATTGATTATGAAGAAACTTATGCACCCGTAGCACGGTTAGAAGCTATTCGTCTATTACTTGCTTTTGCCTCTTCCATGAATTTTATTTTATATCAAATGGATGTAAAGAGTGCCTTCCTAAATGGGTTTATTCAAGAGGAAGTATATGTTGAACAACACCCGGGTTTTGAAGACTTTAAATCTCCCCATCATGTCTTCAAACTTAAGAAAGCCCTCTATGGTCTTAAACAAGCTCCCCGAGCTTGGTATGAACGCTTAAGCAAATTTCTTTTGGACAATGAGTTCATTAGGGGGAAAGTTGATACTATACTCTTTATTAAGAACAAAAACAATGACATCTTATTAGTTCAAATATATGTAGATGATATTATTTTTGGTGCTACTAACAATTCTTTGTGCAAGGAATTCTCTGAATTAATGACAAGTGAATTTTAAATGTCAATGATGGGTGAGCTAAACTTCTTCTTGGGGTTGCAAGTGTAACAAATGAAAGAGGGAACTTTCATTTGCCAATCTAAATATTGCAAGGAGTTGCTAAATCATTTTGAAATGAGCAACGCCAAAGCAATGGCCACTCCAATGATTACATCCGACCATCTTGAATAAGATGAGAAAGGTAAGGAAGTAGACACAAAGAAGTATCGAGGTATGATCGGATCCCTTCTTTATCTTACTGCAAGTAGACCGGACATCATGTTTAGCGTGTGTTTATGCGCTCGATATCAATCATGTCCGAAGGAGTCGCACCTAACTGCGGTAAAACGAATAATGAAGTATCTTGTTGGAACTATAAATGTGGGACTATGGTATCCCAAAGGTTCTTCATGCCAACTTGTTGGCTATTCCGATTCCGATTTTGCGGGTTGAAAATTGGACCGCAATAGCACTAGTGGCACTTGCCATTTGCTCGGTAGCTCCTTAGTTTCTTGGTTTAGCAAGAAACAAGTTAGTGTTGCGTTATCCACAACCGAGGCTGAATATATAGCCGCGGGGAGCTGTTGTGCACAAATCCTTTGGATGAAGCAACAAATCTCGGATTATGGTCTTAGTATTGATCATGTTCCTCTTCGATGTGACAATACTAGCGCCATAAGCTTGACGAAGAATCCTATTCTTCACTCAAGAACGAAACACATAGAAATTAGGCATCACTTCATAAGAGATCACGTTCTCAAAGGCGATGTCGAAATTGAATTTGTTGAAACCAAATATCAATTGGCCGATATTTTCACAAAGCCTTTAGAGAAAGAGTCCTTTTTCCGCATTCGTAGTGACCTCGGAATACTTGACTCCACGATGATCTAATACATGCATTGCATTTTTCTTTGAACGATTACTGACTTGAGCGTCGGAGGCGCCTAATTCTTTTTTGCAGGTATCGCCCCAAAGTCAGGGGGAATACAGTCACATAATTGCTGACCAAATGCAATAATCGATGTTTACAATACAACAATCGATTATTTAACATTTCCATTTTGTAGGATTTTGGCGACCATATGCAATATTCGATTATCAATATTTCATAATCGATTATATTTGTGTTCTGTTTTGCAGATTTTTGGGCAAACTTATAACATATTCGATTATCCCAATAGCCATAATCGATTATCTTAACATTCTGTTTGTCAAATGATTAGTGAACGTATAGAATAATTGATTATCTATTTATCGCAATCGATTGTTAACTAATTCTGGTTTGCATGTCTAAGCTAAAGATTAAAATAATCGATTATCGGCAACCTCGTAATCGATTTTCCTTTACCGCTTCGACTTTTCGTCAGTTAGTACATTTCCTGCCATAATCGATTATCTCAAAATGATAATCAATTATTCTCTGAATCTGTTTTCAGACTGGGTCACCAAAATGGATTATCTGACCAACAAAATCGATTATCAACGTTCACTTTTTCAAACTTCTTACCGTTTTTTACCGTTTGGCACTTAAAATCTGAAGTTATTGTACAATTAAATGCCTTCATCTCCTTCACCCTATAAATTGGTGCTTCCACTCTTCAAACTCTTCACTTCAACATCACTCTTAGCTCCAAATACTCTTCATAACTCTCCAAAAATCCTTGCAAAGGTTCAATTTTTTTCAAATGACGGGCAAGAATTCTAAGCGCGCTTGTTCCGGCAAAAATATTGCCTCCTCTTCCATTGCTCCTCCACCCGTTCACTGCTATAAAGACGGATCTTATTTACGATTCGACAGTGAAGCCGAACTTATTCGTTTCGTCGAACCATTTGAAAATCGAGAAATCCTTCCTCCTCGATTCTCCACTGATAGATTCCTTAGCCACATCGCCCCTCCATCCACAGCAAATATCCTCATGCAAAGTCAACTTCCTGAATTCATATATCTTCAATCCCCTTACATTCACCCTTCTCTAATTCGTGCCTTCTATTCCAATCTCGGGAAGGACGAAGATGGTGAACTTGTCTCAAGTATCAATGGAGTTCCAATTCTTTTAAATGAGGAAAACATGCAAGTCCTCACTAAACTTCCACGAAATGGGGAAGACATTTCACTCTACACAAGGGAAGAAGGTGCTTTATTTGATGAACAACTCCTTTTCAACCAAATTGGAATTGGCAAATTTATTGCAAGTCCGGAGCATCGTCGCCCAACCATTACGCACATGCTCCCGGAATATCGTCTAATCTTTTAATTTGTAACCCGCATTCTAAAACCACGCAAATTCAATCATACGACTCTCTCTCATGAGGATTCAAAACTCATGCACGCAATTATCACGGGGGCTCGCATCAATTGGTGCTAGTTCGTCATGACTCACATGTATGATGCAATTGGGGACGATAAGCCACTCCCCTATGCTTTTGTCATAATGGCTCTTTTTCAAGCCTCCGATATCGACACCTCCATCGGTCCTCACAAAAAGGCAACAAAACATTGGGAAATTCAAGAATCTTCATTTCCCAATATCGGTGAACATCCGGCTCCTCCTCCAACTCAAAGATGTCGTCATCAGGCCCCTTCCGTTGCTACCCTCCAAACCATTTCTGAGAAAGTTGCCCTTCCGGAAGAAGTGCCGGATGCCGAGGCGGATGTTAATGTTGACAATGAATAATGTCTTGTCTATTTTTTTCTTGCTTCCATTATGTCTCGTTTGAATAATATTTTGTCTATTTTTCTTGCTTTATTATGTATTTTCAATATTGTTTCCTCAATAAAAGGTTATTTATTTTTGCTAATGTCAAAAGGGGGAAGAATAAGGGCTATGCACAGTAATACATATTGGCATAAATTGAGGGGGAACTCATAAATTGAGGGGGAACTCATTCACATATCAATATACTTGTCTTGGATTGTCATTATCAATTATTTAATATGCATATCCCGATATTGGTTTGCCATTATCAAAAAGGGGGAAATTGTTGAAACACGGTCTCAAATAGCTAATACTAAATATGTGTTCATCTTTGTAGGTTTTGATAAATGACAAACCGACGCGCATGGAACATTGACATATGCCGAAGTCCAAGCACAAGAGAAATTATTCACTGACCGTTGCCAAAGTATTTTTAAATGCTGAAAGATAATCGATTATGCACAAGGCAATAATCGATTATGCTAGCATAAAATCAGCGTATGATTTTTGAACGTTATCAGGTAATCGATTATGCAATTTGAATAATCGATTATTCTAAATTAAAATCTGCATAAGATTTTTGAACGATTTGCAGATAATCGATTATGCAAATCAGATAATCGATTATTCTAGCACAAAATCAGCAATTAGTGATTGTCAATTAAGCAACGGTCTTTGGGTCTTTGAGGACTATAAATACACCTCAAAACCACTCTTTTAAGTACAACAACTGATTACAATTCTTGCTTAAGCTTACATACTTTCATATCAATCATTTCATATTCATTTCATAGTTTTTGAGAGCCAAATTCTTGACGAAGTTGTTGTGTTCTTGAGCGTATTAATTTTACTCACATCTACTCTATAAGAGAGTCTTGTCTTGAGTGCTAAGTGTTTGCATACACTTGAAGGGAAGTTCTAATCCCTTGTTGTAAGAAGGAAAGTTTAGTTCCTTGACTTGAAGTCTTGAGGTGAGGTATCCTCGAGCAAGTTGAAGTCTTGTAGAGTGTATATCTACGAGCAAGTGTAACGGTTTATTAGGCACCCGTAAGCTTAACGGAGTTAGTGTAACACTCGAGAGAGTCTCTCGGGGACTGGACTAACCACACGTTGTGGTGAACCAGTATAAATTAGGTCTATTCTCTCCTTACTACTTTAATTACTGCACTTACTTTATTCCTGCAATTTTAATTCCGCAAATTTATCTTGATTTTTATTAAAACGCTATTCACCCCCCCTCTTACGTTAAGCGTATATTCTAAGGATATGGACGGAGAAGTCTCGCCAAAGCCAATTAATTCATATGCAGTTAAGTGTTACTATATGTAATATTTATTCTTTACTATATGATGTAATTTGAAGTATGTCTGACCTGATTCTTGTTTAGGAGGGGATTCATTGGCAGGCTTATGGGTTTGGTCACAATTCAATAAAATTTTCATTTCCCCCGCAATTGGAAACTGCGGCAGAATTATGAGGAAGACCCTAAAAATTCCAAAGTAATTTAAGCCAATCATCGCAAGCAACCGTTAGAACATCAACCCATTAAACTGGGGCAAACCTTTTAGGAGGACTCTCAAAATTCTATAACAAGAGAGGTTCCAATGTCTTAAGCCACATCACAGTTGTCGATTCATCTAAAAGTTATTTCTTACATATATACTTATATCATATTTTACAAATTCATTTATGTTTATTATCAAAATCGCTTTGTTCAGCAACGATACACCCACTGATAGATATTGTATCTCCAGATCAAAGGCAAACATGTCATGCAAGCCAACAAGGATACAAACTAACCTCCTCTCTACCAAACTCATGATTTTTCTTTGGATGCAGACACTTGGATTGCGAAAGCATCTGATATACTATACACTCATAAGACAAACGTTGTTCAGGATTACAACTCTCAGAATTGTTGCATTTACAAACATTTGCTATTCACGAACACCGGGGCATTCCCTATGTCAAAACATCCCCAGCAGACATAATATCACAACCTGCTATCAACTAAGAAACTCTATTACTATTTTCCATTTTATTTAATTTCTGCATTACATAAGGCTACTATTCTACCTTCCAAGACTAAACATCATCTCCATCTGTATTTTGCATTGCATAAGGCTACCATTCTGCCTTCCGAGACTAAACACTGTCTCCATCTGTATTTTTTTACATTACATAATACTACCATTCTGCCTTCAGAGACTAAACACTGTCTCCATCCACATTTTCTGAATTGCATAAGGCTACCATTCTGCCTTTCAAGACTAAACACTATCTCCATCTGCATTTTCTGCATTGTACAAGGCTACCATTTCGCCTTCCGAGACTAAAAACTGTCTCCATCTGCATTTCTGCATGGCTGAAAGATCGCCACTTATTTACCTTTGCATGGCTGAAAGATAGCCACTTTATTTCATTTACATGGCTGAAGGATCACCACTTCATTAATATTTGCATGGCTGAAAATCCCCACTTCATTTACATTAGCGTGGCTAAATGTTCGCTACTTCATTTACATTTGCATGGCTAAAAGATCGGCATTTCATTTATATTTGCATGGGTAAAAGATAACCACTTCATTTATATTTTCATGGCTGAAAGATTGCCACTTTATTTACACTTGCATGGCTGAAAGATAGCCACCTATTGCATCTCATGGGCTGAAAAGATCGCCACTTTATTTACGCTTGCATGGCTGAAAGATCGCCACTTCATTTACATTCACATGGCTAAAAGACCGCCACTTTATTTACACCTGCATGGCTAAAAGATCGCCACCTACTACATCTCATGGGTTGAAAAATATCCAAACTCTCTGAGGGCGTCATTTTTTGGAGGCATCATATGCATAGCCGAGAACATCATACCATGGCCTGAGGATCCCTTTTAATCTTTTGCATATCATTATTCAAAGGCATCATGGTTCGGAGGCATCATTCTCAGAGCCCGAGAGCTTCATCTCATGGCATGTGAATCCTTTATTATACGCTTCATGGTCCAAGACATCATGGTCTAAGGACATCATTCTAACCCTCCAAAGACAACATTCATGGTCCGACGAGAATTTGCATCACGTTAAAATTTACGCACAATATATGCTTGTATTATTTATTTCAGGTGAACCAACAAGCAACGTCCATCTTGGAAGGAGCAATCCTACTCCAGTTACCACGGCCCTATCAGACCTTAAATCTTCACCCCGCCCTAAATAATGCGTCTGTTCTTGAAAGTCCCCATCGGCATACTCCATTGACGGATCCTGAACTACATACAGCCAGATTCTTGTAAGATCAAGGATATGTAGGTAGCTCAAAAACTCGAGCATGGTCTAAGTCCCCTTGAGCCATTTCGTTTGATAAAAATTGACCATCATATCTTTACCCGAAACCTATTTCATCATTCCCAGCTAAAGACTGGGAGCTGTTGATACTTAAATTTTTTCTATATATTTTTATATGCAAAATAATTTCAAAATAGCCTATATATGCATATCTAAGCAGGCCTCGTGATTTTATTATTATTCCTTAATTTTCAAAGATTTTTAAATCAATTTATGGCCCTATTTTTATTAAGAAAACACAATAACTATCCCCAAAATTATCATTTTGGTGATTCATTTAATAGAGTCTTATATTTATAGTAAAATATAGCTAACATAAGTTTTGCATATTTTCACAAATTTGTTAATTATTTTTAAAGCTAAATTGCGTATAATTGCGATATTAGCCTCTTTTATGATCTAATTGTGTTTGTATTTATTAAATTAAATCCAATATTTTTATTTTAATAGTTAGATTTAATTAATCATATTAGTACTTTCAATTTATTTTCAAAATTTATTCTATTATTTTTTATGAAATAAATAATGGAAAAGCGGCTATTTAAATGTTAGCCCACTTTTATTTCAATTTTGGCCAGATTTTCCACCCCAAATAAACCCAGCGTGAGGCCCAGTTACCCTAACCCAAATCCTAATCTACCCAACCCACGACCCTTTGAAAATAACCCGCCCGGATCCCATTCAATCCAGGTCGTTGATCAAAATGATCAATGGTTACCATTTAACCTTTCCTTTTTTAATTCCCCATTACCCCCCAAACCCCAATCATTTTCACCAGTAGCCGCCTTTGAATTCCCTCTTCTCCCAATTCTCTCTCAAGTTGCTCTCAAACCCTAGCCACCGCCTTTAATCACCACCTCAAAAATTGACCAAACCCATGACTTCAGAAGCCATTGAAGGCATGTACCTGCCTTCTATGACTTCTCTACCTACTGGTTTATCACGTTTTCAAGACCAGACCTTAAGGAAGTTTTGTCTAGACCTCGGATGTTTTCAGTCTCATCGCTGTTTTCGGCCATCTTCAACTTTGTTCCGACCATCTATGACTATTAAAGCCTCATTACTGGCTTCTCCTCCTAACCTTCGATGTTCTTCTGATTCTTTTAAATCCTTTATAGATCTGTAATTTCTCTAAAACTTTTAAACGTTTTCTCAAGGTTTTTTCCAAACTTTACCTTTAGAAACTTTATCTTCCTTTGATTTAGGGTTTGTTAAATTAGTTCGAAGCTTTTCTAATTTTTAATATGTTCGACTAGATTCTTTATGATATTCTCCTACTTTACTTCTTTATGTTGTTCTTCTACTGTGTTTCATTATTTTTTTCTTCTACTGGAGTGTTCATGTTAATGTATTAGTTCTTTCTTAAGGTTTCTGATTTTATTTGCTTCACTGACATTTTTTCTTGATTCTCTTGTATTTCATCTCTACTTGATTGATTGTGAAAACCCTAAAATTTGGGGGTTCAATCGAGTTTTGAGTCTATTTGCTATGTGATTTGCTTGTTTCTCATCTCTGAACTTGTTTGGTTTCAAAACGCAAATTTCTTTGGACCAATTTGAGTTTCTGAAATTTTTTTATCTACTACTCCGCTGAGTTTCAAAATCTTTACTTCAACTTTTGTTTCTTTAAATGATTCTGACTTCCTGCTAAACACTATAAGATCTTTCAGTTGACCCCTTTTGCATGCTATTTGGTACTCCCTCTTCTCTGTTACTGAGGTGACTATCATGTTCCTATAGTCCACTACTTAATGATTTTTTGATTGCATGACACTTCTCTTTGCCATAAATTCAGCCTTGAATGCTTAATGTTTATGCACTCTTTATAGGCTAAATTTCCCTCTCAAAATAACTCTTAATTATGGACTGATTTCAAACCCCCTCGTGTAAGTTTGATTGATTCTTTCTTTGTTTACTGATTTCCCTATTTTTTGGGTTGATTTGGAAGCTTTCCTTTGGTTTTTTATTTTCTTATTTCGGACTTGGTTTATTTGTTTATTCATGAACTAGTAATTTCGAATCCCTGACTCCTTAATTTACTAAATGTTGATGGATTTACTGTGTTTCTTGCCATATTTGGTTAACCAAGTATTTTAAAGATTCTAACCTTAATTAAACCCTTATGTATTTACCCCTACTTGTCTACTTTGTACAAGATGCTTACTTGATTTTTTTCCTTAAAAGTTTTTGTCCACTACTGTTTTGTTTTAACTCCTTGATTAAAGGAAGTCTTTCATACTGATTGATTTTTTAATTGATATACAATTCCATAATTATTTTATTGCCTTACTTTTTACCTATTTTCATAATATAAATACTTGGCTTTTCATTAACACGCAAAAAAGGAACACTTTGAGTTCTAAAAATAACTTACATCTAAGAACACTCTTAGTTTCTGAACTCATGCTTATACTCAAAAAGTATTCTATCTTGTTACTTGTACCATTGCCTGCCTTCAATTGCTACTACTTGCTTTTACTGTATTTGGCTCATTGAAACTGGTATGTCCCGATTTAGATTTTCATTATCACAACAATAAGTTTACTTAGTATTTTTTGTACCTTCTTGTCTACCTACTACTAGTGTTCAGTTCAATACTTATTTTAGCATGTTGTAATTTCCTTTTTTTTGTTATTTACCTACTATGAATCCTAAATGTGTTTGATTCTAATGTTTGTTTAAGGCATGATAGTATTAAGTATTGCTATCTATGATTCAAACATGATCCCCTGGGATCATGACTTCTATGTTACCATTATATGTTGTGTATTCTGGAAGATTTTGCAAGTATAATAGCACTCCTTATTGTTGTGCATGCCCAGAATTAGCTAATGCCTAAGTACATAGGCTCTTTGGCAATTTCCCTAAGAACTGAACCTTTTGTATGACTTGGTTATGGTTGTTTCCTGTAACCTTTTCCCCTCATCTTTACTTTCACATTTCATTAAACTTTATTTCTTCACTTGAACTCCCTCTTGAACTTCAAGTTCTACCCCGCTCTTGTGAGCCTTGCGTTGGGACCCATTGAGCTCCCTCTGAATTTGGACACTTGGGTGTTAGCCCTTCCACACTACACTTGCCCCTATTTTGGTGATACAATTTGGATGTGAGCATTTCCCGGAGTCCCATTTAGGCTTTTAGAAAACTTTGACACACTCAAATTAGAGAAAGGCTTTGGATCGGTTGTCTTTGAGTTAGTCCATTGCATAATTTAGATGTGAAGTCAAAATCAGGCTTCCTGTGGTTGTACTTTTCATTGTACTTTTCTGATGTAATTTATTTTTGGTTTGTAATAAGTTGTAATAAAAATTTGGGGCTAGCTAATGAAAAAGGGTGGGTAACTATGCATGCGAAGGGTAGAAATCATGCCTATAAGACTGTTACGATTCTGCATATTTAAGCTTCACCTAGAAATCATGTCTATAGGGCTGCTCTAAATTCTGAATATTCAACCATATATAGAGACCATGCCATAGTATTGTTATAATTATGTGTATTCAAACTTCACCTAGAAATCATGTCAATAGGAATGTTCTAACTCTCTATATTCAAATACACATAGAAAGCATGCCTATAGGAATGGTTTAATTGAAACTACATTAGATACCATCTTTATAGGTTTAATTCAAACTGCATTAGACACTATGTGAATAGATTTTATAACAAGTTCTGCATTTTAGATATCATGTCCATAGGTTTAAAAACAAGCTTCTGCATTAAGATACTGCGTCTATGAATTAACAACGTGTAGAAAACATGCCTATAGGAGTTTATGGATGAATATGATTCGCTTCGTCAATGTTAGCTATAAAATCAGTAATATATACTATCACCCCAAGAATATGTAATCAATCTGTTAATTCAGCATCTCTTTTGATAATCCAAGTCCTTTACTTAACCAAAGTTTAGCAAGCATGTCTATAGGATCCCGTCTGAACACATAGGCAAGCCTTAGAGTAATAATTAAGACCTAAATCTGCTTCTGTTAATTATTAATCCTGCAGGCAGGCTTGATTTGGGCTTCTTATCTCAATTATGTAATAAACCAATCTGCTTCAACTTTTAATATCCCTCGCCTTTACTTTTAATCATACCTAACTAGAATGTACAAGACATTCTAGTTATATGTTTTTTCTATTCAAGGAGGTATATCTGAGCCTCTACTTATTTATATACTTTTCTCCATAATATGCAATATGTGTTTTGTTTGATGCCTTAGAGTTTTACCTTTTGAAACATCAAACAAGTCTAACATCCCTCTTTTTAGGATTAGTAGTCCTAAGTACCTATGAGACTGAAAGGTGAGGGGACGAGTAATAGAATGCAATAAATAATCGAGACCAATCCGTGCTTTAAATACCTTAACAGGGTGGGAAGGGTAAATATGGATACGATGACCACGAGATAATGTTACGTGTAGCCCCTCACTGAGGAGTGATTACCGTACATTGTGTGGGGTGATCCATATTTTTAAAAACCTAGGACCCCCTTTCCTTCATTATTTATTTCTTTTAAGCCTTTTAACTCTTTGTCTTAAAAATCAGCTTTTCTAATCGCTCTTTCAAACCTTATTTACTTTCAAACCTTTTTATGTTGAAATCCCCTCATATTTGAGCCTTATTTGTTTACATATTAATTGCACCCCAAATTCACAATAATTGTCTGGTCGGGAACATCACTAGTAGATTCTGAGGGGTGCATAGCACCTTCCCCTTAGAATAATTTCAAGCCCTTACCCAATTAATGGTTGTTCAAATCAAACTCTTTTAGTGTCCTAATGCACCCTAATCATTAGGTGGAGACTCTTTAAATTCAAACCCAGTTCCCAAAACGAACGAGTTCTACCCCCAAATGTCATAACTCGAATTCTGTAGAGGAAAAAGGGGGCACGCTAATGTACTAGCCTGTCTTAGGCGGTCTCAGTTACTACGGCCGCATCTACTTCTTAGGTTGGGGAGGCACTAAAACTCCCGTTGTTCACGCACCTGAGAAAGTTGTGCGGGGACTTCAGACATCGGGGGCACCTCTAGCCTAGCAGGTTGAAGAATCCCAAGATTATATGGTACTAGTTATACCTGACGACGAGCAGCATAGGTTGGAAAGATTTGGTAGACTTTAGCCTCCGACTTTCAGTAGTATATAGGGCTAGGATGCCTAGGTTTTCAAAGACAAGTGTTAGAGGGTTATTCGTACAGCAGGTATTTTGGATATTATGGGGGTAGCATTTACTGATTTTCAGTTTATTAGAACTGTACTTGGTGGGAGGCTTATGAATGACGTAGGCCTATTGATGCAGTGCCCTTTACATGGAAGCAGTTATCCATTCTTTTTTTGGAGAAGTATGTGCCATAATCTTGTACGAAGGAGCTGTACAGGCAGTTTGAGCAGTTGTGCCAGGGTGATACAACTGTGATGCAGTATGATATGAGATTCTCAGAGTTAGCTTTTCACGCTATTTGGTTGGTTCCTACGGATATAAAGAGGATCAGGAGGTTCATTGATGGCCTCATATATCAGCTTCAAATTATCATAACCAAGGAGAGGGTTTCAAGTTCTACTTTTGAGGAGGTTGTTGATATCGGTCGCGAGAATGAGTCAGTTCGTCACTTGAGCAAAATGAGAGGGAGGCCAAGAGACCTCGGGGATCTGGTAGTTTTAGTGGTGCTCCTTTGAGAATTCAGTTTCATCACGGCAGAGGCCACCTATTTAGGCATGCTTAGTCAGCTCTTCAAGTTCATCATGGAGCATCATCGGGCCATGCTTCTCACAGCTCACATCAAGGCTATTCATAAGTCTGTGCCCTACCAACCCAGGGTTCGCTTCGTGCTCCATTGATTCAAGGTTGTTTCATGACAGGTTCTTTTATTGGTTATTCCAGTGGTAGGGGTTCCCCTCAGTCCACCCAACACCAGTGAGTTGCCATGAGTGTGGAGAGTTTGGACATATGAAAAGGTAGTGTCCTTGTCTTTTTTAGTGTCCATCTCAATAGAGGGGCCATCCCTCCACTTCAGCTCGAGTTACTTCATTACCCGCTCAGTCAACCCGAGTCAGAGGTCAGTCAGCTAGGCGTCTCCCTAGAGGGGGAGGTTTCAGGTAGTGGACATGCCTATTTCTATGCCCTCCCAGCTAGACAAGATGTGATTGTTTCAGATGTTGTGATTACATGTATTGTCTTAGTCTGCCACAGAGATGCCTCTGTGTTATTTGAAGTTGGTTTTACTTTTTTATATGTGTCATCATATTTTCTCGTTATTTGGATATGCCTCGTGAGTCTCTTGTATCATATACTTATGTATCTACTCCATTGAGTGATACTATTATTATGGAGCATGTATATCGGGTGTGTGTGGTGACCATTGGGGGTCTGAAGACTCCAGTGGATATTTTGTTGCTTTGTATGGTGGAGTTTAATATGATATTAGGAATGGATTGGCTATCTCTGTGTCGTGCTATATTAGACTATCATACTAAGACAGTAAAGTTGGCTATGCCTGGAGTGCCACGGATTGAGTGGCGGGGTTCGACTGATTTTGTTCCTAGTAGGGTGATTTCATTTCTGAAAGGCCCAGCGGATGGTTGGGAAAGGTTATCTCTCATACTTATCTATTGTGAGGGATATTAGTGTAGAGACTCCTAGTATTGATTTTATAACGGTGGTGAGGGATTTCACCTTTGTGTTTCCTGCAGACATGTTGGGCATGCCCCTTGATAGGGATATTGATTTTGGTATTGAATTGGTGCCAGTGGCTCAGCTCATTTCTATTCCACCATATCGTATGGAACAAGTGAAGTTGGAGGAGCTGAAGGATCAACTTCAGAAACTTCTTTATAAGGGGTTTATTCGACATAGTGTGTCGCCTTGGGGTGTGCATGTTCTATTTGTGAGAAGAAGGATGGCACGATGAGGATGTGAATTAATTACAAGGGGTTTAACAAATTTACAATCAAGAACAAGTATCATTTTCCTTGTCTTGATGATTTATTTGACCTGCTTCAGGCATCAAGAGTGTTCTCAAAGATTGATATCCATTCAGGGTATCACTGTTAAAGATCAAGGACTCGGATATTCTTAAGACGTCTTTCAGGACCCGATATGGTCAGTATGAGTTCCCTGTGATGTCTTTTGGGCTGACCAATACCCCAGCAACGTTCATGCATTTGACGAACAGCGTGTTCCGGCCGTATCTCGACTCGTTTGTCATAGTATTCATTGATGATATTCTAGTCTATTTGCATACTAAGGATGAGCACGCAGAGCATTTGAGAGTGGTATTGCTAAGTTTTAGGGAGGAGAAGCTTTATGCAAAGTTCTCCAAGTGTGAGTTTTGGCTCAGTTCAGTGGCTTTCTTGGAGCACATGGTGTCTAGTGCAGTATTCCGATTGATCCGAAAAAGATAAAGACGATTCAGATTTTTTCCTTACCATCCTCAGCCATAGAGATTCACAACATTCTTAGTTTGGCGGGTTATTACAGTCATATCGTTCAGGAACTTTCATCTATTGCATCACCCTTGACCAAATTAACTCAAAAGGGTGATCCATTCATGTGGTCGGATGAGTGTGAGGTGAGCTTTCAAAAGCTCAAGACTGCCTTGACCACAACTTCGGTGTTAGTTTTACCATCAGCTTTAGGTTCATATACTGTATATTGTGATACCTTGTGAATTTGTATTGGGTGTGTGTTGATGCATAAGGGTATAGGGATTACTGATGCTTCTCATCAGTTGAAGCCCCAAGAGAAGAACTACCCCATTCATGATTTAGAGTTGACTACCATTGTTCACCCATTGAAGATTTAGAGGCATTATTTGTAGTGTGTGTCTTTTGAGGTGTTTATTGATCATCATAGACTCCAGCACTTATTCAAGCAGGAGGATCTCAATTGGGGCGCAGAGATTTTTGGAGCTGCTAAAGGATTATGATATCACTATCTTGTACCATTCGGGAAAGGCCAATCTGGTGGCAAATGCTTTGAGTAGTAAGGTAGTGAGTTTAGGGAGTTTGGCATATATTCCTGTTGGGGAGAGACATCTTACATTTGATGTTCAGGACCTAGCCAATTGGTTTATCAGGTTGGATATTTCGGAGCCCAGTCGGGTCCTGGCTTGTGTGGTTGCTTGGTCTTCCTTATACGACCGCATCAAAGAGCACCAGTATGATGATCCTCATTTGCTTGTCCTTAAGGATAGAGTTCAGTATTATTATGCCAGTGATGTAACTATTTTTAATGATGGGGTATTGAAGATGCAGGTTCGGATATGTGTGCCCAATATGGATGGGCACCGGGATTTGATCTTTGATAAGGTCCGTATCTTGCGGTATTCTATCCATCTAGGTGCCGCGAAGATGCATTTGGATTTAAGGCACCAATACTGGTGGAGGAGAATGAAAAAGGATATTGTGGGATTTGTAGCTCGTTGTTTCAACTATCAGCAAATGAAATATGAGTATCAGAGATCGGGTGGGTTGCTTCAACATATAGATATTCCAGAGTAGAAATGGGAGAGAATCACCATGGACTTTGTAGTCGGGATCCCACGTACTTTGAATAAGTTCAATGCTATTTGGGTGATTGTGGATCGGTTGACCAAGTCCGCACACTTTATTCCGGTGTGTACTACCTATTCTTCAGAGCAGTTAGCAGAGATTTATATCCGAGAGATTGTTCGCTTGCATGGTGCCCCAGTTTCCATCATTTCAGATAGAGGTACTCTTTTTACTTCATAGTTTTGATAGTTCCACAATGAGAGTTAGGTACTCAGGTTGAGTTGAACATAGCTTTTCACCCTCAAACGGAGAGATAGTCCGAGCGCACTATTAAGATGTTTGAGGACTTGTTATGCGCTCGTGTCATTGATTTTGGGGGACCATTGGATCAATTTCTATTGCTCTTGGTGTTTGCATATAACAGTTATCAGTCGAGCATTTAGATGGCTCCATATGAGGCTTTATATAGGAGATGGTGTAGATCTCCAGTTGGTTGGTTTGAGCACAGCGAGTCTAGGATTTTATGAACAAACTTGGTGCAGGATGCTTTAGACAAGGTGAAGGTGATTCAGGAGTGGCTTCATGTAGCACAGTGGAGACAAAAGAGTTACACTGACAGGAAGGACTAGGATGTGTCTTACATGGTTTGGGAGAAGGTTCTACTAAAGGTTCCACCCATGAAGGGTATTATAAGATTTGGGAAGAAGGGTAACTTGTGTCCTCCATTCATTAGGCCTTTTAAAGTGCTTCAAAGAATTGGGAAGGTGGCTTATGAGCTCGTTTGCCACCCATCTTGTCGAGTGTGCATCCGGTATTTCATGTTACTATGCTTCGGAAGTATATTGGCGATATGTCTAATGTTTTGGATTTCATCACAGTTTAGTTATTCGGTAATTTGACTTATGAGGTGGAGCTAGTGGCTACTTTAGATATTTTGTAGACTTTTTGATCGAATGCGGAACTCAGAAGTTTTTTAATCATTAGGCTTGAATCCGAGGATCTTTTGTTGATTCGATGTTGTTTTGAGTGTTCCAAAGATTGGTACAAGTTTGAATAGTGGCATATGACTTGTTTCGTACTTTTGGTGGAGGTATCAGTGGCCTCGGGATGATATCAGACTGTTATCGGAAAGATTTGAAGTTGGAGAATGAAGCTGAAGTTGCTGGTTCAGTCATAACAGCACCTGCAATTATTGGACCGCAGGTGCGAAGACCGCAGAAGTAAGGAAAGGCTGCAGATGCAGTTGCGCAGCGCAGAAGCGAGAGCTGAGGCGCATCTGCGAGCTCGCAGGTGTGGTAGGTTGATCGCAGGTGCAGATAATAGGTTTTAAATGAAAATCTATTGAAGCGGTGGATTGTCTTCACGCACAACTATGAAAGGGGTTATTTGTCCCGGCAGGTGTGGAAATATCTGGGCAAAAACTATATAATCTTGCCTTCCCCAAATTTGGGTTGTTTTCCACCATTTTTATTAGGAATTAAAGCATTTGGGGGGGGGGGGGGGGTGGGTTGAAGAGGGAATGAAGGGGGTTTCCATTGAGGTGAGTTTATTGAATTAAAACTTGATTCTATGTTGATTTTTAGTTGTTTAAGCATGAAATTTATGAGATTAAGGGTGAAAAATTGGGAAGTTAGGGCTTGAAATTAGAGAGGTAAAATTGGGGATTTGAGGGACTATTTGAGGTCAGATTTTGATGTTCTTGGAATGTACGGACTCGTGAAAGGACAAGGATTCTACTAATGTGATTTTCATGCGATTTCGAGATGTGGGATGGGAGGTCGGGTTTGGCCAATTTCGGGATTTTTATGTAATTTTATTATTTTTGCATGGGCTTCGTTCCCTTAGAATATATTGATTATATGATTCTGATTTTGGATAAATTCAACGCGAGTTGAGGCCAGGTCGAGAAGCAAGGGCTCGTGGAGTAGGATTTCACCCGGTTTGAGCTAAGTAACGATTGTAAATCTAGACCTGAGAGTATGAAACCCCAGAATTCTGTACTATTTTGATAGATGAGGTGACGCACATGTTAGGTGACGATCGTGTGGGCAAGAATCCATGGAGATTGTGACTTGGTCTGTCCCTTGGCAACTTATATAGCTATAATTTTTTATATACTATATATGATATCCTTGTGTTTTAGATATGAAATTTTTAACTTGCGCCGAATGCCATGGTTGGGTCCTTTATGCCAAACTATTTAGATCCTTAGAGGGTATTTTACTTCTTTTCTCACACTATTTCTAACTGAAAGTATATCATCAATCATGTTTTACCTGTTTGTTGTTTGATCTGGTTTCCTTACTCTAATTATTATTATATGAAAACTGTTTAGGTTGAGTTTCCCTAATTTTCAATGAAATGCCCGAGTGGTTGTGAGGTAAATGACTGAAAGAGGTCAAGGACCTAATGGTGAGGATTATATATATGTTATGGATTGGACTATACGCCGGGTCGATATTTATTTATATGGAGCAGGCTACACGCTACAAGGATATATATTGGATCGGGCTACGCACCAAAGCGATATGACGCTTGGACTGTAGGAGCCCTTCCAGAGTTTGTACACCCCCAATGAGCTTAGTTGACTATATATTATAGATCGGCTACACGTTGCATTAGTTATTATTATTATAAGGTGTCAATTGAGCCAGAGTACTGCGTGTGAGTATTGACTTATAAGAGCTGAGTCACGAGAGAATGAGAGGCTTGCTCAATAGGCTATACTTATAAGTGATAGTTTTTCGAGAGGCTTGTTTATGAGATTTTCTGTTTTCACTGTTCTTTTATACTGAGCCTCTATTGAAAATGTTGAAGAAATGTTTTAATGGATTTTTCATTGAAATTGGGATTTTTACGAGGTATTTGGCTATTGAACTATAGATTTTTACTTTGATATTTCTATTGAGACTCCTGATTAAGTATGCATATGATTTTAAATTCTCCTCATGGCACTCAGATTTTATTACTTTTGTTACTTACTGAGTTGGCGTACTCACGTTACTCCCCGCACCTTGTGTGCAGATTTAGGTGCCAGAGCCTCCGAGTAAGAGTTGTTTGTTGCTTACAGAGTACTATTCTGAGATTGTGAAGTAGATGCACGGCGTCCGTAGCCCTGCCTTTATTCTTCTTATCCTTAGTATTTTTTATATTTCAGACTTGTTTTATATTTCCGCGTATTTTTTATCTATTAAAGTGAGAGATTTAGGATTTATCTAATAGAAAATGAACTTACAAAAGAACTCGATGTTGTAATGTGTTGAATTGGCTTGCCTAATACTACGATAGGCACCATCACAACCGGGGTGGTTTTGGGTCTTGACAGTTATTGTTTGGTCTCGCGCGTTAAAATAGACCATTATTTAAGAATAAATCGGGTCATAAGGATCTCTTCCAAATATTTTGAATGGACCATTTGTTGGCGTTATAGATAAAATAACAATTTTAGGGCTAAATTAGTTTAGTATGCTAGGTTCATTAACCTCATATAACTGCCCTCTATTAGTCCTAAAATAAGCTAAACAATTCATGAATATGCGTAGAATGCTTTAGGTGCGCTTTAATCCATTATAGTTATTATGTATACACTTGCATGACATAATTATTATCCCAAAAATAAATCAAGGTACGCGTCCCGCTCGACTTTGGCCAAAAGATATTAGTAAACAATAAAGTGTTATTACTTATGCACACTTACACGTGATATGGTTTTTAGCAAACTAAGTAAAATAGATTCATACACGCATGGTTCGTTTTAAGATAATCCTATAATGCTATAATCAAGTAATTAAAAAGCGATAAAAGATAAAATGCATATAGATTCTAAAAGACGTAATAATAAATTAGTTAAGCCAATTTATGATTATGAAGAGACAGTGCTAGAGCCACAAAACTTGAAATGCCTAACACCTTCTCCCGGATTAACAAAATTTCTTACTCGGTCTTCTATGATACACAGACTTTATACACAGTCAAAATTTTCTTGGTTTAGGATTTAAAATAAATGGTGACATGGGACATCTTAAATAATTATATCAGTTGGGGACTCTTCTAAGTAAATAAAATACTCCCATTTCAATAATGTTACTTAAATTGAAAAAAAAAATTCTACCACCGAAAAAAGGAGTTGTAATAGTAGTCAGGTTTAATTATGACCTCGCCGTCCTCATTGTTGAATGAGATGGATCATTCTAAAACATAACCTCGAGTTCGCTTATCTTTTGTAATAAAAAATTTTGTGAGTTTAATCATTGGCCCTTGTGGAAAATCTACACATCTGTTGGTCTTGTTAATCACATGCTGAGGTTCTTCTTCCTCGATTTGTTTATTAGTGTCCTTTTATTTGAAATATTTTTTTGTATGTTCACTTAGGAATTCCCGAAGGTGCACATTGTTAAACAGACAATCCATTTCTTCCCTTAAATATCTACATTCCTCGGTTCTGTGACTGTGAGTATCGTGATAATTAAATATCAAATTGTGATCTCTGTGTGGGATCGGACTGGAGCGGCCTAAACCATTTTATCTCCTTGATACGATCAATGTCTGATGTTATACTCGCTGCATCCACGTTGAAGTTATATTGTGATAGTCTTGGAGCATCTCTAACCTGGTGTGATTAGTTGAAACTGTTTCTATTCACCAAACATCGGTTACTTGGACCCTGGTCGCTTGTTCTTGTCATTCCTGATCGGGTAGAAGTTGGGTCAGTTTCCCCTTATATCTGAGTTGTACCGATCTCAAAGAAGTCTCGTTTCCTGATCCACAATTATTTTAGAATTGTCATTTGTTCTGTTGGAATAAACAGACCCGGAGAAAGATCCTAGTTGAATGGCCTCGACTCTAATCTTTGACTAGTACCTGTTGTGGACATCAACCAAGGTAACCGTAGGTATTCTACCAAGTTTTCCTTCAATTGTTGTGATGCAACCAAACTTCGACGGTTGAGTTCTTGAGTAAAGACCTGAATGGCCCAATCATCTGCAATTAGGGATAGGTCCATCCGTTCCATCTAGATACTCGACACAAATTTCCTAAACATCTTATTGTCCCTTTGTTTGACGTTAAACAGGTCCGATTTCCTCATCTTAACTTTGATGGCACCAGTATGGGATTTAATGAAGGCATCCACAAGCACAGTAAACAAATCAATTGAATTTGGAGGTAAGTTACGGTACCATATCATTGCTCCCTTGGATAAGGTTTCCCCAAATTTTTTCTAGAAAACCGACTCAATCTCGTCATCCTCAAGGTCATTGTCAGTTAACACACACGTTTAAGAGATTACATGCTCATTCAGATTTCTGATCCCATTGTATTTGTGAATATCTAGCATTTGGAATATTTTCAAAATAGTCTTTAGTGCCGCAGTCACGGGAAAAGGTTTCTATATGAACCTTTTGGAATTTGGTCCCTTACATATTGGAAGCGCTCCCAGGATCTGATCGACTCTTGAATTGTAAGTTTCCACCCTCTTGTTATTTGACTCCATCTTTTTTTTTTGCTGGATTCCACCTGTTTCGTTAATGCTTCGAGCATTTTCATCACCTCGGAAGTTTGTCATGGTCTGGACACATCAGGTTCGGTGACAATTCGTTCTCCTCTCCATGTATCTTCTCCTACCTGCTCGGGTTCGTCCCCGTTCTGTATGTTTCTCAATCTGTATTTGTTCTATCTCCATTTTTGAGCTTGTAACATTTCAGAAATCAAATCTAAGCTAACTCCATCACCTCTCCCTTCAGGCGCTTCTCGAGTTGATGGTTGGGGTGCCCCGTGATTGTTATTTTAGTCGGTAGGTTGATATTAATAGCAACTTGTGAATTAGCGTCAACTAGGTCAGTGATTGAAACGCGTCAGGGTTCACTGGAGGCACGCCGTTGTTTTGTACAATGTTATTATTTTCACTGTGGTGGCCTGACTCAACATCAATATTCAAGTGAGCAGAATGAGAACTTGACATTTTGAATAATCCTGAAATCAAACTTCAAAGGGCAAGCGTAAAATAAGCTATGTTATAATGATTTTGTAATAAATCGCCTTTATTATCCTTCGCCCCGCGGTGGGTGACAACCTATTTATCTTTAAGGTGAGTAACAATTAAATTTGTACGATTTAAAGGATACGTGATTTAATTTAACACGGATGATTTAAAAACGAAAAGTAATTGAATTAAAGGAAAACAAGTGGATTAACCAAATGTGATTAGATAATTAGGGCTGGTGTTAGGTTTGAATGCTGGTAAACGGTTCCGATTGAGCCCTTGAGATGGAACTCAGTTTCAATTAAAAACATGAACAACCGAAGAACACTTGAACTATAGCTAAAGATAAAAGTAAACTTTATTGCTTTTATATGTGTGCCAACACTGGTCCCAAGATGAAAAAAGGTTATTGAAAACACCCTAGGATCCTTTTCTTCTAGTAAAACATAATTCACAGTTGATATCGTGCGTGATCCACGCCCTAATATTCGATTGATGGCGATATATTGGATCCCCCTTCGTCCTTTCTAACGGTCTCCCCTTTTAACCTCGATTCTCTAGTTGCTTGACGTCTATTCTTCCTATGTTTGGCCATACCCAATTTTTGGCGTGTCATTCGGCCCCCCGAGCTCTGATCTGTGGGCGCTCTCAGCTCCATCCGAGTCAGCGTCCAACTACGTTGTCTCTCCTTTTTTCATCGGAAAATTGAGGGTAACTTTAACCCCGATTTTACCATCTTATCAAAATTGTAAGATAAACTTTCTGTAATGAGAAAGTTGCTTTGCTGGATTTGAACATGTGGAATGAGTAGTGTCACTAGAGTCTAGACAATTCTAGCCGAGTAAATTTAAAGCCAGGGAGGATAACAATTAATGGCAGTATAACTTGTCTTGTTAGGGTACGGTTGTTTCCAGTTTAACTCTGTCAAATCATTAATCACAGAGCATGGCTCAAAGTGATGGGGTTAAGGTTATCTTTACCGAACAAACATCGAAATTGAGATGTAACTATATACTCGAGATGACCTTTTTCAAACTTAATGCTCATCTCCACGTCGCACATGAAATGTGTCAAATGATAGTTGCGTCATTCTACTTCTAAGTTGTCAATTGGTTTTGTTAATAAGGAGAAGATCGATGTTGCTTCAAGTGACTCGTACTTGAACCATAAATTGATTAAGATAAGTAATTTATTCACCAAAAAAATAGTACATTAAAAAATTGGCTAGCATTGCTATGCTGCTGTAATATTTATTAAGATTATTTGGCATGTATGTTTGCATTATTAATTACCATTTCATTTGGAGTATATCTCGTCGAGTCGAGAGAGTATGTTTTATGAAGTGGATTTTCCCTCGCAGAAGATTCTTAGTGTTGTTTGGACAAACATTTTTCACTATTAAAATAAGAAGAATGTCTCTCAACCAAAGAGCACTCTGTATCAAAGCTTCTGTTTGTCCTTTCATATTTCAAGTTCTATAGACGAGGGACCAGTGTGACCACGAAATGATGGTGGCATTTGAATTTCTTAATTGGAAAACTCACTTCATTCCTATTATTAGAGATTACACATAAAGCTCCTTTAATTGGGTTGCACATATTCTTGATCAGTGATTCGACTGCTTCCCTAAATTTTAATCACTCCAATTTCTGTGTATCCTTCCTTCAAATTTTATCTTGAATATGAACAGTGCTAAGCCTGAAGACAATGTTTAAAACAACAATAAGCAAATTTAAGAAAATGAATCATACTTTTCAATATGATTTGAGGCAGTCCTTATTGTAAAAAGCCTCATGCTTACATGTGACTGTTTTCACCTATATATTTGTCATTTACATTTTAATTTTATTTCCTTTCTGTGTTGCTGATCTTCAGCCATGTATTTCAACATCACAGATTGCTATAGGGAGTCTAATAGAGCCCAGTTGTACATGGATATGTACCAGGTGGCAAGCTACATAGAATTAGCATTAACATGTATTATGGAGAGAAATTCTATATATTATACCTCATATTCTCCGATGTGTAATACCTTTCATTGCATCAATTTCTGTAATCTTTGTATAAAGAGCTGGGCATGTCCAACTCTCTTTCATATTCTGAGGAGGTTATATTTAATGTCCCCTCCTTTATATATTGATCTTTTGGTTATTAATCTATATGGTAGGGGTGGATGCGAACCCCCCCTCCCCCCCGCTACTTCAAGGCGGTTTAAAAAAAATTATTTTGCTTTTCTTTTTATTTCAAATGACCTGGTATCTAGCTAGAATCATGTCTATCAGCTTTGCAAATTTTGAAGAAATTATCTCAAATGAGTCTGAAGTATCGATTCGCCTTCGCAAATGACACTTTCAAAGGCATCGGCATGCCTATCAAGCATTTAAACCTACAAGGAACTTAGATATTGAGTAATATATTACTCATTTGATAATGTTTTGCTGCCTTTTAGCTTCATATTTTCATGTTTTCCTTGTTATAAGAACGGTATGACAAACATTATTTTGCGGTTGACAAGATTATAGCCTAGAGAAGAATAAACATCACATCCTTTTCACAATGCAAGCAAGAAGAAACATTATTGGCTCTCGTACAGTTTACAGCAAATACAGACAACACCAATTAAAGCAATAAAATGACATTTGACTTTTGCCCACCCCTTACTACTCTTAGAAATTTAGTAGATCTCACGTTCACAAATCACAACACGGAGCTTTCAATAATATATATGAGCTAGCTAGCGACCCATGACAATATCAACATAAATTAAATACAACAAATTTCTTCTCTTTTCCCCTTCCCCCTTCTTTGTAGGGACATATGTGCAGTGTCGGTAACATGATTATTTACCTGTATGCAGCATTCTTTTTCACCTGGTTTCCGAATTTAATCAACGGTCCAATTATATGCACCATTTAATATGTATACAAATAATGGACAGTTGATGTTAAGTTTCATATTCCGGCCACACATTCTGGTGGGGGGACTGGATTTCTGGATTTGTCGGTGCAATAATCATAGATCATGTGGTTCATTCTAACCCAGCGATATTGCCTTGCTTCCACAGCACTGAGTTGTTGGTAATTAGCTCCTTCCCACCAATTGCGTGGATTTGAGGCACAGTTTGCTGGCCCTGGCATTGCACATCCCTCTATGTCAAAGTCCTTGTAGTATGCGTAAAATGGAGATTTGCTCCAATTTATTTTCTCTAATCCACCTCTTGTTGCCCAGTCATCGGCTTCCCACAATGTTGAGTACACCCCCATGGGTTGGAATTTAGGGAATGGGATTCCTTTTGCTTCGTTATTTTTGTACACTCTAATGGGTACTTGGTCCACGTAGAATCTTCAAATAGTACAAACAGTAAAGTATTAACTTTTTGTGATTTTTAATTAAAAGATCAATGGAAGAATAATTGTTAAGTACGGCTTACACAGTGTGATGGTGGTTCCAAAGAATTGTGTAGGTATGAAAATCAGCGGATGGATCGAACCAAAGGTTGATCCTTTGTTCCTTGTCACCCTTTCCATGGACATAAACATTCGTTTGGACAGTGTACGGCTGGCCTGACCTGTTTCCCAAGAGCTCGAAGTCTAGCTCGTCCCTTACGTTATCTGTGTCCGAGTTCATCTACAAATGAAAATGTCACATGCAATAATTGATTTCCGACTTTAACTTCTTTGTACTAAAAGTATATAACTATTTTACGTATTATTAGTTCTTACAATGGAGAGTAACTGTCTATAGTGATTTTAAATTGGTAACATGAAAATCCAATGCTTGAAGTGATTAAAAACCATAGTGAAATATTTTAGCCTGAAATTATATTATTAATTTCTCTTCATATTTAGATTAAACCTCTTTCTTTTACTTTTCGAGGAAATGAAATCTAGGGTTAAATTGTGACATCCCAAGTAAATCTCTCATTGACAAAATACGAGAGAGATACCTATGTAAGCTTGGGTCCAAATGGTACAATATTTCTAATGGACTGAGCTGTTACATAAACTAATTACGCTATACTTACGTAAAAGGCGGTGACAGTTCCAGCAGAGTCACCAGGAACGAGCTTGATCTTCATGCTAACACGTCCAAAGAGGTATTTGCTTTTGGAAGCAAACCCACATCCTAAAATCAAATGGCAACGATATTCAATTACTTGCTTCATGCATGAGCATGACAATTTAATTTAAACACAGAATAAACCAAAACAAAAACGAGAAATGTACTAGTAATGAACTATCTTATAACCTGAGTTTTGGTCGAGTATAAGCTGTATAGCCTTGCCGCCATCGATTTGCTTTATGTGAGTGTCGGCCCATGCAACTTTAAAGTCCTGTAAAAAAGTGGCGGGTCGTGCACTCACTGAAAATGAAAAGGTCAAGGCATATAGCAATATTAGAAAGACAGCTGAATATTTTAAGGAAGAGGAAATCATATTATCTATTAAAGAACCCAATAAGAAGTATATATAGATTATACAATTGTAGTTCTGCTGATTATCTGAAATTTGTGATCTTTATATATGCGTTAACATGAGGAGAAGGAAAGGAAGATGATGGAGACTGGTGAATCCAAATGGAGAAGCCTCCATCTAAGGATTACCTTTCCATACAGCTAATTACAAGCAGTCATTGGACCCCCTAATACATATTGTACACCTAATTCTCTCTGTGCCTAACTTCATTAGTCATATCACCATTTAAGAACTCCCCATATTTTTCCTTTCAGAGTTCTTACTGTCCTCTAATGTAATCTAATTAATAAGCTACATGTCCTATCTAATCTACTTCCTGTTGTTTTTTTATTAAAAAAAAAATGGCTTTATAAGTTTTGACTTTCTATACCTTAGTTTCATTTCACTTCCTATTATAGGCTATAGGGATATAGATACACGTTAAAAAAAGATGTTCTTTTATCATGATGAGTTCTACTTGAACCGAACACGCATATCTCTATCATGATATTTTGCAACTTCTACTACCCAAATAGCTTCCGTTTTGCAGTTAAATGTCCTGATTTGTTTATTTAGAGTCTATCCCAGATTGATGTTGTAGTATTCAACGGCTTATGATCTGGATGTATACCGAAACCAACTTTGTTTGTTTTAATTTAATTCTTTATTTTTCTCTGCCTTTGTTGTTTGGTCTTGGAGGGGGTTAATTATGAACTAACAAACTTCATTACTGTTATATTAGGTGCCACAAATAACATTGGGTACACCCAGTGTTTGGACGATCAATCATGCATTATTGCTAACGTAGGTTGAGGACCTATGCTATGATTATTAAGGATAAACTTTTCAAGATAGAAGCCACTTCTCCTTCTTTCTTGTTCATCAGTTTCTTCTTTTAACGTTGAACGTTTTTATCATTCTGTATGATTTATCCTCACCTTCGTAAAACCCAAAGTAGATTTTCTCTTTCTTTTTTCTTTTTCTTTTTTGCTCCTTTCAACAATATGTAAACTACGATTTCTCCTGTGTTTGCCTCTTTGGAAAAAGGGGTCGTTATGTTTGAAGCACAAGAAAATTTAATTCTCGTGTAAAATTTGTATTACTTATATAGTGTTTGCTTTCTAGTATAAAACTATGCATAACAAGTATAATATCTCTCTCTATATATAAAACAGAGCGCTCTACATAGATTATGCAAATTTTAATACGTAAGTCAGATAATGTATTACTAATTAATTCTGGCTAATTGATATATATGTGAATCTATGTCTTATTTATACAAGATAAATTGTGAGTTATGGATTAACAATACGTGAATAAGAGTGTCTAAAGATTAAAATATCCTTAAATTAGTAAATATCGCTAAATAGTAGTAACAATATATATATAGATATATATATATATATTTATATTTATATTATATCACTCACTCCATTATTACTCACAGTATTGCTTACATTATTATTCTATCATATAAGTCATCTTTACATTATAATTCGTGCATTATAGTCATCAGGCAACTGTATCGTAAATCAAATGACTACCCTAAGAGCCTGCTTGTGCCTCTTTGGAGCCACAAACCAAAAGCCAATATAAACAAATAGAAGTATCACTCTGAATCACATTTCTGGAAAGTTAATGCTGTCCCAATCGCAATTTCTGCGCTCAGCCATTGGCGGTCCACGATGATTCATGGCAAATTGGTAAACACAGTCAGCATGGGCCCCCGTCTGGGCTCTGATCTGGCTTTAGGTTGGCATCGCCAGTAGGGTACATTAAAATTTGAGACACATAAAAGCCCGGATTATCTCTTTTATTTGTAGCAACTAGAAAATTATGGAACACGTCAAATGTATATATTATACTTATCATTTGTAATTATATTTTTAATAAATTTATTTTCATGGCTCTATTTAAAGTTTATGGTAACTCTATAAAATAAGAGATTAATTATTTTATATTGGAACAAAAAAGCATCAAGCTAATGTAGCTTAGTTGGATAGAGTGCTCTTATAGCCATTTATGTAAAGATCTCTTATAAAAATTCATCAACCTTTAGTAAACAGTGGAAGTCCAATTGGACTGAGCCGATCAGAGATGCCTAGTTATTGCCCTAAAATTTTCTTTGCCCGACATGATTTTATCAAGGATATTTTATATCCTATAGCTAAATAATGCATTATATTTACTATAAATCAAAATATTTAAAAATATTACTTTATAGTCACTTTTAAATTTTATAGCAGAGTATAAATATATATAATTGATCACTCAATCCTGTCTCTTCTCCTTCAATTCTCTTTCCCTTTCCCTCTCTCTTCAACAAGGCTGCCGTCTTCATCGGCGACTGACCACCATGGCTAGATCTGTTTAGATTTTTTGGCGACTCTTCTTCAAAATTTCTTCTTCTCCAGCGACTTTGCTTCAGATTTTCAAAAGCTCAATTCATAGCCATGGCCAAATTTATTCTCCTGCTCCCTTTTCACTTCCACCATCGGGAGTCTGCCATTTTCATCGTGCCTCCGACTCTTACCTTAACGGAGAGAATAGATCTGAAAATTTCTAGCACGGATGAATTTACATCTAGCTCTGATAGCTCGATGAAAATAATTGATCTGAAACTTTTGGTAGATACAATGTGATAATATATTCTCATATCTAGTCGGATTTTTGTTTGTCTTCATTTTTAGTTTTAATACAATGTATACAATATTTTGCTTGGCCGAAAGAAGCCATCTTTGGTGCACATTCTTCTGTTCTTAGCGACTAAGTCACATATTTTGTACAAATGACCTTAAATAAATTATATTTATGCATGTATTTATATATTTTGAAGGTTATTTTTTATGACAGATCTCTATATTTTTTGAATTTTTATTGTTTGAATACAACCGAATATCATTTTTTACATATATCTTTTGTTGTTTGAATACAATTGAATTAGATACAGTGAAATTGAATATAATGTAAAATAGTTAAGAATAAATATAACTGAATTGGATATAATGTATACAGCCGAATCGAATAGAGCAGTATACACCTTATTTCTTAAGTTTTGTTGTTTTGAATACTACTGAATTCAATATAGAGAAACTGAATACAATTTAATATTGTGCTTTCCGTTATTAAATACTCGTAATCCTATTTTTAAGTGGATTACCTCACTATATTTAAAAATACAGTCGCGCAAATACATGAAATACAAAATTAAATAGTTGTAATCCCTATTTCTTAGGCGGATTACCTTGTTGTATTTACAAATATAGCCGCGTGAATACATGAAATATAGCACAGTAGCAACGAAATTATAGCTACGACCAATAAAAATAAATATTGTAGTTATCACGCCTTAATAGCCACTTAACGGGCGGTTTGTAGCCATATCCTATATTTATGCCACCTTTTCACATGTATCCTATTTTTCAAAACTATTGATTTGGTAGCCTGCTAAAAAAAAGTTCGTAATAATATGATCATTATACCCTTAACAAAACATATAAAAGATATATCACGTATAAATCAATTTACGGTTCTCCTCGATCACTTCGACTCTCCTCGGATCGCCTCTTGCAAGCTAGAAATTTGTACCAAATTCAAATTTCAAATTCAATATTACAAAACACATTGTCAGTATTTCTATTCATCTTCAGAATTCAAAATAGTTTTTGAAACTGATTGATTTCATGATATATGTTTCTATAATTATTTTCGTAATTCATACTTGCATGAAGTTGTTTGGCAGATGAAACATGAACTTTTCACTGATAGATTTCACTAACGAATGAATTTACATTTTAAATCTTTTTCACGTTGAATTCTAATATTCTAATATGACAAATTCAAATATGCTGAAGTTTACTACAACATAATATGCTGAAGTTTTAGTATATTTGCTAAATAAGCAGAATTTTTACATATCTTGATATAAGTTTACACCAAAAATGCATATGTGTCTTGTAGTGTAATCAAGCTGAAGTTATTTAGTTCAGATGTAAAACCTTCAGGATTAAATAAGCTAAATTTTTATTCTGGATTCAATAAGTATTTGTCGTAAAGCTTTTTTAAAACTTTAGCATAGGATGCTGAAGTTGTTTGGTTCATATTTAAAAACTTCAGGAAAACAAGATGAAGTTTTTCTCCCGCAATATTAAAAATAAAACATAAATTAAAATTACATATTTCACAGAAACTTCAGCCGAATATGCTGAAGTTATTTAGTTTTTTTTTGTAAAAAATTCAGCACTTAATAAGCTAAAGTTTTTTTTATGGATTCATTAATTTTGTCATACAGCTTTTTAAAAAAACTTCAGCCGAATTTGCTTAAGTTATTTAGTTGATTTCTAAAAAATTCAGCCTTAAGAAGCTGATGTTTTTGTCCTAGATCCATTAATTCTGTCATACAGCTTTTTCAATAGCTTCAGCAGAAGATACTGAAGTTATTTTGTTCATTTCTAAAAACTTCAGTACTTAATAAGCTAAAATTGTTGTCCTGGATTCATTAATTTTGTTATACAACTTTTTCAAAAACACCAGCAGAAGATGAAGGGATTTAGTTCATTTTTAAAAACTTCATGTAATAAATCGGCCAGTCGTTTTAAGAATTTATGCCCCTAGCCCTATTAACTACTTTCTCTATATTTGTTTCCATTATTTTGATTTGTCATGATTATTTGTTATGAGTTTCAGAGTGTTTTGGGACAATTAGTCCCGAATAAGAGCTTAAGCTTTTGAATTTGGACTGTATTCGGAGTAGTGTGAAGACGGTCTCATAATAGAATTTCATCGTTTTCGTTAGCTCTGTTGGGTGATTTTAGGCTTAGGGGCATGTTCAGATTATATTTTGGAGGTCTGTAGCTTAATTAGGCTTGAAATGTTGAAAGTCAATTTTTTAAGTTTCCGGTTTGATAGTAAAATTTTGATATCGGGGTCGGAATTGAATTCTAGAAGTTGTAGGTCTGTTGTGTCATTTGGGACATGTATGGAAAATGCAGGTCATTCGGGCGAGGGTTGATAGAATTTTGATTGAATGGGAATTGGAAGTTTTGGAATCCTTAAGCTTGAATCCAAGGGTGATTTGGTGTTCCGGCGTTGTTTTGAGTGTTCAGAGGATTGGTATATGGGTGTTATATAACTTGTTGGCATATTTGGTTGAGGTCCCTAGGCCTCGGATAAGTTTCGGGTGCTTAATGGAAGTTGATTGGACTTAGAAAAATCTAAAGTTGGCTAAACCTATCATATTCGCACCTGCGTGTATGGGACCACACGTGCGGCACCGCAGAAGAGGTATGAGTACCACAGGTGCAGTCTGAGGCAATATTGAGATTGGTCACAAATGCAGACCAAGTACTGCAGAAGTGGCACCGCATCTACGGATAAGAGGTCATAGGTGCAGAAGTGCGAGTTTCAAGGAAAAGTCATAGATGCGGTTTATGCTTTGCAGAAGCGGGACCGTAGGAGCAGTCCCATGGTTGCAGGAATGGATTCGCTGGTTAGAAAAAGAGAAGAACGAGGGTTTGAAACCAAATCTTGGAAAAGCAATTTGGAGCTTGGTTGAGGGTGATTTCTCAAGGTCATTTCGAAGTAGAAGCATTGGGTAACGATTTCTACCTTGATTTTGATCTTAGAACATTAATACATTATTTTTTTCTCTTCTAATTAAGGAATTTAGGAGTAAAAGTTGTGAAATGGGAGAAAAATTCCCCTATTGAAAATCCGGGATTTGAGTGAGATTTTGACATCAGATTTTTGTGATTTTTGTCTGAGTGTGTTCGTAAGTGATCGGGAGCTCTGAAATTCTAAATTTTATCTAGTTCCGGACGTGGGCCCGGGGGCCTTTTTCGGTGATTTTCTTAATTTCCCGGGTTTGCGTCGTATTTATTTGTTAATTAGTTGCTTGAAGTTATATTTACATTATTGTGAGCATATGATTTTTGACCGGTCGAAACAAGCTCCTACAGGACTCTTAAAGTTTAGGATTTTTCTTTTATATGTTAGGATTTCAATTGTTATGATTTTACTGCATGTGCATGTCCATTACTGTATGTTTAAAATGGTTTAAGATTTAATTGTTAAATAAATTGGTTTTACAAATTAAAAAATACAAATATTTATATATATATATATATATATATATATATATATATATATATATATATATACATGTCCGGTTTTGGAAACAAACCACAGCACCCTTGACTCCCAAACACTCTCAACCTCCAAACAAACCCAAATCTGAGACCACACTGAGGTCTCAGAACCATGAAAACCCTCCCCCGAGCTCTTAAACGGATTATCACTGTCCAGAGATGTTCAGAACCCTGTGGAAAGGGTCAAGGTCCAGCTAAAGTGGTTTAAATGGGAACAAAATGAAAAGCTAAGTTTTCTTGCATATTTTTCATTTCTTTAGCTTTTGAATGCTTGAGTTTTTTAATAATTGATTAGTTTCAGTAGCTACATATCTAATAGTTGAAGTTCTTTTATTTGATTTAGTTGTTTATCTGTTTGTCCACAACTTCATCTAGGATAGGTTCATATGTTTTGTTAGTCACTAGTCTGGAAACCTTCTCGTCTTTAAAATAGTTCAAAATCCTGTTGAAATTAGCGTTTGAGCGGTGTGCTTCTCATAATTTGATGAACTGTAGTTCTGATTGGTTTGATTGTTTGTTTGTGCGAATGAGTGCCTGATCTTTATTTCATAATAGCTTTGGATGTATCCATTTTTCTGGTCATTTTGATTTGTATTCGTTAATCATGTATAATATTTGTGGAAGTTTGTATTAAGGCATCTTTGTTAAGACTTATTAATTTTTGGCTAATGCTGATTATTACGAGCCTGTTAGTCTAAAGGGTGACCTAATTGACCAGGGTTAATTGTAAATGAACTAGGGTCAAAGAACTGACCAAGGTCAAATTTCAGGGGTGGGTAATTTAGGAAAGAAAGTGAGGGTATAAAAGGGATTTGAAGCTTTAAAAATCTGATAGGAATCTTTTAGAACCTTCTAGCAGGGACTAAAACATAATTCTTGGCTCAAACTTGAGGAACAAGTCAGAAATTGAAGGATCACTTAGGCAAATTGCAATTTGAGTTAAGGACTAAAAAAGAAAACTAGGTAAAATCTTATGCCCTAACAACTTTACTATAAAATGAACCTTTTGGGGCATTGGGAAAGGATCCAGAAAACTTCTCTTTGAAATATTAAAGCTGAAATACTTATTCCTATATCTGAAAACACTACCAGTGCTGTATTGAATCATTTTTCTGAAGATTTAACTCTCTAAAAATCCTGATGAAGTCTGGATACACTGTTTGATTAGTTGTTAATTGCTTAGCTGGTCTCTTCTATTTTACTCATAGGATTGCTCCTTTTGCTGTACTACAGGTACATTCAATGTTCATATATATATACTCCCCCCCCATTTGTTAGAAGATCTCTAATTGTTACCTGTACTTTGAAGTTTACTCCCCCCCCCCCCCCCCCCCATTTTCCCTATTTAATTTTGAATATAGGTGTAGTAATAGAATGATCATCATGTTGTAGTTAAGTGTTAGACTGATCCATGATTGTAATAATTTGGACATTTGGGACTTTGTCAATGTGTAATAATTGACCATTCGACTCAATTTTCCTGTATGTGTTTAATTAACAGTCAGTTCCAATTTTAGGCTAGTAGGTTCAAGTGTTGATCCTGTGCACTTAGAGCTACTTGACTTAGGAAGCATTTCAGTTCATTTAAATCTCAGCATGCTTAGTAACAATTTGTTTTCGGATTTGTCTCATGTAGTAGAGCTTGAACCACACTTGAATATGGGAATTGGATTCATATACTCTGACTGATGAGTATATGAATCATTCAATTCGACTCTACTGTTAGAAATTGATATAAAAAATTGTTGTTAGTATTTCCTTCTTGAACGTATGGAGATTCTTTTGTCCAAACCAACACTGGGCTCATTCGTGAGGCCCAGTAAGCACCAAATGTTGTAACACAACATGTCTTTTGGGCTGAGTAATTAAAAACCCAAACCACTCACAGCCTGAGCAATATGTGCTCCTAGGCCGACCCAAACTTGATTTATTATGTGCAAATTGGCCGCGAACAAGGCTAAGGCGCATGTAATATTTCCCAAGCACCTAGTTCATATAGAGAATTTAGCATACGTTAGAATAGCCATATAAAATAAAGTGAGCCACGTTAATTCAAACAAATACCATGTGATGGTTCTTTACATCATTAAAACCCATAGACAAATAGGAAGTACCGTTTAGCGAATTTCACGGTATTCCCACGAATGTCAAAAACATAGTTGCTATAGGCGCGCGTGTTTAATAAAAAATACCTTCCTATATTCGGGTGCGCATTTATGCGACCCAAATCCTATTATCAATGGAATTAAAATATGTCTGAAATTGCGGGTGCATTTATGTCACGCGATTCGCAACATGTTCTAATAACATTGCAAATTTCCCTAAAACAGATTTTTAAAGCGGTTAATAATCTAAAATTATGAGTTAACAGGTATAGCAAATCATGTTTCTGCCACTTATAACACGTTTAAGCAACCTTGCTTGAACCATGGGATCCGAGGGTTCCTAACACCTTACCTCGGGTCAATACAATTCCTTACTCACGAATTTCTGGTTCGCAGACTCCAATTTGGTATTCAAAATTTCCTCGATTTAGGATTTTTAAATGAATCGGTGACTTGGGACACAAAAATCCAAGCTTATCCCAAGTGGCGACTCTTGAAATAAATAATTAATCCCATCTCGAATAATGTCACTTTAATTGGAAAAACTCCTATACGCATGTGGCCTTTCGGGGTAACCACGTGTAAGCGGTAAAAAGGAGGTGTAACAATTATGAAATTAATTTGAATAGATTTGGGCTATTTAGAGTCGGGTACTCGTGGCAAGAACGTGATATCAAGTTTATTGAGTTGGTTCGAGGTATGTGCTTGCCTTACCTTGTGTGGGAAAACTGCCTTTAGCATTTTGTAATGTTGATTTATGAAATGCCTTGTATGTAAGGCGACGAGTGCGTACATGGGCTAATTGTTAATAATCCAGTTTTCAATAAGTAACTATAATTTTGTTTTCTTTCTTGTTGTATATTACTTGAAATTTAAGCATACTGTTAGTTTAGGGAAGTATATGTAAGTGACTTAATTTATTTACTTGCTCAAACTGCTTTATTTTAATTTTTTGCATCATGCTGGTTAAAAATATCTATATTTCCTTGGTATGAAATTGGATTGAATTGAATATTCTTCGTGATGGTGTTATGCTTTTACTTTGGAACTACGGATTGGAATTGTTATAGATCCCCCTACACATATATGATTTGGACTATAGGACAACACCCAGTAGATTCCTTGTACTGGATATTTACTTTGGGACTACGGATTGGTATTCTGGAGTTTCCCATGCATATTTATGATTCGGACTACAGGACGATATCCTGGGAGATCCTCTAGACAATTACGTTTGGGACCACAGGACGATATCTCAGAAGATCCCCTCTGTTTCTATTTCTGTATACTGAGTTGGATTCATTCGGTGATTTTATGCGTTATAGATTGTTGGCATTCTTATATTGCCTTATGTTTTGCTGCTTTACCTTTTTTTCATCAATAACCAGTAGGACCCTGACCTTATTGTCACTACTCGACCGAGGTTAGGCTTAGCACTTACTGGGTACCGTTGTGGCATACGCATGCCCTTTCCAGCACAAGTTTTTTGCATGCAGATCTAGGTTATTCGGCTCAGCCCTATTTCCAGTGAGGCGAGGTGACTTTCGGAGTTATAACCTTTTGTAGTGTTTCTCAGCTAGTGATTTCAAAAGATTTTGAGTTTTGGGAGTTGTTTTAGTTCTTGAGAACATATATTGGTTTACAACGAGTAGTGTCTTAAATATTTCTATTTTGTTTATTCTTTAGCTTTATTCGTTTTTCGCATTTTGTTTCTTTTTCACAAATTGTTAGGATTACCTAGTTGTAGAGACTTGGTGGCGTCAGGAATGTTCACGGAGGTAGAACTCAGGTCGTGACAAGTTGGTATCAGAGCTCTATGTTCTCAGGAGTCATGATCACAAGCTAGTTCATTAGAGTCTCGCAGATTGGTATGGACATGTCTGTACTTATCTACGAGAGGCTTTGTAACTGTTAGGAAAATTCCACTTCATTTGATTTTCTTGTCATGCGAGATTTTTGATATCATATTCCAAACTTCTGTCTTCTATTCTCTCACAGATGGTGAGGACACTTGCCACCAGAGATGACCAGGCACCCGTGACCTATGCTAGCATCAGATGGTGACCTCGGATTTCTAGAGGAGTGCTACCGTATCCTCCGCACTTTGGATATATCAAGATCGAGTGGGGTTTATTTCACTGCCTTCCATATTCGATGAGCAGCCTATCAGTAGTAGCATACTATTAAGATGGACAGTCTAGTTGAGGCAGCTTCTCTTACTTGGACTTAGTTTTCGGATATGTTTTTGAGAGAGTTTGTTCCTTACAGCCTTAGGGACGTATGGCTCGTAGAGTTTGAGCATTTTCGCTAGGGCACTATGGCTGTTTTGAAAGACGTTGTCCATTTCACCTATTTGGCTAGTCATACACAAGCTTTGCTTTCTACAATTTGTGAGAGAGTTTGCCAGTTTATTGAGGGACTAATTTCCAGCATCAGATCTAGCATGGCTCGGGAGTTGGAGATGGATATTTCTTATCAGCAGGTGGTGAGAATGGCTAGGAGAGTAGAGGGTATACGTGCTCTAGATAGAAAAGAGAGGGAGGCCAAGAGGTCTTGAGAGTAGGGCCATTATTTTTGTGCCTGTGCTCCAGCTGGAGTTCATCATGACAGGGGTTACATGAGTCGCCCCGTTCATTCAGCTCTTCCAGTAGCCAGTGGTATTCCATATTATCCTAAGCCTTAGGAGCCTTATTATGTACCTCTAATATCTAGTGCTACTCCTGCACGGGGTGCTTTCGATGGTCAGTCCAGCAGACTTGGCCCGAGCCAGTCACAAGAACCACATCCTCCTAAAGCTTGTTTAGAGTGTGGTGACACACACCATATGGTGAGGGATTGCCCCAGACCTAGGTGCGGTGCACCTCCACAGACTTCTCAGCCGTAGCATGCCCCGTAGAGTTCCTAAGCTATGATTAAAACAGCAGTTCTCACCCCACCTACTCAATCAGCTAGATGTGGAGGTCGACCTAGAGGGGGATGCGAGGCTAGATATTATGCCCTTCCTGCCCGTATCAAGGGTGTCGCCTTCGATTCTATCATCACGGGTATTGTCCTGGTTTGTCATAGAGATGCATCACATTTATTTGATCCAGGCTCCACATATTCTTATGTGTCTTCTTATTTTGTCCCGCATTTGGGTGTATCTCGGGATTCTTTGAGTTCTCCTATTTATGTTTCTACTCCTGCAAGAGATTCTGTTGTTGTAGATCACATTTATTGGTCATGTTTTCTTGCTCTTAGTGGTTTTGAGACCGAAGCAAATTTATTATTGCTCAGTATGATTGAATTTGATGTTATCTTGAGCATGGACTAGTTGTCGCCCCATTATGCTATCCTTGATTGTCATGCCAAAAGCGTGACGCTGTTTATGCCAAGTGTACTGCGATTAGAGTGGAAGGGTACTTTAGATCACAGTGCCAGTAGAGTTATTTCTTTCCTTAAGGCTCATCGATTGGTTGAGAAGGGGTGTGATCCGTATCTAGCTTATGTGAGAGATGTCAGTATTGATACCCCTATAGTAGTTTCCGTCCCAGAGGTACGGGATCTCTATAATATGTTTCCAGGTGATATTTCATGCATGCCACCGAATAGAGATATTGATTTTGGCATTTATCTACTGTAGGGAACTCAGCCCATTTCTATTCCTCCTTATCATATGGCTCATCCAGATTTGATGGAGTTGAAAGATCAGTTACAGGAATAGCTTGATAAGGGCTTTATTTGGACTAGTGTTTCGCCTTGGGGTGCTCCTGTCTTGTTTGTGAAGAAAAAAGGATAATTCTATGCGTATGTGCATTGATTATCGCCAGTTGCACAAAGTTATAGTGAAGAACTGATATCCTTTGCCTCGTATTGATGATTTGTTTGACTAGTTACATGGTGCATGACATTTTTTGAAGATTAACTTTCATTCCGGTTACCATTAGTTAAAGATTTGGGAGACAGATATCCCGAAGACTGCTTTTAGGACTCGGTATGCTCATTACAAGTTCCTTGTCATGTCATTTGGGCTGACCAATACCTCAACAGCGTTCATGTATTTGATACACAGTGTGTTTCGGCCATATCTTTACTCGTTCATCATTTTCTTTATTGATGATATTCTGGTATTCTCCCGGAGTCGGGAAGATCATGATCAACACCTAAGGACATTGCTTCAGACGTTGAGAGAAAAGAAGTTTTATGCAAAGTTCTCAAAATGTTAGTTTTGGCTGGATTCCGTGGCATTCTTGGGTCACGTAGTATCGAGTGAGGGGATAAATGTTGATCCAGAGAAAGTGGAAGCAGTATAGTGTTGGCCTAAACTATACTCAGCTACATAGATCCGCAATTTTCTTAGCTTGGCAGGTTATTACCGTCGATTTGCTCAGGGGTTTTCATCCATTGCAGCACCTATGACCAGGCTGATCCAGAAGGGTGCTCTGTTTCAGTGGATGGAAGAAGCGAGCGTCTAGAAGCTCAATATAGCTTTGACTAAAGCCCGAGTTTTGATATTGCCTATAGGTTCTAGGTCTTATACTCTCTATTGTGATGCCTCTAGGATTGACCTTTGAGTTGTATTGATCCAGGATTGGGTGATATCCTATGTGTCCAGACAGTTGAAGGTACATGAGAAGAATTATCCTATCCATAATCTCGAGTTAGTTGCTACTATTCCCGCCTTGAAGATCTGGTATCATTATTTGTACAATGTTCCTTGTGAGATCTATACTGATCATTGGAGTTGGTAGCACTTGTTCAAGTAGAAGGACCTTAATTTGCGCAAGAGGAGGTGGTTAGAGCTGCTGAAGGACTATGATATTACTATCTTGTATCACCCAGGCATGGCCAATATGGTGGCCAATGCTTTAAGTCCCCGGGCGCAAAGTTTAGGGATTATTACTTATTTACCACCAACGTAGATACCCATGGCGATGGATGTTCAGGCCTTCGCCAACTAATTTGTGAGATTGGATATTTTGGAGCCCAATCAGGTTCTAACTTGTGTGATTTCTCGGTCTTCCTTATTTGATTGTATTCGGGAGCGTCGGTTTGATGACCCTTTTTTTTTCCTGAAAGGCAAGGTCCTGCATGGCGATGTCAGAGATGTGACTATTGGTGATGACGGGGTATTGAAGATGCAGGGTCTGATTTGTGTACCCTATGTTGATGGGCTTCGAGAGTTGATTGTAGAAGAGTCCCATATATTGAGGTATTCCATCCATCACAGTGCCACAAAAATGTACTAGGACTTGAGACAGCAATATTGGTGGAGGCGGATAGAGAAAGATATAATTGGGTTTGTAACTCAGTGCCTTAATTTCCAGTAGGTGAAGTATAAGCACCATAGACCGGGTGGATTGCTTTACTAGATAGAGATTCTAGAGTGGAAGTGGTAGAGGATCACCATGGGCTTTGTAGTTTAACTCCCATGGACTTTAAGGAAGTTCGATTCCATTTGGGTGATTGTGGATCGGCTGACCAAGTCCGTGAATTTCATTCCTATATATACTACCTATTCTTCAAAGCGGTTAGCGAGGATTTATATCTGGGGGATTGTTCGTCTACATGGTATTCCAATTTCAATAATTTCAGATAGAGGTACTAAGTTCACATCACGGTTCTTGAGGGTCGTACAACATATGTTGGGTACTCGATGGAGTTGAGTAGAACATTTGACCCCAGAGGACGGATAGCCCGAGCGCACAATTGAGATTCTTGAGAACATGTTTTGTGCATGTGTGATGTGGTTTGGAGGTTCTTAGGATCAGTTCTTGCTATTGGCGAAGTTTGCCTACAACAACAGTTATCAGTCCAACATTCATATAGCTCATATGAGGCTTTGATGGTAGGTGGTGTAGATCCCTGTGGGTTGGTTTAAGTTGGGTAAGGGTAGATTATTAGGCATAGACTTGGTTCAGCACACCTTGGTGAAGGTTAAGGTGATTCAGGATAGACTTTGCATAGCCCAGTTTAGACATAATAGTTATACTAAACAAAAGGTTCATTATGTTTCCTATATGGTTGGAGAGTAGGTCTTGCTTCGGGTTTTGCCTATGAAGGGTGCTATGAGATTTGGAAAGAAAGGAAAATTGAGTCCAAGGTTTATTGGTCGTTTTGAGATATTGAGATGTATTGGGGTGGTTGCTTATGAGTTTTCCGTACTTCCAAGCTTGGTAGGAGTTCATCCGGTATTTCATGTTTCATTGCTTTAGAAGTTCATGGTGATCCGTAGCACGCGTTGGATTTCAGTTCAGTCCAGATAGACAAGGATCTATCTTATGTTGAGGAGCCAATGGTGATATTGGACAAACCGGTTGGGAAGCTAAGCTTGCATTACTGAAGGTTCAGTGGCAGGGTCAGCCCGTCGAGAAGGCAACTATGGAGATTGAGTAGGATATGCGCAGACGTTACCCTTATCATTTCACTAATTCAGGTATGTCTCTATGCTCATGCGAGGACGAATGAAATGTTTTAATAGAGGGAGGGTGTAATGACCGGGCGGTCATTTTAAGAATTTACGCCCTGATCCCCTATTAACTACTTTTCACATTTTTTTTTTGCTATTTTGATTTTCTAGGATTATTCGTTGTGAGTTTCGGAGTGTTTTGAGACACTCAATCCCTAAATGAGAGCTTAAGCTTTAGAATTTGGACCGTAGTCATAGTAGTATGAAAATGGCTTCAAAATGGAATTCCGTCAATTTTGTTAGCTTAGTTGGGTATATTCGGGCTTAGGGCCATGTTCGGATTGTGTTTTGGAGGTCCGTATCTTAATTAGGCTTGAAATGCCGTAAGTCAAATTTTTAAAGTTTTCGATTCAATAAATAGATTTTGATATCCGGTTCGGAATGGAATTTTAGAAGTTGGAGTAGGTCCGCTGTGTCACTAGGGACATGTGTGCAAAATTTTAGGTCATTAGGATGAGGGTCATATACTTTTGATTGAATGCGGAATTTGGAAGTTTTTGAATCCGTAGGCTTGAATCTGATGGTGATTTCGTGCTATGGCATTGTTTTGAGTGTTCAGAGGGTTGGTAGAAGGGTGTTATGTGACTTGTTGGCATGTTTGGTTGAGGTTCGGGGGGCCTCGAGTGAGTTTTCGGTACTTAACGGAAGTTTAATTAGACTTAGGAAGATCTGAAGTTGGCTAAACCTGTCATAATTGTACCTGTGTGTATGAGACCGTAGGTGCGACACCACAGAAGTGGTATGAGGACCGCAAGTGCAGTCTGAGACAATATTGAGAATGGTTGCAAAAGCGGCACTTCTTCTGCGGATAAGAGGTTGCCGGTGCGGAAGTGTGGGTTTTAATGGAGTATCATAGGTGCGGTTTAGTTTCTATAGAAGCGGGACCGCAAGTGCGGTCCTATGGTCGCAGAAGATGATTCGCTGGTCAGAAAAGAGGAAGAACGAGGGTTTGAAATAAAAACTTGAAATAATGATTTAGAGCTCGGTTGAGGGCGATTTCTCGAGGTTATTTGAAGGATAAACATTGCCTAATGATTTCTACCTTGATTTTGATCTTAGAACACTAATCCATTGTTGTTTTCTTCGTATAATAAAGGAATTTGGGAGTAAAAGTTGTGAAATGGGAGAATTGTTCCGCAATTGAAACTCCAAAATTTGTGTGAGACTTTGACGTGGGATTTTGGTGATTTTTGTTAAAGTTTGTTCTAAGTGATTGCGGGTTCCGAAAATGTAAATTTTATCCAACTCCGGGACGTGAGCCCAGGGGACCTTTTGGGCGATTTTCTTAATTTCGTGTGCTAGCTTTGAAATATTTAGTTTAATTTATATTGTGCAATTAATTTGTCTAGATCCGGGCCATTTGGAGTAGAGTACTCGTGGCAACAATGTGATATCGAGTTGATTGAGTTGGTTCAAGGTAAGTGGCTTGCCTAACCTTGTGTGGGGGAACTCCCCTTAGGATTTGGTATTGTTGATATATGAAACGCCTTGTACGTGAAGTGACGAGTGCGTACATGTGCTGATTGTTGAAAATTCTGTTTTCGTTAAGTAATTATAATTGTGTTTTCTTCCTTGTTGTACATTACTTGCATTTTTAAGTCTACATATAGTTTAGGAAAGCATGTGTAAGCGACATATTTACTTTACTTGCTCAAGCTGCTTTATTGAATTCTACGTAGCATGCTAGGTTAGAATTATCTAGTTTTCCTTGGTATAAAATTGGATAGAATTTAAATATTCTTCGTGATTTTATTGCTTGTTTACTTTGGGACTACAGATCGGTATTCTGGTAGATCCCCTTGCACATTTATGATTAGGACTATGGGACAGTAGCTGGTAGATTCCCTGTTCTGGATCTTTACTTAGGGACTACGGATTGTTATTCAGGGAGTTTCCTCTGCATATTTAAGATTAGGACTACGGGACGATATCCCGGAAGATCCTGTGGACATATACGTTTGAGACTATAGCACGATATCCTGGGAGATACCCTGTTGCTACTTCTCTATATTAAGTTGGATTCTTTTAGTGATTTTATTTGTTATAGATTGTTAGCATTCTTCTTATATTATGTATGGTTTACTGCTTTACCTTTTTTTTCATCTATAACCAGTAAGGCCCTGACCTTCATCGTCACTACTCGATCGAGGTTAAGCTTGGCACTTACTGGGTACCGCTTTCGTGTACTCATGTCCTTTCCTGCACATCTTTTGTCATGTGCGGATCTAGGTTCTTTGTCTTAGCCCTATTTATAGTGAGGCGAGGCAACCTTTGGAGACTTTAAGGTATAACTGTCGCATTTGCATACCGAGGAGTCTCTCTCTATTCCTTTTGTCATCTATAGATCTTATATATTTTCTTTGAATAGACATTCTAGAGTTAGAACCTTATGTAGTGTTTCTTAGCTTGTGATTTCATGAGATTCCGCGTTTTGGGAGTTGATTCAATTCTTGAGAACATGTATTCGTTTATGCGGAGTAGCATCTTAAGCGTTTCTATTTTGTTTATTCTTCAGCTTTATTCATTTTTCCCATTTCGTGTCTCTTTCGCAAACGTTAGGCTTATCTAGTCGTAGAGACTAGGTGCCGTCACGAGAGCCCACGGATGGAGAACTCGGTGTTGGAAACACGTTCTCAAGGCTTTATACTAAAACGTGTGTTCTTATATGTAGGTTTTGATGAATGACAAACAAGCGCAAATTGATATATGACGAAGTTCAAGTACAAGCGCACAATTGGTGGATAACGAGATTCAAGCACAAGACAAAGTTTTATAGTTTAAATGAGTCGTTCTTAATTGTGATCTTGATCCGACAACTTGACTCATGACATGGCTTCTCTCGTAAAACTATTTTACAAAATCATGCATATTTAATTTAATGCTAAATGATTTTAAATCATGCATATTTACTTTAGTCAAAATGATTTTTAAACATGCCTCTAAAATCTGGACTAAGATAATCGATTATGTACATATGATAATCGATTATGTTAAGCCAAGACTGCATGACAATTGATTGTGAACTAATGACAATCCATTGTGTTAAGGCAGTGAGCATCAGGTTTTTCAAACCTGCATGACAATCGATTGTGAACCTTATGACAATCGATTGTAATGAGGCAGTGTACATCAAAGTTTTTCAAAACTCAGAATAATCGATTGTGAAGCTAATGACAATCGATTGTGAAGAGACAGTGTCCATCAGATTTTTCAAAGTCACAAAATAATCGATTGTGAACATATGACAATCGATTGTGTTGAGGCAGTGTCTTCCAGACTTTTTCAAAGTTATTAAATAATCGATTGTGAGTATATAACAATCGATTGTCAAGAGGCAGTGTCTAAAATGATTTTCAAAGTCTGATAAATAATCGATTGTTAACATTGCACAATCGATTGTGAAGCTGACCGTTGTCGTAAAGTTTTCAAACACCGTCAGGTAATCGATTGTTGATTTTGTACAATCAATTGTTGAAATTAAAATCTGGAAAAGATTTTTTGAACGTTGCTGAATAATCGATTGTTGATTTTGTACAATCGATTGTTGAAATTAAAATCTGGAAAGGATTTTTTGAACGTTGCTGAATAATCGATTATTGATTTTGTATAATCGATTGTTTTACGTAAAATCTGAAAATGATTTTTTGAACGTTGCTAATAATCGATTGTTGATCTTGGATAACCGATTGTTACGCGTAAAATCTGGGATTGATTTTTGGAACGATTGGCAAACAATCGATTGTCACACAGTAAAATCAGCAACTCTTAATTGGCAATTAGGCAACGGTAATGCCAAGTTTTTCAACTATAAATACAGCTTCATTTCAGTGTTTTAAACATAATAACACACAACAACTGATCATACAATTGCTATAAGCTTGCATACTCTATTGCTAATCATTTTATATTCATTACATAAGTTTTGAGAGCCATATTCTTGTCCAAAGTTGTTGTGATCTTGAGCTTACTTCTTTTACTCATATCTACTCATTAAGGAGTGTATTGTTTGAGTGTTTAGTGTTTTGTACACTTGTAAGAGAATTGTGATTCTCTTGTTGTAAGGAACTTGTGTTTCCATGGTTGAAGTCTAGGAGTGTTGTATCTCCGAGCAAAGGTGTTAAGGCGTGTGTCCTTAAGTTGTAAAGGTTTGTTGAGCACCCGTAAGCTTCACAAGTTAGTGGAAAATCTCGAGAGAGTCTCTCGGGGACTGGACTAGCCACGTGTTGTGGTGAACCAGAATACATCGGTGCGTTCTTTCCTTTCGTTTATTTAACGCACTTATTTATTTCTTGCAAATTTTAATTTCCGCAAGTTTACGCTAAATTTTATTATAGCGCTATTCACCCCCCCTCTAGCGTTAAGCGTATTATCTAACAATTGGTATCAGAGCCCAACTCTCTGAAGACTTAACAGTTTGAGAGAACCGTCCATGGCTTCTACTCGTGACTCTTTTGCTGGAATTGATGAAGGACAATGCTCCACACGACCACCTCTATTCAACGGTACAAACTATACGTACTGGAAGGAGAGGATGAAAATCTTCGTTCAAGCAAACAACTTTCATCTCTGGAAGGTGATAACGAAGGGAAATCAAATTCCAACCAAAAAGGTTGAAACCGAATGGGTTCCCAAGTCCGAAGAAGAATATGACGCGGATGATATCCGAAAGGTGCAAAATAATGCTAAAGCAATTAATTTATTATATTTTTCTGTAAATGCTGACGATTACAGGAAAATATCGTGTTGCACAACAGCGAAGGAAATGTGGGACAAGCTGGAAATTACGTACGAAGGTACGGACCAGGTAAGGGAAGCCAAAATTGATTTCCTAACCCATGCTTATGAATTATTTCACATGAAGGAAGGTGAAAAGGTGGATGAAATGTTTGAATGATTTTCAATAATCGTAAATGATCTACATGCTCTCAAGAAGACATTCACGGATAGAGAACTTGTTCGAAAAATTCTTAGAAGTCTCACTCCGGCATGGCGATCAAAGGCCGACGCGATTCAAGAGTCCATTGGCGTCTCAAATGTCACCATCGACGCATTAAGAGGTAATCTTAAGACTTATGAATCTACTATACTTAACCCTCTTGTTGATGATCAAAGGAGGCAAAGAATCGCTCTTAAGGCAAGCACAAGCCAACCTCAAGTTGATGAGGACGGAGACAACGAGTTTGGACTCGTTATCAAAAGATTTCAAAAGTTCATGCGAAAGGAGTATGAATGAAAGGGCAAAAAGCAAGGCGAACAAATAAAGTGCTATTATTGCAGTGAAACCGGGCACATCAAATCAAATTGCCCAGACATCAAAAAGGAGAAGAAACCTTTTTAAGAAGCAACGTGCATACATTTCTTGGGGAGGAGACTCCGGAGATGAGTCAAGCGAAGAAGACGAAGACGAAGCCGCAAACCTTTGTCTTATGGCGCAAGTAGACAAGCAAGATGAGGTATGTCAAATCTCTTCTAAAAACTTCTTTACTCTTGAAGAAATGCGAATTGCTTTTGATGAGATGTATACTGAATTTATTAAGGCTTCAAAAACTGTCAAGAGCATAAAAGAAAATGCTTCTCTAAAAGAAAAAGATTTTCAAAAACAGCTTTCTTTGAAAGAAAAGTATTTAGAAAAACTGGTTTTAGAAAATGAGAAGCTGAAAGAGGGAAACAAGTTTTTCGGAAAAAGAAGCGCCGACAAGCCCGAAAGTTCTATTAAAAATTGTTCTTCTTGCATGCATCTCAAAAATGAGGTAGATAGACTTAAAGGTACCTTAGATAAGTTTAATTCTTCCCACAAAAATTTGAATAAGGTCCTTGTTAATTTGAAATCAACCAAGCATGGCATAGGCTTTAAGAATGAGCCTAAAGAAAAGGTTGAAGCCAAACCCCAACCACCTAAGGCTCAACCTAGGAGGAATAAGACAAATGCTTATCCTAGAAATAGCAATCCTAGAACAAATATGCATGCTAGACCAAATGTTGAACATTTTAGAAGACCTAGAAATAACTTACCACCTAGAAATGACTACCCTAGAAATGATGCATATTCTAGGCCAAACACTAGAAGGAGTTTTGAACCTTTTAGAACATCTAGACATGACCATTAATCTAGAAATGCTGCTCATTTTAGAACTAATAGTAGGAGAAATGGTTCTCATGATATGCGCAATAGTCATAATGAAAATAGAGTAAATCATTTTCGTCCATCAAGTTACTATGAACCTAGAAGGATGCATAGCCCCAACGTGACTTGTCATTATTGTAGACGAATTGGTCACATTGCTCCTGCATGTTTTACACGACATAGACATATCACACAATCGCATCATTATGATATGCCTAACCCTCAAGGACCCAAAATGGCATGGGTACCAAAAGATCATTAATCTGTTTTGCAGGTGTGCTTGAAAAACTACAATATTGTAGTAGATACACCAAGCACAATACGTATGGCATCAAAAGGGAAATGACGGTTAGTTACCATATTTTCGTTACATGTGAATGATTGATACATCCTGGTTAACACTCGATATTAATTAATTTTGTAAATTAATGTCTTGATAGCCTTTAGTTCAAACAACATGGTATCACTAATGGTTCGACCAATTCATGCTACTTGGTTGATAAAATCATAATTATTGATACAAACCAGTATGTGATACGTTTATTGATATATATTTGCTCTTCACTCATGTTTTAATAAACGACAATTTTTTACTATGGTTTGCAAAAACTAGCAATTAGCTTTGTTGATTCATATGTTGAAAACTTGTTGTTAAATAACAATTGGTGTCAATTATTTTTTATTGATCCTTGTTAGTTATCTTTTGATAAAGATTCTAATTGTTGATAAGTGTTAACAATTAGTATCCTCTTGATAAAAATAAACTTTGAAATGTTTGTGCAACAATTGATAATAGTTGGTATGTTTTAACTGTTAGCCTGCTTATAATAAAAACATTTCATTTATGATTTGATAATTGTTATTTGTGGGTTCAATAACGTAATATTTGATAATTATATCTTTTGGTCTGAATAATGGTTGGCATATTGTTCAAAATTTGATTTACGGTTTCAATAAAATAATATTTGATACATTTGTTATGTTTTCCAACAAATGATTTTATCATTTTATAACAATTGATATATCTATGTTTTGTTGGTAGGTCTTGATAAATTTCTTGCAATGCTCATATTGCATACTCCTCGTTGTCTTCCCTATCTTATCTTGACCTTTTGAAAACGTCGAAAAAGAGGAAGTGTTCAGGCAAGTTAGTAAAGGGGAATGCCTTTACATTCTAGTTTGCCTCATTTGAGGGGGAATTTCTCATTAAGGAGAAATAGATTGCATGAATTTTATTGATGATATTAACCTGATGACATTATTGTTGTACTTCAAAATAACTTTCTATGTTGGCAATGTTATTTTTTTTCAAACTATGTTGATAACTTTTATGCCATTAATATTTTGCATTCCAAAATATGTTGAAAATGATATTGTATTTCAGAAAATATTTTTATTATTTTGGAGCAACTAATGAGCGTTATGCAAGGAATCTGTAAATCGCATTTGAGATGTCAATGGTAGACAAGCTTATATTCTTCTTGGAGCTACAAGTTAAGCAAATGAAAGAGAGAACTTTCATTTGTCAAACTAAATGTGGCAAGGAGTTGCTGAATCAATTTGAAAAGAGCAAAACCAAAGCAATGGTCATTTCAATGAATTTATATGACCATTTTGACAGAAATGTGAAAGGTAAGAAGAGCAATACCAAGAATTACAAAGGTATGATCGTTCCTCACTTTACCTTATTGCTAGTAGACTTGATAAAATATTTAGCGTTTGTTGATGCGCTAAATATAAATCATGTCCTAATGAAGTATCAAATTCGGTCAAACGTTGACTAAATGCATACATTTTTTGTTGCATTTATATTTTACAAATTACTGACTCAAGCGTCGGAGACGTCTAATTTTATTTTGCAGGTATCGCCCTAAAGGTAGGGGAATTATAAAGAAATGGCATAGAACAATCGATTGTTACAGCAAATAATCGATAATTTTATTGTGCAGAAAATCGATTAGCAAGTATCACTAATCGATTATTTATGGTTTATGATTATTATGCAGTTTTATTTAATAATCGATTTTTTAACTGTATAATCGATTACTGTCTCAGCCATTCAGTACTTCTTTCCTAAAACAATCGATTGTTTCAAAATATAATCGATTATTTTCCTAGTCAGAAAATTTCTGTACTCACTGTAACATAACAATCGATTACCATATTTGACAATCGATTATTTTCTGCCAGTATTTCAAAAATTTGTTACCGTTTGGCTTCTGAAGATTCCTGCAATCGATTTGTGTCAGTTCCGAGATTCAGTCAAATCTTAATGACAATCGATTATCTTATTCCAACAATTGATTGTCTAACGGTCAGTAAGATTTATTTTTACCGTTTCTAACTGTTTCAGCTTTCAATTTTCTGCAGATTTCTTCCATTAATGAAATGCCTTTCTCCCCTCTATAAATAGGCTCCATATATGTTCATTTTTATTCACTCAAGCATCAACTTTAGCTCTCAAACTATCAAAATTCTTTCAAGTCTCTTGCAAATTCCAGCAATACTCAGTGAAAATGTCGGGCCGTCACTCCAAACGTTCCCGTTCTGCTAGGCATGGTGCATCCTCCTCTGCTGCTCCAAACTATCCTTATCAAGATGGTTCCGTTCTATATTTTAATTCTGACATCGAGCTTACTCGATTTTTAACAAAATTTGAAAAGCGCGACATTCTTCCTCCACGCTTTTCAACCAACAAGTATCTTGAATCTTATGGCCCTGCTGCAAATATGCTCAAAAATTGTCAACTTCTTGACTTCTTACTTCTTACCCATCCTTACATCAATACTACATTGATTCAAGCATTTTACTCCAACCTTCATGAGGATGATGACAGTGAGCTTGTGACAAATATAAATGGTGTTCAAATTCTTCTTTTCGATGAAAGCCTTCATACCATTGCCCGTCTTCCTCATAATGGTGAAGACATTTTTCAGTACATCGGAGAGGCCAGAGCCCTTTTTGATGAAACAGTCCTCCTACATCAAATAGGTATTCTTATGATCCTAATCTATCCACTCGGCGTCCTACTATCACGGGAATGCTCCACGAGTATCGGATGATTTTCTATTTCATCACCCGAGTCCTCAAACCACGGAAGCATAATCACACCACTCTTTCCCAAGAAGACGCTAAGCTCATGTATGCAATTATAACCGGAGCTCACATCAATAGGTGTAAGTTCGTCAAGATTCACATGCGTGACGCCATCGGAGATGATAGACCTCTTCCCTATCCCCTCCTTATGTAATTGTTTTTTCTTTCCAATAAATAAACAAGTTCTATTTCATCCTTGGTATCTTATTATATTTTTTGCTAATGGCAAAAAGGGGAAGATAACGGGTATGCACTCTCAATATTTATAAGCTTAAATTGAGGGGGAATACATATATTGAGGGGGAACAAATTGCGTACTTGTTGTATGTCTTGAATCGTCATTATAAATTGTTTAAGTTGCATATCCCGCTTAATGCTTGCCATTATCAAAAAGGGGGAAATTGTTGGAAACACGTTCTCAAGGCTTTATACTAAAACGTGTGTTCTTATGTGTAGGTTTTGATGAATGACAAACAAGCGCAAATTGATATATGACGAAGTTCAAGTGCAAGCGCACAATTGGTGGATAACGAGATTCAAGCACAAGACAAAGTTTTATAGTTTAAATGAGTCATTCTTAATTGTGATCTTGATCCGACAACTTGACTCATGACATGGCTTCTCTCGTAAAACTATTTTAAAAAATCATGCATATTTAATTTAATGCTAAATGATTTTAAATCATGCATATTTACTTTAGTCAAAATGATTTTTAAACATGCCTCTAAAATTTGGACTAAGATAATCGATTATGTACTTATGATAATCGATTATGTTAAGCCAAGACTGCATGACAATCAATTGTGAACTAATGACAATCGATTGTGTTAAGGCAGTAAGAATCAGGTTTTTCAAACGTGCATGACAATCGATTGTGAACCTTATGACAATCGATTGTGATGAGGCAGTGTACATCAAAGTTTTTCAAAACTCAGAATAATCGATTGTGAATCTAATGACAATCGATTGTGAAGAGACAGTGTCCATCAGATTTTTCAAAGTCACAAAATAATCGATTGTGAACATATGACAATCGATTGTGTTGAGGCAGTGTCTTCCAGACTTTTTCAAAGTTATTAAATAATCGATTGTGAGTATATAACAATCGATTGTCAAGAGGCAGTGTCTAAAATGATTTTCAAAGTCTGATAAATAATCGATTGTTAACATTGCACAATCGATTGTGAAGCTGACCGTTGTCGTAAAGTTTTCAAATACTGTCAGGTAATCGATTGTTGATTTTGTACAATCGATTGTTGAAATTAAAATCTGGAAAAGATTTTTTGAACGTTGCTGAATAATCGATTGTTGATTTTGTACAATCGATTGTTGAAATTAAAATCTGGAAAGGATTTTTTGAACATTGTTGATTAATCGATTATTTATTTTGTATAATCGATTTTTTTACGTAAAATCTGGAAATGATTTTTTGAACGTTGCTAATAATCGATTGTTGATCTTGGATAATCGATTGATACGCGTAAAATCTGGGATTGATTTTTGGAACGATTGGCAAACAATCGATTGTGGATTCCTGACAATCGATTGTCACACAGTAAAATCAACAACTCTTAATTGGCAATTAGGCAACGGTAATGCCAAGTTTTTCAACTATAAATACAGCTTCATTTCAGTGTTTTAAACATAATAACACACAACAACTGATCATACAATTGCTATAAGCTTGCATACTCTATTGCTAATCGTTTTATATTCATTACATAAGTTTTGAGAGCCATATTCTTGTCCAAAGTTGTTGTGATCTTGAGCTTACTTCTATTACTCATATCTACTCATTAAGGAGTGTATTGTTTGAGTGTTAAGTGTTTTGTACACTTGTAAGAGAATTGTGATTCTCTTGTTGTAAGGAACTTGTGTTTCCTTGGTTGAAGTCTTGGAGTGTTGTATCTCCGAGCAAAGGTGTTAAGGCGTGTGTCCTTAAGTTGTAAAGGTTTGTTGAGCACCCGTAAGCTTGACAAGTTAGTGGAAAATCTCGAGAGAGTCTCTCGGGGACTGGACTAGCCACGTGTTGTGGTAAACCAGAATACATCAGTGCGTTCTTTCCTTTTGTTTATTTAACGCACTTATTTATTTCCTGCAAATATTAATTTCCGCAAGTTTATGCTAAATTTTATTATAACGCTATTCACCCCCCCTCTAGCGTTAAGCGTATTATCTAACACTCGGGTCATCACACTTCAGGACAAACAATCTAAAAGTTTTGCCCATGCACTATGTAATTTGCTCTTGTATGCTGATGTTAAATTGTGTTTATGCTTAAGCCTTGTTTTCCTTCTTCATGAGCTTTTTTCAAATCTTCACAATAAACAAGCTAAAATGTTCTAGTACATTTGCTCGACTTTAGCTTCAATATTCTTACATTTTTATGAACTTCATAATTAAATTCTTCTATTCAGTTTCCTAATACGTGGCACTGAATATGCTTCTACAAGATGAGTTCTATTTGCGTTGTTATCACATTCAATGGGAGAAGGACTCTTGATTTCAAATACTTGGATCATGATACAAAACTCGTTCTGCTTAATAAGCAAGTTTCATTCAATACTTACCTGAAGAAAATAGCGAAGTTACAAATATTGATTCAAGAAGATATTCACTAAATGTATGGTTTGATATCAAACTACATACAAGCAAAGGGATACTTGAGATGAAGAACTAAGTACCTATATAAATTTACTTATAACTAATTCAGCGTACAAGAATTTCCATTTTGTCATCGAAAAAGTACACATTCTGAAATTGTAGCATTCAAACAACCTCTTGCATATACAGTAGATTCAGAACCATTTGCTGATTATCAACATGAACTAGGACAACAAATAATGGAAGTACACAACGAGCAACAACCTTCCAACATTACAAATTCTTAACAATATATAATGCTGCAACTATTAGCCGTTCATCAGATAAATTTATACCAATTTGTCGATGACCAAGAAGAAGAAGGACAACTAATAATGTAAATTCACAACCAACACACATTCCAACATAGTTTTTGTTACCTTCTGGAGTGATAAGCAACAACGAAGATGAAGTAAACATGAAATTTATACTTGTCATGGCCCTAGTTCACCCTCCGTGAACATGTCATTAAATCACCTAGCCCCTACAACTAGGTAAGCATAACAATGCGAAAAAGCAAATAATCTGCGAAAATTATAACTCAAAACCCAAATCCATCAAAAAGAAACGCGGAATGTAAAATTCCATTCGGCACAAAAAACTCAATAATGCGGAAGTATACAATATCACCCCAAAACCCGAAAACTCACGGGAACACAAGCAAGAAAAATATAGTAAGTGCTCTAATCTCCAGAAATATCTACAGCAAAAGTACGATAGAAGGCTAAACGCTGAAAGATAGAGTAAAGAAGGAGACTCTTTGGTCTACGGACGCGAAAGATGTACCTTGAAGTCTCCGTAGCTCTCCCGGCCTCAAGGATAATGGGCCTCGGTGGAGGTACCAGGATCTGCACTTGAAAAGCATGCGCAGAAGGGGCATGAGTACACCACAGTGGTACTTAGTAAGTGTTACGCCTAACCTCGGCTCGGTAGTCACGAGGAATGTCAGAGCCCTACTGAGGTAAAACATAATAAATGATAGGGTAAATAAAAAGTATAAATGAATACCACAACGAGAATCTAAATAGGATAATTAAGGGGTACAATAGTAGAAAGTAGAAATAAGTCAATACAAGGAAATGCCGCTACAATAGGAAATAATAACCGGGGATCTCTTTGTATCCCGAGGATAGCTTGGTATCCTCACCATATACAAGAGGAATCTCTTGGTATCTCGGAGATCTCTTGGTATCCTCAATAAATATAAAACATGTGCTGGGGATCTCTTAGTATCCCGAGGATCTCTTGGTATCATCAATAGGTAATACAGGGATCTCTTGGTATCTCGAGGATCTCTTGGTATCCTTAATATATTTAAACACATGTTTCGGGGATCTCTTGGTATCCCACACTCTCAGCTCAGGGCATAACACCTGCAGGGGGATCTCCCGGGATGCCGTCCCGTAGTCCCAATTTAAAACATACAATAACAGCTCAAGAATATCAGAATAAATGCTAAACTCATAACAAGTATTAGTAAATTTTAGCCTAATATTCTCCACAGAATAAAAAGAAGGCAGTTTAAATAAATAGGCAAGTAGGTCAACTAAACATGTTTTCTTTTTCAAATTAACACAGGCTAAATTTGCAATTAGAGTAACACGGGTAAGAAGAAACTCAATTTATATACTACAAGTAACACCAGAATTTTCAACAATTAGCTCAAGTATGCACTCGTCACCTCATGTACAAGGCATTCAATTACCAAATATCATATCCTAAGGGGAAAGGTCCACACACAAGGTTAGACAAGCCACTTACCTCGCACCGGCTCCAAAATCAACTTGAAATCACACTTTTGCAACGAGTCCGACTCCAAATGGCCCATATCTATAAAATTCAATTATATATCCTCAATAACATCTCAAACGACTAATCTACTAATAAATTCAAAGCTAAGGCGCGAAATTAGGTAAAATGACCAAAATGCCCCTTAGGCCAATGTCTCGGAATCAGAAAATTTTCACTGCTTCAGAGCCCTTGTACTCTCACGAGTCTAATCATATAAAACTCTCTCAAATCGGAGGTCAAATACCCACTCAATGCTCAATAATTTGGTCTATGATGTTTTACCAATTTTTATTCGAAAATCCAAAAGTAGAGAGGAATTCGTGATTAGATTAGTGGGTTTTAAGCATATCAGAGTAGAGAATCATTACCCAGTAGTTGCCCTCGAAAATCTCTCAAAATATCTCCCAAGCTTGTGTTTTGGTAAAAATAGCTAACCCTCAGATTTTGAAATGTTTATATCGGTCCAAGTATTCAAAGCATCGTGAGCACAGAGGAAGTCTCGTATTCGCGAAGAAGGAAAAATAAATGCTGCCAAAAATGCCCTTCACGGTCGCGAAGAAGAGTCTGCGAACGCAAAGGCCTAGACTGGTGAAGCTATGCGAACACAAGAAGGATAATGCGAACGCGATGAGTGAAAATAGGCTCAGCCCTCAGAGTCAAATAAGGCTATGCAAACGCGATGTCTTAGTCTCGATCGCGATTGAGGAAAATATGAAGCTTCGTGAACGCGAAGGACTAAATGCGAATGCGGTGAGGAAGTTGGTCCCCATCAAGAATTACTCTATGTGAATGCGTGGAGGAGGCGGCGAACACGAAGAAGGAATTGGAGCTGCAATAGCTGAAGCATTTTCTGCAACTCTTCAGAACTCCTAATGCTCTGTTAAGCATCTGAAACACACCCGAGGCCCCCTGTACCTCAACCAAGCCTACGAACATATCCCATAACCTCATTCAAACTTGTACCAATCCTTAAACCACCTAAAAGAACAACGGAAACCCAAATTAATAAAGGATTTGACCTTAGAACTTCAAATTCCATCAAAATACGCTTTCGATAAAAAACCTAGCCAAAACACGTCGGAATGAGCTCAAATTTACACACACATCCCAAATGACCTGACAGAACTATTGCTACTTCTGGTATTGCATTCCAAACCCTGTATCAAAATCTCGCCTATCAACCGAAAACTTCAAAATTCAAACTTCGTCATTTCAAGCCTAATTTAGCTATGAACCTCTAAAACACATTCCGAACACGCTCCTTACCCCAAAATCACCTATAGAAGCTAACAGAACCATCGGATTTCCATTCTGAGTCCGTCTTCAACCTAGTCCAACTAGGGACAACTTTCCAACACTTAAGCTCTCAATTTGGGACTATGTGTCCCAAAAACTCTTCGAAACTCAAAACCGAACATCCCGGCATATCAAATAAGCAGAAATAAAATTGGGTAACAAAGTTAATAGGGGATTCATGCCTTAATTCATAAGAAAATTCACCTGGTCGTCACATCCTCCTACACTTAAACATTCATTCGTCCTCGAATGAGCATAAAGACATTCCTGAAGTAGTGAAAAGGTGAGGGTAACTGCTGCGCATATCCAGCTCAGTCTCCCAGGTCGCCTCCTTGGCCGACTGACCCCACGACTGAACCTTTACTGAAGCAATATCCTTTGACCTCAGCTTACGGATCCGCCTGTCCAATATAGCAACTAGCTCTGCATGTAAGATAGATCCTTGTCTAGCTGGACTAAACTGAAATCCAACACACTCGATGGATCACCATGATACCTATGGAGCATCGAAACATGAAATACCAGATGAACCCCTGTCAGGATGGGAGGTAAGGATAGGTGATAAGCAACCTCCCCAACACGCTTCAATATCTTACACGGGCCAATGAACCTCGGACTCAACTTCCCTTTCTTCCCAAATCTCATGATTCCCTTCATAGGAGAAACTTGGAGCAGAACCCACTCTCCCACCATAAAGGAAACATCACGAACCTTCCGATCCATAGAGCTCTTTTTTCTAGACTGGGCTGTACGGAGTCAATCCTCAATTAGTTTGACCTTCTCCAAGGCATATTGAACCAAATCTATGCCCAATTGTCTGGCCTCTCCCGGCTCGAACCATCCCATCGGCAATTTACATCGCCTACCATACAAAGCCTCATACGGTGCTATCTGAATGCTGGACTATTAGCTGTTGTTGTAAGAAAACTCCGCCAATGGCAAGAACGGATCCCAAGACCCTTCAAACTCAATCACATAGGCGCAGAGCATATCCTCAAAAATCTGAATAGTGTGCTCGGACCGTCCGTCCGTATGGGGGTGAAATATCGTGCTCAACTCCACCCGAGTACCCAACTCCTGCTGAACGGCCCTCCAAAACTGTGATATGAACTAAGTACCTCTGTCTTATATAATAGAAACTGGAATACCATGCAGACGGGAAATCTTCCAGATATAAATCTCTGCCAACCGCACCAATGAATAAGTGATTTACATAGGAATGAAATGAGCGGACTTGGTCAGCCGATCCACAGTAACCCAGATAGCATAAAACTTCTTCAAGGTCCATGGGAGTCCAACTACAAAGTCTATGGTGATGCGTTCCTACTTCCACCCCGGAATCTCTATCTGCTAAAGCAACTCACCTGGTCTCTAGTGCTCATACTTCACCTGGTTTAGCTGAGACATCTAGCTACATATCCCATATATCCTTCATTATCCGCCTCCACCAGTAGTGTTGTCTCATGTCCTAATACATCTTCGCGACACCCGGATGGATGGAATACCGCAAACTGTAGGCCTCCTCTAGAATCACCTCCTGTAGCCCATCGACATTGGGTATACAAACCCGACCCTGAATCCTCAATACTCCGTCCTCGCTAATGGTCACATCTCTGGCATCACCGCATTTATCCCTGTCCTTAAGGACAAGAAAATGAGGGTAATCATATTGCCTCTTCCTAATACGATCAAATAAAGAAGACCGAGAAACCATGCAAGCTAGAACCCGATTGAGCTCCGAACGATCTAATCTCACAAACTGGCTGGCTATGGCCTGAACATCAATCGGCATAGGCCTCTCCGATACTGGTGGATATTCCAAACACCCCAAACTCTCTGCCTGCGACTCAAGGCATCAACCAGTATATTGGCCTTGCCCGAGTGATATAAAATAGTGAGGTCATAGTCCTTTAGTAACTATAAGCACCTCCTCTGGCTACACCATGTGAGCATCATCGGCCTCTACCTGCCCCGACCACTGACGACAACAGTAGGGGTGCGGGTGCCCAATCACCTTGCATAGCACGTGTCCTGACCATCTATGAGAGAATAGAAAGATAGAATTGTAATTGTGATATCAAAACATCACACGACAAGGAAATCAAATGAAGTGAAATTTTCCTAACAGTTACATAGCCTCTCGTAGATAAGAACAAATGTCATTGCATTGATTAGTGAGACTCTTATAAACCGGCTTGTGTTCCGAGACTCCTATGAACCTAGAGCGCTGATTCCAACTTGTCACGACCCCTGTTCACCCTCCGTGAACATTTCGTGACGAAACTGAGTCCCTACAACTAGGTAAGCCCAACAATGTGAAAAAACAAATAATGTGCATAATCATAACTCAAAAACTAAATTCATCAAAATGAAATGCGGAATGTAAAATACCACTCGGCACAATCAATTCAATAATGTGGAAGTTAATAATCACCCCAAAACCCAAAAACTCATGGGAACACAAGCTAGAAGAATACAGTAAGTGATATAATCTCCAGAAATGTCTATAGCAAAAGTATGATAAATGGCTAAATGCTACAAGATAGAGTAGAGAAGGAGACTCATTGGTCTGCGAACGCAACAGATGTACCTTGAAGTCTCCGTTGCTCTCCCTTCAACAAGGATAATATGCCTAGGTGGAGGTACCTGGATCTGTAAATGAAAAACATGCGTAGAAGGGGCACAAGTACACCACAACGGTACTCAGTAAGTGCCAAGGCTAACCTCGGTCGGGTAGTGAAGAGAAAGGTCGGGGCCCTACTGAGGTAAAACATAATAAATGATAGGGTAAAGAAACAGTATAAATAAAGTCTATAGCGAGAATCTAATTAGGATAATTAAGGGATACAGTAGTAGAAAGAAGAAATAAGACAATACAAGGAAATGCCGTTACAATAGGAAATATTAACCAGGGATTTCTTGGTATCGGGAGGATCTCTTGGTGTCCTCACTATATACACGACGGATCTCTTGGTATCCTCACTATATACACGACCGATCTCTTGGTATCCTTAATGGATAAACTGGGGATCTCTTAGTATCCCGAGGATCTTTTAGTATCCTCAATATATATAAATACATATGTCGAGGAACTCTCGGTATCCCGAGGATCTCTTGGTATTCTCAATAGGTAATCTAGGGATCTCTTGGTATCTCGAGGATATCTTGGCATTCTCAATATATAAAAATACATGTGTCTGGGATCTCTCGGTATCCCGCACTCTCTGCTCAGGTCATAACACGTGCAAGGGGATCTCCCGGGATGTTGTCCCGTAGTCCCAATTTAAAACATACAATAAAATCAAGAATATCATAATAAATTCTAAACTCATGACAAGTATTAGTAAATTGTAGTCTAACATGCTCCACAGAATAAATACAAGGCAGTTAAAACAAATAGGCAAGCAGGTCAGCTAAACATGCTTTTTTTATAATTAACACATGCTAAATTTGCAATTAGAGTAACATGGGTAAACAAGAAACTCAATTTAAATACTTCAAGTAAAACTGGATTTTTCAACATTAGCTCAAGTACGCGCACCATACGTACGAGGTATTTAATTACCAAATATCATATCCTAAGAGGAAAGGTCCCACACAAGGTTAGACAATCCACTTACCTTGAACCGCCTCCAAAATAACCTTGAAAAAACACGTTTGCCTCGAGTATCTGACTCCAAATGGCCCAAATCTATTCAATTCAATTATCTATCGTAAATAACATCTTAAGCAAGAGATTCTACTATTTAATTCAAAGCTAAGGCGCGAAATTAGGTAAAATGATCAAAATGGCCCTTAGGTCAATGTCTTGGAATCGGAAAATTTTCAAAGTTTCAGAACCCTTATACTCTGACGAGTCTAATCAAATAAAAATCTCTCAAATCGGAGGTCAAACACCCACTCGAAACTCGATAATTTTGACTATGATGTTTTACCCATTTTTCATTCAAAATTCCAAAATTAAAGAGGAATTCCTGATTATATTAGTTGGTTTTAAGCATAAGAGAGTAGCGAATCGTTACCCAGTAGTTTCCCTCGAATATCCCTCAAAATTTCTCACAAATCCGAGCTCCTAAGCTTGTGCTTTGATAAAAATGGTTAAACCTTAGATTTTGATATATTTATATTTGTCCAGGTATTCAAAGAATCGCGAACGCGGAGGAAGTCTCGCATTCGCGAAGAAGAAAAAATGAAGGCTGCCAAAAATACCCTTCGCGGACGCGAGGAAGAGTCTTTGAATGCAAAGGCCTAGACTGATGAAGCTATGCGAACACGAGAAGGGTAATGTGAATCCGATGAGTAAAAATAGGCTAAGCCCTCAGAGTCAAATAAGGATGTGCAAACGCGATGTCTTAGTCTCGATTGCGATTGAGGAAAATGTGAAGCTTTGCGAACGCGAAGGACTAAGCACGAACGCGATGAGGAAACTAGTCCCCCTCCATAATTACTCTACACGAACGTGTGGATGAGGATGCGAACGCATAGATGAAGAAAGTCAGAACTACGCGAACACGAGAGGAATGTCGCGAACGCGAAGAAGGAATTGGACCTGCAACTGTTGAAGGATTTTCTGCAACTCTTCACAACTCTTAAATTCTCCGTTGAGCATCTGAAAGACACCGAGGCCCCTAGGACCTCAAATAATCCTATGGACATATCCCATAACTTCATTCAAACTTGTACCATCCTTAATCCACCTAAAACAGTGCAGGAAACCCGAATTAATCAAGGATTTGAGCCTAACAACTTTAAATTCCGTCAAAATACGCTTTCTATCAAAAACCTAACCAAAACTCGCTTGACTGACCGGAAATTATTCACACATCCCAAATGACATAACAAAACTACTTCAACTTCTGGAATTTCATTCCGACCCTCGGATCAAAATCTCGGCTATCAACCGAAAACTTCTAAAAATCAAACTTCAGCATTTCAAGCCTTAATTAGCTACGAACCTCCAAAACACATTCCGAACACGCTCCCAACCTAGAAATCACTTAACGAAGCTAACAAAACCATCGGATTTCCTTTCTGCAGCCGTCTTCACACTATTCTAACTCGGGACAACTTTCTAGTAGTTAAGCTTTCAATTAGGGACTAAGTTCCTATAAACTCTACGAAAATCAAAACCAAATGTCCCAGCAAATCAAATAAGCTGAAATAAACTTGGGAAAAACAGTTAATAGGGGATCGATGCGTCGATTATTATGAAGACCGGCCGATGCGTCACAATACGAATAACATCAGATAGAATTGAAGAAATTGTTGAAACTTCTAGTACTTCACAGAAATCAAGAAAAAGAGTAAGGAGAAAGCTGAAAGAATCTCCACCATGTAAAATACTTAGGCACGATGTGTCATCTAAGGAAGTTAGAGTAGGACCAATTTTTTAAAACAAAAAAACATGTCTAAATTTTTCTGCAGCTTGGAGATAAACCAGAAAGTTTAGTTCACTGTTGTTAGCTCATGTTCAAAGAGATACGACCTGAAATGCATCATGGAGAAATATGGTTGGAATGTACGTGCTACCAGAATAAAAAATACCATAATTTTCAGGGTGATAAAATACCATAATAACCATGAATGCTCGATTGATTCAAGAAAATCATATGCATGCTACATTAAATTTTATAAGTGAATAAATTATAAAACATGTTCGAGACAAAAGGATAGAGGTTACACCAGCCTTTGTAGAAAATAAAATTAAAAAGAAATTTGAAATTGACATAGGTTATCACAAGGCATGGCGTGCTATTCATAAATGTATTGCTTGCATAAGGGGAACACCATAAGAGAACTACTAGATTCTTCCTTCATACCTACACATGATGGTGCATAGAAATCTAGGAACGTACACAAGCATAAAAAGAGATGAGCAGAATAGGTAAGAAAAACAATATTAACCATCAGCTTGATGTTTCAAATGTTCCTATTTGAAAAACTTCACACCTTATGATTTTTTTTTTGTATTTCACTGTACATATTTGCTTAAACGTTCTTTGCTCCTACTGCATCAATAATTGGTTGGTCCTACTGTAGACCCATTATTGCAGTAGATGCAATGTTTTTAAAATCAAAATATCATAGTGTTCTATTTATTGTTGTATCAAAGGATGTAAACAATGAAATCTTTCCTCTATCTTTTGGTGTAGCAGATCAAGAAAACAATGAGGCATACATTTGGTTCTTCAGTGAAATGATAAAAGTCATTCAAGTCCGTCGTGAACTGGTTTTCTTGTTAGATAGAAACTAATCAATTGCAAATGGGATTAGAAAAGTTTATCTTGAAGCTCACCATGGTATCTGCCTCTATCACTTTGAGAAAAATTTAAAGCAAAAACATGCAAGCCACGGTAATAAATCCTTTTCAAAGTGTTGCAAGGTCATACAAACATGAAGATTTTAATAAGTATTCCAAGAAACACGCTAAAAAAATACTCTAACGTTCAATAATCCTTAGTCTGAATTTACACTTTGATTATTGTATGATATATTTGAAATGTGCTTTTTCTCAGAGGAATAAAAAAAATAATCTCTTGGACTCTTTAACATACTACTAAAGTACAAACCACTCATTCTTGTTGCACAGGCTTACAAATTTGACTGCATTTTAAAAAAGTATGCAATGACTTCAGGGAGAAAAAAGTTTAGCCTTATTATATGTGAAATACATATCCTTAACAAACACACACACACACATACATATAGATACACACACATATACGGACAACACATAAAAGAAACACATGTACAAACAATAGCTTCAGCATATTCTCTAATTAATCTGATGAAGTAAAAAAAATTGGCTTACAAAAACGAAACATCATCAGAACTACACTCATCTATTTCTCGAAATATCTCATCATCATCATTTCCGAAGATAACTATATGGTACATAGGCAAAAGATTAATAAGTCCAATGAGATCAATCTTTAACTTTTTGAATTCATCATGCAACTGACTTTGTTCAACTATTACTCTGTCCATAAGACAAAGAAGACTTTTCAAGTTGTTTTGAAGCTTAGCATATTCATCCCAGATGGAAAACTTAGAACAGTCAAACTACTACATGACCTTGTCAAACGAGGTTCAATAACCTCCACAAATACTTTCCAGGTTAAGCCTGTTATGGAATGATTCATTAGCAAAAATTATGATCTGATTCTCTCCCAATCACCGTTTATTTAATCCCACATATGCATAAGATTTGACATCGCTACGTTATTGTAGCACTCACACTTCAAACTCTCCCACCTATGCATAATTTCATCTATTGTAAGCTTCCTACTTCTGCTTGCAGCAGATAATCTTTCTTCATAAAAGCTAAAAGGCTAAGGATGAATATAAATGTATATAAATATGATGGAAGTCTATGGTGGATTATGAAATTTTCAAGTGAAGAGATTGTTAATGTAGCCAGAGAGTACACCTAATCAATTAAATATCGATAAAATTGAAAGTAACTTTTCAGGTTTTTTTTTACCATTTTACGTTCTGAGAAATTGAATAAAACAAGAGAAGTAGGTGGTAAATGCAAAAAGAAATTTAACGTCAGCCTTAATCAACCCATGGTTCTTCTATAGTAAAAAAATAACTGCAGCTTGAAAAATTTTCACATAATCAATGTAAGTGCAAAAGTAACTATTCAAGTCATTTACTAGATGGTCAAACAAATTTAAATGAAAGATGAAGAAGGTGATACAAGACAAAAGTACCTAGTAAATGCAAAAAATATAAGCATCAAGTTAAAAAAATACCAAAACATGCTGAAATTTTTGTCATGAGCTTTTTTAAAAACTTCAGTAGAAGATGCTGAAGTTAGTTATTTCATATGTAAATACCTCAGCACTAAATAAGCTGATATTTTTATTCTGTATTCAATAGTTTTGTCGTATAACCTTTTCAAAAACTTCAGCAATAAATAAGCTGAAGTTTTTATTCTGTATTCAATAGTTTTGTCGTAAAACGTTTTCAAAAACTTCAGCAGAAGGCGCTGAAGTTATTTAATTCATATGTAAAATCTTCAACACTAAATAGGCTGAAGTTTTTGTCCTGGATTCAATAGTTTTGTCGTAAAGCTTTGTCAAAAACTTCAGCGAAGGTGTTGAAGTTATTTAGTTCATTTCTAAGAACTTCAACACTTAATAAGCTGAAGGTTTTGTCTTGGATTCAATAGTATTGTTGTAATGATTTTTCAAAAACTTCAGCATAAGATGCAGAAGTTATTTAGTTCATGTCTAAAAACTTCAGCACTTGATAAGTTGATGTTTTTATCCTGGATTAAATAGTTTTGTCGTAAAACTTTTTAAAAACTTTAATAGAAACTGCTGAAGTTATTTAGTGCATTTGTAAAAATTTCAGCACTAAATAAGCTGACATTTTTGTCCTACAGTCGACACTTTTGTTATGAGTTTTAACTAAAACTTCAGCCTAAAAAGAAGAAGTTATTTACTTAATGCTGAAATTTAGCATGCTGAATTTCAACAAATATACTTCAAATTTTAAAAAAAAGAGATAAACGTATTTGATACAACCCAAGGCAACTAAAAACTTATTAATGCAATAGAACAAAAATTTAAAAGACATATATCACATAAATTAATGTATATTCACAAAGTACAATTTTTTTCACTTACATCTTTGAAACAAAAAATTACTTTTTGTTTACAAGTTATTCTCTATTAAAAAATTTACAAAGTCTCTTCATATTATCCATAGTCATGTCCTAGTTGCTCTTCTGGATTTCATAACCACTATCTTGGTACCACTTTCCATGAGTCCAAAGATTTGCAGCCAATTCTCTATTTAATGTCAATCCATGTCTTTGGTTATAGAACTATAAAATTTTCTTCCAACTGAAATTTGCTAATATGATTTTTTTAGGAACTATCATCTTATTTCATAAAAAAAAAAATGTTAGCAAAGACATGCTTACCGGTGTTCAGCTGGGAATTCATGGGAAACAAAGATAATGAAGGATAGTCTAAAATACTTCATATGTGACGAAGAGTTGCCACATTTTGTGGTGCATCACAAACTCGAGCTCCAGAATATTTTTCTATTTTTCCTAGTTGATATATCTAACTTTTATGTCATGCCCTACACCAAGAGCAAAATGTCCAAAAGCTTGAGTTTGTGATGCACTACAAACTATGGCCACTCTCGTTCATATATGAAGTATTTAGACTTTTCCTTCATTATCGTTTCTTCCCACGAATCCTAGATACACCCAATAAGCATGTCTTTGCCAACATTTTCTAGTATTTCTGTCACGACCCTAAACTCACGTCCGGTTGTGATGGCGCCTCTCGTGAATACGAGGCCAGCCAAAAAAACGCAAACACCTTGGTTATAATATAATCAACATTTAACTAACCCAAAACACGTGTAAAATAGTTATAAATGTGAAAACAATAATAATACCAAAGGATTTAATCCCAACTCAACCCAAATCGGGGACTCACAAGTCATGAGCTTCTACAGAGTTTGCTATAAGTCTAAAGAATATAATTTCTGATACAAAAGTCTTAGAAAAATACATGAATGAAGTAGGATAATTGAGACAAGGGGCTGCAGACGTCTACAGCTACCTCGTAACTCCAACTCGCTGCCTGGTCTGGAAGGAATCAGTGCTCAGGTGTGGACTCTACTATGCCTGAATATGCACACATGGTGCAGGAAGTAATGTGAGTACTCCGACCTAGTGAGTAATAATAATAAATAATAACCAAAGGCGTGAAAACATATAAGTTCACAAGGCAATTCTATACCAGGTAGTAAATCACTTAATGAACTAAAACCATAAAGAATCAAATGAAATCTCCTTTTTAAAAATAGGTAAATCAGGTAAAATAACAAGTAAACAGTGAGTAGTAATCTACCTCTCGGGCCCACTATCAATCGCTTAGTATAGAATCAGCTCCCCGGGCTTAGTATCAGTCACTTAGAATATTATCAGCCCCTCGGGCTGAGTATCAGTCACTCAGCATAGTATCAGCCCCTCAGGCTCAGTATGAGTCACGCAACATAGAATCAGCCCCTCGGGATCAGTATCAGTCACTAAACATAGAATCAGACCCTCGGGCTCAGTATCAGATCATATGGGTACCCGTGCTCACTGTGGGTGTGCAGACTCTAGAGGGGCCCCTTACTGCCCAGGCGCTATATCAACATAAGGCTTGAAAGCCTTCTCACATCACACTCAAGGCCTAAAATCCTTCTCACATCACACTCAAGGCCTGAAAGCCTTCTCACATCACACTCAAGGCCTGAAAGCCTTCTCACATCACACTCAAGCCTGAAAGCCTTCTCACATCACACTCAAGGCTTGAAAACCTTCTCACATCACAATCAAGCCACCTCGTGGCATATAAATGTATCTCAGGCCCTCGGCCTCACTATGTCTAGAAAAATATCATAAGACCCTCGGGCATCAATAAAATAGTAGTGCTCAGCTAAGACAACATTGGAAATATCCTTTAGATCTCAAAATTCAATTAAAAGTGGTTGCGTTTGTAAAACACTATTAATCAACAGGACTGAGTTCAGATACTATATCAAATAGTGACGAAACAGTGATAAATCCACAAAGGAAACAAGTAAATGCCAAGAAACCCAAATATGGCAATAAGCCCAAATCATATTGATAACAAATACATCTCAGTTAAATACGTGGTAAAAATATCAATTGGGATAGACTAATCACAATCCCTAATAAAAAACAACCCTGCGCTAATCAATAAGCGCATGTTTCACCTCAATACAACACTGCATTGTGCAAATCCTGGGTTTCAAACCCTCAGGACATCATTTACTATCATTACTTATCTCAAGCCAGCCAAAATCGTAGCTCGCTATGCCTTTCCTCTCGAATCGACCTTCTCGCACGTCGAATCCGATCAAAACCACAATGAATACATCTCAATATGCCAATCGAACAATAACCAATCAAAAACAATCGAAAAATAGCAAAAATCTCGAAATTGGAAAAACTCGAGCCCCGGGCCCACTTCTCGAATTCAAAAAATTTTACATCAACGAATTCCTTATCTCGCCATGAGTCTATACATACGAAGAACTCCTAAATCCGAGCTCAAATGACCAATCAAAACCCAATTTGAAATATCAAAACACAATCTCTAGTTCTTCCACTTTTTGCTAAGTTTTCATGAATTTCTAGTTTGATTCTACAATTAAATTGTATTTTTAGATCATAGGACTAACCTCCAATATTGTCGAAGCCCTCTTCAATTCCCGTCCAAAAGCTCTCAAAAATCCCCCAAGGTCAAGTGGGAAATGAGGGTAATGGGCTATTTTCAAATTTATTAAATGAACACAGCCCTAAGATGTCGCATTTGCGACACCTGGTTCGCAAATCCAACAAAAACTTCAGAACTGTGAACAAGAGCCTTCCCTGTCAAGGTCGCGAATGCGACAAGGAGCTCGCAAATGTGATCAAATTTTTGCCAATGCGAACCCAGCCTTAGGCAGGCTCCTTTGCAAATGCGAAGCCTCACTTGCAAAATGTGAGATCGCAAATGCGAACCATTTCTCGCATTTGCGAGACCTGCAACTCCTGCTGCATTTCCAAGTCTTAGACTTCCTGTTTAGTCATTCAAAATAACCCCGAGGCCCCTAGGACCTCAACCAAAAGCACCAACACATCCTAATGCATCATCCAGACTTGTTCCAATCAACAAAACATCTCAAATAACACCAAAACCATCAAATTACATCGGATTCAAGACTAAGTGCTTCTAAAACTTTCAAAACACGCATTTGATCACATACCCAAATACAAAGACGTCGGAATGACCTGAAATTTTGCACACACATCACAAATGACATAACGAAGCTACTACAACTCTGGGATTCCATTCCGACTCTCGGATCAAAATCTCACCTATCAACCGGAATTTGCCAAAATACCAACTTCGATAATTCAAGCCTAATTCTATACCAGACCTCCAAAATCAATGATGACCACGCTCCTAGGTCACAAATCATCCCCCAAAGCTAACCAAATAACCAAAAATGGCATCCGAACCCTCTAACTCATAAGTCAATATCCGATTGACTTTTCCAAACCAAACCTTCCTTAAAGAGACTAAGTGTCTCATTTCTTACCAAAACCTATCCGAACCTATATCCTTTGATCTCAACTTTCAAACCTGACGACCCAAAATAGTCACCGGCTCAACATCATAGGTCAAATCACCATCCAACTGAATCGTGCTGAAGTCTAATACATGGGACGGGTCCCCAACATACTTTTGGCGCATAGATACATGAAATACCGGATGTACGTCTGGCATGGTGGGTGGCAAGGCAAGCTCACAAGCAAGCCACCTCCCTAATTCTCCTAAGTACTTCAAAGGCCCAATAACTGCGAACTCAACTTCCCTTTCTTTCCAATCCTCATAACACCCTTCATGGACGAAACCTTCAACAAGACCTTCTCACAAACCATATAAGGCACATCTCGAACCTTCCGATCCGCATAACTTTTCTTCCACGACTGAGCTGTATGTAGTCTCTCCTGAATCAGTTTCACCTTCTCTAAAGCATCCTGCACCAACTCTATCCCCAATACCTTAGCCTCGCGGGGCTCAAACCAACCACCTGGAGATCTATACCACCTTCCATACAACGCCTCGTACGGAGCCATCTGAATGCTCGACTGATAACTGTTGTTGTAGGCAAACTCTACAAGCGGTAAAAACTCATCCCAAGAACCTCCAAAGTCAATAACACAAGCACGCAACAGGTCCTCCAATATCTGAATAGTATGCTCAACTAATGCTCATATTTCACCTACTGACAGTTGAGATGCCGAGCCACAATCCCTACAATATCTTTCTTCATTCTCCACCACCAATAGTGCTGCCTTAAATCCTAGTACATCTTCGCGGCACCCGGATGGATGGAATACCGCGAGCAATGAGCCTCCTCCAATATCAACTCCCGAAGCCCGTCCTGATTGGGCACATAAATTCGGCCCTACATCCTCAAGACGCCATCCGCATCAATGGTCACATCTCTGGCATCATCATGCTGAACCCTATCCTTAAGGACAAGCAAATGCGGATCATCATACTAGCGCTCTGATTCAATCACATGAGGAAGACCGAGAAACCACACAAGCTAACACCCGACTAGGCTCCGAAATATCTAGTCTCACCAACCGATTGGCCAAGGTCTGAACATCAACTGCAAAGGGCCTCTCCCCAATTGGAATACATGCCAAACTCCCCATACTAACTGCTTTTCGGCTCAAGGAATCAGCTACTATATTGGCCTTCCCCGGGTAATACAGAATGGTAATATCATAATCCTTGTGTAACTTTAGCCACCTCCGCTGCCTCAAATTAAGATCCTTTTGCTTGAACATATGCTTAAGACTGCGATGATCGGTGAATACCTCACAAGATACACCATACAAGTAGTGCCTCCAAATCTTCAGAGCATGAACTATGGCAGCCAACTACAAATCATGAACAAGGTAGTTCTTCTCGTGGGCTACAACTGACGAGAAGCATAAGCAATCACTCTACCCTCCTACATCAATACATATCCTATCCCAACTCTCAATGCATCACAATATACAGTATAAGAACTCGAAGTTGATGGAAAGACCAATACTGGAGTTGTGGTCAAAGCTGTCTTAAACTTCTAAATGCTCTCCTCGCACTCGCCTGACCATACAAATGGAACACCCTTCCGAGCCAACTTGGTCAAGGGCGATGCAATAGAGGAAAATCCCTGAAAAAACCGACGATAATAACCTGCCAAACCAAGGAAACTGCGAATCTTTATGGCTGAGGTCGGTCTAGGCCAACTCTGAACTACCTTTATCTTCCTCGGGTTGACCTAAATACCCTTACTGGATACCACGTGTCCCAAGAATGCCACTGAACTGAGCCAAAAATCACACTTGGAGAACTTTGCATAAAGCTTCTCCTCCCTCAATCTCTGCAATACAACTCGCAAATGTCGCGCGTGCTCCTCCTGACAATACGAGTACACCAGAATGTCATCAATGAAAACAATAACAAACGAAGGCTGAAATACATTGTTCATCAAATGCATGAACGTTGCTGGGTCATTAGTTAGCCCAAAAAACAGAACAAGACACTTATAGTGCCCATATCTAGTCCTGAAAGAGTATTAATAATATGTGTATCCCTAATCTTAAAATGGTGATAGCGCAAACGAAGATCAATCTTGGAGAACACTCTCGCTCTGTGAAGCTGGTCAAACAAATTATCAATGCGACGTAAGGGATACTTGTTCTTCACTGTTACTTTGTTCAATTGCCTATAGTCAATGCATATTCCCATGGTGTCATCCTTCTTCTTTACAAATAGAACCAGTACACCACATGATGACACACTAGGTCAAATGAAAACTTTATCTAGGAGTTCCTGAAGCTGATCCTTCAATTCTTTCAACTACGTTGATTCCATGCGATATAGCAGAATGGAAATGGGCTGAATGCTCGACACCAGGTCTATACCAAAATCAATATCCCTGTATGGTGGCATGCCCGGCAGGTCAGCATGAAATACATAGAAAGACTCCCTCACAACTGGAACAGAATCAACGCGAGGAGTCTCGGCTCTTTTGTACATCGACTCTTTTGTCATTGTCTTTATTGATGATATTCTGGTGTATTCTCGGAGTCGGGAAGATCATGAGCAGCATCAGAGGACAGTGCTTCAGACTCTGAGAGAGAAGAAGTTATATGGAAAGTTCTCAAAATGTGAGTTTTGGTTGGATTTAGTGGCATTCTTAAGCCACGTGGTATTAAGTGAGTGCATTCGGGTGTATCCGAGTAAGGTAGAGGTTGTGCAGAGTTGGCCCAGGCCGTCCTCAGCTACAGAGATTCGTATTTTTCCTTGGATTGGCGGGCTACTACCGTCGTTTTGTGGAGGGGTTTACATAGATTGCAGCCCCTATGACTAGACTGATCCAAAATGGTGCTCTATTTCAGTGGTCAGAGGAGTGTGAAGCAAGCTTTCAAAAGCTCAAGACAGCTTTGACTACATCCCCAGTTTTGGTATTGCCTACAGGTTCAGGGTCTTATGCCGTCTACTGTTAGGCCTCGAGATTTGTCCTTGGAGCAGTATTGATACAGGACGGAAAGGTTATTTCCTACGCATCCAAACAGTTGAGGATACATGAGCAGAATTATCATGTCCATGATCTTGAGTTAGCAGCCAATGTTCATGCCCTGAAGATTTGGTGACATTATCTATACGGTGTGCTTTGTGAAATTTATACTGATCATCGGGGTTGAAGCATTTGTTCAAGCAAAAGGATCTAAATCTACACTGGAGGAGGTGGTTAGAGTTGCTGAAGGATAATGACATCACTATTTTGTATCACCTGGGCAAGGCTAATGTAGTGGCTGATGCCATGAGTCATCGGGCGGAGAGAATGGGGAGTTTGGAAAATTTACCAGTATCGGAGAGGCCTATGGCGATGGATGTTCAGGCCTTAGCCACTTTATCTTTCGGAGCCTATTCGGGTTCTAGATTTTTTGGTTTCTCGGATTTCATTATTTGATCGTATCAGGGAGCAGCAATAAGATTACCCTCATTTGCTTGTCCTTATGGACAGGGTTTAGCATGGTAATTCCAGAGATGTGACCATTGGCAAGGATGGAGTATTGAGGATGCAGGGTCGGGTTTGTGTACCCAATGTCAATGGCTTTAGGAGCTAATTCTAGAGGAGGACCACAGTTTGCGGTATTCCATATATTCGGGTGCTGCAAAGAAGGATATAGTTAGATTTGTAGCTATATGCCTCAACTGCCAGCAGATGAAGTACGAGCACCAGAGACCACGTGGGTTGATTCAGTAGATAGAGATTCTAGAGTGGAAGCTGGAGCGCATAATCATGGATATTGTATCCAGAATCTCGATGCCATTTGGGTTATTATTGATTGGCTGACCAAGTCCGCTCATTTCATCCATGTGTGTACCAATTATTCTTTAGAGCAGTTGGCACATATTTTTATCTAGAAAATTGTATGTATGTATGGTATTTCAAGTTTTAATGGAGTTTTAGAGTGTGTTGGTGCTTTTGGTTGATGTCCCGGTGGCCTCGGGTTAGTGTCGGATAGTAAATCGGACCATTTCCAGAGTTGAAGTATTGCAGAAATTGATTATCAACTGTTGCAGAAGAATTGTCCTTCGCTATCGCGTGGGGCTGGTCGCGATCACATAGAAGCAATGTGGGAGGCCAGGATTTAGACCTTCGTGTTCGCGGAAGGTGAGGGTTCTATGCTTCGTGTTCGTACGGGAAGGTCCGCATCAACATATAAGGAATTAGGTCCTAGGGAAGTTGCTCTTCGTGTTCGCAAATGTGGGGCCATGTTTGCGTAGCTGTGGGAATTAAAGCATCACATTCGCAATAGCATTATCGGGTTCGCATAGAGTTATTTTAGGAAGTAAAAATTTAGTGCTTCGCGATCGCAAGACTTGGGTCGCGATCGTGATGAAGAAAACATCAGAACTGGGCAGAAAGTTCTTAAATATTTCATCCACGATTTTGAGCCATTTTTTCACCATAGCTGAGTATTTGAGAGCTATTTGATGGATATTAAATAGGGATTCATGGAGAATTGATTGGAGGTAAGGTTTATGAACCTAAAATATGATTCTATTGTGAAATTAACCTACAAATTCATGGATACTTGGACAAAAATGGAAGAACTATGGCTTGGAATTTTGAATCTTTAATCTGGGATTTGAGTGGGCCATTTGGACTTAAAATTTTGTGTTCTTATTATGTATAGACTCGTGAGAGTATGAGGTTTCGGAAATGTAAGTTTCCTCCAATTCCGTGACATTGGCCTGAGGGAAATTTAAGTCATTTTACCTAATTTTGCATCTTATCTTTGAATTTAATCATAGAATCAGTTGTTTGAGATGTTATTACAATATGCAATTTAATTGAAGAGATTTGGGCCATTTGGAGTCGGATAATCGCGGAAATAGCATGATTTCTAGTTGATTTTGAGTCGATTCGAGGTAAGTGGCTTGTCTAACCTTGTGTGGGCGATCTTCCCCTTAGGATATGATATTTTGTAATTGAATGCCTGGCATGTGAGGTGACGGGCACGTAATTGAGCTAATTGTTCAAAATTCGGTTTTTCTATAAGTATCTAAAACAGAGTTCCTTTCTTACCTGCTTTATTATACACGTGCAAATTTTAGCCTGTTGTTAGCTAGAAAAGCATGTTAAGTTGATTTCATATTGCCTATTTGCTAAATTGCCTCAGCTTCATTACGTGAAGCAGGTTAGGCTAGAATTACTTGTTGCATTTGTATGAAACTTCATTTATAAGCATCTCTTTGTTATTGCTGTGTATTTACATTGGGACTATGGATGTGGGATTCCGGTAGCTCCCCTCCCGTCCCCCTTATCTATTTACTTTGGGACTACGAGTTAGATTTCCGGTTGATCCCCCTGCATATATACTTTGGGACTACGGTAGATTCCCGGTAAATCCCCTTGCATGTTTACTTTGGGACTACGGGTTAGAATCCCAGTAGATCCCCCTGCACATTTACCTTGGGACTACGGCATAGATTCTCGGTAGATCCCCTTGCACATTTACCTTGGGACTACGGGTTAGATTCCCGGTAGATCCCCCTGCACATTTACTTTGGGACTGCGGGTTCGATTCTTGATAGATCTCCCTGTATACTTACATTTGGGGCTACGGACCGGTAGATCCCTGCGCATTAATAGTTGGACTATGAAACGGTATCCTGGGATATCCTTTGGATATGTACATATGATGGACTATGGGACGGTATCCCAAGAGATCCACTGGACAGTTGATGAAAGGGAATACAAGACGGTATCCTGGGAGATCCTTACTATTGGTATTGAGTTGTTCTGAATTCTAGTTTTACTATGTTATTTGTATAATTGTTGTTTCCTGGTATAAAAAAAATTATTTCATTGTCGTTCCCATTTATATCGCTTATTTTATATTGTTTAATCTTATTACTATGTTTATCCTCAGTAGGGCCCTAACCTTCCTCGTCACTACCCGACTGAAGTTAGGCTTGGCACTTGCTGAGTACTGATGTGGTGTACTCATGCCCTTTCCGCACATGTTTTTTATGTGCAGATCCAGGTACCACTACCCAAGCGTATCATCCTTGAGGCGGAGAGATCTAGCAGAGACTTCGAGGTACATCTGCCGCATTTACAGACCGAGGATTCTCTATCTTATTCTTTATTTTAGCAGTTAGCCTTCCTTCTTCTGTCATTTTAGACATATTAGAGTTAGAGCATTATACTACATTTTCTATAGCTTGTGTTCCTGTGAGTTTCCGAGTTTTGGGATAATATTGTAGAAGTTGAGATATTGTGATGTGTGTGCTGAGTGGCATTTTACATTTCATTTTCCATTTTGTTAAATCTTGGTTTTGAGTTATAATTTCTGCAAGTTATTTGGTTTCGCAAGGTTAGGCTTACCTAGTCGTAGAGACTAGGTGCCGTCATGACATGTTCATGGAGGGTGAACCGCAGTCGTGAAATTTTCTCACGGTCGCAATTGCGACATATTTTTTGCAATTGCGAAGATAGCAGGTTTTGAAGTGGTTCGCAATAACCTTGGCCGCAATTGCAACATCATAGACTAGTTAATTGGGACTTAGATGCATTTTCACCCACGTTTCAACCTTCTCAAAACCTAAACACCTTTAGGTGATTTTTCATAAATAACTAATCTTCCAAATCATTTGTAAGTCATTCATTTCAATATAATCCTTCTTTTTACATGATTTCAACTCAAAATAAAGGGTTTTCATGGGGAAAATTGGGTGTTTTGGGTAGAACATAGGATTTTCGAATTTTGGGACTTTGGACCTCGATTTGAGGTCTGATATCAAAATAAATTATATATATTGAGTTTGTGGATGAATGGGCAATCGAGTTTTGGTTCGAACCCCAGGTTTTAATCTTGTGGGCCCGGGGTCGACTTTTGACTTTCTGGGAAAAACATTAGAAAACCTATTTTCATGTATTAGAATTGATTCATTTACTATTTATTGATATAGATAAGTAACTTGTGGCTAGATACAGGCGAATTTGTGGTGGAATCAAGAGGTAAAGCGGTAGTTGAGGCTTGAATTTTGTTAGTGGGATCGAGATAAGTGTTTTGTCTAATCTTAGATTGAGGGATTAAGAGTTGTGTCCTATTTTCTATCTATATGTTGTTGAGTACAATGAATAGGCATGGTGGCGAGTATTTATATGTTGGTGTCAAGCATGCCCGTGAGTCTTATGCTATTATTTACGTGACTCCCTTTGTATTGTTAATGCCTTATGTGATATTTTCTATTGTGGAACAAGGCTTGTGGATGTAATATGGGCATTTGAACATTTTAGAGCGTTGGTTCAAGTTGTATAATGATTCATGGAAGTATTATTTGCTTTTGAAAATTATAGAGCATTGGCTTAAATTGTGAATTGAGTTGTGAAGAAAATGTAAAAAGAGAAGAGGATTATAGTATTATCTCCTTTGTCGGGATATTGTTGTTTTTAATGTTATCTCCCATGTCGAAATGTTATTGCTTTTGGTATTATTTCTCTTGCCCAGATATGATTGGTGTACTATTGTTCCCTTGCCGGGATTTTATTGTGATTTTCTCAATTCCCTTGCCTTTATTGCTTCGTGATTGTTCTTTGGGTGAGGATGAGTGTTAAAGTACGAAGGGTGATTCCGCATATGATTTTTTTGAGAGAGTGTTAAAGCACGAAGAGTGTCGTGTGTGATTTTTGTGAGAGAGTGTTAATGCATGAAGAATCATTTCGTACCATGATTATGTGAGGTAATAACATGAAGGGTAATATCGTGCCAACTATATTGATTTTATAGTGAGGACGAGAGTAAAAGCACGAAGGTTGATGACGTGCACTTATCTTTCATTTTCCTCGCTTTTATTGATAATTGATTTTTGGTGTTTTTTACATTTAACTGTTGGTTATATTTAATTGGTAGTATTTAAATGGTTATATTTTGTTCTTCCGATTATTAACTTCCGTTGTTTATATAATGTTGGTTCTTACTTGTTAAAGGATTAAAATGGGAAAACGGTAAATAATACTAATGGTTGGCATGCCTAGCTTTCACTAGTAGGTGCTATCGACTCCTGAGGGTGGGAAATCAGGGCTGTGACAAGTTAGTAACAGAACTCTAGATTACTTCGGTCTCACAATTCATGGACAAGCTTAGTAGAGCCTGAGGTACTTGTACGGAGACATCTGTATTTATCCCCCAAAGGCTATAAAATTAGGACAAACTTCATATCTATTATTTCCTACCATGCGATTTGATTTCTCAATACTAATTGAACTTCTACTTTGTTCTCTCGCAGATGGTGAGAACACATACCAATTCATCAACTGACCAGCAGCCCCAGCCCTTAGTAGCAGCTCCTGCGAGAGCCAGAGGGAAGGTAGAGGCAGAACAGCAGCACTAGTGGCGGAGCCTCACAAGGAGGTTTTGGCCTAGTCAGTTCTAGTGCGGCCAGCTCAGGTCTCAAAGGGGTTTGTCGTCACCCTGGTACTTCAAGATGCTCTGGTCTGTCTAGTGGGCCTTATGTAGAGTGTCTCCCAAACAGGCTTGCTTCCTGTGGTAACAACCGTCTCTCGGGATGGAGAGGAGCCCATACTCCTATAACTCGCACTCCAAAGCAGATGGCTCCCCAGTTTCAGTCTCCTGCAGCTCGGCCAGTTGGGCAGTTCTGCTTGGTATTATGGCACAAACCAGGGAAGGGCCATTATGTTTGTTGATGCCTTTTTGAGATTGGACAAGTTCACCAAGCGGTTCACTACAACTTTCAGGGGTGCATCTTCTGAGGATCCCCAAAATTATTTAGGCAACTGTTATGAGGTTCTCAGGAACATGGGGATAGTATATATCAATGGGGTCGACTTTGCTACTTTTCATTTGTTTGGATCAGCCAAGAGTTGGTGGAGAGATTATTGTTTGGCTAGACCAGCTGGGCCACCATCTTTGACTTGGGATCAATTTTCTCAACTATCTCGAGAGAAGTTTCTTTCAGAGGGAGAGCTATCGGAGGCAGTTTGAGCATATCCATTAGGTTTCCATGACTCTTACTCAGTAGGAGATCATGTTTACTGATTTGGCCCCTCATGCTCTTATTATACATCCCAATGAGGGAGAGTAAGGAGATTCATTAAAGGACTTATTTAGTCTATTCAAATTCAGATGGCTAAGGAGACGGGAAGCGAGATTTCCTTTCAAGATGCGGCCAATGTGACCAGGAGGTTTGTGATGTTTCTATCACAAGGACGTGGTCAAGAGTCTGACAAGAAGCCTCATCATTCAGGCAGATTCAGTGGTGCCTCGTCTGGAGGCAGGATTCGTATGGTAGAGGTCATCCGCCTAGGCCTTTTCAGTTAGAATTTCAAGTTTCTCCCGGTGCTTCAGGTGGCAGTGGTTCTCATATACATTATTGTGATCAGCAGTCCTACAGTGCACCATCAACTCCTATCAGTACACCGCCACTCCAAAGCTTTTGGGGTGGTCATTCAGGTCGTCAGCATAAGTAGTATCTGCAGCCGAGGGCTTGTTATACTTGTGGCGATTGGTCAAATTGCTAGGTTTTTCCATTAAGCATCGATTAGCTCTCAACATCAGGGTTCCCATGCCAATAGTTCAGGAATCGAGTGCTCCACAACCCACTCAGCCTACTAGAGGTGGAGATAGAGGTTCTAGAGGTTGAGGCAAACTTATTAGAGGTGAAGGTCAGGTTGGTAGAAGTGGAGGCCAGCCAGCAGCAGGGCGTCCCAAATATGAAGTTCAGGGTGGTGGGGCCCAGCCCCGATGTTATGCTCTTCTATCCATGCCTGAGGCTGTGGCTTCCGATGTTGTTATCATAGGTATTGCTCTGATTTGTAGAAAAGATGTTTCAGTTCTATTTGACCCAGGATCTATATACTCCTATGTATCATCTTATTTTGCACTATATCCGGTCATGCCTAGTGATTCTTTGAGTGCTCTGGTATATGGATCTACACTTGTGGGTGATTTTATTGTGGTAGAGTGTGTCTATCGTTCATGTATAGTTGTGATTAGGGGTTTTGAGAATCATGTAAATTTCTTACTTTTGGATATGGTTGATTTTGATGTCATATTGGGGATGGACTTGCTATCACCTTACCACGCTATCTTGGATTGTCATGCCAAGACGGTGACCTTAGCCTTGCCGGGGTTGCTTGGTCTAGAGTGGAGGGGGAATCCTTGACATTCTACCCATAGTGTTATCTTATAAATGAAGGTTCGGCGTATGGTCGAGAAAGGGTACTTGGCCTATTTGGCATATGTTTGTGATTTTAGTGCTGAGGTTCATTTGATGGATTCTGCGCTTATTATTCGTGAGTTTCCTGAAGTATTTCCTTCAAACCTGCTGGGTATGCTACCCGACAGGGATATTGTCTTCTGCATTGATTTGGCTCTGAAGACTCAGCCCATTTCTATTTTGTAGTATTGTATGGCCCTACCTGAGTTGAAAGAATTGAAATAGCAGTTGCAAGACTTGCTTGATAAGGGCTTTCCTAGACCTAGTGTCTTGCCCTGTGGTACGCCGGTTTTTGTTAAAAAGAAGGACGGTTCGATGAGAATGTGTATATATTATCGGCAGTTAAACAAGGTTATAATCAAGAATAATTATCCATTGCCGAGGATTGGTGATTTTTTATCACCTTTAGGGTGCCAAGGTATTTTCGAAGATTGGCTTGAGATCTGGCTACCATCTGTTGAGGAATACGGCATCTGATGTCCCTAAGATAGTTTTTCGCACTCTGTACGTGCACTAGGAGTTCTTGGTAATGTCATTCAGGTTGACAAATGCCCCAGCAACTTTTATGGATTTGATGAATAGAATGTTCAATCCTAACTTGGATTCGTTTGTGATAGTCTTCATTGATTACATTTTGATCTATTCTCGCAGTCAGGAGGAGCATGAGCAGCATCTGAGAGTTGTTCATTAGATTTTGAGAGATTGTCAGTTATATGATAAGTTTTCAAAGTGTGAGTTTTGGTTGGGATCTGTTGCTTTCTTGGGTCATGTTTTTGTAGAGGGTATATTGTGGATCCAAAGAAGATAGAGGCAGTCGAGGACTATCCTAGACCCGAATCAGCTACAGAGATTTGGACTTTCTTGGGTTTCGTGGGTTATTATCGTCTGTTTGTGGAGGTGTTCTAATCTCTATTGCAGCCCCGATGTATAGGTTGACCCAGAAAGGGTGCCCATTTCAGGTGGTCGGACGAGTGTGAGGCGAGCTATTAGAAGCTCAAGACAGCTTTGACTTCGCCGCCAATGTTTGTTTTGCCAGCAGGTTAAGGGCCTTATACAGTTTATTATGACATATATCGTATTGGACTTGATGCGGTATTGATACAGGATGGAAAGGTCATTACATATGCTTCGTGGTAGTTGAAGATTATGAGAAGAATTATCCAGTTTATGATTTGGAGTTAGCGGCCATTGTTTACGCAGCGAAGAATTGGAGGCGCTATTTATATGCAGTGTCATGTGAGGTGTTCACGAATCACAAGAGTCTGCAGTATGTGTTCAAGTAGAAAGAACTAAATTTGAGGCAGGGAAGGTGGTTGGAGTTATTGATAGACTATGATATCAATACCTTATATCATCCGGGAGAGGCCAATGTAGTGGCTGATTCTTTGAGTAGGAAGCCAGTCAGTATGGGCAATCTTGCATATATTTCGGTTGGTAAGAGGCCGCTTGCTTTGATGTTCAAGCCTTGGCTAACCAGTTCGTGAGGTTGGACGTCTTTGATACCAGCTGTTTGTTAACTTACACTGTCGCTCGTTCGTCATTCTTGGACCATGTTTGAGATTGGCAGTATGATGATCCCCATTTGTGTGTCCTAAAGGACACGGTGCAGCACAGTGGTGTCAAGCAAGTCGCAGTTGGGCATGATGGAGTTTTGAGGATGCATGGTCGTATATGTGTACCTAATATGGATGGTCTTCGTGAGTTGATTCTAGAGGAGGCCCATAGTTCCTAGTACTCTATACATCTGGGCTCCGCTAATATGTATCAGGATTTGCGGCACCATTATTGGTGGGGGAGGATGTAGAAGGATATTGTTGCATATGTGGCTAAGTGTTTGAACTCTCAGCATGTAGAGTATAAGCATTAGAGACCTGGTGGTTTATTTTAGAGGATTGAGCTTCCTGAATGGAAGAGGGAACATAACACTATAGACTTTGTCGTTGGACTTGCACGAACTCTGAGGAAGTTTGATATAGTGTGGGTTATTGTTGATAGGCTGACAAAGCCAGTGCATTTCATTCATGTGGAAGTCTCCTATTCTTCTGAGATGTTAAATGAGATCTATATCCTAGAGATTATTCGTCTTTATGATGTGCCTATGTCTATAATATTTTATTGAGGTACGCAGCTTATCTTGCATTTCTGGAGAGCAGTGCAGCGTGAGTTGGGCACAGTGGTTGAGTTTAGCACAACATTTCATCCTCAGACGGAAGGGTAGTCTGAGCGTACTATTCAAATTTTGGATGACATGCTCTGAGCTTGTATTATTGACTTAGGAGGCTCCTGGGAATCAGCTTTTGCCTTTAGCGGAGATTGCCTACAATAATAGTTACCAGTCGAGCATTCAGATAGCTCCTTATGAGGCATTATGTGGTAGGCGGTAGCAGTCACCGGTTGGGTGGTTTGAGCCGGGAGTGGATCGGTTGTTTGGTATGGATCTAATACACGACGCCCTGGACCATTTCACGATCATTCAGGATAGGCTTCGTACAACTCAGTCTAGGTAAATGAGTTATTCCGATCGTAAGGTTCGTGATGTGACATTCATGGTCGGCGAGTGAGTGTTGCTTTGGGTGTCGCCTTTGAAGAGCGTGATGAGATATGGAAAGAAGGGAAATCTTAACCCTAGGTTCATTGGTCCATTTGAGATTCTTGATCGAGTGGGAGAGGTGGCTTACAGACTTACATTACCGCCGGGTTTATCAGTCATGCATCCAATGTTTCATGTTCCCATGCTTCGAAAGTATCACAACGATCTATCCCACGCGTTAGACTTCAGCATCCTATGAGGAGGAGCAGGTAGCTATTCTAGATAGGCAGGTTTGTCAGCTGAGATCAAAGAGTTTCCCTTCTGTTCGTGTTAACTAAAGAGGTCAGCCTGTGGAGGTATCAACCTAGGAGTTCGAGTTCGATATGTGGAACCATTATCCCCATCTAAATTCATATTTATTGATGTTATTTGATGATATGATCGCACGAGCAAGTACGTATGATGTTGTTGGACTTGAGTGCATGTTTGGTTTGGAGCCCCGAGCGCTCGGGTGATTTTTAGATAGGCCACAAAGTGAAATTTGGACTCTGGAAACTATTGGTTTGTTGCTGGTCTGCAGGCTTCAAAATTACGAAGCATGGCTCGCAGATGCGAAGATGGCCTGGGTAAGCCTCGATCGCAAATGTGACCATTTTATTGCAAATGCATAAGGGGCCAGAGTCGCAAATGTGACTGTTTTCTCACAAATGCGAAGTTTAATTAATTTTTGCAGGGTCGCAATTGCGACATATTCTTCGCAATTGCAAGGATAGTAGGTTATGAATGGGTTCGCAATTGCAAACACTGGTCACAATTGTGACAAAAAAAAGACTAGTTAATTGAGACTTAGGCGCATTTTTACCCATTTTCAAACCTTCTCAAAATCTAATCACCTTTGGGCAATTTTTTAAAGATATCTACTCTTCCAAATCATTTGTAAGTCATTTATGACTCATTTCATTGAATCTAATCCATCTTTTTACATGATTTCAACTCAATATCAAGGGTTTTCATTGGGGAAATTGGGTGTTTTGGGTAGAACTTAGTATTTTAAAATTTTGGGATTTGGACCTCGATTTGAGGTCTGATTTCAGGACAAATTATATGTTTGCGTTTGTGGGTGAATCGGTAAACGGATTTTGGTTCAAACCTCGGGTTTTGACCATGTGGGCCCGGGGTATCAATTTTTGACTTTTTGGGAAAAAAATTAGAAAACCTATTTTCATGCATTAGAATTGATTCATTTAGCATTTTTGATATAGTTAAGTAACTTGTGGTTAGATACAAGCGAATTGGTTGTGGAATCAAGAGGAAAAGCGGTAGTTGAGGCTTGAATTGTGTTCGTGCATCGAGGTAAGTGTTTGTTCTAAACATAGCTTGAGGGATTAGGAGTTGTGTCCTATTTTCTACCTGATTGGTATTCATTACGATGTATAGGCATGGTGACGAGTATCTATATGTTGGTGTCAAGCATGCACGTGAGTCTTATATTATGATTTACGTGACTCCCTTTATATTTTTTATGCCTTATGTGATGTTTTCTATAGTGGAACAAGGCTTGTGGAAATAATATTGGTATTTGAACATTGAAGAGTGTTGGCTCAAGTTGTAAAATAATTTGTGGAAGTATTATTGGCTTTTGAACATTATAGAGCATTGGCTCAAGTTATGAATTGAGTTGTGAAGAAAATGTGATGAAAAGAAGAGGATTATGATATTGTCTCCCTTGCCTGGATGTTGTTGTTTTTAATGTTATCTGCCTTGCCAAGATATTATTGCTTGTTGTATTGCTTTCCATGCCGGCATATGACTGTTGTAATATTGTTCCCTTGCCGAGATTTTATTGTGGTTATATCGATTCACTTGCCCTTATTGCTTCGTGATTGTTGTTTGGGTGAGGAAGAGTGTTATAGCGCGAAGGCTGATGTCGTGTATGATTTTTGTGAGAGAGTGTAAAAGCATGAAGGGTGATGCCGTGTATGATTTTTGTAAGAGAGTGTTAATGCACGAAGGGTGATTCCGTGCCACACGATGTACAATTTCGTGCATGTATATGAGTGATAATACACGAAGGATAATTCTGTGCCATGATTATGTGAAGTATAATAAAGAAGGGTGATATCATGCCAACTATTTTGATTTCATAGTGACGACGAGAGTAAAAGCATAAATGGTGATGTCGTGCACTTGTCTATTATTTTGCTGACTTTTATTGATAATTGAGTTATGATGTTCTTTACATTCAACTGTTGGTTTTTGTTGCTACTTGTTGTTCCCCGTAACATGATTCCCCCTTCCTATCTTTAATTGTAAGGTTTTTCTTTAATTTTCCGATGTATATGATTTGACTGCACACGTTTATTTGGTAGTCTGGTCCTAGTCTTGTTGCTACTTCACTAAGATTAGGCTAGGCACTTACCAACACATAGGGTCAGTTGCGTCAATACCACACTCTACACTGTGTGTAGAACCCGGTACTGGAGCATACGAACCTTAGCTGTGGGTTGCTGCCTTCAGTCCATTCGGAGATCCAAGGTAGTCCTATCTCCTCCAAATCACTGGTATGGTTATCGAAATTGTGAGCCTCAGCATGTAGGTTTTAGATCCAAGTGGTAGTATCAGGCGCTTTAGCTATTATTCTTGAGAAATGACCCAGTTTGGCCCATTCCTCGAACAAAGTTTTTAGGCATCCACAGGCCTTGGATTCTCCTTCTATCCTTTTATCCTGTTTCATTTATGTATATCAGAGGTAGCGTTGTATTTATTTTTTGGATCCTTGTTACTAATATTCCTAGACCATTTGTCAAATTATGGCACCAGTTCTGGATAGTTTATGTTTAAGGATTTGTATTGGTAATATTTAAATGGTTATATTCTGTTCTTCCATTTATTTAAAATATGCTATTTACATAATATTGGTTCTTAATTGATTAAAATAGGAAAAAGGTAAATAATACAAATGGTTGGCTTGCCAAGCTTTCACTAGTATGCGCCATCATAACTCCTGAGGGTGGAAAATCCGGGTCATGACATTATGCGATGCATCGTGAGTACCATTAATATCTGATAGATGTTTGCAAGAGTCGTTCATCCTATTATATTGTCAATAGTTCATCAAATCAAAATTTCCATCGTCCCTTACATTTGATTTGTCAACAATCTTAAACATCTTCTCAAACTTATCATCAATATATAAAAAGAAAAAATTAGTAACAGTGATTAGTCTGAATAACATTAGCAGAAAAAAAGACTTATCTATAAATTAGGTTACCTTGACTTTTACAAAAATCGCATCCACAATAGTAGATCGCTCATCCCGGTTAAACTGATCGACAACTTCTTTAGCGATCATGCTTCTTTCTTTTTTTACATGCCTTTGAACCTCCATCGTAACCCTCTAGTATAGAGACACAAAAAAACTTTAGGTATAAAATAATGTTGAAGTTCAGTAAATACAGAATACAGCTTCAGTTATTATAGTGTTGAATTCATCACAAACAGGACAAAAGTTCATCTCAAAAACATGTTGTAGTTTTACAAAAACACAACTAACTTCAGTTCAAAACTTAAAGAACATATTGTGTTGACTAATTCATTGTCAAATTCCGTTGTATAACTATTAGAATGACTCTAGATACGAGGTGATTAGCCAATAATAGGAGTTCGATTTGCTTCTTTTAATCTACTCCGACTACGTGGTGATTCACTAGTTAAAGGAACCACATTTAGTACGTTTGAACGAATCTGGTTGCATAGTAAATGTCCAATTAAAGGCATTGAGTTCGATTCATCTTCTGTAAGAATTATATCCAATACCCTAAACATGCGATTTCTCTGTTTAATATGAAAAAGTATATTATGAAAAAAAAAACAAATTCGTCAACATACTAACACAAAGACAAAAATTTAAAAACTATTAACTTACAACATGATTACTGAAGTAATCCTCATAAAGTTCGTTATATTTAGGCTCTCCCTCACATACATAACGTAAGATCCTAGGAACTTGAGGGGCATCAAGGTACACATCCTCTCTTAAATACTTCTCCCAAATATCTGGAAGCGTTCATAGAACCAAGCACATAACGAAAATGGAAATCCACGTACTTTATACTCAGTTGAATGAAATTTGTTCTGCATGTCCAATTGATATTTTAGTGAGATAATGAGTTTCTCAAAACACATATTACCCCAAGGATATTCAGCACAAGCCTTATCATCTTTAACAATAGTTGTATACTCCTCAAGCACAGATGATTCAGTCTTTTTTTCCAGACAAAATAGACTCCACAACAAGAATTTCCATATGCTTCACAGCATCTTCATCACTCTCGCATACATGTTTGAAATTCACATCATTCTTTTGAATTGCAGTCATAAAATCTTGTATATCCTTCAAGGTCACACCCTTAGACTTTCCATAATAGCGTTTCAGAATACTGCTCTCTCGATTAATTGGTTTTTTAACATTATGTGCTATGATCCAGAAACTGCACATAATGTGAAAGTCTTAAAGGGTGAAGGATACATCATGGCCGAAAATCTTAAAACTAATGGAGTCTCGATCATTGGTGAATATTCGAGAAAGACACAAACAATGAACTAACTTCATGCTGTATTTGAAATTCTCCATAGCCATAATATATTGAAATGTACTATTATTAATCTTATCTTGTTGTGTAGGAGTGAAGAAACTTGCAATTAAACTCTTCAAATCGTGGTTCCCCTTCCAGTAACCACGATAGTTAAACCAATCTCCAAAGTTATAATATTTATCCCCTGGTTTTGTAGGTGGAGCAGTAGGGACTGAAGGACCTGTGGATATTATACATTGTTTAGGTGCTTAGGATCTTTAGGTGGTTTAGGATTTGTAGGTGATTTAAATTTTGTAGATGCCATCTGTTCAAAAAAAAAGCGAAAGATACAAAAAATAACATCAGAATATTATCAAAACAGTTAGTTAAAACTTCAACTCTAAGAAGGCTAAAGTTCAGCAAATATAAAACAAAAACTTCAACTCATAAAAGCTGAAGTTCAGCAAATATACAACAAAAACTTCAGCTCCTACAATGCTGAAGTTCGCCAGTTGCAAAACAAAAACTTCAGCAAAAACATGTTGTAGTTTTTTTAAAAAAAACAAAACACAAATTCAACTCCAAAATAATGCTGAAGTATAACAAAAGACACAAAACACGAAAAAAAACTTCACCTCCTAAAAATAAGGTATCATTGAAGTATTATAAACTTCACAATTTAATAGTATCATCTACTTAACTCTCAGAATTTTTAAAAATTTTGACATCTCCAAATATCACTGAAGAATTTATAAAATTTTCATCAAAAGCACAAACACAAGTTTAAAAAACTTAAAAATACAATTTTAAAAGTAAAACTAATGTACTTATCAAAGTATACCCAAGGAAACTATTTTAGTATAAATATATGAGTATCAAAATCAAAATCAAACATTAAATAGTAAAAATTAATACTAAAATAAAATTCAGAAAGCTAATGCAATGTACCTGTGACTATATGTAAATGTTATTGGGGAACAAAGAGTTGAAAAATAAAAAATAACGACAAAAACCATTTGATTTCAAAGAAGAACGAATCAAAAAATGCGAATAACGAGAGAGAGACAGAGACAATAGAGAACTAGCGTATACTTGGAGAGAAAGTAGTCTTTTAATAAAGAATAGAAAAATAGTCTTTTTAAAAGGCTTTTAACAAAAAAATGTATACATGCGCAAACAGAAAAACAAAGAAGCTACAAGTTAAAATTGGGTGACCAAATAGGGTGCCCCACGCAATTTTCAGCCACTTAACTATATTTGTTTTTGAAAGGGAACTTTTACCTTTTATAACAAAAGTTAATACCTTATTTATTTAATATAAATACCATTCAAAAAAATTATATTCCATAGATACCTTTTAATGTTTATAACAAAATATCTAATTTTGGTTACCTCCGACCTCTAAGCCACTAAATACGCTATTCAGTTACACTATTTTCATCTTTCTCTACTTTGATACATGTCATTCTCTTCCCCCATTCCCTAAACACACGATGCTCAATCCCTAAATTTCTCTCACCGATATCACCTACCATTATTTAAAAAAAACCCACGCTCTCTCCTCCCACTTGCACTTTCAGATTTCAGATCTTCAACATAAGGGAAGGGAGGTCCAAACATAAAAACAGAGAGAAAAAGAGAGAGGACACAGTATATTTTGAACCATATGATGATTCGTAGGGGACAAAGATGAAGGAAATATGAAGATGAAGAACAAGATGACTATAATTCGAGCCCAAGAAATCCAAGACCACTTTAGGAATTCCGATTTCACGAGATTTTGCAGTAATTTTGTCTACTTTTAGAATATCTTGACCTCGATTTGCTTCAATCAGTTCCCTCTTCTCTTCTTCTTCCCTGTGAATTACAGCTATATTGTTCTTCATCTTCATATGGCTCGAAATCTTGTTCTTCATCTTAATAAAACTTGGAGACAGTTAATTTTGAGCAAGAGGAAGACAATATGAGGGACGAAGATCTGTTAGGTTTATTGTTTTTGCGATGAAAAAAGTTGCGAGTTCTTGGTTTTTACGATGTATTTTCATGTATTTCATTGAATTGATTGTCTTTTTTTTCATTTTAATTCAATGTACCTCGCTGTATTTTCATGTATTTCATTGTATTCATTGTTTTTTTTTCATTGTAATTCAATGTATCTCGCGATATTTCATGTATTTTATTGTATTCACTGTCTTTTTTCCTTGTATTTCAATATATTCCACTGTATTCTATGTATTTCATTGTATTCTCTCTCTCGCTATTTGCCATGAACGCATTCATATAATTTTTTAATTAATATAATTTATATATTCAGATGTATTATATAATTTCTCTGAACATTGTTATGTTTTTGGGTTATTTTTCGGTTGAGAATCTTTTTTATATTTGGAAATACAATATTTATGTGTTACAATTAATTTTGTTGAGTTATATTAGGAGGCTATTATGTTACTTGATTCACTTTTCGTTTAAAATAGTCCACTGTTTCATTCCATGAATACAGTCGAATATAGTCGAATACAATAATCCGTCCAGCTGTAATCCATGCTTCACATCATGAAAAAATTCGAATACACTCTAATACAACAACTGATTAGCTGAATTTCCCTAATTCACGCTTATTTTTACTATTGTATTTAGACAAGAGGGGTTGCTTAGATGGTAAGCAACCCCCTCTCCAACCGAGATGTTGTGAGTTCGAGTCTCCCCAAGAGCAAGGTGGGAAGTTCTTGGAGAGAAGGATGTCGGGGGTCTATTTGGAAACAGCCTCTTTACCAAGGGTAGGGGTAAGGTCTGCGTACACACTACCCTCCCCAGACCCCACTAAATAGGATTATACTAGGTTGTTGTTGTTGTTTTACTATTGTATATATGAATAGAATAGCTTAAATACATCTAATATATTTTATAATAACAGAAAATGTGTTTATAATCTGTAATATAACAAATGATATCTATAAATAATTAATTATCACTAAAAGATAATGCTTTATGCTTGTCAAAATTCACTGTTTCATCAAATATGAGAGTAAACAGAGGGCCCAACCAAATTGGCCTAGCTTAGGGAGACTAATGTGGACTAAAAAACAAGATCATCGCTATCATGTGCTGAACTAAGTAGGAGGACCACCACGTTAATATTTGATTTCGGTGCCCTAACAGCAGTACAATTTGTTAATCACAGTAGACGTGGCAAAACACAATTGGAGGAGAACATGATAAGAAAAAGTACAGTTTTGGCTTTGAAATAAAACTGACCAAATTAACTATATTGAATTAGTGGGCCAAAGAGAAAATGGACTAGTGATTTAGACGCTTTACCCATGTAATGAAAAGTTAATTACTAACAGATAATTCATTCGCGCCCAGCTTTTGAGCTTGAACCTTGAAGGACAATTGATTGATTGATGATATGGTAACTTGCAGCTCATTGTCTGACTACTTGTGCTCCAACACTAATGGATCGGAATGGAATTAGAAATAAGAGTACACTACCTATAAAGTGGTATTGAATTTGTTTGTAAGCAATGTTTTGTTAAAAGGAGTTATACACTAGGTGATAATAGAGTTACTTGCATGCAAAAAGGAAGAAAAATCATTATTGTCCCGCGGTGGCTTTATCAAATCAAGTCCAATATTTGAATAATTACTTCGTACGACGATTTCCTTGTCATTTGTTATTTCTTAAGCCGAACCAAGATAAGCTTGCTATTTTGGAAACTATAACACTCTTTGTTCAGATGAGAATTCAAAAATAAAATGGATAGGAAAAAGGAAATAATATAATTTAAGAGACTGCCTCTGAGGTGTAGGAATAGCACTTCCCATTCTTGATCTTGTGATCTAACTTTTAATAAAGGGAGAGAAAATCTTCAATGAAAGAGAAAGTAATAAGAATGAGAATTCCAGAAGTTGTTACATTTTTTCAGCACAAAAGATTCCAGTAAATTTTCTAGTAATGAGCTGGTAAGCCTACATGATTAACGGACTGTAAAATACCAATTCGGAACGTAAAACTCATCAATGAGTTGTGGTTATGGTTATGGTTATGGTGATCATACTATTCAACTTTCAGCTGTAAATTGTAATAGACAACTTATGGTCCTTGGTCCTCTCTACTTTTCTCTTGCTCTGTAGGAGACAGTGATTAGGTTTGGTATTATGGCACTTGAGCAGATTTAACGTTTGCTTAGAGGTAATTTTTAGAATTTAAATTTTGTATGTGTGCTTTTTAAAGTTTTTAATGTTGAATGCTTCGGGCTTTTGATGCCTACTAACATTTTGAGTTCAGAAAATCAATACTCCATCCATCCGTTCCAAATTAAATGAGGTATTTTTCTTTTTAGTCTATTCCAAAAATAAATTATATATTTTTTAATTTAGAAATATTTCAACTTATTTAAACTCTTCCACTTCTAAAAATGGTAGATTTTCGACGGCCAAAACGGTCGGAATTCGGTCAGAAATCACGTATTTCTGACTACTTTCCGACCGAATTTGGTCAGTCAGAAAAAAATTGGTCAGAAAATAATTTCCAACCGAATTTGTCGGTGATTTTCGACTAAAGTGGTCGCAAATTTCGAAAAGGTCTGACTACCAAATAATTTACCATTCCGACTAAAGTGGTTGAAATTTACTGACTGAATTGGTCGTAATAATACAAGAAAAATTAATAATTAAAAATTAAATATTATTTATTTTCCGACGAAATCCGTCAAAAACTGTTGAATAGTATTTTTTTTAAATTTCCGACTGAATCTGTCGCAAATTAATAATTAAAAATTAAATTTTATTTACTTTCTGATGAAATCCGTCGAAAATTTCTGAATATTAATTTTTTTTTAAACCGAATCAGTTGCATACCTAAAAATTTGTTGTTAAATCTGAAGAGCTTTCTAACTGTTTCAGTCGGAATACCCTACCTGTCAAACTATCACAAAAAAGAAAACCAACGATATATTAATACAATAATACGAACCAACAATACATTAACACCATCTAAATTAACAATACATTAACAAATTCTAAACCAACAACGCCAACCATTAACACAACTTAAACTAACAATACCAACATTTAAACCTAATAAATTTGGGCATCAAAAATCCAAATAGCAGCCCATATTCAAGTTTAAAAGCAATACATAAAGTTTTCTCTCACAATCAAGTTTACCAATCAACCAAAACATCACAACTAAAGTGCTACCAATCAGATTTATTTTGTTCATCCTCATCATCCGATAAATCATACCCATGTTTACCCATGAATTTTTGCATCTTAACAAATATTCCGTATTGGGAGTCCAATTGTTGCTTCAATTCACAAATCTTTTCTCATATCATCCATCGGCTATTGATTTTGAGGAGAAGAAGAATTGGCTAAGAGTGGGTTTGGATGACTTGTAGGTCGATGTACTCCTAGCCCGTACATTCTGCTTTTGTTTGATCCACCTGCAGTCTCTATCGACAATGAAGTTATATCATCAGGTGTTGGTTGAGGTGAAGGAGGCTTAGTTTGTTATCATTCTTCCAACCTTTTATGATAACCTTCCTGAAATGAAAAATATAACTATTATGTAAAAGAACTAATATTAATAAATCATAAATAATTATGAAGTTAGAATTTTACATATGTGTTTGACGAACGTGTTTTCACCCAGTGTTCTTTTGTACCGTCCTTTTAGTTTTTCTTATGCAACTCCTCAAAGACCTCAGCGTAACTCACATCGCTCTCTTTCCTTTTTCTTCATAAGAAAAAGTATGAGTTACACTATACAAACATAAAATTTTAGATGTATAACTAAGAAAACTTTTATAAATAATTACCACTCTTAGTTTATGGGCATCAACAGTAATCAAACCTCCTGTGTGCAACGAACCATCTTTTTTAGAAGCACGGTTTGTCTTTTCTTGTTCACTCTTTCCCTTCCATTTATGGGATAATTCATTTCTTAAGAAGTTTATGCCAAACATCGTTTCTCAACTAGTCCGGCATATTACCGTAATTTCGAGCAGCGCATATAGTATCTTTAATCCGTATAGCAGATTTCTTCTCGAAAATACTATTTATTTCATTTTGATGCTGAGGATGCCATGTATACCTTGTCTGCAATATAAAAAAGTGACATTATATGAAGACGATAATTATTAAATTAATATAATTAATGTTTACCCTAAATCGATTCCATCACACCTCCTTTAGAGCATCCACAACTCGGCGAAGAGCGTAGATAAGGGAGTTTTCTAATTTAAGGACAATCGAAACGGGATCTATTTATTTAAGAGATTTTTAGAGTCACAACTTGGGAGATTTATAGTGTCCCAAGTCACCGGTTTAGAATCCCGAATCGAGGAAAAGATTAACTCTGTTTAACAATCCGCGAGCCAGAAATCTGTGTACAGAATTCTGTTAACCCGGGAGAAGGTGTTAGGCATTCCCGGGTTCCAGGGTTCTAGGACGGTCGCGCAATTGTCATGTTTGGCTTAAATTATCTGAATTAAACAAATATGAACCTATGTGCAAATTTATCTTAGCCACTTATATATATTTTTTAAAGAAAACTGCAACGTTATTAAATCATGCCTCGAGCCACATCACATAAATGCACCCGTGATTTTAAACACATTTTAACTTCGCTGAGATTTCGATTTGGATCGCATAAATGCGCACCTGAGTTTAACAAGGTAATATTATTAATCTTCGGGACAAATCAAGTAGCGTATCATTAACTTTGGGGGAGGCCATGAAATTTTCTAAATGGCACCTCCCGAGGTCTAGATATTTATTGCACCTTTAAAAAGGGTCGGGATATCCTAAAAGGACTATGGTTTTCTATTAAGCATTGTTTCTACAAAGCCTATTTAATCTACTACTGTCTAATACAAAACAAATAACATCCCTGAAATAAGTTCAAGTCATTAGGCTTCGAGATAAGCCCAATGAAAAGTAATCCCTGTCCAGCTTTACAAAACTGGCCAGTCATGAGCCTTTGCCCAGGCCCATACGAGAAGCGGATTAGAATCAGACCTGAGCTATGCACCAGTAGAGCTGAAGCCCAGTTTAGTCGAAGATGGGTTGTTAATCCATCAATGAATCGAATCCAAACGGGACCTCAATTCGATTATAAACCTGCATAACTTTACATCCAATAACTTTGGTAAAAAAATATGTACGCTTATTTAGTTCAAACAGGCTACTAACCATTTAATCTCGTGTAATGCATATAAAGTTCGAGGAATTGATACAACAACAAACATCTACGTTGAGGCTAGAAACTCAAAGCATGTCACCTGATCTTGAAACTAAGTTACTGAAATCAACACTAATATGTTTTCAAGCCTGGGCTGAGCATAGATACAAACTTACATACCGATTTTTCAAATTTGACTCCAAGTTTATGTCACTTTTGATTTTAATGTAAAACTATCATCAGAGCTCAAAATATACTACAATAAGGTTGTTGTCTCTTAGATGAATCAACACAAATCAAAAGTTTAACAATACAATACAATCCTATTATTATACATAATGAGATGTTTAAACGAATACAAAGGTAAAATGGTCTAGCTAAGATAAATTATTGAACATAAAAATTGCCTGCACATCACTATATTTTTCCAGTTCAATCATATATTAGGCTTAAATTGCATAAGTCATTTGGGAATCTCTGCAGAATTCTATCCTTTAGGATTTTTAGAATTTTTAACACTGAGACTTCTTCAAATTTTCAAAAATTATTTCGGAAATTTTTTGGATTTTTCAAACCTCCAAAACTTATCCATGAAGGCATTAGGATGCCTTTTTATATCCAAAGCTTTAGGGCAACCCTTTTTTTTTTTGTCTTTACACCCTTAATCCTCTTCTTATTTTTTAGATTACCCAACTAGTGCCTAATTTCTTAACTTGTTATCCAAGTTATAACAAAAAAAAAACCTAAATTTTACCTTTGACCCCACTCTAGAAGCTCCTAGGGGATTCTATTCTAGTTACTACTAGATTATTTCCCTTCGAAATACCTATACTAACCCTTACCCAAGCTGAAATTACCAACTCTATTTTAGCCAACCTAACCTTCCTAATCTTGGTCAGTTGACCATGGTTAACCAAGCACAAGGGAGTTGTGTACTTTCAGATATAACCAATCCTTAATAAGTACAAGAAGAGCAGTTGATCATTAAACTAATGCCTAATCTATACATGAAATTCTACGGCTACCCTTTAAACTAAAGTCAAATTAATGACACAAATGAAAATCAACCAAATACTTAATAGCCATTATTATGTAACCAAATTAAAATCAAGCAAGACTAAATTGGAACAAAGGATTGAAACAAAAACTTTATTGAAAATATTGTAACCAAAACGCTGACTAAAGAGCAGAACAATTTAACATATGAGGATGCATAGCTTTACAGGATGGAAATGGGTACGATATCAATTAACAATAACAGTCATGTAGACAAAATTAAACCAAACAAACATTAAACTAAAACATTCAACAAAACCGTCGTAAAAGAAAAAAGAAAACAAAGAAGAGAAAAGGAATGAAACTTACTCGATTCTGAACCCTAAGCCCAAAGATTCGAACAATTCTGGCTGGATTTGAAAGGAATTGATCTGAGATTTGGTAAGAGGGGGTAGAGGGGATGGTATGATGTAAATTTGGTTGGGTTTGATTGATTTTAGGGTTGATCGGTTTCCTTTGATTCGATATTTGAATTGCCTGGTTGGGATTTGAAAGAGAAGGAGTTTAGATTTGGAAAGGGGACAGGGAGAGGAGTCTATGGTGTAAAATCTGGGATATTTGGTGGTCAGTCGCCCCCCTGAGCGGCAGAGCTATCGAACTTCAGAGCTTTATTCGATGAGGCTGGGAAATATTTGAAGGAAGCGGATGGTGGTGTTGGAAAGTGAAGGGTGGGGAGATGTCGCGGTGTAATTTTGGGTGGCATTGGAGATTTGCTGCCGGCGACGGATGGCGAAGGGTTGTGGGAGACAGCGGCGTTACACCGGATATATTAGGGGTGTATGAGACTGTGAATGAGGGGAGGGGAGGTGAATTCCGACATTAATATATTAATGCATGGGGGGGTTCTTGTCCGTCGGATTACATACCTCGACGGCCCAGATTTGATAAGACGAAACGATGTCATTTTGGGTGTGGGTTGGGGCTGGACCAGGTTTTAGCCGTGGGTTTGGTCGGGTGTATAGTATTGGGGCTGATTTATTTTGTATATATGGCCTAATTTAGTTTCAAAACCCAACCTCACTTCAATTTTCTTTTTGTTTTCATTTCCTTTTCTTTTTCCAAAATTAAAATAAAAACCTCAATTAAAATTTAAAAATTAGCCTTTCCAATTGTATTAATTACCTCATAATTATCATAACTATAAAAAAAAAATTAAAGAAAAAACTACCAAAGTTCAAGATTAATATCAAAAGGTGCAAAACAAACTTTCTTTTGTGATTTTTCCCATTTTATAAAACAACTAATTTTTACTTAATCCTAATATGTAGAATTAAATCCTTAATGCAAAATGCAACCTTTTTCTGTATTTTATCATTAATTAAAATGTGCAAACAAAATACAAACAATTAACATGAATGGTCACAAAAATCTACAAAAATGCAAAATAATAAACGAAATTATTTTGTTTGAATTTTTGGGAGTTATTCATATAGGGCAAAAATCACGTGCTCACAGCTGCCCTCTTTGCTCGAAAACACAAACAGTTTTCGTGCCAAGATAAGTGAGCAAACACGAATAATTTTTGCCTGTTTTAATATGCCGTGTGAAGCATTTTTGAAAAGTTTGATCGCACCCTGCTTCAGAGTTTGCCTACATATCCTCGGCGAATGAGGAATCAGGTTAGTGTCGTTCAGGAGTGTTTGGTAGCTTCGGCTACCGAAGCTGTGATTTCACTGCTGCTACTGCTACTACTGCTGCTAGACCCCTTTATTACACCTTGTATAAAATAAAGAAGCAAGACTAAGCTATGAACTACGGATTAAAAAAGAACCTATCTATGTCTTCAATCTTGCTCTTTATCCTTGTTGCTTTATTACCTTGCTTTTCTTTCTCTCGCCTTGTTGACTTCTTGTTTTCTCTTCCGCTGTGTTTGCTGCAAAATTGTTGGACTTGACATGTACTCCCTTGTATTGCATATGGGTGTCTGATCTTGAAAATAGTCCCTTGTTCTAACAGGTGGGTGCCTGATTACCAGAACTTCAAACTTGAAAAATATTCCCTTGTTCAAACAGGTGGACGCCTTATTACCACAACTTGAATCTTAAACAATTATTCCTTGTTCTAATAGGTGGGCGCCTAATTACCAATACTTGAATCTTGAAAAATATTCCCTTTTTCTAACAGGTGGGCGCCTGATTACCAAATCTTGAAATTTGAAAAATATTACTTTGTTCAAAAGGTGGGCACCTGATTACCATAACTTGAATCTTGAAAAATATTCCCTTGTTCTAACAGGTGGGCGCCCGATTACCAACACTTGAATCTTCAAAAATTTTCCCTTGTTCTAACAGGTGGGAGCCTGATTACCAAAGCTTAAAAATTGAAAAATATTCCCTTGTTCTAACAAGTGGGAGCTTGATTACCAAAGCTTGAAACTTGAAAAATATTCCCTTGTTCTAACAGGTGGGCGCCTGATTACCAAGGATTGAAACTTGAAAAACATTCCCTTGTTCTAACAGGTGGGCGCGTGATTACCAAAGCTTGAAACTTGAAAAATATTCCCTTGTTCTAATAGGTGGGCGCCTGATTACTAAAGCTTGAATCTTGAAAAATATTCCCTTGTTTTAACAGCTGGGCGCCTGATTATCAGAGCATGAAACTTAAAAAATATTCCCTTGTTCAAACAGGTGGGCGCCTGATTACCATATCTTGAAACATGAAAATATTCCGTTGTTCTAACAGGTGGACATCTGATTATCAAAGATTGAAACTTGAAAAATATTCCTTTGTTCTAACAGGTGGGCGCCTGATTACCAAAGCTTGATACTTAAAAAATATTCCCTTGTTCTAACATGTGGGCGCCTTATTATCAAAGCTTGAAACTTGAAAAATATTCCCTTGTTCTAACAGGTGGGCGTCTGATTACCAAATCTTGAATCTTGAAAAATATTCCCTTGTTCTAACAGGTGGCCGCCTGATTACCACAACTTGAATCTTGAAATATATTCTCTGGAACTGCTGTTGTGTACCTGATCACAACAAAACAAATAAAACACAAGAAATTCTTTCTGCCCCAGTTTGGTGTTGGGCGGATCTGTGACTGTTAATCAAATCCCCTTACCAAAGATCTCTAAATCTAAGTTAAGTCCCATTATCTAGGAGGTCCTAACAAGTATTAACTGATGACACCTTTGAGATTATGTTATGTTTCTTAAAAGGTATTATTTTCCACTATGTCCTATTTTGAGTCATATTTGTTGGAATCTACTGGTGACTGGTGATTAAAACTACTTTTCATTATCCAGGCGGTTCCTGACAACTCTTAATTAGATGACAAATGTGTCTGCTGAGGATTATTATTTAGAGTTATACCCCATTATTCAAATGGGTCCTAATGACTCTTGTTAGGGAAGTATTTGGATTTGACCATGCCACTCGACTGTTTGTATTCTAAGCTGTCCCATTTTTCAGGAGGGTCATGACAACCTCTCACTGAATCCTATACAAGTCACTTTATGCTCTTTGTTATCCATGACTACCTCTAACCATTAAATAAGTACCATTTCCCAGGAGGGTCCTGAGGGTTCCATCTTAAATGAAAACTCTAACTTCTGGTTAGTTCTGCTGGTGATCATTGTTCAGGAGGGTTTCGGTGACTCTTACCGGGTAAGGTGTTTGTGTCTGCCCATGTTACCCGCACCTTTTGAGTTTTAAATGCATTCCATCTCCGGGGGGGAGGGGGGTTTAGAGAATTTCAACTTGCAGGCCCCTTTTAACTCTCGGTTGTCTCTGCTAAGGGTTGCTAATTAAATTTTTGTCCCATTATACTCTTGCTAGGGAGAACATTTATGACGGACTACATTCCTTTTGAGTTTTAACTAGGTCCCGCTTCAAGGTGGGCCTTGAGATTTTGATCATACCTACCATGTGTCTTCCTTCCCATGTGGATGGCCCCCCTGAGGCTCTTCTAGAATTTTTATGCCCCTGTGTCAATCAAAGAAAATTTGTCAGTTTGAAAAGTGGTGGTTAGCTTGCAGCGTTCTTGTCGCAAACGGCCTCCTCAATGTCGTGTTCCATTGTGTTCAAATTTCCATGTTGATGATGAGTTTCCTGAGTTGGTTGGCTGACCCCCGAACCTTTATGGCTTTACTTTGCTCGCCCATTACTGTGTTACATTCCTAGCCCTTTTGCCAGAATTTTTGCACCTTTTCCGAGATTACCAAGTCAATGTATTATGCTTGGCTGACCTTTGTGGCCTTTCCCATGTGTTGTGTTCTTTCATTTGCCACGATAACTTTGATTTCACCTTGAAAGACATTGCTTGCTTATTGGCTAACCAATTTCTTTATCACCCTTATCGTAGAAAATACCCCTTCTCCATTCAGACACTATATCCTCTATTCGTTGCACTGCTTATGAACTGACATCTTCCCATACTTTCTGTTTCACATGACCCCCCAAAGCGCATCCATCGCCCACCACTTCGTGTGTATGCTATTATTAATTACTTAAACCACTGGCCTTGACCTTGAGGTCTATTGCTCCTTCACTTGTCATGATGATTGATTTTCATTTGAAGACCATGTTTTCCCTTTGACAAACCGCGTCCTTTGTAAACCTTAACCCCAAAATTACCTCTTCTCATTTGAACCCAATATATCCCCAAAGCATATTTACCAACCACATTGTATATAACGTTCTTTCCTGATCCAGCTCACTGGCTCGGACCTTGAGGTCTATTGCTCCATCGCTAGTCATGATAACTTTGATTTCTTCTTGGAAGATCTTTCTTGTCACTGGTTTAACACGCTTATTGTCAATCTTATTGCAGAAAATACTTTTGATCCGTTTACCCTAGCTCTCATTCTGTTGCATTGTCCATGAATTTATATATGCCAAGCCTTTGTATTTCAAACGAATCCCAAAGCATGTTGATTATTACCAGCTCAGTGTGCCTGTTGTTCCTTCCTGACTTATGCTTCTTTGATGTGACAAACAGATCCTATTTTATGCAATTGGAAAGCTGGTGGCAGATTTTGAAGTCATTTCTCACTTTTTTTGACCCAACGAACTCAAGAAGAGGGAATGAACGAAACAAAAGGAACATAGTAGAGGATAATGAAAGGAGACGATTCCTAAAAACAAAAAAACTAAAAGGTAGAAACCTATAAAATGGGGGTATCAACTCTAATGACCATGACATGCACCTGTGGTCTATTGTTTTAAGCAAATATGATGTTCAATTCTTGTTATATCCCCCCCCCCCCCCTCAGACAATGAATTTGGGCATCAATGCTCCGATTATCCAATCTGATTCACAATCCTTATTTGATTTGTGGCGCCCAAAAGGGTTTTCACACCAAGCCTCTCTCATTTTGTACTTTCTCTCAACTTACAGTCGCCTCAAGGTGCCCCTGAGAGTTTTCACCAATAAGACTCTCATTTTTTATTTATCTCAGCTCCTACCGCCTTACGATACCTATGAAGGTTTTCACCAATAAGACTCTCCCATTTTCACTATCTTTCATGCTTGGACCGGAGTGTTGCCCCTGACATGAATCACCTCTACTTGCTCAACTTGGCATCTCTTGAAGACTCATCAGAAGGTATTTCTTTGGACTGTAACGTGGGCTTTGGATAGGGTTAGAAAGAGAGGGTATCAAAGGCTCAAAAAAATTTAAATGGGTTCAAAACTTCAACTTTTGGAATCAACTTTACAACAACCACAACTTCTGCCTCAGTTTCCTGCTTGGGGACTTTTGGATTTTTATTTAGATGAGACCGAACCATGAGGCTGCCTACATATCTTTAAAAGGAATCAGGTCAAACGTAGTTCATACCGATTCCTTGTTTTTGTTGTTGTTTGTCTGTTTTCCTTTTTTTCTCTGTTTTTCTTCTATCTTTTTTTTCTTTTTCTTTTTTTCTCTTTTGTTTTGTTTTGTTTTCTTTTCTTTCTTTCTTTCTTTTTCCTTTTCTCTTTTTCTCTTTTTTCTTTTCTTTTCATGTTTTTGTTTTCATTTGTTTTCATTCTTTTTGTTCTTTTCCTTTCACTGTCTTCTCACACTTGCATTTCTGACTTTTGTTACTGATTCCGAAAAAGTGGTATGAAAGAAAATAATTAAAAGCTCAAAAGAGTTAGCAAAGGATAAAGTATTTAGATAGCCGAATAAAATGCATTCTTCATTCCGAATTTTGCACGATAATGTCACCTGCATTAATAAGCTTCTGAATTGCTTTCTTTAGACTCCAACACTTTTCTATGTTATGCGCTGGGGCATCTGAGCAATATGCGCACCTTTGAGAAACATCAAACTTCTTTGATAGAGGGTTTGGCATTTTTATCTGAATCGGCTTCAACATGTCCAACTGCTTCAACCTTTGGAACAAACTGGCATATGATACCCCTATAGGGGTGTAATCCTTTTCTTTTTTCAGTAGCCTCTCATTCTTAAACGCTTGCTTGGACCTAAAACCTGATCCAGGAGGTTTTCGTTATGCTCGTGGGGTGGATGGGCATTCTGTGGAGCTGCATATAGGGAATGTGATGTACGATTTTTGGAGCTCTATGGAGAGAAACGGTGTTGGGGAGGATCATCTGGTACGCAAGGATATCCACGAGGACGATGTCGAGGCTAAAAATGTTGATCATCTTTTCTATTTTTCTTTCTTCCACCGAAGCTTACTTGGATGTTCTGAATGTCTTTCGAACCACTCATGATTTTTCCTGAATTGATTCCCTCTTCTACTTGCTCCCCCTTTTTTAACGCATCATTGAAAGGTTTTCCCAAGGCCGGGACCAAATGATTGAAGTAGGTGGGCTCATGGGCTTGTAGGAAAAGCTCAACCATTTCTTTTTTACCAATCTGGCTACTGACTCGAGCAGCTTGCGCCCTCCATCTGAGCCAAAACTTCCTAAAGCTCTCCTCTGGCTTCTTTTCTATTTTAGATAGGGAAGCGTGGTCAGGGGTAACACTGGATTTGCATTGAAAGTATCGAACAAAATCTTGATCCATGTCACTCAATTTAGGCCATTTACCGACATCTTGATGAGTATACCAGTCCAAAGATGCCCCAGTCAGGCTCTTGCTAAAATATTCTATCAACAGGGCATCTTTCTCTACAATGCCTCTCATTTCACTACGATAAACCCATAGGTGGGCTACCGGATCTCCACACCCATCGTACAAGTTAAATTTTGGCACTCTGAACCCTGTGGGTAGGCGAACGTCAGGGGATACAAACAGTTCTTTGCAAGCCATATTACCCTGGTCTCACATTCCTTGTTTGTTCTTCAAGGACTATCTTATGCCTGCCAGCCTCCGGGGTGTTCCATCCCGCCTTTCTCTTCCTGTGAACCTTTCACTTCCTACATGATGCTCGTCCCGCGAGCCCTACTTGTGTGAGTATTTGATATCATGAGCTTCGAGTAGGTATTCATTGTTGGGGAGAATGGATGTGACAGGAGGGCGCTTTTGGAAAGGATAGTTGGAGGATGAGTGCTGGAGCTTCTAGGGTGGTTGGGAAAACTGTAATAAGCAAGTGCACCTGGAGAGTAGTGAGGATGATTCGCAACCATGACAAGAGTATGGATGAGGGTAGCGCCTAGGAAGGTAGGTGGTGGTCGGGTGGTGCTTTCCTAGTCATCCAAGCCTGATACATTTCTGCCATTTGTTGTCTCAACATTTTTACCTCTTCAATTAACCCACTATCCTGGTCAACCAATTGCTTTCAAGCCCCAGTATCGACCAACTCAGTTCTATTGTTGTCCGCCATTGCCTTTGACTTTATGTTGTAGAGGAGATTTACTACTTTAAAAACCCCAAACCAACCACCCTTCTTATGAGTATAACAAAATGAAGCCATCATGTTAGCGTTAGGACATTAAACAACTAAAATATCACATTGCGTGCAATGCACCAAGTCACAGTTACCGGTTCTAACATAACTTCGAGGGTGTGTATGTCATATGGCATCATCCCAATTTGTTCATTTCAACCTCTCTTTTCTTTACTTTTCTGGAACTTGTTTGATAATTTTCCTTCCTCTTTTTTTGTTAATCACTCTTTTCTTTCCTCTAATCTTCATGTCCCATAATTACACCCCTTTTTTCTTTTTTTCTTTTCTCTTTCTTTTTCTTCTTTTTTTAATCTTCTTTTTTTATAAAACAAAATGATTCGATCAAACCCTACGTAGGTTGACTACGTATCATGGCGTTGCATGAATCAGATCGTTGCATAGTTCTGGAAGATCGAGAATAAAGCAAATAAACTAACTCAATTTTTTGTTTATTTTTATACAACTCAAACCATGAAAGCTCTAAGAAATAAAAATATATTTAATATTATTTATTTTTTTGAAAATCAACATGAAATCATTTCAATACCACCAAAATCATATGATACTAAGCAACAAAGATACAAATCCAACCTTATCGAACTCTTGACGCTTTTTTAAAGATAAGCTACTAGTTGATGACCAAATCATTTACAAAAGATGGTCACGTATGCAAAACTTTGTCAATTCTGCAATTTTGGACAGCCTCAAAATAACTGACAAAGTTGCAGCCTATTGGTAATCTCCCGAGCCATATTCTTGAGCAACTGAAGCAATGGTAATTCAACCAAATAACTTTGCAGCCTCAAGCAATTTCCATAAACATTTGCAAATCTCAACAAATCACTCAAAAATGTAGTAATCGCAAAAAAAATCTTTTTCTTTTCATTCTTTACTTTCTGCTTTCTCTTCTTCTTTTCATCATTTTTTAATTTGTTTTAAGGATAATCCAAAGTAACAAAAACTAAAAATTAAATACTACTAAATTAAAATTAGCAAAAATCAGACAGAAAATTATAGTAATTATATTAAAAAAAATTAACTACTACTATTAAAAGTACTTCCTAAATTCTACAACTAAAAAAGCTATACTAGATAAAAATATATTCTTGGAAACTCTACTTTCTTCGTACATGAAAATAAAATTAATACTCTAAAAATGTAACTCTTTTTATAGTTTGTTTTTTAAATTTTGATCAATAAACCAACTACAAAGTGAAATAAAGACTAAAATATCGAAATTAAACTTAATAAATATATTTACATGCTAAAAAGTGTGTGAGAATCCAAATAACACGGTAAAAAATAACTGCAAATAACTGCTCAACCTGGCAGAATTTACTGAAAGCAAACTGAAATTTCAATGCATTAAGAAACATTTTTCAGCTTATAATTCCATGTTAACTGAAACACTAAAACATTTGTAATCAACTAAATTCAGCTGTGCAGAAAATTAGCTTGCACTCACTAGAGAACTGATGCAAAAGTGCAGATTTTCAAGGTAGTTTCAACAACTTTCAATAGAAGTCTAAAACACTTTTATATGAGTTGAAAGTTCTTCAAACAAGCTCTAATGTCCAAACCCCATTTCAGGTTCACAAAATGTTGTAGAAAAATACAAATAATGCTTAACGAACTTGTATTACATCAACATATATCACTTAAATGCAAAATTCTAAGATTCAAACAAGATGGCAGGTTCGCTATTCCATTGCTTCTCAAAACTCAGAACTTCAACAACACCTTGGGCACTAAATTTAGAAGCAGTAGGCACAAAAATTTTCAGCTCAGAATGACGACCTCAACAGTAGAAACAAAGCATTGGAAACACAACAATATTGAGTCAGAATAACCACAAAGTACACTTGAACGGTGCAGGATCTACTTTTAAAAAAATAGCTCAAAACTTGAATTTCAATAGTGTATTGTTGGCATATAAACTGAAGCAATGTAGTTGAGTTAACTGGAGCTAAAACTTTTGCTAAATTCCCTCAATTGTTACTATAGTAACAACAATCAATTAAAGAAATGTGGAAATCTTCATTGTTGAGCGAAAAATGAACAATGCAGAGCTGTGGACAACAAGTATGCAATCCTTTACAGCAATAGAAAAGAAGTAGCTAATTATTTTCCAGCAAACCTGCAACTTCTATTAACAGATTCTAACCAACTGGACAATAGTTTATGTAACAAAAGCACTCAATTCAACAAGGAGAACATTTTAGAAGTAAAAACCAGATTTCGACTATCACTGATGAACTCAAGCACAATCTCAAGTAACATAAATTTCCGACAGATTTAACTTACTGTATGTTCAACCAAATCACAATTCAAGCATGCTCAATCTCTAGTACCACTGAATCCTCTCTAATAAACTCAACAACAAAAACTATTCGAAATCAGTGGTAACAAGTTAAAACTAGGAGAATTTCGGCTATCAATTACTCCAAAAACTTCACAAATAGTGGCAAACTTCAACAAGACAAGCTTAAGAACTTCGCAGTCATAGCACAAACATAACCGGTGTACAATGCATGATTTACTTTCAAACATGGCCCCACCAACAACTCATAGATTGAATTAAAATCACAAAACAATGCTCCCACAAACAAAGACTGATCTTAACAGAAATTTTGTCAGCATAAAAGAAGTTTGACAAGAGAATTCCAACTTGAAATCTAAGAATTTCAATAGTAGAGCCCATTGCAAAACTTAATTCTCACAATTTCCAACAAGAAACTTCTGAATTCTAAAACTAACCTATGTGGCTAAAAGTAGTTAGAAGTGCAAAATTTGGCTATAACCCCGCAAAGCCAAGAACCTAATATTTACTAGGATGACCGGACCCTATGTGGTTTGCCTACGTATCACGCCCCGAAAGACGAGAATCAGGTTTGCGTAGTTTGGGAAAATTTATACGGGCAAGAAATAATAAAAAAGCAGCTAATTTTTTAAAGAAAACATTTCCTTTGTCTCTTTTTTTTTTGAAAAATTACGAAATATGTAAAATCATTTTGGATTTTTTCTCTTTTTTTTCGAAAATGATGAAGAAGAGCAAAATATTTTTTGAATTTTTCATATATCTTTTTTCTCTTTTTTTAATAAAAATATAACGAAAACATAACTAGACCATACTTGCCTTATTTTCACTTCACCCTTTTTTTCTTTTCATTTGTTTTTTTCCATTTACCCTTAACTATCATTGGTCCACCAAATGACCCTTTCACTCTTGAAAAAATGCAACATGTGGCATATAAAATGCATCAGGATAGTGTATTATTTCGGGTACACCTGTCCTAGACGGAGCCAACCCCTGTGTCGAGCCCCCTAAGTAAAATGCATGATTCAGATAAGCGTTCCTACTAGGGATCTGGCATGAGGTTATGTTATTCTATGTTTAAAACCTGGGTATTTGTTCTAGACTGTGTATCTCAGCGGACAACTCGAGTCGATGAAGGGGGCTACGTACCAGAGGACCCGAAAGATCATCCAACTTAGTAACTTGTCCGAGCCTCTTACTTATTTCAAGGTATAACACTAACAGAATAGGGAGTCTATACCAGCGAGCACATCCCCCAAGATAAGAAGAGAAGCGTTTCATAACAGTTTATATGTACAATTCAAATAATATCCAAGCGGTAAAAGCATCATTTTGCACATTAAGTCAACATGTAAAAACAAAAAATCAGATAATAAACAAAGCCAAATACAACAATTATTCCAATCTTGAATTCTTGAACCCTGAACCAGAGATTTTGGGCATGAACAATAATCCCCAGCAAAGTCGCCGGAGCTTTCACACCTCCTTTTGAGCATCCACAACCCGGCGAAAGGCATGGATAAGGGAGTTTTTTCAATTTAAGGACAATCGAAACGGGATCTAATTATTTAAAAGATTTTTAGAGTCACAACTTGGGAGATATAGGGCATCACAAGTCATTGGTTTAGAATTCCGAATTGAGGAAAAGATTGACAATGTTTAATAGTCCGCAAGCCAGAAATCCGAGTAAGGAATTCTGTTAACCTGGGAGAAGGTGTTAGGCATTCCCGGGTTCCGTAGTTCTAACACGGTCGCTCAATTGTCATGTTTGTCTTAAATTATATTATTTAAATAATTATGAAACTATGTGCAAATTTAACTTAGCCACTTATATATTTTTTAAAGAAAATTACAACGTCATTAAAACATGCCTCAAGCCACGTCACATAATTGCACCCGTGGTTTTTCACACATTTCAATTTCGTTGAGATTTGGATTTGGGTCACATAAATGCGCGCCCGAGTTTGAGAAGGTAATATTATTAAATGCTGGGCCTAAGGAAACTAGCATATTATTAACTTTGCGGGTGGCCAAAAAATTTGCTAAATGGCACATCGGGGGGTCTAGATATTTATTGCACCTTTGCAAAAGGCCAGGATATCCTAAGAGGACTACCGCTTTCTATTAAGCATTGTTTCCACAAAGCCTATTTAATCTGCTACTATCTATTCAAATCAAATAACAACCCTCAAATAAGTTCAAGCCATTGGGCTTTGAAATAAGCCCAAATAAAAGAAATCCCGGTCCAGCTTTACAAAACTGGCCAGTCACGAGCCTTCACCCAGGCCCAAACGAGAAGCATATTAGAACCAGATCTGCGCTATGTATCAGTAGAGCTGAAGCCCAGCTTAGTCAAAGACGGAATGTTGAGCCCAGATCCTTCAGTGAATCAAATCCAAACGGGACACTCAATTCGATTATAAACCTGCATAACTTTACTTCCAATAACTTTTGGTAAATAAAATGTACATTTATTGAGTTCAAATAGGCTACTAACCATTTAATCCCGTCTAATGCTTATAGAGTTTGAGGTGAGGCTAGAAGCTCAAACGCATGTCTACTGATCTTGAAACTAAGTTATTGAAATCAACACTAAAATGTTTTCGGCTTGGATGACCATAGATATGAACTTACAAACGGATATTTCAAAATTCGACTCCAAGTTTATGTCACTTTTGAATTTAAAGTAAAACTATCATGAGGGCTCAAACTATACTACACTAAGGCTACTGTCTTTTAGATGAATCAACCCAAATTCAAAGTTCAAAAGTCCAATACAGTCCTATTATTTTACAAAATGTGATGTTTATATGAATACAAAGGTGAAATGGTCTAGGTAAGATAAAATACTGAACATAAAAATTGCCTGCACATCACTATCTTCTTCCAGATCAATCACATATTGGGCTTAAATTGCATAAGACATTTGAGTCTGGACGAATACATGGAATGTGAAGAACAACAAAAGTCAACAATTGAGCAGTAGCAGAAGGAGTTGTTTCAGCAATGATTAACCTAGAAATACTCAAGGAAATAGACCATTTGAACAAAATAACATCCAGAATTGCAGCACCAAAACTCAAGATCAGAATACCATCAAATTTGAACCCCAAACCCTTGGACAACCCAAGAGCTCAACTTATTTTGTTTCAACCATTCGATAATTCTATTGGAAGGTCAAAACTAGTGAATTTCAGAATTTTTAAAGAATTTTTCCAGAGTTTTCAGACTTCCCAACTTTGAGAATCTCTGCAGAATCCTAGCCTTTAGGATTTTTAGAATTTTTAACACTCAAACTTTTTCAAATTATTTAGGAAATTTTTTGTATTTTTTTGACCTCCAAATAGTGTCCATAAAGGAATTAGGATGTCTTTTTATATCCAAGGCTTTAAGGCAACCCCTTTTTTGTGTTTATACCCTTAGTCCTCTTCTTATTTTTTAGATTTACCGAACTAGTCCCTTAATTCTTAACTTGTTATCCAAGTTATGACAAATAAAATATGAATTTCACCTTTGACCCCACTATAGAAGCTCCTAGGGAATTCTATTCTAGTTACTACAAGATTCTTTCCCTTTGAAAAACCTATACTGACCCTGACCCAAGCTAAAATTACCAACTCTATTCTAACCAACCTAACCTTCCTAATCTTTGTCGATTGACCATGGTTAACCAAGCACAAGGGAGTTGTGTACTTACAGCTATAACCAATCATTAATAACTACAATAAGTGCACCTGATTATTAAACTAATGCCTAATTTATACATGAAATTCTACGGCCACCTTTTAAACTAAAGTCAAATTAATGACACAAATGAAAATCAAACCAGAACTTAACAGACTCTATTGTGTATCCAAATCAAAATCAAGCAAGATTAAAATAGAATTAAGGATTCAAACAGAAACTTTATTAAAAATATTGTAACCAAAACATTGACTAAAGAGCAGAACAGTTTAACATATGAGGATGCATGGCTTCACAAGATTGAAATGGGTACCAAATCAATTAATACTAAACAGTTATGTAGGCAAAATTAAACCAAACAAACAATAAACTAAAACTTTCAAAAAAACAGTTGTAAACGAAAAAAGAAAACAAAGAAGAGAAAAGGAATGAAACTTACTTGATTCTAAACCCTAAGCCCAAAGATTCAAAAAATTCTAACTAGATTAGAAAGGAATTGATCCGAGATTTGGTAAGAGCAGGTCGAGGGAATTGTGTGGCGTAAATTTGGTTGGGTTTGATTGATCTTAGGGTTGACCGGTTCTCTTTGATTCGATATTTGAATCGCCTGATTGGGATTTGAAAGAGAAAGAGTTTGGATTTGGAAAGGGGACGGGGAGATGAGTCCATGTAAAAAAATTTGGGATATTTGGTGGCCGGTCGTCGCCGTGAGCAGCGAAACGGCCGAACTTCGGAGGTTTTTTCGATGAGGTTGGGAAATATTTGAAGGAAACAGATGGTGGGGTTCGAAAGAGGAGGGTGGGAAGATGATGCGGCGTAATTTTGGGTGGCATTGGAGACTTGCCGCCACAGGCGGCAATTTTCAGCCAGCGGTGGACGGGGGGGAGGGGGTGTGAGACGGCGGTGTTACACCAGAGATATTAGGGGTGTATGAGTGGTAGGGGGTGAATTCCATCATTAATATATTAATGCATGGGGGGTTGTCGTCTGTTTGAACAGTTACCTCGACGGGCTAGATTTTGTATGACGAAACGATGTCGTTTTTGGTGTGGGTTAGGGCAGGACTGGGTTTCAACCGTGGGTTTGGTCAGGTGTATAGTATTTGGCTGTTTTATTTTGTCTATATGGCCGATTTAATTTCAAAACCCAACCCCACTTTAATTTTTCTTTTTATTTTCATTTTCGTTTCTTTTTCCAAAATTAAAATAAAAACCAAAATTAAAATTAGAAAATTAACCTTTCCAATTGAATTAATTATCTCAAAATTACCATACTAATAAAAAACAAATTAAAGGAAAAACTACCAAAATTCCAGATTAAAGTCAAAAGGTGCCAAAAAAAACTTTCTTTTGTGATTTTTTCCATTTTATAAAACAACTAATCTTTGCTTAATCCTAAAATGTAGAATTAAATCCTAAATGCAAAATGCAACCCTTTTGAATTTTTTCATTAATTAAAATGCGCAAAATAAAATGCAAATAATTAACATGAAAGGTCACAAAAATCTACAAAAATGCAAAATAATGAACGAAATCATTTTGTTTGAATTTCTATGAGTAATTCATATAGAGGAAAAATCACGTGCTCACATATTCCACATTTACTCTCTGATGTTGTAAGGTATCTTTTTCCAAGAAGGCCACGGTTCATGATAAATTGGCTTCATAGAATCTGTAACCAAATGTGTAGCTTGAAAGGATGGCAAAAATCTGCATTAAATTAACTATATATATATATATATATATATATATATATATATATATATATATATATATATATATATATATATATATATATATATATATATATATATATATATATATATATATATATATATATATATATATATATATATATATATATATATATATATATATTAACACCTTCTAACTGCAAATAAATACTCCTTCATGTTAACATATCAAAATGTACATTCAAAACATAAAATATTGTATAAGAACCTTCTTGCCCATCCTTGTGGCGGACGATTATCAATCGATTATAACTATGAAATTGTACATCCCCTTCAATATTTTGCCTATGTATACGAGATGGTACAAATGCAGCACTAGATGTAGCTGGATGAGAGCCTTCAATGTCCAACCTAGATATTCTCGGAATGGATGATGATGATGGACTGGAAGATGATGGAGCGAAAAAAGATGCACCATCATGCTGACTACCATGAAAGCTCCGGGGTTACCATGAATGCTCGGGGGTGCAGCAGTTGGTGAGCCAGTATGTTGACTACCATGAAAGCCTAGGGGTGCAACAGCTGGTAAACTACTATGTTTACTCATTTTATCCTTGATGAGAAGCTTTTATAGCCACATAAATGGTATGGCCCCACAAAGCTTGTGCCACTTAAGCTTTTAAAAGCACAAGTTTCAAATGCCTTTTTTTTCTTAAACTCTGTAACTAGTCAAACTATCTCATCTAAATTGAAACGCATGGATTATTTGCTAAAATTTTAGTGATATTTCAAGCATATATATCCTTGTTCCATGTTGAAATAATGAGTTTGATTGACACACAAGTAATTAGTTATATCTGTCACTGCGTTCACATTACTCCTGCTTCGTTATTATGGAGGACATATTTGTCCATCTAACAAAGTTTATGCATGTACATTACCTACATAATAAGAAATTCTAAAAATTTCAACTAAAGATTCAAGAAATTCCCTGAAAAATAAGGTTATCTTTCCCCAGCCAAATTATTGTTATAGACAATAGGAAAATAAATTTCTTATGCATTGCCCAATTTTACGTTAATGCGTATAATTTGCCTAATATTAGTATTGCAGCTCAGTTAATACATAAAGTATAATCAGAATGTGATTTGAGGAAAGTTTTATTGACACTGTGGATCATGCGTCTCTCTCTCTCACGTGATGATAGTATCTAGAATCAAATTATGCCCAGTTTGATTAGTCCATTAAATAACTTAATACAACCGCCAACTCGATTGGCAAAACCCAAGTGCTTCTTGACGATGTCTATTCTTCAGTTGATAATCGAAATAATAATAACTCCTCCCATTTGAACTTATGTAATGGTATTTGATTTGGGAGTGTTGAATGATATAAGGGTAGCATAGTAATTTCATCCTCTTAAGTTAGTTATTAAGTAAGTTGTTAGTTAGTTAATAGTTGTTAGATTAGGAGTTAATAGTTAGTTAATATATATACTTTGATGAGTTAGTTTTCAAGTAATGAAAGATTCCTTCCTCTATTGTCTCTCTCATTCTCTCATTTGCATCTCTTCTTCTTCTTCTCAAATTATAACATGGTATCAGAGTCCATGCTTGTAAGATCAAAGCTTGTATTCTGAATTTTCTTCTTCCGCATCTCTTTTCTGGAAAAAAATCTTTGAAACTCTAAATTCTTGTTCTAAAATTCTCTGGTTCTAAAATTCTAATATTCTGATTTTTTTAGACTCTGCATATTCAAATCAAGGGTTGAATTCTTGACAAAGAATATGGCAGTAAATGAAGGAGAACCAACTTTGAATTCTGGGCTAAATACGGGAAATCAAGCAAATCTAGCAGCTGGGATTGACTACAATCATCCTCTTTTTCTTTCCCATGCTGATGTTAGTGGAATGTAGATCATTTCATTTCAATTAACAGGTATTGAAAACTATTAAATTTGGAATAGATCAATGCGAGTTGCTGTATTAGGCAGACATAAGCTCGGTATGGTTGATGGTACATGCAGTAAGGATAAGTTCCCAGATTCGATAGGAAATCATTGGGAACGTGTAAATGCCATTGTTCTATCTTAGTTGATGAACTCTGTGGTTAAAGGACTTCTTGGAGGCATTCTGTATGCTTCTAGTGCACAAACTGTTTGGGAAGGCTTAGCTGAAAGATTCAATAAAGTTGATGATTCAAGAACTTTCAATTTACTTAAAGAAATAGCCACTATAACTCAAGGATCTGCATCTGTCTAGGTATATTTTTCAATACTTAAATATCTTTGGGACGAATTTGAGGCTTTAGTTCCTGCACTTGGGTGTGATTGTCCTAAATCAAGAGATTTTGTTAAGTATCTACAAAAATTAAGGCTATATCAATTCCTAATAGGGCTAAATGAGTCCTATTCACAAGCTAGGAGTCAAATACTTATGAAAACTCCATTGCTTGTTGTGAATCAGGCCTTTGTATTAATAATGAGTGATAAAAGTCAAAAATTTGTAGATGCTTTCTAGGATACTTGGAGCCAAACCTGTAGGAAATTTTGAAATTGCAATGTATACCAGACATCGTACATGTGGTCAATTGTTACGACCCCAAACCGGATTTGGTCGTGATGGAGCCTGTCGTGAACATAAGGCTAGCCGACACAATTCCCAAGTCAACCATTTTCCATTAAAATTCATTTTTAAGCCTTTATTTAAACGATATTTCATAATATAAGTCTAAAAGGACAGTGTTAATTAATATGCCAGCCCGCATCAGGGTGTCACTAGCCATGAGCTTCTACAAAGGTCTGAATACAACAAAAACAATCAAAATGTACTAAGTACAGAAATGAAAATGAGCGAAAGGAAGCTGCTGCGAACGCCGTGCAGCCACCTTGCTAACTCTGATGACTCTATGTCTGAGCAACCAACACCCGCTACCGGGTTCTGAAATACCTGAATCTGCACATAAGGTGTAAGGAGTAATGTGAGTACTCCAACCAAGTAAGAAATAAAAGTAAATAAAGACTAAGTAATAGGAAAAAATGAACCCACATTTATGTTAACTCAATAATCACAACAACCTTTTAAATCAGAATACTAGTCAATCATCTACATTTAAAATCCAGCTTTTGGTAATAAAAAATTCCGTTATAGATACCTTCTATCATTTTCATTAGGGGGAGATACCATTTAGAAATAAAGAGATGAAAACTGTAATCGGTCCCCCAGGAAAAACATTATTCGTAAATAGCCCGTCGGGCAAAACAGGAGCCATGAACACCTCTTAACAAGAAAATCTCAGTGGAAATAACAAAAGTCAAATCAGTGACTATGTTCTAAACATCTCATAAACCCCAGCTTAAATGAAAGTTGTTTAAAAATAGTTATCTAACATTTTCGACAGAGGCTCAGTATAAAGATGAGTGAAAACAGTCATTAAAATCGACATATTCAATGGAAACTCATTCTAAAGAGAACTGAAAAACAATAAGTTCCTAATCGGGCCCCTCAGGCAAACATCACTCATATGCATGTACAAATCTATCACCCCTCGGGCTAGCCTCTCAGTCACTCGTAACTCAACGACTACCATTCAGCGCTCACACTCAGTGTTCACGCTTAATAGGTACCATATAGTAATCACTAAGGAAAACATCCCGATCCATATATATAGTCGACTATGCTCACTGAGGGTGTGCAGACTCCGAAAGGGATCCTACAGCCCAAGAGCTATATCGTCGCGGCATGCAGCCCGATCTAACAAATCATTGCGCCGTGCACCCTGATCCATATATGTATTGTTGCGGCGTGTAGTCCGACCCATAGATATATAATCCTCACGGCCAATCCCTCGGCCTCTCTCAGTCATTACCTCACTGTCAGACTCTCCGTCTATCGAAGTCATTAAACGCAGAATCAAACCCTCAGTCTATCTCATTCAAGAACTCACGATCACTCGGACAATCAGTATTAACAGGGAACTCACCCCAAATAGCTTTCACATTTTTAAGAAATTAGGTGTTAAAACCATTTTTAAACAATAAACAGGTAAAGCGTGACTGAGAATATGATTTCGAAACAAATAGAGTGAGGAGAAATAGTAAAAGTTCCCCTAAGGGCCTCAAAAGGTCGGCACGAAGCCCCAAAAATGGCATACGACTGAAAATACAAAAATATCAAGCAATCAATGGTCTAAGTCACAATCCCCAGCGGCGCTATACCTCATGCTCGTCATCTAGTGTGTAAGTCACCTCAACATAGCACAACGATGTGTGAAGAGGTCTCAAACCTTCAGGACAGTATTTACAATCATTACTTACCTCGATATCCAGCTTGTGATGCCTTTCCCCCTCAAATCGGCCTCCACGCCTGTCAAATCTAGTCATAGTCAATTCAATTCGGTCAATACAATTAATTCCATACAAAAAATGTTCCAACTAAGTCCGAAATTTAACTCAAAATTGCACGTGGTGCCCATATCTCGAAATCCGACAAAACTAATAAAATCTGACAACCCGTTCAACCAAGAGTCTAACTATACCAAAATTACTAATTTCCAATAACATTTTGACCCTCAAATTGTCAAATATATCCAAGAGGGTTTTCAAACTTTTCCAACTTAAAATCACCAATTACATGTTAAAAATAATAATGGATTCGGGTAATCAAACCAAAATTGAGTTAAACACTTAACCCGATGTTTTCCTTGAAAATCTCTCAAAAAATCGCCTTACCCGAGCTCCCTTGGTCTAAAAATGGAAGAGTGAGACGAGTTTGGGCTTTATTCTGCTGCCCAGGGATTTGTTCTTCGCGTTCGCGGTCCCCCTCTCGCGTTCTCGAAGAAAATAAATTTCAAAAATCTTTTTCCAAACTCTTCTCGGACAGCCACTAGTATAATAGCCAAAAATTTAGCTTTAGATTTCCAAATAACAATTATTTCATATTTTGTAAAAACTAGGTTCAAAGAGCTACAACTTTCATTTATTAATTATCTCAAAATTCATTGTAGATTGAGAGATATGAGCCTTTGAAATAAGACTTGCAAAACAGAATTTCTTTTTCTTCGTGAGCGCGATGCTCTCTTCATGAATATGAAAAACAAAATCTCAGAAACCAAATCCTTCTTCGCGAACGTGAGGGGACCCTCACGGACGCGAAGAACAATACTAGATACCAGCTTCAGCTATTATAAAACAGCCCGAAATGATCCAAAACCACCACGAAACACACCCAAGGCCCTCGAGACCTCAAAAACAATATGCCAACATGTCCCATATCATTACTCAAACTTGTTCCAACCTTCGGAATGCTCAAAAAAACATTAAAACACCAAATTTGCATCGGATTCAAGCCTAAGAATTTTAAGAACTTCCAAATTCCATTTTTGATTAAAAAAACAAACCAAACCACATCCAAATAAGCTGAAATTTTGCACACACGTCATAAATTATACAACGAATCTACTAAAACTTCCAAAGTTCTATTCCAACCCCTATATCAAAATCTCGCCTATCAATCGGAAAAAAGCTTAAATCTCAAGTTCGCCAATTCAAGCCTAAACCTTCCACGGACTTTCAAAATACATTCCGATCACGCTACTAAGTCCCTAACCACCTAACGGAGCTAACCAATTCAAAATTTCAATCCGACATCATATACAAATAAGTCAAATCTTTGTCAAACCTTTTAAATTTTAAGCTTTAAATTGAGACTTGTTCTTCCAAATTCATTTTGATTCACCTAAAACCAAAACCAAAGATTTGTATAAAGTCATAATACACCACATGGGCCAAATCATGCCCGAGTACTGGCGATCAAAGTGCAAATCTCAAAACGACCGGTCGGTCGTTACATCCTCCGCCACTTAAACATACGTTTGTCCTCGAACGTGCCCAAAGTTACTCCAAAAGCCAACCTATCGCGGAATAACCTTACCATGCATATACTTGGTGGTGATCCCACGTCACCCAATCTCAAATAGGTCTGATAACATATTATAACTAAAATTACAAAATCCAATATACTCCATAAACCATAGAACCACATTTCAACTTCTGAAACCATCAATGTGATCTAAACCTCACACCTACACTCTCAATAGGCCCAAACTAGTTGTAATAACCCATGCGTACTACCTCAGATGCAATTATATGATATACCACATAACTCAAACACATGAAACGATAACTTCCATTCAAAGCAGCTACACATAACACCCGGATACCGGTAGAAAAACTCTTATCAACTAAAGTTTCATTCCAACACTTTAATATATATATTGCCAATGACAACTAAAATACGAAGTAAGCCATAACCATTTATCAGATCAACCGTTCATGAAGCCACTTCTCCTTGGTAATTAACATAGCAATTTTCCGACCCGAACCTCGAAATTGAAATTGAATTGGTTCATAGTCATTAATTATCCCAACGATCTCTTCTGATCCAACAAAGTACTATGATGATATGACACATCAACACATTCCTAAGCCACAACTTGCATAATACGCGCACCACTAAGTAACAGTCTGAACATACTCAAATCATGAAAATGACTCTAATGAAAGAGTTGTCCCTCAAGTTTACCAGAACCATCACAACACAAGGCTGAGAACACATCTCATATCATAGAAATAGAACACATTAATCTAACCCTCAAGGTCATATCTCCATATAGCTTCGCTGCATTGTACGATCCTATCCAAACACTGCTCCACATGGAACACCTCAAGTTACTAGGCTTAAAATCGACAACCTCGCACAATTTGATGTCTGGAACCAAGGAAAATCAATACACCCAAGGTGAAACAAATAACATATACCACGCAACCCGATAGGACATAATCGATACGCCATTCAGCGAATAACACCCTATTACTCTCCCGCTCGCTTCCACTATGAGACCCCAAATGAGCTGCAGCATATATGCCCATAACCAGCAAATCATAACATTTCGCAACATAGAAAGATAACTTATAGACCTTCCCATATTACTAATAAGCTCAATAACAATGGAATCAACACATCTTTCAACAATAAAATTCGAGGCCAACCAAGCCGACTCAAGCTAGAACACGCATCCACATTGGCCTGCCAACAAACTCCTTATCAAGGAAACCTAAAGGTGATCCTTCCACTCCTATAACTCCACCGGTGCAACACGATATGGTGCCCAACATCAAATTAATACCGAAATAAACGACCTTGCCCAGCAACATGCCCTGCCATAAGAAACATATCCGAAAAATCCCTAACCATCGGAACTGAATCAATGGTAGAAGCCTTCACACTGACTCCATCACGAAGGCCCAAATAAGAAAGGCAATCTTTCATAGTCGTCCGTTGGGTCTTCAAAATATAAAACCACTCTACTGTACATAATCCGTAGCACCTCGCCACTCAATCTGCGGCATTTCCAACATGACCAACAGCGCCACCTTGGCGCAATAGTCCAGAATGACACAACACAGAGACAGACAGTCTGAACCTAATATCACTTCCAAATCCAACATGCTAAGCACAAAATATCCACTCGGGTATCTAGACCCTGATAGTTACTACACAATGCCGACACACACGACCCACAACCACAATATAGCCTGAGCATGAGAACTCCAGTCTCCAACTCCATATAGCACACAAATCACCATACCTGATCCCAATTCCGCCACTCGCATATATAACTCACCTCTAGTACTCAATCATTCCACAAGAGATACTCTAAGATTCATCTGTGCTGCCAAGCAACTATGTACTCAACTAACCAAGAACTTCCCATTAATCCCATCTAGAAGAATAATACTATACATCACATGATCTTCATGCTCATAAAAAATATATATCTCTAACCGTGGCAGAAAGCCATCAAGAACTCTTCGAATTTCATCTGCAGAAACTAAACCGTCAGGACTGAATCCTTCTAACTCAACCGAGCTATGCAGACCACTAAAACCCAAAAGCATTGTCGCTAAAAACCTGTATAAACTCACTACCCCATAGGCATCCAAAGAACTAACTGTATCCTCACCATACCGATCCGAGCTACTACCAAGCTATCCCATCTATCCGAGTCCCTACTAACTTACCTTTAACTTAATACTCATTCTTGCTATAACATCACATTTTCTCAACCCAGACTTATCACACAAGACCCAAGCACAAAACACACCATCTAAGACTCATAAGCTGTTGAATACTCTCTTAAATACCCCTAAGAGCACCACATTAAAAATACTTTACTCTTAACAGACTTCCTACGAATCTAAATCTGCTACCTTTATCTTCCTGATACTAATACATAGAATCCCATAATTTATTGAAAATACCACAAGTCTTGACAACTTCCAATGAAAACTCGGTTTCTAACCACATATGCAACTTTAAAATACCCAATTGTTATATGTGGAATCTTGAACACATTAGAACCATTCTCGCAAGTCATCCACTCTATTCAAACCACAATTACCCCGATCAATAGAATTAAACAACCTGTGCCTCATTAGCACTTCAGATACTACAGAATAAAACCCCATCCCAATATAACCAAGCAACTTCCTGCTCTATGCACCGAGCATCTTTTACCAATAATAACTCAAGACATTCTGAGATTTTCTTACATCTATATAGCATGACATAAACTTTGTCAAAATTTTCCTTTACTCAAGGCATCCCCAGTATCAATCATCATAAGCCATAACTGATTCACCAGTACGCCTCAAACTGGAATTAACATAGCACATAACTGTGCAATCGCCTAATCAATAGCAGACTCCCGCATTGGCTCGAATCCATAGACCAAAACATACAATAACTCATATATACCTTATGGTTGCAATAATACCATAGTGAGATTAAACTCAATCCTTCATAAGCTCGTGAAAAACATACCATCTGGTACTTTAAATCTTCTACAAATCTCGCATTCATCCTCACAACAATCAAGCCCACTCTCTTAAGCTTTCAACACATATTTTTCACTTGTAAATAAGATCTTCTAACATACAACATAAGGATCACATAACCTTCAAAACACGCCGCAGGATATAACCCACATGTTTTTCCTTAAACTAACATTTTTGTATACCTTCCACCGTCACAAACATTATGCAGTCACTTAGCCTTCCTGAATCTTAACTCATACCGTAACATGAAATTTACTTCACTCCCAACTAGGAAACATGAAAATATTGTTCATACCTCCATAGCTCGGGGCTATACCTCGAATCGAGAAGAAAATCAAGCACCTAATGGTCCTCTTATCCTCCAGTAGACCTTTCTCGTTGCTTCTAAATCATATGAATAGACCTCTCATACATAAAATACTCATCACGTATCCATGCAGCCGTCACTCCCACTAATAGGGACAATACCGAACATATAAGTTCAAAGACACTTGCTCGCACAATCAACACCTCAGTTCTCAAGCCATAGGCAAATGTCCGGCCTCAAGTCCTCTAGACTGGCCCAACATCAACACACATAGATCACATCTCGCCCCTTGATCAGGGAATCACAAGCCAACGATGCACATCTGATACTGAACACTCATGCGTGCACACAAACACGTGGAAGGAATTCAAAGAGTTACCTTTCAAGCTGAATCAAGGACGTATGATAAGAATTATAAGAATGTGAAGTTTTTCCTAAAGGTTCTACAGTCTCTCAAGGATAAATACAGACATACATGTACCAATCAACGAGACTCTACTAAACCTGCTCAAGACTCATGAGACCTATGTAACCCAGGCTCTGATACCAACTTGTCACGATCCCGAACCGAATGAAATGGCGCCTCTTGGGAAGACAAGGCCAGCCGGAAAAATTCCCCATTTCAACCATCTTCCATTAAAATTCTTTTTAAGCCTTTAGTTAAACGATATTTCATAATATAAGCCTAATAGAACAGTGAAGAATTAATATACCAGTCTGACATCAGGGTGTCACTAGCCATGAGCTTCTACCACGGTGTGAATACAACAAATAGAGTCAAAATGTACTATGTACCGAAATGAAAATGAGCGGAAGAAAGCAGTTATGCGAATGCCGTGCAGCCACCTTGCTAACTGATGACTCCGTGTCTGAGCAACCAACACCCGCTACCGGATTCTGAAATACTTGAATCTGCACATGAGATGCATGGAATAATGTGAGTACTCCAATTCAGTAAGTACTAAGAGTAAATAAAGACTGATTAGTAGGAAACAATGAACACACATTTATGTTAACTCAATTAGCACAACAGCCTTCCAAATTAGAATACGAGTCAATCATCTCTTTTTAAAATCCAGCTTTTGGTAAAAAAAATCCTTTAAGGATACCTTCTAACAGTTTCATTAGGGGTTTATACCATTTAGAAATAAAAAGATGAAAACCATAATCAGCCCCCCGGGAAAAACATAGTTCGTCAATAGCCCTTCGGCCAAAACATGAGCCATAAACACCTCCTAACAAGAAAATCTCAGTGGAAATAACAAAAGCCAAATCAGTGATTAAGTTCTGAACATCTCATAAACACCAGCTTAAATAAAAGTTGTTAAATAATATTTATCTAACATTTTCGACAAAGGCTCAATATAAAGATGAGTGAAAATAGTCATTAAATCGACATATTCGAGGGAAACTCACTCTAAAGATAAGTGAAAATCAATAAGTTCATAATCAAGCCCCTCAGGCAAACATCGCTCATATGCATGTATATATCTGTCACCCCTTGAGCTAGCCTCTTTGTGACGACCCAAAGGGTCATCACTACAATTCTCCCTTTCCTTGTACTTCTGAGGCCTGGAAACCCCTTATTGGGTTGCCACAATTCGCATGCGCATTTCGGGCGTGAAGCCGGAACATTTTTATATGAAAATATTTGAATTATGTGTTAATAACTATGAATTTGGTACTAATATTACTATAGTTTACTTTAGTCAACGTTTTGGGTAAACGGACCTGGACCAGTGATGTGACGGTCCCTGAGGGTCCGTAATGAAATTTGGGACCCAGGCATATTCCCAGAATCGAAATTCGAGGTCACAGGCCCAAGTTCAGATGTTTTATGAACATGCTTAAGGAAAAAATGAAAACAGAAAATTGATCAAACATAATGGTATCGGGCTCGTATTTTGGTTCCGACGCCCAGTACAAGTCTTAAATGAGCGTTAAGCGCTAGCTGTAAAATTTTATTGAAAACGGACGTCATTTGACGTGTTTCGAACTAAAAGTGGAAGTTAGAAAGTTTTGAACTTAGAAAGAAAATCATGAGTTTTGGGGGTTGTTTTTGTGGTTTTGATGTTATTTTGGCGATTTGATCGCTCGAGCAAGTTTGTAGGATGATATTAAGTTAGTGTGCATGTTTGGTTGGGAGCCCCGGGGGCTCGGGAGTGGTTTTAAGGGTGGTTCGGGGTGTTTTTGGGTTTTGAAACTTAGCAGATTTTGCTGCACTTTCTGCACAGACCTTTTCTTCTATGCGATCGCATAGGTTGGTCTTCGATCGGGTAGAGTTCCTCCGTAGCCATCCCTTTTTTTCTAGATGCGGTCGCACTGTTTCATACGCGATCGCACAAGTCAGCCAAATTCTTTTATGTGATCGCATACCTTTGAACGCGATCGCATAGCGTTAGACCCCACCTCAGTTCTAAATCTCCTCTCTTCTACGCAATCACGATACTTATCCTACGATCGCATAAGCCAATCTCACCACTCCTCTTTTCAATCGCATCTGCTGCCCCGCGATTGCACAGGCTAAAAGCCTTCAGCGATTATAATGAAAAACAGAGTAGTGGCAGCGGACTTCTCCCCATTTTTCACACGAGCTCTCTCTCTAAAAACCTCCGTTGACGAAATCCAAGCTCCCAATTCATCACCACTCTTTGGGTAAGTGATACCTACTTCATCTAATCATTATTCCTTCATTTAATCATTAAATTCCTAGCCCTAAAACATGAAATCAAGAAGAATTTAGGGGTTTTTGGGTTTAGTTAGGGCTTATGGGATTTTAGGCATTTCAACCTCAATTTGATGTCGAATTTAAAATCTAATCATATATTTGAACTCGTGGGGTTATAGGCGATTGGGTTTTGGTCCGAGCCTCTAGTTTGGACCACGTGGGCCCGGTGTCATATTTTTGTATTTTTGGAAGTAAGCTAGAAAATGCATTTCTAGGCTATGAGATTGTGTTTTTAGATTCTTATTGATAATACTAAGTCGAATTATGTTAGATATCGTTGGTTCAGAGTCAAATTCTAGAGGAAAAGCGATTGTTGAGCTTTGAGTTGCTATTTTAGGCTTCGAGGTAAGTATTCGATCTAACTTTGGCTTGAGGGAATAAGATTAGGTTGTTATTTGTCATATGCTACGTGGGTCAATGTATAGGTATGGTGACGATTACCTATGCGCACGAGGCTATTAAATTGTGAAGCAAGTGAACAATTGTGATAAATATTTATTTCAAGCACTATGAAGTGAAAGTTGAGAATTAAATGAACTAAGAAGGAATTTTTGGTACTTTTCCCTTGACGGGACCATTTTTTGAGTTGTATTCCCTTGCCGGTACATATTGTTGAGTTGAATTCCCTTGCCGGGATCCCTTGTTGTATAGTTTTCCCTTGCCTCGACATTTTGCCTTGATATATATATATACATATATATATATATATACATATATATATATATACATATATATATATATACATATATTTCCTTGTTCCCGTTTGGTTGTGACCGTTGATTGGGAGAGGAAGAGAGAGTAAAAGCACGAAGGCTGATGTCGTGCCCTGTCTAATGAGAGTAAAAGCATGAAGAGCGATGTCATGCACTGTTTATTGAGAGTAAAAGCAAGAAGGGTTATGTCGTGCCTTGTATTTGATATTATTGGTAACAAGTGAGAGTAAAAGCACGAAAGGTGATACCGTGCATTATATTTGATATTTTGGTAAGGAATGAGAGTAAAAGCACGAAGGGTGATGCCATGCAGCTGTTGATTCATTGGATTTCTTACTTAATTATCATTCATTCAGTTTAATCTCTTTATTGTTGAAGTTATAATTGAACTGTTATTCCCCCAGCATGTCTCTTTCCCCTCTTACTTGCTTAAATTCTTGTTTTCTTCCTGTTATTACATATATCTGTACAGGTTGGTTGTGATAGGTCCGGTTTAGCCTCGTCACTACCTCGCCAAGGTTAGGCCGAGCACTTACCAACACATGGGGTCGGTTATGCTGCTATTATGCTTCTGTGCCTTTTTTTGCACAGGTCAGGACCCAGGCTACGGACCGCAGCTTGAGATTAGGAATGATCCTTCAGTACGGAGGCTTGAGGTAGTTTGCTGGCATTTGCGAGCCACGAGTCTCCTTTGTCTACTTCTTTCAGTTTGTTTAGGTGTACCGAAAAGACATGTTATGTAATTTCGTTCAAACTTTTGTTTTTAGTACTCTATTAGTAGTCCGTGAGCAGTGACACCAGATATTGGGTAAAGATTGGTTATTAGATTTCCACATATTGATTTTTGTTACTGATATTTAACTTCTTCCGCATGTTTAATTAATTATTTTGGCATTTAACCTATATTAGACTTAAATTTTCTGGAAATGGTTATAAGGGTTGGATTTCCTAGCTTCGACAGTAGGCGACATCATGGCTCCGGATGGTGGGTAAATCCGGGTCGTGACAAATTGGTATCAGAGCACTAGGTTACTTGGGTCTCAGAACTCAAAGACAAGCTCAGTACAGTCTGAGTGATCGGTACAGAGACGTCTGTATTTATCCCCAGAGACTACAGAGTTAAGAAAAGTTTCACTTTGTTCATTCTTATCGTGCGATTCTGTTCCTCAAATATTGATTTTCATTCTACTCTGTTCTTTTGGAGATGGCAAGAACACGTGCGTCTTCCTCTTCCGCTCAGCAGCCCGAGCCCCCAAAAGCAGCTCCCGCGAGGGGCAGAGGCCGAGACCGTGGCAGGAGTAGAGCTCAGCCCCAAGCATCAGTTCCAGAGGTGGAGCCTCATGCTTGGCTCACAAGTGTTTTCTGAATGTCTTAGCCATATACGAAATGCATATAAATAAAGGGGCTGCCAATGGCAGTTACAAAGGGGGACAGTTACAAAGGGGATCATGTCAGCCACTTGCCCATGATCTTTGATCATGTCTTCAACCACTTGCCCATGATCTCGGACATGCATTCAACCACTCGCCCATGATCTCGGATGTGGCTGCTTTGCCCACAGCTTCATCATGTGCCGCGCCCCAGCTTCGTCACGTGTCGCGCACACAGCTTCGTCACATGCCGCGCATGCTTGCATCCGGCCTGCCCGCACCTTGCCCCGCTTTAGCCTTGGACCTTGCCTCGCCCTTAACTTCATAGCCACGCCCTGCCATGAGTTAAGCCGTCCCACCGATCCGCGCGCATGCCTTTGTCAAGTGCCATGCGTCTATTGCCTTAGCCGATGCCCACAAACTCAAGGCTGCCTTGCCGACACTCCAGCCGCCTTGTCTTTGCTGTCTTGCCTAAGCCCATCACCACTTAGACACTCGCCCAGCGCCATACATTGCTTCAAGAGGACATGTCAAGGGGCAATGTACAAGCCCTTGACACGCATTCTGTCCGACATGCCTCATGTCTCATTTTGGGGGTCTAACAAACCACCGCCACTAGTTGAACTCGACGCCCTCGTCGAGGCTGATTTCAAATACTCTTCAATTAGATCGTTGAATTGCCACAATGAACTCCCTTTCTCCCAAGTCACATCTGCCTCGGGCTTGTTCTTCCAGTGAATTAAAAATTCTGTCCGCCTATTTTTCTTGTGCATCCCAAGTACCCGGTGATCAAGAATTTTTTCAATTTCGTCCTCAATCTGATTGCGCACTTCAGGAGGAGCTCTCTTGATCTTGTGCCTTTCCGGATCTTCGGGATCTTCCACATAGGGTCGCAAGTAACTCACATGGAAGGTAGGGTGAATTTTCATTCTGTCCGGCAACTTCAACCGGTAAGCCACCTCGCCCACCTTTTCAATGACTTCAAACGGACCATCAAATCTCGCAACCAAGGCTCTATGCCTTACCCTGCTATCAATTTTCTTCCATATTTGCGGAGTAAGCTTCAACAAGACCTTGTCGCCCACTTTGAACTCCAATGGCCGCCTATGCTGATCAGCATATTTTTTCATTCGTTTCTGTGCCACTTTCAGACTATCAGCAGCTTCGTCCATCATCATCTGTCTATCCAGCCCATACCGATATGCTGCAGGACATTTCCCTCCGGTCTTCTGTTGTGCCATCTTCGTAGGCAGTCTTGGCTGCCTGCCCAACACAATCTCCATTGGACTCTTCTCTGTAGCTGACGATTTGTGCAAGTTGTAGGACAATTGTGCACAATCTAGCAAGTCTGCCCAATTCCGTTGCATTGCTGCCAGTAGCACCAGCCACTTCAAAGGCTGGAGGAGGGCTCCAGACTCCTGCTACACATACTCCGGAGCAGGTAGCTCCCCAGACTCAGGTTCCCATGGTTCAGTTCGCAGTGGCAGCTCAAACAGGTATTACAGCTCAGGCCGGAGATGGGACGACCATGTCTTCAGATGCTTTGTAGAGGCTTGATTTGTTCTCCCAGCTTTCCACTACTACCTTCAGCGGTGCTTCATCAGAGGACCCCCAAGATTTTCTATACAGTTGTCATGAGATCCTCAGGACTATGGGGATAGTGGAGACCAATAGGGTCGATTTTTGCACTTTCAGGCTTGTGGGTTCCGCCAAGACTTGGTGGAGAGATAATTGTCTGTCTAGACTAACAGGGTCCCCAGCTTTGACATGGGATCCGTTTGCAGGGCTATTTTTGGAGAATTTTCTCCCAGTCACTTAGCGGGAGGCACTTCGCAGACAGTTTGATCATCTTCAGCAGGGTTCTATGACAGTTACACAGTACGAGACCAGATTTGTTGACTTGCCACACCATGCAGTAGTAATACTCCCTACAGATCGGGAGAGGGCTCGGAGGTTTATTAATGGATTGATTCAGCCAATTCATCTGCAGATGGATGTGGGAGTTGGCAGTGACATTACTTTTCAGGAGGCGGCCAATGCGGCCCGCCTAGTAGAGACCGCTTTGGCTCGAGGAGGTGGTCATGGTTCAGACAAGAGGCCTCAACATTCTGGCAGATTTAGTGGCACCTCATCTAGAGGTAGGGATTTCCGTGACACAGGCCATCCCCCGAGACCTTTCCAGTCGGCACTAAAGGTTTCTCATGGTACGCTAGGCGGTGGTGGCCATCAGCAGTATTATTCAGATCAGCAGTCTTTCAGCATACCACCAGCCCCCATCAGTACACCGCCACTTTATAGCTTTAGGGGAGGACATGCCGGTCGATAGGGCCAGCAGACTCAGCCGTCGAGGCCATGCTATGGTTGTGGCGACACAGGTCATGTTGTCAGATTTTACCCTCGAGCCTCGAGTAATTCTCAGCAACAGGGTCCTCGTCCTGCGATTCAGGTAGCATGTGATCCACAGGCCGCCCAGCCAGCTAGAGGCGGGGGTAGGGATCATAGAGGTGGAGGGAGAGACTGTAGAGGTGGAGCCCGGACAGCGGGAGGTAGGGGTCATCCCGCAGCAGATCATCCTAGAGATGCAGTTTAGAGAGGTGGGGGTCAGCCCCGTTGTTATGCATTGCCAGCCAGGGCGCAGGCCGAGTCATCTGATGCAGTGATTACAGGTACTATACTAGCCTGTGAAAGGGGTGCTTCGGTATTATTTGATTCGGTATCTACTTATTCTTATGTGTCATCCTATTTTTCACCCTATTTGATTATGCCCAGTGAGGCTCTGGGAATTCCTGTATATGTGTCCATACCGGTTGGTGATTCTATAGTGGTCGACCGAGTGCATCGTTCTTGTATAGTCGTATATGAAGGTCTTGATACCCGTGTTAGTTTATTGCTCCTAGACATGGTGGACTTCAATGTCATATTGGGGATGGATTGGTTGTCCCCGTATCATGCTATCTTGGATTGTCACGCCAAGACCGTGACTTTGGCCTTGCCTGACTTGCCCCGACTTGAGTGGACAGGGACCCCAGGTCATGCCACCCATAGTGTTATTTCGTATGTCAAGGCTCGACCTATCATCTAGAAGGGGTGCTTAGCATATTTAGCATATGTTCGCGAGTCCAGCGCAGAGGTTCCTTCTATCGATTTTGTCCCTATTGTTCGGGAGTTCCTCGAGGTTTTTCCTTCAAACCTGCCGGGTATGCCTGCCCAACAAGGATATTGACTTCTGTATTGATTTGGCTCCTAGCACTCAGCCTATTTCTATTATGCCATATCGTATGGCCCCGCCAAAGTTGAAACAGTAGAAAGAACAACTTCAGGATTTGCTTGATAAGGGTTTCATCTGACCAAGTGTATCACCTTGGGGTGCACCAGTATTGTTTGTAAAGAAAAAGGACGGGTCGATAAGGATGTGCATTGATTACCGACAGTTGAACAAGGTGACGGTAAAGAACTAGTATCCACTTCCGAGGATTGACGATTTGTTTGACCAGCTTCGGGGTGCTAAGGTATTCTCGAAGATAGATTTGAGGTCTGGTTATCATCAGTTGAGGATTAGGGTGTCTGATGTCCCTAAGACAACTTTTCGTACTCGCTATGGGAATTATGAGTTTTTGGTCATGTCGTTTGGATTCACCAATGCCCTGGCAGCATTTATGGAGTTGATAAACCGAGTGTTCAGGCCTTACATGGATCTATTTGTGGTTGTATTCATTGATGATATCTTGGTATACTCCCGCAGTCAGAAGGAGCATGAGCAGCACCTCAGAGTGGTTCCTTAGACTCTGAAGGATAGCCAGTTATACGCCAAATTTTCAAAGTGCGAATTTTGGTTTAGTTCAGTAGCATTCATGGGTCAGTTCGTATCAGTAAGGGGTATCAAGGTGGACCCTAAGAAAATAGAAGCAGTCAAGAACTGGCCTCGACCAGCTTCATCTATAGATATTTGGAGTTTGTTGGGGTTAGCTCGTTACTACAGACGTTTTGTGGAGGGGTTTTCATCCATCACAGCCCCGATGACTAGATTGACTCAGAAGGGTGCCCAGTTCAGGTTGTCAGATGAGTGCGAGGCAAGCTTCCAGAAGCTCAAGACAACCCTGACTACGTCACCGGTATTGGTTTTGTCCACGTGATCAGCACCTTATACTGTATATTGTGATGCTTCCCACATCGGACTTGGTGCAGTGTTGATGCAGAACGGCAAGGTCATAGCATATGTTCTAGGAAATTGAAGATCCATGAGAAGAATTGCCCAGTTCATGACTTAGAGTTGGCAGCTATTTTTCATGCCTTGAAGATCTGGAAACATTTATTTGTATAGTGTGACGTGTGAGGTGTACACGGATCACAAGAGCCTTCAGTACTTGTTCAAGCAGAAAGAGTTGAATTTGAGACAGCGGAGGAGGTTGGAGTTGTTGAAAGATTATGATGTTTCTATTTTATACCACCCATGGAAGGCCAATGTGGTGGCCAATGCATTGAGTAGAAAGTTTTCCAGCACGGGTAGTCTTGCAAACATTCCGGTCAGCCAGAGACCGCTTGCCTTGGATGTTCAGGCCTTGGCTAATAGATTTGTGAGATTGGATATTTTTGAGCCCAGCAGAGTGTTAGCTTGCACGATTGCTCGTTCTTCATTGATGGAGCATATCTGGGAGCGGCAGTTTGATGATCCCCATTTATGCATCCTAAGAGACACGGTGCAGAAGGGAGGTGCCAAGGAGATTACTTTGGGAGATGATGGCATATTGAGGTTGCAGGGGCGAGTTTGTGTGCCCAATGATGATGGTATTCGAGAGTCGATCTTAGCGGAGGCCCACAACTCTCAGTATTCTATTCATCCAGGCACCGTGAAGATGTATAAGGATTTGAAACAGTTTTATTGGTGGCGTAGAATGAAGAAAGACATTGTTGCATATGTGGCTCATTGTCTAAATTGTCAGCAGGTTAAGTGCGAGCATCAAAGGCCTGGTGGGCTGTTTCAGAGGATTGAGCTTCCCGAGTGGACGTGGGAGAGGATCACTATGGATTTCGTTATTAGCCTTCCGATGACTCGGAAGAAATTTGATGCAATATAGGTTATTGTTGATTGGCTGACTAAGTCCGCGCATTTCATCTCAGTTTCCACCACCTATTCATCCGAGAGATATGCAGAGATTTATATCAAGGAGATTGTTTGCCTTCATGGGGTGCCCATATCTATTATTTCGGATCGGGGGCCGCAGTTTACCTAACATTTCTTGAGAGCGGTGCAGCATGAGTTGGGTACCCAGGTCCAGTTGAGTACAGCATTTCACCCCCATACAGACGGTCAGTCCAAGAGGACCATTCAGATTCAATAGGATATGCTCCGAGCCTATGTTATTGATTTTGGAGGCTCGTAGGACCAGTTTTTTCCGTTAGAGGATTTTGGCTACAACAACAACTACCAGTCTAGTATTCAGATGGCCCCGTATGAGGCGTTGTATGATAGGCGCTGTCGGTCCCCAATCGGATGGTTTGAGCCAGGAGAGGCTCGACAAAGGAGACCTTGGATAAGGTCAAGATCATTCAGGACAGACTTCGGTTAGCTCAGTCCAAGCAGTAGAGTGTTTCAGATCATAAGGCCAGGGATGTTGCTTTCATGGTTTGCGAACGATTACTGCTCCGTGTATCGCCTATGAAGGGCGTGATGAGGTTTGGGAAGAAGGGCAAGCTTAGCCGTAGGTTTATTGGCCCATTTGAGATTCTGGACCATGTAGAGAATGTGGCTTATTGACTTGCGTTGCCGCCTAGATTGTCAGTGGTGCATCCGGTTTTTCATGTATCCATGCTTCAAAAGTATCACGGTGATCCCACCCATGTGTTAGATTTAAACACTGTCCAATTGGACAAGGATCTGTCATATGAGGAGGAGTCGGTGGCTATTTTAGACCGGCAGGTTTGACGGTTGAAATTGCGGAGTTTTCCTTCAGTGCATGTTCAGTGGAGAGGTCACCTTCCTGAGGCATCAACCTGGGAGTTCGAGTCAGATATGCGGAGCCGTTATCCCCATCTATTCCCCGACTCATGTACCTTTTTCTTCTATTTGTTCGAGGACGAACGAGTGTTTTAGAGGTAGAGGATGTGACGAACCAAAGGGTCATCACTGTAATTCTCCCATTCCTTGCACTTCGGAGGCCTTGGATACCCCATATTGGGTTGCCTCAATTTGCGTGTGTAGTCCAGGGCGCGAAGCCGGAACATTTTTATGTGAAAATATTTGAGTTCTGTATTGAAAACTATGAATTTTTGTACTAATTTGCTATAGTTTACTTTGGTCAACGTTTTGGGTAAATGGACTCGGACACGTGATATATCAGTCCCGAAGGGTCCATAATGAAATTTGGGATCGGGGTGTATTCCCGGAATCGAAATCCAAGGTCTCAGGCCCGAGTTCGGAGCTTTTTTGTGAAATTATTTTATGAATATGCTTAAGGGAAAAATGAAAAAGGAAATTTGATAAAAAATATGGTATCGGGCTTGTATTTTGGTTTCGACGCCTGGTACAAGTCTTAAATTTTCGTTAAGCGCTATCTGTGAAGTTTGGTTGAAAACGGACGTCTTTTGACGTGTTTCTGACTAAAAGTGGATAGTTTGAAAGTTTTGAACTTAGAAAAGAAAATCATGAGTTTTGGGGGTTGATTTTGTGATTTTGATGTTATTTTGGCGATTTGATCGCTCAAGCAAGGTCGTAGGATGATATTGAGTTTGTTTGTGTGTTTGGTTGGGAGCCCTGAGGGCTCGGGAGTGGTTTCGACGGTGGTTCGGGATGTTTTTGGGTTTTGAAACTTAGCAGATTTTGCTGCACTTTCTGCACAGACCTTTTCTTCTATAGGATCGCATAGGTTGGTCTGTGATCGCGTAGAGTTCCTTCGTAGCCATCCAATTTTTGCTCAATGTGCTCGGACTGTTTCATACGCGATCGCATATGTCAGCCAAATTCTTCGGCGCGATCGCATACCTTTGAACGCGATCACATAGCGTTAGACCCCACCTCAGTTCTAAATCTCCTCTCTTCTACGCGATTGTGATACTTATCCTGCGATCGCATAAGCCAATCTAACCACTCCTCTACGCGATCGCATCTGCCGCCCCGTGATCGCATAGGCTAAAAGCCTTCAACAATTTTTAATTAAAAACAGACCAGTGGCAGCAGACTTCTCCCCATTTTTTACACGAGCTCTCTCTCTAAAAACCTCCATTGACGAAATTCAAGCTCTCAATTCATCACCACTCTTTGGGTAAGTTATTCCTACTTCATCTAATCATTATTCCTTCATTAAATCATTAAATTCCTAGCCCTAAAACATGTAATCAAGAAGAATTTAGGGGTTTTTGGGTTTAGTTAGGGTTTATGGGATTTGGGTATTTGAACCTCAATTTGAGGTCGAAATTAAAATCTAATCATATATTTGAACTCGTGGGGTTATGGGGGATTGGGTTTTGGTCCGAGCCATCAGTTTGGACCACCTGGGCCCGGTGTCGGATTTTTGAATTTTTGGAAGTAAGCTAGAAAATGCATTTCTAGGCTATGGGATTGTGATTTTGGATTCTTATTGATAATATTGACTCGAATTATGTTAGATATGGTTGGTTTAGAGTCGAATTCTAGAGGAAAGACGATTGTTGAGCTTTGAGTTGCTATTTTCTGCTTCGAGGTAAGTGTTCGATCTAACTTTGGCTTGAGGGAATAGGATTAGGTTGTTATTTGTCATATGCTATGTGGGTCGGTGTATAGGTATGGTGATGGTTACCTATGCACCCGAGTGAAAAATGACCGTGATGTCATATTTGCTATAAATTGTGAAGCAAGTTAACAATTGTAATAAATATTTATTTCAAGCACTATGAAGTGAAAGTTAATTAAATGAACTAAGAATGAATTTTTGGTACTTTTCCATTGCCGGGACCATTTGTTGAGTAGTATTCCCTTTCCGGGACATATTGTTGAGTTGTATTTTCCTTGTCGGGATCAGTTGTTGTACTGTTTTCTCTTGACGCGACATTTTTCCTTGATATATATATATATATATATATATATATATATTTCCTTGTTCCCGTTTGGCTGTGACCATTGATTGGGAGAGGAAAAGAGAGTAAAAGCACGAAGGGTGATGTCGTACCCTGTCTAATGAGAGTAAAAGCACGAAGGCTGATGTCGTGCACTGTTTATCGAGAGTTAAAGCACGAAGGGTGATGTCGTGCCTTGTATTTGATATTATTGGTGAGAAATGAGAGTAAAAGCACGAAGGGTGATGCCGTGCATTATATTTGACTATTTTGGTAATGAATGAGATTAAAAGCATGAAGGGTGATGCCGTGCAGCCGTTGATTCATTGGCTTTCTTGCTTAATTATCATTCATTCAGTTTCATCTCTTGATTGTCGAAGTTATAATTGAACTTTTATTCCCCTAGCATGTCCCCTTCCCCTTTTACTTGCTTAAATTATTGTTTTCTTCCTATTATTACATATATCTGTGCAGGTTGGTTGTGATAGGTCCTGTTTAGCTTCGTCACTACCTCGCCAAGGTTAGGCCAGACACTTACCAGCACATGGGGTCGGTTGTGCTGATACTACGCTTATGTGCCTTTTTGTGCACAGGTCAGGACCCAGGCTACAGACTGCAGCTTTAGACCGGGAGTGAGCCTTCAGTCCAGACGCTTGAGGTAGTTTGCTGGCATTTGCGAGCCCCGAGTCTCCTTTATCTACTCCTTTCAGTTTGTTTAATTGTACCGAACAGACATGTTCTGTAATTTCGTTCAGGCTATTGTTTTTAGTACTCTATTAGTAGTCCGTGATCTGTGACACCAGATACTAGGTAGAGATTAGTTGTTAGATTTCCGCATATTGATTTTCATTACTGATATTTAACGTCTTCCGCATGTTTAATTAATTATTTTGGAATTTAACCTATTTTAGACTTAAATTTTCTGGAAATGGTTATAAGGGTTAGCTTGCCTAGCTTCGACAGTAGGCGCCATCACGACTCTCGATGGTGGGTAAATCCAGGTCATGACACTCTTAGTCACTCATAACTCAATGACTACCATTCAACGCTCATACTCAGCATTCACGCTCAATAGGTACCACATAGTAACTGCTGCTGCGTGCAGCTCGATCCATATATCGCTTTTGCGTACCGCCCGATCAATATATATAGTCGACTGCGCTTACTTGGGGTGTGCAGACTCCGGAGGGGCTCCCACAGCCCAAGCGCTATATCGTTGCGGCGTGTAGCCCGATCCAACATATCATTGCAGCGTGCAGCCCGATCCAATATATCGCTGTGGCGTGCAGCCCGATCCATGTGAGTATTGATGCGGCGTACAACCGATCCATAGGTATACAATCCTCATGGCCAGGCCCTCGGCCTCTCTGAGCCATTACCTCGCCGTCAGACTCTCCGTCTATCTCAATCATCAGCCTCATAATCAGACCCTCGGCTATCTCAGTCATCAACTCACATCACTCGGACCATCAGTAATAACAGGGAACTAATCCCAAACAGCATTACATTTTTAAGAAATAAGGTTATAAAATCATTTTTAAACAATAAACAGCTAAAACATGACTGAGAATATGATTTCGAAACAAATAGAGTGAGGATAAATAGTAAAAGTGCCCCTAAGGGTATCAATAGGTCGGCACGAGGCCCCAAAAATGGCAAACGACCGAAAGTATAAAAATATCAAGCAATTAACTATCAAATATGCGTTAAAATAATCATTTGGGATGGTCTAAGTCACAATCTCCAGTGGTGCTCTACCCCATGCTCGTCATCTAGCGTGTAAGTCACCTCAACATAGCACAACGATGTGTGATCTGATAAAACTCTCAGGACAGTATTTACAATCATTACTTACCTCGATCCGGCAAAATCTCTAGCTCGTGACGCCTTTGCCCCTCAAACCGGCCTCCACGCACCTCTAATCTTGTCACAGTTAATTTAATTCGATCATCACTAATTATAGGAATTAATTCCATATGAAATTACTAATTTTTCAACAAAATCCTAAATTTAACTCAAAATTGCCCATGGGGCCAATATCTCGAAGTCTGACAACCCATTCAACCACGAGTCTAGCCATACTAAAATTACTAATTATCGATAATATTTTGACCATCAAATTGACAAATATATCCATGAAAATTTTCAAACTTTTCCAACTCTAAATCACAAATTACATGTTAAAAATAACAATGGATTGGGGTAATCTAACAAAAATTGAGTTAAGAACACTTACCCCGATGTTTTTCTTGAAATTCTCTCAAAAATTCGCCTCACCCGAGCTCCTTGGTCCAAAAATGGAAGACTGAGACGAGTTTGGGCTATATTCTGCTGCCCAGGGATCTGTTCTTTGCGTTCGAGGTCCTCCTCTCGCGTTCGCGAAGAACAAAATTTCCAAAAATCATTTTCCAAACTCTTCTTGGACAGCCTCTTGTATAATAGGCATAACTTTTGCTGGAAATGTCCAAATAACAATTATAATATATTTCACAAAACGAGATTCAAAGAGCTACCACTTTCGGCTAATCATCTCAAAATTCATTGTAGATTGAGAGATACGAGCCTTCGAACTAAGACCTAGCAACAAAATTTCTTCTTCTTCGCGAACGCGAGGCTCTCTTCCCAAACCCGAAGAACAAAATCCCAGAAACCAAATCCTTCTTCACGAGCGCGAGGTGACCCTCACGGACGCGAAGAACAATACTAGATACCAGCTTCAGCTATTCCAAAACAGCCTGAAATGATCCGAAACCATCCCGAAACATACCCGAGGCCCTCGGGACCTCAACCAAATATGCCAACATATCCCATATCATTATTCAAACTTGCTCCAACCTTCAGAATGCTCAAAACAACATTAAAACACCAAATTTGCATCTGATTCAATCCTATAAATTCAAAGAACTACCAAATTCTATTTTTGATCAAAAATCCAACCAAACCACTTTCGAATGACTTGAAATTTTACACACACGTCATATATGATACAAGGAATCTACTGAAACATTTGGAGTTCCATTCCGACCCCTATATCAAAATCTCGCCTATCAACCGTAAAATGCCGAAATCTCAATTTCGCCAATTCAAGCCTAAACCTTCTATGGACTTTCAAAATGCATTTCAATCACGCTCCTAAGTTCCAAATCACCTAACGGAGCTAACCGAATCATAAAAATTTCAATCCGAGATCATATACAAACAAGTCAAATCTTGGTCATACCTTTCAAATTTTAAGCTTTAAACTGAGAATTGTTCTTCCAAATTAATTTTGATTAACCTGAAACCAAAACCAACGATTTATATAAGTCATAATACACTAAACAGGCCAAATCATGCCTGATAATTAGCGATCAATATGTAAAAGCTCAAAACGACCGGTCGGGTCGTTACATCAAGGCCAAACATTCAAGAAAAGCTTCAATGTACAATGTGATTATTGCAAGATGAAAGGCCATATGAAAGAAAATTGTTACAAACTTGTTGGATACCCTCAAGAGTTCAAACAAAAAGGAAGAGAGGGATATAATGCAGCTCATAATGTCAACTTCCTAAATGAAAATATTGATAATCAAAGCTAGAATTCTTATACATCATATGGTAAAAATACTAGTGGTTTAAATCACATATCTTGTGGTGAAGGATTAGAAAAAGTTGCAAATCAACTAAGAAATTACACATTCTCAAAGGATCAATATGATCATATTGTGCAGCTGTTAAACAAAGAAGTAGTCTCAACAAGCAATAACAATGAAGACTGAGCTGCCAATGCAACAAGTACAGATACTAATACAACATTATTGGTCTCAAACGGTTAACAGGAACGGATCATAGACACTGGTGCAACAAACCACATGGTGTCTGATACTAGTCTTCTAAATAAATCTACTATAGTTCAGACAGACTAATCCTTGTTGAATTTTTTTTCTTACAAACTACTATATCAAGAAGCTCATCAGAAGCAGAGTACATAAACTTAGCTGCAACTATGACAGAATTAACATGGCTAGTTGGAAGGTTAAAAGAAATCGATGCAGAAGTAAAATTGCCAGTAGATATATTTACTGATAGCAAAGCAGCAATTCAGATAGCTACTAATCCAGTCTATCATGAAAGTACCAAACATATAGAGATTGATTGCAATTTCATAAGAGAAAAAAATCAACTAGGATTAGTCTACACAAAGTATATACCTACCAGAGATCAACCTGCAGATTTGTTTACAAAAGGGCTGAGTAAAGTTCAACATGCATATCTGAGTTCCAAGTTAGGTGGTTTTGATAATTTTACACCAACTATCTTCGGGGGGGGGGGGGGGGGTGACCGATATAAGGTTAGCATAGTAATTTCATTCTCTTAAGTTAGTTATTAAGTAAGTTGTTAGTTAGTTAATGATTGTTAGATTAAGAGTCAATAGTTAGTTAATTATAGCTCATACATATATATACTCTCTGTTTCATATTAAATGAGCTACTTTTCATTTTAGTCTGTTCCAAAGTAAGTGACGCATTTCTAAATTTGGAAATGATTGAACTTTAAAAATTTGATTTTACCCTTTTTGCCCTTAATTAGAAGCTTTTATAGCCATACAAATGATATGACCCCACAAACTTTTTCCCCTTAAACTTTTTAGATCACAAGTTTTAAAAATCTTTTTCTTTTTTCTTAAACTCCGTGCCGAATTAAACTAGCTCAAACAATATGAAACGGAGGGAGTACAATATATATACACTCTGATGCGTTAGTTTTCAAGTGATGAAAGATTCCTTCCTCTATCGTCTCTCTCATTCTCCTCTCTGCATCTCTTCTTCTTCTTCTCAAATTATAACAGGGACGAAGGACGAAGTTTAAGAAAGAGATTTTTTATGTCATCTAAAATAATTTATAGATATTTGTGTGACTACATATCATCTCATTAGGAGTAAAAAAACAACTTAACGTTAAATTGTTCTAATTATATAAATATAACATTTGACAAACTAAGAGCGAGGTACGGTAACATATGAAGTCATCAAGCTAGAGCGTTCGCAGCAGAATAAGAACTTGATGAGTAGCAATTTTACTTTGAGGATGAAAACCATTTAAACAAAAGAAGAATAAACATCACATCCTTTTCACATTTCTCAATCAAACAAGAAGAGACATTATTGGCTCTCGTACAGTGTACAGAAAATACAAACAACAACAATATATTACAGCAATAAGAGGACATCTGACTTTTGCTCACACCTTAATCTTAGTACTGATCTCATGTTCACAATATCACCAAGCATCCAGACATGAGCATGACTGTCCATATCAATACAAATATAACAATTTTCTTTTGTAGGGTCACATGTACGTACGGATATCTATAAGCAGCTGGACTGAATAAGTATATATATAATTAACAGTTGATGTAAAGTTTCATATTCCGGCCACACATTCTGGTGGGGGTACTGGATTTCTGGATTTGTCAGTGCAATAATCATAGATCATGTGGTTCATTCTAACCCAGCGATATTGCCTTGCTTCCACAGCACTGAGTTGTTGGTAATTAGCTCCTTCCCACCAATTGCGTGGATTTGAGGCACAGTTCGCTGGTCCTGGCATTGCACATCCCTCTATGTCGAAGTCCTTGTAGTATGCGTAAAATGGGGATTTGCTCCAATTTATTTTCTCTAATCCACCTCTCGTTGCCCAGTCATCGGCTTCCCACAATGTTGAATACACTCCCATGGGTTGGAATTTGGGGAATGGGATTCCTTTTGCTTCGTTGTTCTTATACACTCTAATAGGTACTGAGTCCACGTAGAATCTTCAATAGTACAAACAGTTTATCAGTAATATTTACTTGCATCGTCAAATAAGTTAATCATAACTAAATTTCTAGGATAGACGTTAATTATGAGTAGATAATACTCCATCCGTTCCAATTTATGTGAGTATTTGATTAGTCACGAAGCTTAAAAAAAAGACTCTTTAAGTTTGTGGTCATAAACAAGTCAAAAAAGGATCAAGAGTATTTTTGTGATTATAATAGTTTTTTCTCATTAAAGGTAGAATTAGATGTTTAAGCTAAATTGTTTCCAAACTTAAAAAGGAGTCACTCTTTTTAAACGGACAAAAAAAAAATAGATTCACATAAATTGAAACAGGGGAGTAATAAAAATGATATTTAACATGTCATATGCTATGACAAGTTAAATTATATGGTCAGGATATATAACTCAAATCCTTGTTTTTATCGATTTTACAAGATCTGTCGACTTACACGGCGTGGTGGTGATTCCAAAGAATGGTATAAGTGTGAAAATCAGCTGATGGATCGAACCAAAGGTTGACTCTTTGTTCCTTGTCACCTTTTCCATGAACATAAACATTCGTCTGGACAGTGTACGGCTGGCCTGACCTGTTTCCCAAGAACTCGAAGTCTAGCTCGTCCCTTACGTTGTCTGTGTCTGAATTCATCTGCAAAAAAAAAATATCATGCAGAATTTTTATTGAACATGAAGTCTAGTGTAAAATTAACAAACTCTGTGCTTACGTAAAAGGCAGTGACGGTTCCAGCAGAGTCACCAGGCACGAGCTTGATCTTCATGCTAACACGTCCAAAGAGGTATTTACTTTTGGAAGCAAACCCACATCCTGAAATAAAATATAAATCAATGATCATTTTTACACCTCATGCATGAGTATTAAACCTAAAGCAGAACCAAAAAAAAAAAAAAAGAAGTGAATTAGCGCCTGAGTTTTGGTCGAGAATAAGCTGAATGGCCCTGCCGCCATCGATTTGTTTGATGTGAGAGTCGGCCCAAGAGACCTTAAAGTCCTGTAAAAAAGTGGCGGGTCGTGCACTCACTGAGAAGGAAAAGGTCAAGGCATATAGCAATATTAGAATTGCAGCTGAATATTTTAAGGAAGTCAATTTACCCATTGTTTTTCTGTTAATTGTATGATATTGTACAATTGGAGGTGTGGTGATAGTGCGAAATTTGAGAGCTTTATATATGCGTAACGATAGAGAAAACGACAAGTGGAATTCTGATCATACAGCTAATAGAAAGCCGTCCCTGGACCCCATCTCCTGTGCCAAACCCTACGCAATTAACAATTTCAGAATCATTCTTGACTTCTTTTGTCATATCAGCATTTAAGGAAATTGTCCAGATTTTACTTTCTGGTTTATTACAGCTCTAAGTCTAAGGCAAGAAAGTAAAGCCAGTTGTCCTATCTATCCGTTTTATATTATTTGATTTGATTTGATTCGACACGAAATTTTTTAAAAAAAATTCTTTTTAAAAATTATGGTCTTAAAAGTTTAAGGGGTAAAAAGTTTGTGAGGTCATGCTATTTGTGTGGCTATAAAAACTTCTTATTAAGGGTAAAATAAAGAGTTTAAAGTTGAATTATTTCTAAATTTTAAAATATGTTATTTATTTTAGAATAGACTAAAAAGGAAAGTAATTCATTTAATATGAACCATAAAGCTATAAGACAAATCTATTGTATTTCAAGAGATTATTCTACGATGAATTTTATTTTAAATTATTCAAATAGATAGCTCTTGAATTTGTAAGTCAAATATGTCCTGATCTGTTTATTTTTAGGAAACTAAGATTGATATAGTATTTATTACTCAACTACTTGTCACCATTAGCAGCACGACATTGCAAACGATAGAATTGAACGTACATGCAGAGTTAAAGATTTTAATTTTATTGATACTGAATTTAAAAATGATGACTTCAAGTGATAATATTGGTTTTAAATTTAATATTTGTATATTTTTTAATTTTTAATATAAATATGTTTAAATAAAAATTACTGGATTCAATCAAACTAGTATGTAAGCTTTTAGCTTCACCTCCGCCCCTGATTAATTGCACAGATCAATAGTCCAAGATACCATGAAAAAGCAGATGATGTAATATTTTTCCCTTTTGATGTCTTTCCTTTTCGATCTCTTATATATATGATGGATGTATCACTATTTATCATCTAAAATTCCTTTAATTTTGCAGTCTTTGTTAGTCCGAAGAGAAGCAATTAAGAAAAGAACTAGGATAACAACTCCTACAATATGTCGCTGAACTCCTATTCCTCTTAGGTTAGGATATACGCATACAACTCCTGAAACCGTGAAAATTCTCTGTTTTCATTTTCACTTCTTTTTCTCTGCCTAATTTATTATTCCCTTTGGTTCAAAATAAGTGACTTTTTGGTGTTTTAATACATATTAAGAAATCTACCTTTTAACATTAATTAGTAATGAAATTGACGATATTAACATTTACTATCTTATATAAATATTTCGAACACATATTTCAACACTATTTACTCCAAGGATAATATAAGAAAAAATTAATTAATTCATTTTTGAAATCCTGAATATCACTTATTTTAAACCATAAAAAATCATTTATTTTGGACCGAAAGGAGTATTCTATTAGAGTTGTGTTTTTGGTCATCAATGAACAAAGTTCATTATTGCAACATTAGGTGCCATTAATAACATTTGGTGTACCCAATGTTTGTATGCCCAATCATGCATTGTTGCTCCTTTTCGTTGGCGACCTCTAAATATTGTGTTTGAGATGATGAAATGTTCACGTTTATTAAACTGTTTTGTAGTATTTGGTTTGTTGAATATTATTTAAATTATTTTTATATAAAAATGGTGAAATGATTTCCTCACTTAATGTAAAGGTGAAAGGTAAGTCATTTTATCTTAACTTTTAGTTCATATTACTTGCTTCAACACAATTCAAAAACTTGTCGACCACTTGTTTACAGGTAAAACGGCAGAGTTAAATATGTAATATAGTTTATAAATAAATATATCGATTTGATCACAAAATAATAAATAAATTAAATAAAATGCAAGATTTAGCATTGAAATCGAAACAAAACAGCAGATAGCTCTTGTTTCGGGAGCAGAGCTTCTGAAGGTAGTAATACAAGTATTAGAAGACAGGAAATAAAGTATTAGTGGTCCCTTCGGGGACATCCGATAAAAAAAGTATTATTGAGCTTTTGAATAGTATATAGCATAAGTTTTTCAGAAAATTCGTGTGTCCCACATTGGCAGTTGAAATCGCTATTTATAGTTGTATCTGGCGAACAAGGTTGTAAGATCAAACTCCCTTAAATGACAATTATGAAAGCTATTGAAGAATACGTAACGGCAGACTATGAATACCAAAAATCTCTATAACGAACTGTGTAATTAATACTATAAAATATTCCTCACTGAATATTGTTGGGTTACACGCATTCATTGTCTTTATTAACAATATGCTCTTTGCGGTGCCAACCAAAATTATTTTCCCGTCTTGGTTTTCATCCGTCTCTGATTCCACATGTCATTCTATTATATGAGTATTTAATGTGAAATCCACAAAATACTATCTTAATGGCCTATCGTTCCTTTTGTCCGCTTACAAAATATCACCTTATTTTATACTTTAAAAACATTAGAAATTGATCTAAACATGATTTTCAACAGTCTCATAAAATATGTTATTGCAAACATATAGGGGTACCTAGCTTTGTGTATATTTGACGCCACAAAGGTGGAGCCCTATGTAATAGAGGGATTCTAGATCGCTCTCATTGTAAAATTATAATTTTCAAAATAAGAAAAAGAGATTTCCCCGTATATTGCAAAATTTGTATTGCCTTGACTAAAAAAATTGATATAATTATAAATACGATTCAAAAATCGTTTTATAGGATAAATTTGATTCACACATAATACATACCTGCACTTCTGGCCTATTCAAACAAATACATTTTGCAAGCTACTACTACTTATGGTAGCGGCTATATTGTGTAGTTTTGTGGAGAATGAATTAAAGCCGTCCACATCTCTCCACAGTGCCCATCCGCTGTCAACAATTTGAGACGGCCCCCTGAGGGTGCTTATCTGGGTTTAGGTTTGCTTTGAGAGTAGGCCCAATATGAATTTACCACACACAAACGAGCCCATACTATCTCTATCGTAAACACTGGAAGTCCAATAGGAAATTGATATTGACACGCTGTCATAGGAGCGCCAATAATATTAGTAGTAACTATCCTAAATATTTCTTTAATTGACAGGATTTGAGACCACTGTATCTGCTCAAACTTGAACTGGTTAGATGAGTGTTTATTCAATTAAGAGTTAAAATAAACGTAAGTCAACTCTATGCGTGTAGAACCAAGGGCGGATCTAGTGCCCGAATTATGGTTACAAGCGAATATAATCTCTCCGTAGAATGGATTAAATATTATTTCCCGATCCTCACGCTCCAAAAAATCTAAATAGTCTATTTGCTTGATTGTTTAATTCACACACAATATTCTATTTTTTTATTTTTAGTTAATGGTGCACTCATGTTATAAATAAATATATAAGTGAGTTGAATGAGTTAAACTATGACTCTTCACCTACTATGATTCAAGCAACTTTTGGGTGATTAGGTAATGATTATTGTTTCCTTTTAAAAATAAAAAAATAATAAAGGTATTACATGGCAGAAGGGAAAGACGGTTAGACAGTTGTAATAAGAATATTCATTATTGAAAATAGAAATATATCTTATTTAGGGTTTCCCTATTATATAAAAGGGACCCCAATCATTGTATCATCATTTCATCATTGGCAAGATATACTATCCTACTTTTGTCACCTACGGTTCATTAGAATTGTCCTTTACATTTATTGTTCTTACTTTATAGCTCTTAGTTCATCTCGAGGTCACAACTGCTGAGTAACATTAGTTTGATTCACTTATTTCTTTTATTTCTACTTCATTTCTTGATTATTAATTGGTAATGAACTGAATCACATATCGTTAAAACTACAAATCAAATTTAATTGTTACTCGTATTTTCGAGGTAAACTGTTTGGCGTCGACCGTGGGGCTAAAAGTAATAGTGATTATTCCTTTACTGATTCTCATTACACACGTTATTTTACACTTTTTCTTGTCAAAACTTTTTCGATTCTCAGGCTAAAACATGTCTAGCTCACAAAATGCACATGTTCATAAAGGTCCCGGAGAAAACAATAATATAGGGGTCGGTGTACCACGAATAAAACTTGGGGAAGTGCAAAATATAAAACAAGTTGATGTTAGTTCACACATTGCTCTAAACGCGAATTTAGGCACAGACCTTGGAGGGAGTGTACGCACGGAAGCCCGACCTGGTGGCCAAGGAACACAAGGAACCGGTGATGGGGGAATCAACCTCCAAGTCATTTTAGAGACGTTGCAAGCATAAAAGATCGCCACTTCAAAGTCAAAATAAGACTTCGAGTGTAGTTGGGCATGAAAACACTCGACGTTCTTAACCAGCGCCACAGAGGTCAAATGAAAATGACTTAAGGACTGACCCCACCGTTATGAGGATGCTTGAAGAGCTCACTAAGAGGATCAAGTCCGGAAAAAAAGATTGAAGATAATTACAAAAATGTAGAAACTTATAACTCTCGTGTTGAACAAATAGAGGGGGCACATCCAATTTTGAAAGGATTAGATGTCAAAAGGTTCATACAAAAACCATTCCCTAAGAGCGCGGCTCTGATGCTTATTCCTAAAACATTTTGCATGAACGATATAACCAAATATAATGGGACACCTGACCATAACGAGCATATTACTTCATACACTTGCGGGATCAAAGGAAATGACTTGAATGTCAATAAGACCGAATCAGTCTTGTTGAAAAAACTTTTGAGAAACATTGTAGAAAGGAGTTATGTGTATAAGACAAAATTGTAGGGTCCAATTTCTCGTCATCGAGGTACCTCAAAGGTATGTCTTGTAGGCTCGAGGTTAGGTCGAGGATCACTTTTGAGGGTCGTCAATGCTCGACCTCGGGGCGATACAGACCGGCAGCTATAGTGAAAGTGGGGAGTTCCTAAGGCATGCGGCTAGAGCCGACAAAGTCTTTCAGGCTAGTCTAAATCCAAATCAAGGCGTCAACTAGTTGTACCATCTCAATATCTTTATAATAAAAGCCCTTTATATTTTACATAGGATTCCTCTCATATATAAAAAGGGATCCTTGCCATTTTGTAAAAGTGGGTTTCTCCATACTAAATACATATGAACATTCTTTCTGCGCTCTAACACATTCTCTTGATATTATTGCTTCTATTTATTATTCTTCGTTTATCGCTTACTATTGGTCATAACAAGCCACCATTAATTTTCTCATAACTATTACTTGCTCATCAATTGCCTTCGATAGCTCCCAATCGAGCATCAGAATAGATCCCGAGGCCCCTAATCGACAAGCTCGTGTCCCCGATTTCTAACCTATCGGTTTGACTATCACCTTGTTCTAAGATCTTATCTCGCTTCTAAGTCATTCACATAGCACCAACTACCTAACAATTAGCATAAAACTAAATCACGTATTTTTAAAATTACATATTCAAATTTAATTATTATTACTATTTTTACGGTAAACAACTTAACGCCTACCATGGGACTAAAAATAATAATGATTATTTTCTTGCTAGTTTCATTACACAACTGAAGTTATCTTTCACACTTTTTTCTTGTCCAAGTTCTTCAATTTTAGGTCAAAATGTCTAACTCAATAAATGGAGGTGAAAACAACAATCTCGAGACCCACGGGGAGAATGGCGTGGCGGTTCCAGGTGTTGGTGTGCCACCACGAAACCTTGAGAACACATCAAGACCAATTCTAGTGGAGAAAGTCTCATGTGATGCCCAACAAGTCGATATAAGCTCCCACACCAACAGGAGTATGCACCAAGGAGACAAACAAGAAGCCCAAAAAACCCTGGCTGGGGAAAAACGAGAGGTTAGCCTTCATGTTATTTTTTGTAATGTAGTAGGCACAACAAATGGCTATTACTCAGCTACAATGTCACCAGAAAACTCCTAGCATGGTAGCACCGGGGACGGATCCCCCAGCTGAGCAGGTACAAGAGAGATTGAGCAATAACGGGTCGATAGTCGATCTTACAATCGCAAAGATGCTCAAGGACCTCATCAGCAAGATAAAATCGGGGGAGAAAATGATAGAAGCAATGATAAGAAGGTCGAGATCTACAACTCCAGGGTCAACCAAATTTCGGGAGCACCCCCGATCTTGAAAGGTGTAGACTCAAAGAAGTTCGTAAAAAAGCTATTCCTACAGGAAGCGGCCCCAAAACCCATTCCAAAGAAGTTCAGAATGCCAGAAGTTCTGAAGTACAATGGTACCTCAGACCCTAATGAGCACGTTACCGCTTACACCTGTGTAGTACAAGGCAATGACCTAAGGGACGACGAGATCGAGTTTGTCCTGCTAAAGAAGTTCGGGGAAACACTTTCTAAAGGGGAAATGATGTGGTATCACAACCTGGCCCAAAACTTTATTGACTCATTTGCCATGCTAGTGGATTTATTCATAAAGGCACATGCCGGAGCCATCAAGGTGGCTACAAGGAAATCTGGCATCTTCAAAATCAAGCAAAGAGAGAATGGGACGTTGTCAGAGTTTGTATCTTGCTTTCAGATGGAACGAATGGAATTACCACTAGTATCGTATGACTAGGCAATGCATGCCTACACTCAAGGTTTGAATGAATGAAGCTCGATGGCTTCGAAGAAGCTAAAACAAAATATGGTCGAATATTCTATCGTGACTTGGTCGAACATTCATGACCATTACCAGTCAAAGATTAGGGTCGAGGACGACCAGCTAGGAGCCCCCTCAGGCTCGGTGTATCAAAGTAGGCTTTTGGAAAATGAGTCAACGTCAAACAAAGAAAGGTACCAGCCATACACTGAAGACAGAAGGAATGCCCCGAGGCGTAACCCACCTTGCAATGTTCGAAAGATAGATCGAGGACAAAATCCTTAGGGACTCATCAACAGATCTGGATGTGATAGGAATGGGGGGCTAACGGAGGAACCTTGCTTATCAGAATATAACTTCAACATTGATGTATCAGACATCGTGTTTGCCATCAGTAAAATCAGAGATGCCAGATGGCCTAAGCTTGTACAATCGAATCCTTCACAAAATAATCATAACTTAGTATGTGAATTTCACAACACACATGGCCACATGACCGAGGATTTCCACCAGCTTCAAGAAGAAGTAGCTAAACTACCCAATAAAGGTAAACTCCGAACCTAAGCGACTGAGCCAAAAATTAGTTCAGAGAGAGAGAGAGAGAGAGAGAGAGAGAGAGAGAGAGAGAGAGAGAGAGAGAGAGAGAGAGAGAGAGAGAGAGAGAGAGAGAGATAGAGAGGCAGCCAAGAAGAACAAAATGAATGAGCCATAAAGTTTCATTCAAATGATCCTGGGAGGCATTGATGCCCCATAAGAGCCCCTAATGAGAAGAATAAGAATATCTATCACTAGAGATAAACGAAATTAGGGCTACATACGCAAAGATGCCCTTACATTCAGCGATGAGGACATTGAGACCTTGTTGCAGCCTGACAATGATGCACTGGTAATCTCTTTCCTTGTAAATATGTTTCAAATTAAACATGTACTTATGGATCCAGGTAGTTCGACCAACATTATCAGGTCGAGGCTAATAGAGTAGCTCGGACTGCTTGACCAAGTCATGCCTGCCACCCGAGTACTTAACGGATTCAACATGGCAAGTGAAATAACGATAAAAGAAATCACCCTACTAGTCAACGTGGCCAACATAACCCAAAATGGCAAATTCCATGTCATCGAGTGAGACATGAGGTACAATGCCTTGGGTGGGAGGGCGTGGATACACTCCATGAGAGCATTACCATCCACCTTCCATCAAATGATGACATTCACAACAAAGGATGGGATCAAAAGTGTCTATGGGGAACAACATGCAACGAGAGAAATGTTTGTGGTGCACGGTAACGCTAAAACCAGTATCTCCACCCCCTAAGGAGCTAAAGGATTATCTAACAATAAGCTAACAATAGCATACTACATCTTCGGTTGAGCCTGTCTAAACAAAGCAGAGGATTGTACCACGTCCTCATCACAAGCAACTGAAATACGTTGAGGGCATCGAGGATCGAAAAATCATCGTTGTCCACACTAAGGTATGGCCATCTCCCTTTTCATTTTTAATTCATGCTAACATCTATGCAGGCGCCCAGCTGAGGTAGTCTAAATGCAGATTGAGCTCGAAGACCTTAAGGTTTTAAAGCATCCGCTACATTCTTTTCCTTCAACCAAATTTTTATTCCAAAAAGGGTTTTACCGGCAAGGTTTTTAACGAGGCAATATCCATATGCTACCTAAGGAAGACTCAACAAGTATTCAAGGCTTCTTTTTACATTCAACCTCAAATACTAGCCCCCCCCCCCGAATGGCCATAGACTCGGAGAAGTGAAGAAACACTAAGTAGGGTCCCAATAGGAAAATGATATATCAGACGAAATGGTCGAACGAACCGTGTCCATATAGGATAGCCGGGCCCCCGATAGCAAAAAAATTCATACATGTACCAAGTAATCGAAGAATACTTTTCATCAAAGCGTTTCGCGCTTCAAAAGAAATTTGGCATTTTCACAAAAATGACTCCTCTGTCAAAGACGTCCCGAATACTCAAGAACTGGCGTAACAATTCAACACCCTACTGACCTTCAGGTTCGAACTCCAAACTCATAAACCCTCAATGAGGCAACGTCAAAACCGCAAAAATGTTTTAAAAGTTGAAAAGTGTCCCAAACACTCGAGGACTGGCATCAAAATCTCAAAAATCGCACAGCCTCCGGATTGTGAACTATGAAATCATAGCCCTCAATGAGGAAACACCAAGTTTGAAAGTAATGGCTCCCAAACCAAGGTATTCTCGATGACTCGGAGCTGTCGCCAATCACCACTCATTAGAAACCCGAGGCCATAAGACCCCAAGCGGGCATACTCGGTCTCGTAAGACCTGCATAAGGCAGCAACGATATCTGTAAGACCTCAAGCAAGGCATGAACCACAGTTGTACCAAGTGGAAATATCTGTAAGTTTTCGAGCAAGGCATGAATCATAATTGTACCAAGTATCAAAAATTGTAAGACCTCAAAGTCATGTAAAACTGTAAGACCTCAACGACATGTAAGACATGTAAGACCTTACTAAAGGCAAAAACCCGATCTCAAAGTTAAGCCTATATATCGAGCCGGCTCTGTCCAAGCACAAATGACTACTGTCATAAGGCGGTACCATCCAAACTAACGCGACTCAGGGATGCACGTCCGCTGCTACAATATCACAAGCCTTCATTTACTTCAAATCTACTTCAAAAAGAACCAGTTAATACATTCTACCCTTGACATACGTAAAGAGATTCGACCATGTCTGCTCCTAAACGTTGGCTTCGAGACACTAGCCTCCGAGCTAAACCTTCTGAGATGCGTGATCATCACCATATAATGACTCGTAATCGAGGTTTTCTATTAAACCGTCGAAGAGTCGTGCAAATATTATTTCAAAAGTCCTTAATGAGGGAAAAATAAAGCCTATAAAAGGTCGCATCGACAAACACGTAAGAGCCTCTATCGCCAGCACACATAAAAGGTCACATCGTTCCAAGGCGTAAGAGCTAGTGTCGCCAGCCCACATCAAGGGTCGTAACAACCCAATGCATAAGAGCCCAGGGGCTAGTTAACAAAGTATGCTTGAGAGCGGAAGTGTAAGAGGTCAAATGCCAGCTTACACTAAAAGGTTGCACCGACCAAAAACGTAAGAGCCACTGTTGCCAGCCTAAAATTCGACATATTCAGGGTCAAAAAAGCTTGAGTCAATACCCCACTTAGAGACTGAACCAATAATAGTTGGTCAAAACATGTCTAAAAGCAAATGTGTAAGAGCTCAAACGCCGAGTTATACTAAAGGCTCTCATCTGCCAAGCGTATAAGAGCCTATGAGCTAGTCCAATGAGCCTCAATACCATACTACAAATCTAAGGATTCTTTCTAACTAAAATACCAGTTCATCTGGCCAAATTCAAAATAGAAATAAATACAAAAGAAATAAAGATGTAAGATTTTCTCCTGTACACATATATGAAAAAACACAAGCTCCACCTACAAACGTGAAAATGCTATATATAAAATCGCATAGAAAAATCTACGTCCCTCATAGGGGCTATGGACCATAGCCCTCATCTTCGCTATCATTAGTGCCAGGTAGAAGTAACCAAACATCACGCTCGTCCGCCCTCGCTTGCGCCAACTCTTTCGAGAGGACAAATCCCCTAGCACAAATCTCCTCGAGAATTTTACTTTGAGACTTACAACAAGCATATTCTTTGATCTTGTCTTCGTGGTCGAGGGTCCTTCTCAGCACAACTTGAGCATCAGCAACGTTTTTCAAATAGACCGCCACCTTCTGGTTAGCCTTAGTTCGTCTTATTACGGCTTCAACCCTGGTATCAATGACCTCGGCCTTGACCTTCAAAAACTTGGATTCGAGCTTCGCAATAATATCTGTTCGCGCCAATGTATTGTTATGAGCTAACCAAAGTTGGGCCTCAAAGGCAAAATCTTTAGCTAGAGCACCCTTCTCATTTGGATCTTGAACCTCCGCTTGAGCTTTAGCTCATCATGTTCGTGCCTGGCTCGCCAACTTCATCTCGAAGGTGCTCTAGGGCCTCCATTTTTTTCTGCAATTGAGATAATTGAAACTTTAGCCTTAGGAGCTGGAAGGAGGGACACACTCTCACTCGGGACAAACATACACATGCTCCTTCAATTAGCTCTCATAGTTCAAGCTCTAAATCACCTTATACAGTAAGTGTTCCAACTCGACTTCCTTTTTATTGTAAAGGAGCCTAAGGGATCTCTCTTCATCCAGAGCTTTCCGTAGCGTAGCCTCATGGTGAAGCAGCTCGGACATAAGCTTGTCGAAAGTCTGCAAAAGAAAACTCAATAAAGAAGGAAAGGTGCAAAGCTCAAAAGGCACGTATCGAAACTTACCACAGAGTGAAGGCACTAGGCTTCCTCGAAGGTTGAACACACATCTGCTAACCTAGCTCCCTCGGCTCGAAAAGAGTCAATTCCAGCAAGGCATGGTCGCTCGGTGCATGCAACCATGAGTTTTGAGTCCCTCTCGAAGCACTTTGGACCGAAAAAAAGACAACAGCGATGGAGAAACCACCTTTCTATAACCAAGAACCACCGACGAGGTAAGCTCAGACAATATTTCCACTTTGGGGTCCCAGTCCATTTTCACCTTGATTTGAGCGTCGTCGCTCTACAGAGGCATCTTTCGCTTACTATTATCAGTTTTTAGCCCGAAAGCTAGCAAACTTTCTCCCTCTCCAAGGGAGTACGACCTCACCTTGGAATGTTCCCCGATGCCTATAATAGCAGAATTAAAACAAAAAAAAAAATAAAGTGTCTTTCCAAATTGAAAAAGGGGAGGAAAAAACTGCACAACACTGACAATGATGTTTTGGTTCCCATATGCCCCCAAACAATGATCAGGAGCGTCGTCCGACGTCCATGAAATTGCTGTAGAAAAAGAAAAGGAGTCACATTTATGAACCAAGCCTTCGCCCCACATAAAACTAAGAAAGCTCGAGTGTACCAAATACGTGTATATTCCTTTTTCCATTCCTCAAGGAATGGCATAAACTACAAGGGAATAATATCAATGGCCCGTACTTGGATGTATCGACTTATCCACTCCCGATCTCCATCTTTCCCATCATCAATGACAAAGGGTGTGGTTGAACGGTAGGGTCATCAGAACTCGATGGTGAAAAGGCCGGTATAGCTTGATAAGATGACTGAGCATAAGTTCAAGCCATGCCTTCTCTACGAAAACTCTTATCGTCAACACTATTTGCTAAAATGACGGGTGAATCTGCGCCAAGGTAACCCGATACTTTAAACTGAAGTCAAGCACAATCTTATCAGAAGTGTTGATCATGTCCAACTATGCCTTATAAAAAAGGACACGCAGACGTTTCAAATATAATTTGAGTATTTAGCCTAGGGTCAAACCCTTAAGAAATTAACCTATCAATTACTTTTAGTGCATTTACTAAATTCTACGGAATCAATTCCCAAATGTTGACAATAACAATTGATGTTATTTTTACTAACTAAGAATGAAGTAAACAAGCAACGAAAAATTAACTATGATGAAGATGTAAACAATTAAGAGACAGTTCTAAGTTTATGATTTCCCCTATTGATGGAATCCCTTCCGGTTATGTTTCATATAGATCACTAGATCATCTCAATCAATTATGAGCACTCCTTTTACCCTAAATCATTCCCTAGTAATCAAGATAATTTACTAGACGCACTATTTCAAGATACGGTAGCTAGCTTTGTTTATTATGATTCACTTTAGATTGCACCCAAGGCTTCGAAATCCCTAATCCCACCTTTTAACCCGCAGTTATTGATCCCTCATATACTTTAGGAGTGGTTTTGTTCAACAATTACCTAAATATACACTCTCCCCGAGTTATGCACACTAAGTAGGCTCAGCTAATAGACGATCCTATCAAGTAACTACAACAAATACCTAGTTGAACAAATAGAGATTAAACTGGCAAACTATAATAACATCATACGAAGTTCACCCATCATTAGGTTCCATCAATACCCTAGACTAAGGAATTAGCTACTCATGACAAAACAAGATAAAACTACTAAATTACTCATAATGGGTAATTGCAAGAAAATAAAAGAGATAGAAAAACTCCAATGTTTGGTTGATCTTCTCACACTTGTTCTTTCCTCCAATGTAGTCTGAAAACAAGCCTAATACATTCTTGGGTGAGTTTCTAAAGCTTATAAGGGTTTGGAACAAGTTTTCCAGAATTTACACTTTGGTCCCCAAATTTGCTGACAAATGAACAGTACACTGCGGTCGCGGTGAATGCTGAGTATTCTGCCTCGCCTCTTGATCTGCCACATCTCCACCGCGGTCACGGTGGAAATTTGCTCAGTACATCTTTTTGATTCTTTGTGCTCGGTACTTCTTGAGTGGGCTTTTTCTTCACATTATCGCCTCCAATATACTCTGTGTTGCTTCCTCACTTAGAATATTCCCTGCGAAACAAAAGAACACCATTTAGAGCATTTTGTTGGCAATTTGCCTATAAAACAACAATAAAGCATGGTAATATTAAGGTGTAAATATCATCTATTATCACGACCCCAAACCGTCCTAGTCGTGATGGTACCTCTCGCGAAGACAAGGCCATTCGAGACAACACTAAATTAACTCCTTAAGCATTAAGAGTCATTTTTAAGCCTTTAATTAAATCATGTTTCATAATAACTCTAGAAATACAGTGTGGAATAAATATACAAGCCCGACATCGGGGTGTCACTAGTTATGAGCATCTATCAAGATCCTAATACAACAATAAGTCTAAAATAATTTACAAAATACAGTAATAGCAATGTGAGGAAGGTAGCGGTGTTGCGAACGTCATGTAGCCACCTTGCTAACTCTGACGACCCCACGTCAGAACAAATCAACACCCGCTACTGGATTCTGATATACCTAAATCTGCACACGAGATGCAGGGAGTAATGTGAGTACTCCAACTCAGTAAGTAATAAAAGTAAATAAAGACTGAGCGGTAGGAAACAATGAATCCACATTCACGTTAGGCTCAATAAAATACAAGTCAATCTTCCCTTTTAAAATCCATCTTTTAGTAAAAATTATTTTTGAAATACTTCCCGGCAGTTTCAGTAGGGTTCAATACCATTTAAAATAATAACAGAGATTGAGGCCATAATCGACCCCTCGAGCAAAGCATACTTCGTAAAGCAGCCCTTCGGGCAAAACAATAATCATAAACACTTCATAACGTGAAAACCTCAATGGAAATAACCAAATGCTAATCAATAGTAAATTTCTAAACATCTCATAAACCCCAGTTTAAATAAAGAATATTTTTAAACATTTTCTCAACATTTCGACAGAGGCTTAACATAAAATTAGTGAAAACAGTCACTAATTCAACATTTCCAATAGAAACTCACTATAAAGAGGAGTGAATTCAACAAGTTCATAAACAGGCCTGTCAAGAAAAGCATCACTCAGTGCATGTATATGTATGTATATATATATATATATATATATATATATATATATAGCCTCTCTGTCACTTGTGACTCATCTCTTACCAATCAATACTCGTACTCAACATTCACGCTCAATATGTACCATATAGTAACCACTGCGGCGAGCAGCCCGACCCATATATCGCTACGGCGTGCAGCCGACCCATATATTACGTCGATGATGCTTAATGGGGGTGTGCATACTCGGGGAAGGGCTCCTATAGCCTAAGCATAATATCCCTGCGGAGTGCAGCCAAATCCATCATATCGCTACCGCGTGCAGCCCGATCCATATAAGTATCGCTGCAGCATGCAATCAGATCTGCATATATATATATATAATATTGCTGTGACGTGCAGCCCGTCCAAAGATATATAATCCTCACAACTAGGCCCTCGCCTCTCTCAGTCATTAACCATACCATAAGACTCTTAGTCTATTTCAGTCATTAATCTCACCATCAGACTATCTCAGTAAAATAGGGAACTTAGCCCAAAGCAGCTTCCACACTTATAAGAATATAGAGATAAAGCCAGATTTGAATAATAAACTGGTAAAACACAACTGAGGATATGTGTTGGCCCAAGTTTACTTGAAGTTTTGAAGAATGACAAATGAACTCAATGATGGACAAGGTCCATCTTATGAGACATAGTGGTTATCAACATATGCATATAAGATGCACGTGAAGAAGATAACTCTTAGGGATCTAGCAACAATATCTTCTGAATATCTTCTGAACTGATCGAAAAGATTGCATATGGGATAAGGAGAAAAAGTCTCATTATGAGAAGATAACACAATCCGGATCAAGGATAAGGGTTGGAGTTTTTATTGGTCTAGGACTCAAATTTGATGGAGGATCAGCAATTGAGTCTCAATCAAACTCTGATTACTAACTTAATAAATAACGAAGTTTGTTCTCTTTTACAGGGTTGCACATACGCAGAAGTTAAACAAAATTGAGAGCAAAAGAGAAAGGCAATTTTGCAAGCAATTTATGTGAAATTAAAGTGCGCACTCTTGCAGCTACTTGAATGAGGTAGAAGAACCAGTTCCATTGTGTTTATTCTTAGTCTAGTTCAATTGTAGTAGGTGGTTTAAAGTTGTACCTTTCTAGCTTTAATAGAAGCAATTGCATTAGGTATTTTGAGTATTCAAGTTAGAGTTAACCTGAAGGTGTCGCAACAGTTAAGGCTGTGTGCCACACTGAAATTGAAGTTAATCCTTAGGTTTACAAAGAGTTTTGTCAATGCTGTTTTGGCTCAATGATATTAGTGCATGCTTGGAAAAATCCTACTAGGTTGTAGGTCATGGTTTTTTCACCTTTTGAGCTAGGTGTTTTCCACATAAAAATCTTTGTGTTCTTTAATTTCTGTACTTTTATATCCGTTAATAGTAGTAATTAGAACACCTAGAAGAACTAGGTTCTTCTAGATAAAAAATTGGGTACGAAACAAATCACCCCCCTCTTGTGTGGTATTGACGTTTGGAACATCAATTGGTATCAGAGCAGGTTATCCTTGAAGAAGCTAACACCTTAGGAAAAGATCAACATGAGTGCACCGCCTCGGAACTGGGAAGGGCAATCCACTTCCAGGCCTCCACTGTTAAATGGATAGTATTACTCTTGGTGGAAGAACAGAATGAAGGATCACATCATAGGGGAAGACTATGAACTCTGGGACATAGTCACTTATGGTCTTTTGGCAACTACAATGAAAAAGGAAGGAGTGGATGTTCCAAAGACAAGGGGTGACTGCACTGTTGAAGACTTGAAAAAGTGGGAGAAAAATGCTAAGGCCAAGAAATTGCTTGTATGTGGACCGGGTCCAAATGAGTACAGCACGATACAAAGTTGTACTACTACACGTTGCTCATGAAGGAATACCTCAAGCAAAGAGATCTAGAGGAGCACTGTTGTATTCTCAATATGAGAATTTTACGAAAGATGGAGAAAATATTCAAGAGATGTATACTAGGTTCACTACACTGACAAATAAACTTAAGTCTCTTGGAAGGGTTATTCTTGAAGAAGACAAGGTTGAGAAAATCTTGACAAGAGTTCTTCCAGTTGCGTGGGAAAGAAAAATCACTGCTATTCAGGAATCCAAGAACATGGCTACTCTCATGCTAGATGAACTAATTGGAAATCTTACTGCTTATGAACTAAGAAGGCAAAGGAAGATGGGTACACCCAAAAAAGAGAAGCCTAGCTCTCAAAATTACAGAAGGTTCAAATCTGGAAGATGATGAGATGGCTGTGGTCAATAGAGATTTTAAAAAGCACCGGATGAGAAGAAAAGGTTCATCAAGAGGCACAAACTTTAACAAGACAAGGTCTCCTGAGAAACAGACCAATGACGGCTACTATAAGTGTGGTAAGACTGATCACATGATCAAGAATTTCCCTCAACGGGAAACTGAGTGGAAGAAAGAAATGGTTCAACCTAAAAGAAACAAAGGATCAACCAAGGCTATGGTTGCTGCTTCGGGTGAAACCTCTGATGAAAACTTAGAAGATGAAGCTGAAGAAGAGCAAGCTCTTATGGCCATTGGAGAATTAGAGGATGAGCACGAGGTAAGTATTCTGCATCTCAAAGGCATAATTAAATTTTTGTGTAAAGAAAGGTTCAGTGAGCTATTATTAGACTTCATTGATGAGTCTGAGATAGTTAAAAATGAAAAGGAAGGCATGTCTAGGGAATCTGTAATCCTAAAAGAAAAATGCAAAAGTCTAGAATCTACGGCTGATGATAGCGATAACAAAAATGCTGAGTTTAAGAACCAGGTTCTTGAACTTGACAATAGTGTTCTAGAACTTACGTCTGAAAACCTAAAACTGATACTAGGAACAGGAAAGAACAAAGCTGATAACTCATTTCTCACTCTAGAAGAAAATCTAGAAAAAATTAAAGATGAATTGTATAAGAAAGGAGAATTGATTAAGGTCCTAAAATATGATCTAGGAAAGGTGAAAAATGAACTAGAAATAACTTGCAAATGGAACAAAGCTTCTGATGCACTCTCCTGGTTGCAAGAGCATAATAGTAGCAACAAAAGAGGACTTGGTTATGGGACTCAAACTCCAAAATGGGACCCCAAAAATAAGTACCTCACACTTCTTGAGAATAAGATCGGCACACACTGTGGTAAGGCTGACCATTATAAAAATTAATGCAATACAAAAGAAAAGGCCTGTCAAAAGAACAAAACTTTTGTTCAAAAGAAACAGAAGCTGCCTGGTTGGGAAAGAAAGAATCTGATTCATCTTTTTGCCCATATAAAGGGACCCAAACTATTTTGGGTTCCTAAGACTAACCCCTGATTTATTTTTGAAATGAAAGGGAGTAGCCAAATATTGTACATTGATAGTGGCTGCTTAAAACACATGACTGGGAAAAAGGACCAGTTCCTTTCACTTGAGAACCTAAAAGAAGGTAATGTCTCCTTTGGTAATGGAAAGAAGGGTGAGATCATTGGGGTTGGAAAGGTAGGAAAGACAGACTCTCATTCTATTGAGAATATCTACTTGATAGACGGCTTTAAATATAGCCTAATCAGTATGTCACAACTGTGTTACAGAGTTAACCTTGTAGCTTTCACCTCTACCAAATGCTTTGTGATTAACCTTACCACTGACAAGATTTCTTTGCAGGAAAAAAAGAGTTAACAATATTTACATTGTAGATTTGTCAACACTATCAGAAAATAAACTCACTTGTTTAAGTGTGTTAGTCAATGATCCCCTCCTGTGGCACAAAAAACTTGGCCATGCCAGTCTAAATCAGCTAAACAAATTAGTCTCCAAGGACTTGGTGATGGGGTTACCTAATATCAAGTTCACGGAAGACAAAGTTTGTGAGGCATGTGAAAGGGGAAAACAGGTAAGGTCATCCTTCGAATCAGGGAAAATGGTAAGTACGTCCAAGATGTTCGAACTGGTTATATGGATCTATGTGGTCCAATAAGAACCATGAGAAGAGCTGGAATGAAATATGTGATGGTGCTTGTTGATAATTATTTTAGATTTACCTGGGTACTATTTCTGACATCTAAAGATGAGGCATTTGAAATTTTTACTGCTTTTGTTAGAAAAACTCAGAAACAATTAGGAATCAACTTGCATCCATTAGGTCTGATCATGGAACTGAATTTGAAAATGCAGAATTTGCTGAATATTGTCATGAAAATGGTATAGATCACAACTTCTCTTCCCCTAGGACCCCTCAGCAAAATGGATTAGTTGAAAGAAAGAACATAACCCTTGATGATATTGCAAGGACCATGCTTCTCTCTAGTAAATTACCTCACAGCTTCTGGGCAGAGGCTGTAAACACTGCATGTTACATAATCAATGACTATACCTCTCGTTGAGAAAACTCCCTATGAGTTACTTAAAGGGAGAAAACCAAACATATCCCATCTAATGGCATTTGGTTGCAAGTGCTATGTGCACAATAATGAAAAAGACTCCGTACGTAAGTTTTATCCCATATGTGATGAGGAGTATTCTTGGGATATTATTCACATAGCAAAGCATATAAAGTGTTCAATAAAAGAACTTTTTGTGCAGAAGAACGTGTGCATGTTGTATTTGATGAAACTAACATTCTTTTTGAGAGACAAGAACATGAAGATGAAGCCATTAGACTGGTAAAAGAATTGACTAAAGTAGCATCAAAAGAAGGAACAAGTTATCGAACATGTTCTCCTACTTAGGGCAACCTGACAGAGGGAACTAATCAGGTAGAAATTGAAACAAACTATCAACAAGAACCTGTCTATGAACAGAACAAAGGAGAATCATCTAGTAGAAATTAGTTGGTGGTGAAATCCCACAAGTATCAAAGTTATCATCCCATTGAGAACATCATTTCTATTCCAACATCTGGAGTCATAACTAGATCACAACTAAAGAATTTGTGTGCATTTGATGCTTTTCTATCTCTTATTGAACCTAAAATTTTTGTTGAGGCTTTGTAGGATGTAAATTGGGTCAATGCTATGCAGGAGAAACTCAGCCAATTTGAAAGAAGCCAAGTCTGGCATCTAGTTTCAAGACCCAAGGACAGATCAGTCATTGGTACAAAATGGGTCTTCAGCAACAAACTTGATGAAGATGGAACAGTTACAAGAAACAAGGCAAGGCTGGTGGTTCAGGGCTATAGCCAAGAGGAAGTTATTGACTATGATGAGACCTTTGCTCTAGTTTCAAGACTAACGGCAATCACACTCCTCATAGCCTTTGCCACACATATGGAATTCACTCTCCATCAGATGGATGTCAAAAGTGCTTTCCTGAATGGTGACCACATGGAAGAAGTGTTTGTGAAACAACCTCCAGGTTTAGAAAGCAAGGAATGTATTGAGCATGTGTACAAGTTGGAGAAGGCTCAATATGGGATCAAGCAGGCCCCAAGAGCTTGGTATGAACGACTATTAAAATTCCTACTAAAGCATGGGTACAAAAGAGGTAAAATTGACAACACTTTATTCCTAAGGGAAAAAGGTAAAGACCTCCTTGTTGTGCAAATATATGTTGATGACATAATATTTGGGCCCACTACTGATAGGTTGAGTAAGGACTTTGCAAATCTAATGGGAAGTAAGTTTGAAATGAGTATGATGGGTGAACTAAACTTCTTCTTAGGCTTGCAGATCAAACAAAGCCCAAATAGGACATTATCCATCAATAAGAGTATACGAAATAACTAATTAAAAGGTTTAAAATGGAGGACTCCAAATAAATAGATACACCTATTGCAACTACCACTAAATTTAATATTGATGAACATGGTTTATCAGTTGATCAAAAGTTGTATAATGGTTTGATTGGTTCACTCTTGTATCTCACTGCCAGCAGACCTGACATTATTTTCAGCGTAGGGCTTTGTGCTCGTTTATAGGAAAATCTGAAGAGTCACACTTGATTGCTGTTAAGAGAATATTGAGATATCTGAACGGCACCACGAATCTGTGTCTTTGGTATCCCAAAGGTAGTAAATTTGATCTAGTAGGATATGTTGATGCTGATTATGCAGGTTTCTTAGTGGAAAGGAAGAGCACTTCAGGTATGGCACATTTCCTGGGTTCATGTCATGTGTCATGGGCTACATAAAACAAAATTCAGTAGCCCTATCTACTGCTGAAGCTTAATACGTTGCTGCTGCTTCTTGTTGTGCTCAATTGCTATGGGTCAAACAACAGCTGGTAGACTTTGGAATTGAAGTGGGATGTATTCCAATATTCTGTGATAACACTACTGTTATAAGTATGACAAAGAACCCTGTTCATCATAAAAGGACCAAGCACATAGATGTTAGACATCACTTCTTAAGAGATAACTATGAGAAAGGGTTATCTCAATAGAATTCTGTCCTACTGATAAAGAAATAGCTGACATCTTCACTAAAGCACTAAGCACAGAAAACTTTGAAAGGAACAGGTTGGAATTAAGGATGATTAAGGTCACCTGAAATGGTCAAGTTCAGAATGCACAATGAAAAAAAATAATTTTTTTTGGTTAGGACTTCTTATTACTATGTAAATATCCAGACTAATCATTTCTCAGTTTCATACTTTAGTTAGTATACTCCTGTAACATGTGTTTATATGACACATTGATCTCTTACAAAGTTTTTCTACTCTGAAATTTGAGGCACGATCATGAGAAGTTTTACTTGAAGAACCTGGTTCATCAGTATATGCTCATGAGAAAGTTCAGATATGTTTTTATACTTTGCACAATTAGAAAGATAAATTTTCCAATCATGAGCAAAATTCCTAATTGCACCAAACTTTTAGAAATTCTATCCGTTGAGCATTGAACCATTTTTATTATCTTCAGAGTCTAAATAAAATGAACGTTTTCCTAAAAACCAGCGTCACCCATTAATCACCAAGAGACCGGAGTTCTAATAAGATTAAACGTCCAATTAACTACTGAAAAATCCTGCTGTTACTGCACTTAATCACAACCCATCTTTAAATGCACACCACATTCCTTCTTTTTGTTCATAACCATCATTTACCTCTTCCAAAATTTTGATCATCCCCTTCGTCTCCAAAATTCCCAGAAATACTCTACCATGACAAATCTTCAAGACAATCCAGGTACTCCTCCACCAGTATCTCCTCATACTTCATCATCAACACCTCCTATTGAAACCCTGAAACCTATGTTTCATTGCTAGAAAATGTTGGCCAGGAAAACTGTAGCTTCTGGTTCTTTGAGAAAAGCCTCAAAAGAAAAACTGAAAGCTAGCCAAAAGAAAGAAAGCCCAGAATCTGACTCAAGCTCTGAGTATGACATTTATCTCTGCCAGCGAATGAGAAGAATATGGGTCTTCTAACACTGAAAAAAAATCAAGAAATCACAAGAGAGGTAAATACGTGTTTTGCATTTTTTGATGTGGTAGAAAGAGAAGAAAATAGGTTTTAGGTTATGGGACTTGAAAAATATATAGAAGGGTCTGGGTCTAGTAGAAGGTGAAAGAAAAAGAAATGAGAGGTTTTTGCTATCTGTGGTAGCGTAGAAGAGGGTGGCATCAAGTCAGGGGGGAAGTGGTTTATGGATTGGCTGCTGAAGGCTTTATTCATCTGCGTGAGCTGCAAGATGAACCTGGTTCATCTACGGAGGAAACCCTGAGTGACATCTTGAAGAAGGTTGGGGCCAGCTATGATCCAAAGAAGCGCAAGGCTTCTTCCCAGAAGACCCCAACTGCTTCCAAATCAACAAAGAAAAGCAAGGTGTCATATTTTAAGTCTGTTGTTCCTTCATTACCTAAAGGAAGAGCAACAAGGAGCAGGGTCAAGCAAAGCAAGGCAGAACTGCAGAAAGCTTTAGAAAAAAGTAAGAAAAAGAAGAAGGAAAAAGGAAAGGCAAAATTTGTGAAAAGTTCTGAGACTGTTGAATATGAGGAGAAGGAGATGGAACTGATCCATCAAGAAAGATGTAAAACTGTGCAGGTTCCCATTGCCAAACAAAAAGGAACCAAGACTCATGCAAAGAAGTCTTGAAAATCTGTATCTGCTGAACTCTCCTTAGCCAAATGAACTAGGTCGGCAGTGAAAGGAAAATAGGTAAAGGTTACTGAAGAAGAAGAAAAAAGAATGGAGTGGGGAAGAAGAAGATGAGGAGTATAAAAAGGAACAAGATTGATTTTCCATCTTTGGTAGGAGGAAGATTCTGAAAGGGAGGTGTTTGAAAGACCTAGAGGACCCATACATGATTAGATTGGTAGATGCCCTAGATGCACAGGGCTGGAAGGAAATGGTTCTTAAATTGGATGGAACGCTGGCAAGAAAGGAGCTGATCGAGTTCATGACTAATTCCGCTTTGAAATATGGGGTAGTCACCAGTGTGGTTAGGGCAGTGAAGGCGTATTTTGATGCACCTAAATTGGGCAAGATTCTGGACATACCCTGTATGGGTTATGATGACTACACTATTCAGAGGTGGCCTTGTCTAGATGATCATGCTAGTGCTCTCCAAATCACTAAGAATTTTTGTGATACAGAGTCTGCTGAAGACGTGTCAAAGGCAAGGTTTGTGCAGAAGAGTGAGATGAAGCCTGAGCACAGGGTGCTATTTGATGTGTGAACAAGTGTCTGCTGCCCAGACAGAAAGAAGGCATACTGCTAACTACATGGACATGGTTCTTCTGGAATGCCTTGTGAGAGGAAAGAAGATTAACAGGCCTGCCTTCATTATCAAGCTGCTGGACAGGGTCATAAAAGGCTCCAAGGCTCATGCCACCCTTATGGATAGGTTGAATGTTCCCTTAATGAAACGGGAAATGGCCTCCAGCAAGGACCATTTGGTGTCAAAATCCTACAGGCTTTTGACTATCTCCTCAGTGTAGCCCCAGTTGAACCTAGTTCATCTCTGAAGACTCCTGTGAACAGCAAGGTTAGGGCCTTGATTCAAGAGTGCGGGACAAAGGATGCTAAGATTGCTAGTCTCCAGGCGCGTGTTGCTGAACTGGAAAATGAGAGGAATAGCCTGAAAGATGAGCTAGCAAAGGAAAAGGAAAAGGGTGAAGGGATGCTTCAAACAATGCTCAATTTTCTCCAATCCTAACCGTCTAGTTACTCCAAGCCTTAGGTCCTCCAGCACTATCCTTGAACAAGTCTAGTAACCCCCCCTAGTGACCCAGATTAGGAATTTTTCTTCGGTTGTTTTTGCTCATGGTTGGATGTTTTTTCTTTATTTTTGTGGACTGTTTCGTAGAAGCATCTCCTTATCAATGACAATTTTCTTTTCTCTTGCTTTGTAAAGATTATGTTCTTAATAGTTAAGTTTTGTCAAGATTGATTATTGCTTCACTAAACCATGCTTTCACTTGCAGTTCCCCTAGTGGCCATGAGTAACTATTACAATCTACATTATATGCAACTTTTTGATGATGCCAAAAGTGGGAAGAGATATTGTGTTTTACTTTATATTTTGAAAAAAGTGATATTTATAACCTGATTAAATCTAGTCCTTAATAATGAGCTACAATTCTAAGTAAAAGTATTGATAATTTAGCCGAGTTCCATAGGTTCTCTGATCAGTACAAACATAGAGTTTGTCATCATAAGAAAAGGGGAATTTGTTCGCCCAAGTTCAGTTGAAGTTTTGAAGAATGACAAATGAACTCAGTGATGGACCAGGTCCATCTTATGAGACACGGTGGTTATTAACCTATGCATATGAGATGTGGGTGAAGAAGATAAGTCTTAGGGATCAAGCAACAATGCCTTCTGAGTATCTTTTGAACTGATCGAAAAGATTGCATATGGGATAAGGAGAAGTCTCCTTATAAAAGAGAACACAATCCGGATCAAGGATAAGGGTTGGAGTTTGTATTGGTCTAGGACTCAAATTCGGTAGAGAATCATCAATTGAGTCTCCATCAAACTCTGATTACTAACTAAGTAAATAACAAAGTTTGTTCTCTTTTACAAGGATGCACATACGCAAAAGTTAAACAAAATTGAGAGTAAAAGAGCAAGGCAATTTGCAAGCAATTTATGTGAGATTAAAGTGCGCACTCCTGCAGCGATTTGAACGAGATAAAAGACCTAGTTCCATTTTGTTTATTCTTAGCCTAGTTCAATTGTAGTAAGTGGTTTAAAATTGTACCTTTCCAGCTTTTATAGAAGCAATTGTATTAGGAACTTTGGGTATTAAAGTTAGAGTTAACTTGAAGGTGTTGCAACAGTTGAGGCTATGTGCCACACTGGGATTAGAGTTAATCTTTAGGTTTACAAAGAGTTGTGTCAATGTTGTTTTAGCTTAGTGATTTTAGTGGATGTTTGGGAAAATCCTACTGGGTAGTAGGTCGTGGTTTTTTCACCTTTTGAGCCAGGTCTTTTTCCACGTAAAAATCTCCGTGTTCTTTAATTTATGGACTTCTATTTTCGCAAAACAGTAGTAATTAGAACACCTAGAATAACCAGGTTCTTCCAGATCGAAAATTGGGTACCACACAAATCACCCCCCTCTTGTGTGGTATTGATGTTTGAAACATCAGTATGCTTTCAAACAAGTAGAGTGAGGAACGATAATTAAAGTGCCCCTAAGGGTCTCAACAAGTCGGCACAAAGCCCCAAACATGGCATACAACCCAAGATATAATAATATCAATCAATTAAATATCAAATACGCATTAAATAATCGTTCGAGTGGACTAGGTCACAATCCTTAGCGGTGCTCTACCGTACACTCATCATCTAGTGTGTAAGTCACGTTAAAGTAACACAACGACATGTAATCTGAGGTTTCAAACCCTCAGGACAGTATTTATAATCATTACATACCTCGAACCGCCGAAATCCCTAGATCGCGACGCCTTTGTCCCTCAAATTAGCCTCCATGCACGTTAAATCTATCCAATATCAGAATGAATACGTCACAATATGGTAAGAAAAGAAAGCCCAAGTGAAAACAATCAATATCAGGCACAAATCCCGAAATTACCAAACCTTAGCCCTAGGCTCACTTCTCCAAACTCAGAAATTTTCACATCAACGGGTTCCTTATCTCCCAATGAGTTCATACATACAAAGAACATCAAAATCCATCCATAAATAGCCTTTCAAATCCCAATTGTTTGGTTTCAAAATTCAAGTCCTAATTTTTTATTTCTAGGCTTATATTTCATGAATTTCTAGGTGGAATTCACATGAAAATCGAGTTTTAAGTTCAAGGAACTTACCTCCAAACCTTTCTCCTTCAATCCCTCCTTAGTTCCCTCAAAGAGCTCTCAAAATACTTTAATATGGTGGAAATTAGTTCCCTCAAAGAGCTCTCAAAATACTTAAATATGGTGGAAACATGGCTAAAACTCGTGAATGAAGTGTTTTATAACTTTCTACCTATCTTCCGAACTTCCTTCTATGCGATCTCCGCCCAAGACTCGCGATCACGAAGAGCAATTTTCCAAGTCCCCAAAATACTCTATGCGAACACGACCTAAGTCTCGCGAACGAGATTCTTCATTCCTCAACCAATGCGAACGCAAACAAACTGATGTGAATGCGAAGAGCAAACCCCTGGATCCCCAAATCCATATATGCGAAGGAAACCAATTCCCAGCCAAAAGTTGCATGCAACAGCTGCTGCATTTTCTGCGATCTTCAAAGTTTCAAAACTTCTCGTTAGCCCTTCGAAATCACCCAGAGGCCCTCGTAACGTCAACCAAATAACCAACATATCCTAAAACCTCATTCGAAGTCGTTCCAATCATCAAAACACCTCAAAAAATACCAAAACCATCAATTCACATCGAATTCAAGCATAAGTTTTCCAAGAACTTTCGAAACACACTTTTGATAAAAAAACCCCAACCAAACCATGTCTAAATGACCTAAAATTTTGCACACACATACCAAATGATATAATGAAACTATAGAAACTGTCGAAATTCCATTCCGACACTCGGATCCAATTCTCACCTACTAACTAGAATCGCCAAAATACTAACTTTTGCCAATTCAAGCCTAAACCTTTCATGGACTCCCCAAATGCATCCCGATCACGCTCCCAAGTCATATATCACCCAAAAAATCTAACCAAATCATAACAATTCCAATCCAACCTCATATACAAATAAGTCAACTCTTGGTCAAACCTTTCAAATTCAAAGCTTTCAACTGAGACTGTTGTAGCCAATTAATTGCAAATTTTCCTGGAAACCAAAACCAACGATCTACATCAGTCATAATACATTACACGGGGCAAGTCATGCCTGAGAACTGGCGATCAAAGTACAAAAGCTCAAAACGACCAGTCAGGTGGTTACATCCTCCTCCACTTAAACATTCGCCCGTCCTCGAATGTACCCAGAGTTGTTCTAGAAGCCAACCACTAGCTGAATAAGCTTACCATGTATATACCCGGGGTGATCCCATGTCACCCTATCTCATATAGGTCCGATAACACAACATAATTGAAATTCCAAAATCCATCCTAGTCATTAGCCATAGAACCACATTTCTTCTTCTAAAATCCCCAATGCTTTCAGAATCTCACATTTATACTGTGAGTAAGTCCAATCAAGCTGTAACATTCCATATTTGCTAGCTCATGCACAATCACATGATATACCACATAACTCAAACACTCGCAACGATAACTTCTAATCACAACAGCTGCATATATCAACCGAATACCGATAAAAAAACCTCTTAACAACCAAAGTATCATTCCAACACTTCCATATACTGCCAATGATAATGAAACACGCAATAAATCATAACTATCTCTTTGATCAGCCATCCATAAGGCTACTTCTCCTTGGCAAGGACCATAGAAAATTTATGAACCAAACCTCGATATTGATTCATCAACATGCTGCAATCGAATCCGTTTGAAACCATTACAGACCCGAACAGTCTAATATAATCCAATACAATTACTCTAGTGACATGACACATCAAGACATGCTATACCATAACTTGCACAGTCCGCGCACAAATAAGCAACGATCCGTCATACCCATATCGTGAAACTGACTCGAATAAAAGAGTTGTACCTCAAGCTCACCAGTATAATCACAACAGATGGCTGAGAACCCATCTCACATCATAGAAATAGAACATACTAATCTAACCCGCCAGGTCATATTTCCATAGAGCTTCACTATAACGCGTGATCCTATCCAAACACTACTCCACATAAAGCACCTCAAGTCACTATACTCGATATCAACAACCATGCTCAATTGATGGCTTGAACCAAAGAAAATCCTTACACCCACATAGAAGAAAATGACATACACCACGCAAACCCGATCGAACAATCCCGATACGGCATGCACCGAGCAATCCCCAATTACTTTTCATGCTCGCCTTCCATTATGAAACTTTGATAAAACCATACCATAGGTGCCTATAACCAATAGATCGTAATGTCTCACAATGCTGAAAGTAACTCATAGATCTCCCTAAATTGTTAATAGCTAAAAAAAGTGAATGAACACATCCTTCGCCAACAACAAGTCGAAGTTTAAAAAACCATCTCGATACTGGACACATATCCATATAGGTCTACAAATGGACAACACATCAGCTCTAGTTACCCACAACAGATAGATAATCCTTCGAAGGTTCACAGTGACTGAATCATTGCACATACCAAAACCTGACTAACTTACCCATATTTTGTCATCCACAACCAGGAGCTAACCTGTGTATGAGAACTTATAGCCTCCAATTCCATAAGGCGCACGAATTACCGTATCTGATCCTAATTCCACCACTTGCATACATAACTTACCTCTCGACTCAATCTTTTCATGTGATTTACCCTAAGAATTCTTCTGTGCTACCAAGCAAACTCAAATATCAGTAGCCAATCCGACAAGAAGTGCTAAATACTACCGAAGAACCTTAACTTAATTACATTGCCTCTTCGTGGAACATACATCCTCGCAAAATCACCTCAGTTAGCATTACCATTTCCTTAATCATCTGAAGATCATTTATCAAATCATCTGAAATTGCCCGTGCTGCCAAATAATTTTATGACCTTCCCTTCAGAACCGAACCGCAAACTTACACACTTAATTCCCGATCATTTACAATATACCTTATAATCCATAAAACTCTAAGAATAACTGTGAGATCTACATATCCCTTCCAAGCCACAAACATATACGTACTGAACTAATCAAGAACTTTCCATTGGTCCCATCTAGAAGAAATCAATATACATCCAATGCTCCTCACGCCAATATGAAAAATGTACCTATCTAACTATGGTAGAAACCATCCAGAACTCTCCAAAATCCCATTTGCAGAATCAGACCTGCCAGGACTGAATCCTTATTACTCAACCAAGCTAAGAAAGCCTTCAAAGCCTAAGGGCATTGCCGCAAAATACCAGTAAGAACTCATTACCTCGAACACACACAAGGAACTAACCATGGCATTACCATACCGATCAGGTATACTACCTAGCTACTCCATCTATCTAAATTTCCTTCCTATTCATCTTTAACTTGACATTCCCTCTTGTTGTAGCACCACAATTCCTCAACCCAAGCTCACCACACGAGACCCAAGCATAAAACCACACTATTCAAGACCCATAAGCCGTTGAATACTCTCTAAATATTCCAAAAAATGCCACATTCCAAAATAATTTACTCTAAAGAACTTCCAAAACACCACATGAAAGGAATTTCATGAGTTACATTCCAAGCTGAATCAGGGATGCACGATAAGAATTCAAGAATGTGAAGTTTTCCTAAAGGTTCTGCAGCCCCTCAAGGATAAAAATAGATGTCTCCGAACCGATCCGTGAGACTCTACTAAACCTACTCATGACTCGTGAGACCTATGTAACCTAGGCTCTAATATGAACTGTCATGACCCCAAACCAGCCTGGTCATGATGGCGCCTTTCGTGAGGACAAGGCCAACTAACACAACACTCATATTAACCCCTTAAGCATTAAGAGTCATTTTTAAGCCTTTAATTAAATAACATTTCATAATAACTTCTAAAATAACAGCGCAGAATAAAAATACAAGCCCGATATCGGGGTGTCATTACTCATGAGCATCTATCAAGGTCTGAATACCACAAGAAGTCTAAAATAATGTACTGAAATAGTAATAGCAATGTGAGGAAGGAAGAGGTTCTGCGAACATCATACAGCTACCGTGCTAACTCTGATGACTCCGCATCTGAGCAAATCAACACCCGCTATCGGGTTCCAATATACCTGAATTTGCAAACAAGGTGCAGGGAGTAATGTGAGTACTCCAACCTAGTAAGTACTAAGAGTAAATAAATATTGAGCAGTAGCAAACAATGAATCCACATTCATATTATGCTCAATAAACACAACATTCTATCAAATCGTAATACGAGTCAATCTTCCCTTCTAAAATCCATCTTTTAGTAAAAATCATTTTTGAAATACTTCCCAACAATTTCAATAGGGTTCAATACCATTTAAAATAATAACAAATATTAAGGCCATAATCGGCCCCTCGGGAAAAGCATACTTCGTAAAACAGCCTTTCGGGCAAAACAATAATCACAAACACTTCATAAGTTGAAAACCTCAATGGAAATAACCAAATGCTAAACCAATGGTTAATTTCTGAACATCTCATAAACCTTGGTTTAAATAAAAATTGTTTTAAAATATTTGCTCGACATTTTGACAGAGGCTCAATGTAAAATGAGTGAAAACAGTCACTAATTCAACATATTAAATAGAAATTCACTATAAATAAGAGTGAATTCAACAAGTTCATAAACAGACCTCTCACGCAAAGCATCACTCATGTGCGTGTATATATATATATATATATATATATAGTGCCCATCGGTCTAGCATCTCTAACACTCATGATTCATCTCTTACCAATCAATACTCGCACTCAGCATTCACGCTCAATAGGTACTGTATAATAACCGTTGCTGCGTGCAGTCGGATCCATATATCGCTGCGGCGTGTATCCCGGTCCATATATTTTACCGATGGCACTCACTGGGGGTGTGTAGACTCTGGGAGGGGCTCCTACAGCCCAAGCGCTATATCACTGCGGTGGGCAGCCCGATCCATATAAATATCGCTGCAGCAAGCAGCCTGTTATATATATATATATATATATATATATATATATATATATATATATATATATATATAGCCTGGTCTAAAGATATATAATCCTCACAACTAGGACCTCGACCTCTCTCAGTCATTAACCCCACCATCAGACTCTCAGTCTATTTCAATCATCGATCTCACCATCAGACTATCTCAGTAAACAGAGAACTCATCCCAAAGCAGTTTCCACACTTTTAAGAAATAGTGATAAAGCCAGATTTGAATAATAAATAGGTAAAACATGACTGAGGATATGCTTTCAAACAAGTAGAGTGAGGAAGGATAATAAAAGTGCCCCTAAGGGTCTCAACAAGTCGGCACAAAGATCCAAAAATGACATACAACCCCAAATATAATAACGCCAAACAATTAGCTATCAAATATGCATTAAATAATCGATCAGGATGGAATAGGTCACAATACCCAGTGGTGCTCTACGCCACGCTCGTCATCTAGCATGTATGTCACCTTAAAGTAACACAACGATGTGTAATCCGGGCTTTCAAACCCTCCGGACAATATTTACAATCATTACTTACCTTGAGCCGGCAAAATCCCTAGCTCGCGTCGCCTTTGTCCCTAAAATTAGCCTCCACACACGTCGAATCTATTAAAAATCGGAACGGATACATTATAATATTCTAAGGGAACAAAGCTCCAGCGAAAATAATCAATATCGGGCACTAATTTCGAAATTACCAAAACTCGAGCACCGGGCCTACTTCTTTAAACTCAAAAATTTTACGTCAACAGGTTCCTTATCTCCCTATGAGTTCAAGCATACTAAGAACATCAAAATACATCCACAAATAGCCCTTCAAATCCCAATTGTTTGGTTTCAATATTCAAGTCCTAGTTCTTAATTTCTAGGCTTATATTTCATGAATTTGTAGGTGGAATTCACATGATAATCGAGTTTTAAGTTCAAGAGACTTACTTCCAAATGTTTTTTCCTTGAATCCTTCTTCAATTCCCCTCAAAGAGCTATCAAAATACTTAACTATGGTGGAACAATGGATAAAACTCGCGGATGAAGTGTTTTATAACTTTTTGCCCAACTTCTAAACTTCCTTATATACGATCACTGCCTAACACTCGTGATTGCGAAGAGAAATTTTCCAAGTCCCCAAAATACTCTATGCAAACTTGTCATAAGTCCGTCAAAAGCGATGCTTCATTCCTCAGACCAATGAAAATGCGACCAAAAGGATGTGAAGGCGGAGAGCAAAACAGTGGATCCCCAAATCCTTATGTGTGAACACGAAGCTTCCATTTCTAAAACTATGCGAACGCGAGCCCTTGGCTGAGATCACAAAGAGCAAACTCAAGCCAACCCATATTTCTTCTACGCGATTGCGAGGGACCTCACGCGATCGCGAAGGCCAAAAGTTGCCTGCAACTGCTGCTGCATTTTCGGCAATCTTTAAAGTTTAAAAAACTTCCCGTTAGCCCTCTGAAATCCCCCTGAGTCCCTCGACACCTCAACCAAAACTACCAACACATTCTAAAACCTCATTCGAACTTGTTCCAATCATCAAAACATCTCAAACAACACCAAAACCATAATTTCACATTGAATTTAAGCATATGTTTTCCAAAAACTTCTAAAACACACTTTTCATCATAAACCCAACCAAACCACGTCTGAATAACCTCAAAATTTTCACACACATCCCAAGTGAGATAACAAAGCTGCAAAAACTCTTGAAATTCTACTGTGACCCTCGGATAAAATTCTCACCTGCCAACTGGATATCAACAAAATACTCACTTTTGCGAATTCAAGCCTATGCCTTCCACGGACTCCCGAAATGCATCCCGATCAAGCTCCCAATTCATAAATCACCCAACGAAGCTAACAGAATCATAACAATTTCGATCCAAGCTCATATAAAAATAAGTCAACTCTTGGTTAAACCATTCAAATTCAAAGCATTCAATTGAGACTATTCATTCAAATTCATTGCAAATTTTTTTGGAAACCAAAACCAACGATCTACATCAGTCATAATACATTACATGGGGCAAGTCATACCCGAAAACTAGCGATCAAAGTACAAAAGCTCAAAACGACTGGTCGGGTCGTTACATCTATATAGCCTAATATCAACACCCCACACTTAGATCATTGCTAGTCCTCGAGCAATTCACCACACTCCATCAAAGTTCCTTTCCTTTGTGAATCACATGCCCTCACATCACACAAGAGAGTAGTTCCACATATAATGATATTTAGAACAGTTAGGAACTTTAATAGACAAAATACAGTTAGGAACTTATATAGACAAAATTCGCTCACTCTCAAAAAGAACATTCACATGCCATAAAGATACACCATAGGCTTGCTCATAGTGTAATACTCTACTGATTGAGCCCACTCAGTCTAAGATCAATAATACTTCACTTGGTTGTAATGTAAGCTAAAGGACGAGTAGGATATATTTTGATATAGTGACTAACCTCCCTAAGCACTTTTTATACAACTACATTAACCTTTAAAACCATACTTATGTCAACCAAACACTCCACCACTTTTATTTAATACATCCCAATCCATTAGGTGCAATAAAAACCACCACTTATCAATTACTACATTTTACTCTTTTTTTTCTTTTTTTTATGTGGTTCTTATTCTTTTACTCTTCAAAGCTCTACACCTTTACTCTATTTCAATGGTTCTACTCAAAAAAAACCAAATCACAACCACACACTTTTGCCTTTGGATAATTTCAATACCATTTAAATGATTATGTGAAGAAAAAGGGTTCAAGCAGTAGGTTATTCAAACAATTGGTAAGGTTCGCAATGTGGTTGCCAAAGAAACATGCTTATAGGCTCAACGGGGTTGACTAAGATGTATTACGTTCAGGTGGGTTTACTTTATATTTCTGGCTTAAAAAAGAAATGCCTATATCACTTCTAAAACTGAATGAAACTACTATTTCGCTTTGCAAACACACATGGCAAGATCTAGGCATCAAATATGAATCATGGAATACAGTAAAACTCACACACACATGGCACATGACTCACTTCGGATTGATTTATCAAGACATTCTCTTTTGAGTGTTCAAGTTAGATACAAACATACAATTTTTAGGCACTTTAGCAAGATTCAACCATTAAGACTAAGCGTTACACTCTAGTATCTATTGTGTTCAGGTGTATCAATGCTAAGGGTTTCTCCTTCGATTTTAGCTCGTAGCCCATCAATCCTAATCTAAAAATGAAAAAGAAACAAAATGAACAAAAAAAAACTACCTACACCAGGTTCAAGCTAAACCCTTGGGAAAGAATAGTGGTTCAAAGAAAACCCAAGGGAGAGTTACTACACTACCTAAAAATAAAAATTAAAAAACTCTTTTTGGTATTTTCTCTAGATAACTTCCCTCGAGAAAATTTTCTAAAGGATCCGTCATCAAGAAGAGTCTCCATATTCCCTTCTGTATTTCTCTCTCGACTTAGTCCCTCAAGAAGCCCGCCTAAAGAGATCCGTTGTCGGGACAAGTCACTTACCTATTTTAACTTACGTAATGAACTATTACTCAAACTACCAAAATAATCAAAGCAAAACAAAACAAAACAAAATCAAACAGTCAGTTCTTACAAACACATACACACAGTGAAGTATCCCCCACCCCATACGTAAAAGGTAAACATGTCCTCATGGCTTAAAAATTTAAAGAATAGTGAGGAAGGAACTTCCCTGAGAGATCACTCCTGATCGAAGATAATATCTGGGTTCACACTGCAAGCCCGACCCAAAGCTCTCAGCCATCCTAAGAATTTCTACTCCGACTTCACCTACTGGTCAACCACCACATCTACACGGGCACCCAAATTAGTGACTAAGGTACACAACCCAGCCATCTCCTGCTCCAAATCTGTCATGCTGGTGCTCCGGCGTGGTTGTGATAGGCTTACCTCTTCAACTCTCAGAGGTGAGGGGACCTCTCAGCTGCTTCAGCATCATCGTCATCATCATCTGAGTCGTCAACATTCACCACCAGCTCTCTTCCAATTCCAATTTTTCTTGCCAGAAACGGGGCTTTTAGGGGCAATTTCCCATCAACTCGAAGGTCTTCATGGACTCTAGCAAGATGGCACAACCTGGTGATTAGCAAGGGGAAGTAGTGGCCTTTGATTAGCTTAGGTGATCTAATGAAAATCTCATCATGGATGAGCTGGGTGACATCGAAATCCTGGTGTGTCATAAGGCAGTACATAGCGGCTGCCGTCGCCCATTGACATCAATCATGTTGCTGGAGGGTAGCAAGCGGGTTTTGATAATAGTGAGCCAGCACTTTGCCTCCCAATTAAGGGACTATGAGTTTAGAGTGATCATTTGCTTTATCCATATAAACGACTTGTCAGGGATACAGATGACATCAAGAATTGGTGTCCAATAAATCTTCTGGTGGTGATGAGCTATATAAGCATCCATCTCACCCGTGAATGCTAGGAGGCAATACACCCGGTGGATGGCCTCGATGGACGCGTTTGCCCAGGTATTGCACACAGTAATAACCCCATTCTTATGTTCGAGAAAGTTTACATAAAACTCCCTTACTATTCAAACATCAGCCTCTTCCGGTAACTCAAAGAAGATGTCTAGCTGACACATCCTCAACTCATTAAAAGTATTCGAGAACTCCACCTCTAAGGCTGCCTGGTCAATATACACCTCATGTAGCAATTTCTTAGCCGCCTTTGCATTGTACATGTCCTCCACCAGTTTGGATACAAACCTAGTGTTGTCAAATTATGGCGTACTGGCTTGGCTTCTAGATCTCGACGAGCCTCCTTGTCCACTAGCGGAGGACCCGGTATTGCGTATCTTCCAAGATGAACTCATTTTACCTGTCAAATAAAGAAACACCTATTAGTGAGTGTGTGAAATGTGTGACTACAGGTGGTTACTCAGACTTCACCACAACCATGTCACATTAGCCCCTTATAACTCTATAGGCAATTCCCCAAAACACCTTGTAGACAAGACAAAATTCGCATACACATACCGTATAATGTGACATAAATTCCTCCCTAAATCAAAGATTCTACCACACTATCACACCCCACAACACTTCATTCAACACCCAAAAACATATACCTTTCCACCATATTAAACACACAGTCCCTTCACCAATCAATCTCAAAAATGGAATTCAAAAGAAAAACAAGAAGAAACTAACAAAAATTTGTCAACAATAACAACATAAAATACAAAAAATAAAAGAGAAGATGGGGAGGAATTACATACCTGGATGGGTGAAGGAGTGAAGATGGGGGAAGTGGGATGAGTGAAGAAGAAGAAGAAGAAGAAGAGAGGGATTTGGAGGGGAGTTAGGTTTTAGAGAGAGGGGGGGGGGGATTGAGAGTTAGAGAAATTGGGTTATGTGTTTTGGGGGATTGGCGGGGGTGGGGGGGAGGGTTTGTAATTGAACAAAATAGAATAAAACCGAAAAGAAATAAAAAAAAATTACTTACTTGATGTCGAACCGCCGCGGTCACGGTGGATCATAAACTTGAGTCAGTGTGCTAAGTGTTCACAATGATTCTACTGCGGTTCCACTGCAGTCGCAATGTACTGCCTAGTTCCAAGGCAGAATCCTTGCCTCTCACAGCAGTCTTACCGTTGTCGCGCTGCAATCACGATGCTGATGCTATTTTTTTTATAGGAAGTTACACAAGAACACTAACAACACATTCATGGGTTGCCTCCCACACAACTCCTGATTTAACTTCGTGGCACGACACATACAATCACATTTAAGGTTCGCTTGACCTCTAAGGTTCCATCAGGTGGATCTCAAACACTTCCTTTGGCTCTTTCATGCATATGTATAACTTTAATCTCTTCCCATTGACTCTAAATGTGTGAGTGTCTTTTTCCAAGGCAATCTCCACAGCTCGTGAATGGAAGACTTCGACCACTCAAAATGGACCAGACCATCGTGACTTAAGCTTACCAGGGATCAACCATAATCTTGAGTTATAGAGAAATACTATGTCCCCGGGTTTGAAATGTCACGCAACAATGTTCTGGTCGTACAACCTCTTCCTTCTCTCCTTTTGTGCAACCTTGTTCTATCAAAAGCAAGATGTATGAACTCGTCGAGCTCATGTAATTCAGCGATTCTTGTTGTGCCTGCAGCTTTAATATCTAGGTTCAACTGTCTCAGTGCCCAGCAGGCTTTATGTTCAAGTTCCACTGGCAAGTGACAAGCATTCCAAAACACCAACTTATATGGTGACATACCAATTGGTGTTTTAAAAGCAGTTTTATATGCCCAGAGTGCATCATCTAGATTTTTCGCCCAATGAGTTTTTGTGACGTTCACAGTCTTGGTTAGTACACTCTTTATCTCTCAGTTGGACACTTCAACCGACCCACTAGTCTGGGGATGAAATGGGGTATCCACCTTGTGGTGTACATCATATTTTGCTAGCAACTTCTCGAAAGCTCTATTATAGAAGTGGGTGCCTCTGTCACTGATAATCACTCTTGGTGTCCCAAAGCGGGTGAATATGTTCTTCTTCAAAAATCCTACCACCACTCTTGCATCATTAGTGGGAATCACTACAGCTTCTACCCATTAAGACACGGATCCACAGCAACTAGTATGTACTTATTGCCAAAAGAGCTGACGAAGGGACACATGACGTCAATCCCCCAGACATCAAACACTTCCACCTTTTGAATCGAGTTCATGGGCATCTCATGGCGACAAGAAATGTTCCCGGTCTACTAACATTCATTGCAGCTCTTCACCCATTGGTGCGCATCTTTAAACATTGTTGGCCAAAAGAAACCATCCTCTAGAACTTTCGTTGTTGTCCTGACTCCTCCAAAATGCCCTCCATGCGCTGATGCATGACATGTCTGCAAAATAGAAGATTGTTCTATCTCGGAGACGCACCTCCGGATAATATTGTCATCACATATTCGAAACAGGTAAGTTTCATCCCAATAATACATGCGACAGTCATGATAAAACATTTTCTTTTGTACAAATGAAAGGTCATAGGGAACTATACCACTAGCTAGGTAATTTGCATAATCTGCATACCATGGCACTTCGTCAAGACTAGTAGTGAGCAACGGCTCATCAAGAAAGGTTTCCAAAATATCATCAACCTCAACCGAGTTTTTAGCTCTATCAAGTCGTGATAGATGATCAGCGACTTGGTTTTCTGTGCTCTTACAGTCAACAATTTTGAGGTCGAATTCTTGTAGTAGCAACACCCAATGAATCAAGTGCAACTTAGACTCTTTCTCAATCAAATACCTGAGAGCTGCATGATCAGTGTATACAAGTACCTTAGAGCCAATCAGGTAGGATATAAACTTGTTGAAAGCAAACACCACAGCCAACATCTCTTTCTCACTCACAATGTAGTTCATCTGGGCTCCACACAACGTTATACTAGCATAGTAGATTGAATGCATTAGATTGTCTTTCCGCTGTCCTGGCATTGCCCCCACTGCATAATCACTAGCATCACACATGAGTTCGAAAAGTTGCTCCTAGTCGGGGGAAACAATAATGGGGGCTGTGACTAGCCTCTTCTTCATCTCCTCGAATGCTACCCTGCAATCATCAAAAAACAAAAAGGGGTTTTCTTTTTCTAACAACTTACATAGAGGGTTGGCAATTTTTGAGAAGTTTTTACGTATCTCCGGTAGAAACCGGCATACCCAAAGAAGCTCCTGATTTCCTTGACTGAAGTTAGAGGGGCATCTTTGATATTATATCCACTTTAGCATGATCCACCTCAATTCTACTGCCTGACAACTGGTTCTCCAAGACTATGCCCTCTTGTACCATGAAATGGCACTTCTCCGAATTGAGAACCATGTTAGTCACGATACACCATTTCAGCACACGAGTCAAATTTATAAGGCACTCATCAGACGAGTTTCCCACCACTGAGAAATCATCCATGAACAACTCCATTATGTCCTCTACAATGTCAGTGAATATGGCCATTATGCACTTTTGGAATGTGGCGGGTGCATTGCATAGGCAAAAGGGCATCCTCCAAAAGGCATAGATTCTATAAAGGCAAGTGAAGGAGGTTTTCTCTCTGTCCTCTGGTGCAATGGATATTTGATTGCACCCCGAGTAAACACCCAGAAAATGGAAATGACCTCCCTGCCAATCTATCTAACATCTGATCAATGAAGGGAAGTGGGAAGTGGTCTTTATGGGTGGCTGGATTTAACTTTTTATAATCTATGCAAATTTTACAGCCCGTGACGGTTCTCATAGAGGTCAATTTATAGTTATCATTTTTAACTGCAGTCAAGACACCTTTTTTGGTACATATTGAACCGAGCTAACCCAGCTGCTGTCGGTGATTGAGAAATGATTCCCGCACCTAACCGCTTTATCACTTCTTTCTTCATCACTTCCTTCATGTTGCAGTTCAGCTTTCTTTGGTGTTCCCTAGAAAGTTTGTGTCCCTCTTCCAGCAGAATTTTATGCATAGAGTAGGCGGGGTTTATCCCCTTTATGTCTGCCACGGTCCACCCAATGGCAGTCTTACATTCCTTGAGTACCTGCAAGAGTTGTTCTGCATGCACATCTAACAAACTAGATAAGATAATAACAAGTAATGTGGAGTCAGGTCCAAGGAACTCATACCAGAGTGGGAAGGCAGTGGCTTCAACTCCAGTTTTGGTAGTTCTTCGATGGATGGCTTGGCTAGAGGAGTTTCTCTATTTTACAATTGTAAGGGCTCAAATTCAATTGTTCTAACCCAGAACCCTCTACCCTCTAATGCCAACTCCCATTCTGCCAATTCTTCTCCATTTACCTCATCCAAATTCATCAAACATGCAACAAGGGGGTCCTCAATAGTCAACATCTCATCATCAGTCTCTACTATTACATCCACGGCAGTAATAAAAGAGCAATTGGTGAATTCACTTGGTCGCCTTATAGATTTCAACACATTGAATGATATCTCTTTCTCGTTCAATCTCATCTTGAGCTCCCTAGTCTCATAATCAATGAGAGCTCTCCTAGTGGCTAAAACAGCCTTCCCAAAATTATGGGAATCTCTTCATCCACTTTGTAGTCTAAGATCACAAAATCTACAGGGAACATAAATTTCCCTATCTGAATCAGCACATCATCCAGGATACCATAGGGTCTTTTTACAGTCCTGTCAGCTAGTTGCAACAACATAGAGGTGGGTCTAGCTTTTCCAATTCCCAACCTCGTATAAATTGCTAGGGGCATAAGATTTATGCTGGCCCCTAGATCACAAAGTGCCTTAGTTAAAGCAAAATTACCAATAGTGCATGTAATTGTAAAGCTCCCTATGTCAGATAGCTTCTCAGCAATTGGTCTAGTCACCATTGCACTACAGCTCTAAGTAAGATTAACTTGGTGTCACGCCCTAAAATCGTGGGACGCGACTGGCGCTCAGTCGAATAAACCCGACTGCGCAAGCTTGTTAGAATTCATTTTACCCAACCTAGTTCATGAATAAGGAGGGAATGTTATCCCATTTAATCAAAGCACTAAACAATCTTCCACTAGCAACATTCATTTCATTACTGTTAATGACTTCATTTATAGTTTCAAAATATCACAAGTGACAAGTTTAATGTATAACATGCTTGTTAAATGTTAACATTTCTGGTCTTGAAGCCCAACATTAACCACCACCCACAAACAGTCTACGGAGCCTCTAAGTACAATAAACGAGAAATAGAGAAATACCAGCAACAAGGCTCCGGATACACCTCAAAACATGATAAGAAGTGAACAAAAGATATATGACACGACCCCGGGATAGAGTGGGGCTCACTAAGTCTGTTGGGAAGAGAATACTTCTATCACTAGCTGATGCCTCTCGCTGTAGAACAACATATATCATAAAACGATACAACGCCCCAACAAAAAGGACATTAATGCCGTCGAATAGCACAAGTATGTGAAGCTAAATCCTCTTTCAAAATAGAATAACCATACAAGCAAAGAAAAAGACAAAACAGTTAGCCAAAGTCAACAGCAAACTTTCATCCAACTTTAAACACGTAAATCTTCTAATTTATGCAAATAATATATATAATTTTTGGTTGGGAGATCACTAGCACCAATACAAGTTATACCACAATCTTTGTTAGCATGGAGTCCCATCAGAACCCGATCTGTTAGGTCCTCCCTTTTGGAGACATGTACCTAACAACAAATCTCCAGTTTTTGAATTTCCAATTTTTATGATTCCCAGCACAATACCACCATGTGTGCAGCATGGCATCCGATCATGGCCTGGTTGGCTAAGTTTCCTTCCCACGTATTCTGTATAGGATGGATTTTTATTTTCCAATTCATATGTATTAGTTTCATCCCACTTTGGGTGAAAAATTAGAATTTCACTGATATTTTAGTTTCATCCCAAGTCACACTCCACCCCTATATCAGCACGTATAGCTTCAGGTGTGGGCCTTATGTCCCCCCCCCCCCTTCCTCGGTATTGCTAATGATACTCCCAAAAACATTTTTGATTTGATTTAATATTGCGCATAATTGTGGCATAAATACAAGTATACAAATATAGAATCAATGTACCATACTTACCTCAATACCTTTTATATTTTATCGTTTTTATTAATGTTCTCAATCTTTCTCGATAATAGTGTCTCTTTGGCCCTTTGGCCTTTCACAAGGTTTATCGTTCTCATGGCACGAAGGTCGCATATGTTTCTCCATATTTTCATCTCCTTTATTTCTAAGGACTGCTAACCAATGTCAATGTACCAAATAATCCAAAAATTATATATATTCGAATTCAATAATGATAGAATCATCAGGAACAAAGGATTATTCCAAAAGAGGGACATGTCAACCAATAATTGAAATACACATTGAAATTATAAGCAAGCAATCACCTTCGTTACCCTTGAATTACCCCTTTTTCCATCACGACGAATGCACAATTTCAACATCGGAATGTGTAAGGACCAGTATTACATTTAATGTATCTACAAGGCAAAGAATTATCTAAAACAACCATTTATGGGCATAGTTAGGGTACTAGGCCATTCGGCCATTTTAATTTTGGAAGTTAGTTCAAAAGGGTTGAGACTTATTTAAATTTGCTTCACATTTTCTTATTCGATTTATTCCCAAACATCGTTAGAGTTTATCAACAAATAGGCACATTTAATCAAGGCATTTGGTTCATATAAGAGCCACTAAGAGTGTTTAACAGATCGTATTCTTCTTGCCCAATTAGTATACTATCCTTCATTTAAAATGTGACTCAATACTATACCAATTCAGTTGACAAACATCACTTAAACTTTCAAAATATTATGGAATTCACTTCCGAGAGAGAAACTTTAGCCTACATACCTCAATTGAACTTCTCTTAAGTCCTACTATAATCCGAGACTCTTAGCAACGTCAATCTATTAGGAGCATGACAAATTAAACCACAAATTACAGAGGTGATCATAATTCTATCTCACTTGAGCATATTCTCAAACACTAAGTGTGCGTTATGCTTTGAAAACCATTTTGTGAAAGATCCTACCATCCCTCATCCCATCAATAGCTCAAGACCTAACCAAACACTTTTAAGAACTCTTGCATGCAAGATATCCACTTCCCTCCTCATCAATTACCCTTCTCATGGTCTACCCTAGTTATATCTAGTAATCAAGAGCTTGGTTTATAGAACCTTACCTTTTCTGAAGAAGTCCTAGGTGCCTTTCTTGGCAAATCTTTAAAGCTTAAGCAAGCTTTTTTGATAAATGTTGAGGAACAAACCCTTCTCCTTCTAGGACCATATCTCTCTCTCTAAATTCATTAGAAAATATGCCTAAAATAAAGGGCGGTGTGTAATTCGTCGACATGGGGTCGGTAAGAAAATTAGAAACTTAGTGCCCCAAAATAAATCTGCGATCGCAAATAATGGACATGCAGTTTGCAAAATGGATAGAAAATGGTCCCAAAAACTGGATACACTAACTAGGTTTGCAATAGAAATGCGGCTGCATTCATGTTCTGCGGTCACAAAATGCACCGCAAAACTGCCCTTCACAAAATTCCAAAGCAATTATGGGATGACTATACGGTCTGAATTTTGGTTATGTGATTGCATAATTCACCGCATGTTTGACTTCAATTTGGCCGACATGCTGACTCACTCTACGGTAGAAATACGGTCTGCATACTTGATATGTGACCGTACTATTGACCATAAAATTGCACTTCTTTGGAAAACATAATTTCTTGACTTTTTTAATGCATAGTTTAGTCCAAAAGGGTCTAAACTACAACAATCTTTATTACTAATCTCTTACACATATTCCTAACTTGGCACTACGAGATCTCGGGTTTTGAGCAAAAATATTCACGTGGCCTTACATCTGTCCAAGTCTTGGAAATCAAATTTTCGGGACATCAAGTCCTTCATCATTTTCGCATACTCAAGCATCTCTTTCAAAGAGTCAATCAAGAATATTTACCTGTCTTTGTTTCAACATCTCAAAGAATTTATTGTATTGCTCCTCTTTTTGGTGCTTAGCCAGCCTACGAGGGAATGGTGCAAGATGTCTTTTCTTCCCAATGATTTTGGATTACTCTTTATCAGATGCCACCTCAACTACTAGTTCTCGGGCTGTCTCAGTTCTTTCTCAGTCTCAATCTAAATGTTATGGTCTTCCTAGGCAGGCTAGACTGTCACCTCTGTCAACTTCATTGACTCATCTAGCTCAATAGACACTGGTATGATTGTATCGGCCTATCTGGTTTCTCGATCCCTCTCTTGCTCTACATCTAAATCTCTGCCATTTTTTATACTCAATGCCATTAGCTGCTTCAGGGCTTGATGTTTTGGGTTTTTTTTGAGTGTCTGCTGGTAATGTCCTATGAGGACGATTGTCTAGAGCCATCAAAATTTAGCCCGTCTGCACTTCAATATTCTTGATAGCTGAATCATGTGCATCTACTCTCTCACTAATTTTTTTCAGTAGACCCAATAACCTACTACATCGTTGCCTCAAGTCTAGCAAACCCAACTTCCTACCCTCTACAATGGTACAGCTGAGAAGGGTGATACCCTTACTACAGATTTTGATTGTTATATCCATGTGGCCTAGGGTAAGGTGCCATATTGTTAGGAGGTCTCATACCTCCAATGTTCCCATTGTTGAACTGTGGCTAGCTTGGCCTTTACTGTTGATTTTGCTTGCCCAATTCTGACCACCCTGTCTCTGGCCTCCATAATTAGACACATAGTTCATGTCCTCTAGGTAGTGATGATGATCATGTTCTGCATTCCACTGGTTCCCAATTAGCTGACTAACACAAGATGATCACAAAGCTCCCAATTGTAGTATCTACGATTTGTACCTGCTGTTTCTGCCGTGACTCTTCCACCTTTTTAGCGTGTATACTCATCTATGTAAATAAGGTGGGCATATTTACAACCATAGAGTTGGATGGATCTAAGGTCACTGATGCACCACTGGAGTGATAGGTGCATTCCTGGTTGTCCATCCCCAATTATGTGTCATCTTATCAGGCTGACTCTGCCTTCTCTCCATGTTTTTCTCAAAAATGTTCCATCAGCTGAAGCATCAACGATGTTCTTTACGCTATCTGGCAATTCCATGTAAAATCGCTGCCCCAACATCAGATCTAGAATACCACGGTGTGGACACATAACCAACATCGCTTTGAAGCATTCCCATGTTTCATGTAGTGTCTCCATTGGTCTATGTTTAAAACTTAAAATTTCATCAATTTGTTGAGCAGTCTTGTTGGGTGGGTGGAACTTGTTATGGAATTTCTTGAAAAACTGCTCCCAAGTTATGGAATTTATGGGGAGTGAGTTTAGCCACGTCTGGGCTGCTCCTATCACCGGGAAAGGAGGTGATAGCAGCTTGACTGCTTCCGGAGTTACATTGGGCTGCTTTTGGGTTTTGCAAATAGACAGGAAATTCTTCATGTGTTGTTGAGGACCTTCGAGTTATGACCCCAAAAAAAGTCCCTTTTTTGCAATAAGTGCAGCATGTTATTCGTGATTTGAAATAATTTAGCTTGTATCTGCGGGACTACAATCGTTGTGGATAGATTTTCAACTAGGGGTTGTGGCCAGTCATAGAGAGCAGCCGCTTGCACAAGAGATGCTACTGGCGCTATTGGTACAGCTGGGTTTTCTTCATGATCACCATGTGTGTTTCTAATTGTTCAGTTGTGTTTTGCTGGTTGTTTTTCCGGTTGGCCTGATTCAAGGACTTGAAAACTCTCTCGGGGTCTGGTAATGCTTCAAATACTTCACCAGTTCTCTAAGAGTTTCTAGGCATACACCAGTACAACCAAGTCAACAGTTGTTAAAATTTCAATGTAAAGATTGGGTTTAGAGAAAACTGACTGTGAGCTTGTGATTTTTGCCTCGTTTAATTACTCCTATAAAATTCATTAGAATTAGGATTTTTCTTTTATTATTTGAATTTTAGGGAATTAATTGCATGACATTGTGTTTGTTCGCATTTTTTATGTGCAGTTTTAGTTGGCATAATTCATAAAAAAAATACAAAAATGGCATATTTGCATTTAGAATTCGGTTATATATTTTTTTTATTAGTTAATTAACATTACAAAAATAAGATAAAATAACAAAATAGTCATTTTTACATTTTTTGATTCGCTTTATTTTTAAATTAGGATTTAGTTAGTTTTAGGAAAATTAATTAGTTTGACTTTAATTTACTTAAAGTCTTCGTTATTTTTAATTTTCATTTTTCTTTCTTTTAACAACAACAAAAATAAAAAAGAAATGAAAATGAGTTGAATTTAAATAAAAAGAAAGAGAAAAAGAGAATAACAAAAAGATTTGAAGTTAAAAAAAAAAGAGTGCAAAATCAGGTTGGCAAATTCGGGCCCATTCTTGATCCAGCCCTGATGAATTACCCTTAAACCCACCCCATTTATGCCAAACTTGTTTCTCGAACCCGGCCTGTCCCCTTCCCCATCCAAACGAAGTCGTTTTGGTCTAGTTCAATCAGAGCCGTCTAGGTTCTCTTATCAGACGGTTGTCAACTTGGTTGAGTTTGATATAAATATCTCCTAATGCTATCCTACCCCTCTTAGACACCCTTACCCTCTCATCTTCTTCATCTCTTCAGAGACCAACCCTAAGCCCACCATCCACCACCCTAAAATCACTGCCGAAAATCGCGTCACAGCGGCAGTTGGCCACAAAATGATGCAAAATTTACACCGTAAGACCCACTCAGCCTCCCCTTCAACCCCTACTGTCAGCTACCATCGAATCCCCCTTAAACTTGTTGAATATCGAGTTGAAGTCACAGCTGCTCCGCCGCCCACAGCGCCGCTGCCTCCAAGTCACCCCAAAACAACACCATTGGTCCCCCCTAAACACCCTCATCACGAACCCACTACTTATTTTCTCCAAATCATGGAAAAATTCCGCGAATGTTGAATCAAAATTAGGGCCAAAACGTAATCACCACCGAACCACCCCAAAATTGTCCAAACCATCACCCTGTAACTCTCACCACCATCCCTCTCCATTAATCCGTGGTTGTTTGTTCACAAAGAGCCCAAAAATTAGACGGGTTCTAGGGTTCGAATCTCAAATCCCGATGCATGCCTTCATTAAGATAAGTTTTTCTTATTTTAATTTAATTTCTTGCTCCTTCATCTTGGTGATATATGCATGTTAGTGTTCCTTTCCTCTCTATTTGCGTGTGTCTGTCGTTTCACTTCTTGCATGTGTTTGTTAATGGTGCATGATTCCTTTGCTAGGTTTCATTTAGAATTTTTGGGGGTAGGTTTACTTAGATTCTTGTTTATCTGTTTAATTTCAGCTTTAAAATTATTATTGATTATTTGCTATAGTTCAATTCGAATTGCTTTCTTGTTTGGTTTACTATTTCATTGGTTCAATAATGCAGTTAGTCATGGGATAAATATTATGTGGTTAATTCAATTTAAAAAAGCATAGTTTAATTTTGTTGTTATTCTTAGTTCAATTTTAGGTTTTCTTTTAGCATAGTTGGAGGTTTTTAGATATAGCTGTTTAATCCAAATGTGTTTTTCTTAACTATGGTAAAATTGTGACCAAGGTAGAAGGGTTTAATTTCGTCAGTTAATTTTGGGAATTTCAAGGGTAATTTGGGTAATTTAAGTGGGGAATCTTTTCATAGCTAAAATGGAAGATTCTAGCAGGTATCACTAGGCAATTTTAGGCTTTTAAGTAGTTTAACTTGGCTAGTAAGTCGGGGATTGAAGGGGTAAGTAGCAAAGTCAAAATTGGAAAAGGTTTAAAAGGGAAAAATTAACGTATGATCAGCTGCCCTAGTAGCTGCCTATAAAGGGATAGCTAAGAGAAATTAATTTGGAGATTTGAAGATTTGAAGATTTGAGGGGAGATAAAAACCAACTAAAAACCTCCAGTAAAACACGGTTCCATTAATTTTCTCTGAAACTCTTGAAGATTTTGATTTCTGAAACAATCTTTAGGAAATCGGAGGTTTGAAATGACTTAGACTGGTTGGTTTCAAGTGTTTGGGTTCAAATTTTTGGCTGCATTTGGCTATTGGGTATCATTCGATCTTCCTGTTGGTTTTGAATGTGATTATAAACTGGGTTTCCTTGGTATTTTGGGTTAATTTCTATTGTTGTTGTTGAATACTATTGGTTAATTACTGCTAGTGCTGATTCTACCTTCTTTTTCATTTTGTCTTTCTTTTCCAGGTACATACCATGTAGATCTCGAGCTTTTTGAAATAAAGTAAAGTGCATCACATTTTACACTTTTACCTGTCATATTGTATTTTTTTAATTTTAGGTCTCCATTGAACTCTCATTTGTAACTAAATTGGATTGTGTAGGGTTATTAAACTGATTAAATTTTTCATTCCTGATTGTATAAGTGTCATGTTTAGTAACATTTGATTCAATTCAGTTGAGTTCGATTTTTAATTTCCCATGTGATTAACTTGAAAGCAAATATAAAATGAGCAAGTTTGGTCATAATTCATATGAAATATATAGGTGTATTAATTTGAGTGCCGGGTTTAAGCTTAAGTTTTCAGCTTATTGATTTGAAATGGGAAAGTAACACTTCAATACAGTAGGATTTCTAAATTTGACGTTGAATATTTTAGTTCTTCCATTAAAATTCAAAAATTTATTGTACTAATCCTTTGGATTGGCATGAAAATTGAGTTAAAAAAGCAGACGTTAATAAACTTTTGAAGGCTTCAAGGGAAATTTGAATTCATATAAGAATTCGCTATGGTTGAATCACTGCCTTCATCAATTTGGAACATGAAAATAAATTAGTTTTGGAGATTATGGTCTCGTCGTTGTTAGCTAAAATATTGGAGTAGTGAGAGAGATTAATGGACTAATAGGAAGATTGACTTGGTAGAATTAGTTATCTTAATTAGGTTGGGGATTCTGCTCAAGCATAAGATGTATATAAGACATAAGGTTTGCAGTAGAAATTTACTTGTATGCCTGAATTTTTACTTGACATCATTGGTTTAATTTGGCAATGCAAGTTTGGGCCTTTCGGTTAAGTAGCAAGTTCGAATTAAAAGATTTTTCATTAATGGAGGTTCTTTTGTTCGAGTTTGGACTTGAACTCGAATCCCAAATTTGTTTGAATACTTTTAGTAGTAGTTGATTTACATATTAATTAACTTGAACTCCTAGAACAATGGTTAGCACAGAACGGTAGTATCTTTAGGTTGGCCTTTTAAAAAAAATAAAATGAGGTGTACCGCGCAAAATAAAATCTCAAATTGAGTAGCCCTCTTTAAAAACATATATAAAAGAACTTAGAATTCGGGACGCGCCGTTTGGCAAATTTTCATGGCCTCCCTCAAAGTTAATAACACGTTACTCACATTAGGCGCGTTCTTTAATAATTTTACCTTCTTAAATTCTGGTGTGCATTTCATGCGACCCAAATATGAATCCCAAAATGTTGAATAAAATGCGTCAAGAGTCCGTGTGCATTTCATGTAACATAATCCAAAAAAAATAATTTAAACGACGTTCAATTTCCTAAAATTATTAATTAAATATGGTAAATACTTTAAAATTACACTATAGGATAACATGTATTAAAAATAAAATTTTAGCCAAATATAATAGTTGAGCGACCGTGCTAGAACCACGGAAAAACTCCCTTTATCTATTGTCCTTAAATTAAAAAAACTCCCTTTATCTACGCCCTTTGCGAGGTGTAGTGTCCAAAAGGAGGTATGAAAGCTTTAGCGACTCTTCTGGGGAATATTGAACACAGAATCTCTGGTTCAGGGTTCAAACATTTAAGCTTAGAATAACTGTTATATTTGGATTTTCTGATTTTCCTACATGTTCCATGCTATATGTGCTAAATGCTTTACCGCTTTTATATTTGTTGAACTGTATATATAAAATACTGTGAAACCCTTCCTCTCTCTGAGTCTTCTAAATCATGAAGAAGGGTGGACTTCGTGTGACTTCTCTTCTGTTTAGATCTTATCCCAATTTAGAACGAGGTTCGTCCATGCTGCTAAGCCGACAGAGCTTCTGTATCCCCGATACGCTGCCCCCCCTCGACTCAAGTTGTCTGCTCAGGTAAGCCAGATCTAGAAAAATAAACCCAGGGCTTAAACCTAGTATAAAAATTCCTCATGTCGGATCCCTAGTATGAATGTTTGTTTGCATTATGTGCATTTGACTTAGGGGAATCAACATAGGGGTTGGGTCCGTCTAGGACAGGTGCACCCCAAATAATGGAACATTCTGATGCATTTTGCGTGCTACATGTGCATTTATTCCGGATTTTACATGCTGACCGGCTTATGTATATTAGGAAAGGGTTGAGAGAAGGGAAGAGTTTGTTTGCCAAAGAAAAAAAATAAAAAATTTATTCTTTTCAAAAGTAGTTTGTTCAATCTGTCGATGACTTTTTTTTGTTTTGTTCTGTTTATTAGCCTATAAATTGAAAATTGAAGGAATGAGTTGTTTTAAAAAAATTATATTTGAAGGATGAAGTGTGATAATAAAACGATATTTTTGTTATATCTTTATTAAAAAGGGGGAAAATATATGAAGATTTTGCGCTTTTTCATCATTTTTCGAAAATAAAATAAATGAAAAAGAAAATCCAAAAGAGTTTACAAGTTTCAAAAAAACCCAAAAAAATGTTTTCTCTAAAAAATTAGTTGTTTTTCTTGCCCATATCCAATTTGCCCGAACTAGGCCAGTTTGATTCTCACCGGATGTGAGATATGTAGGCAACCCCTATCAGGTCCAACTTCCCTTTTGCAAAAAATAGGTAAAAATGATAACAAAATGTTTATTTTAGCTATAAATAAGTCAGGTGATTCCATTCTTATCAAAATAATCTGAATGACTAAAAGGGCACCGGAAGGTTGTTTTTGCAAGAACATCCAACTTGAGTCATTTTCAACAGTTAACGGACATAGCCTTAAAGTCTTCTCTCCCGAGGTGCTAAAAGGCCGTATCTGCGAAAACGAAGTCTAACCCTTAAAATAAAAATTGAGGAAAAAAGAAGAAAAGAAAGAAATGATGTTAATTTTCTTCTTTCAACCAGTCTTTAAATCACTTTAATAAATGTGCAGGATGAGTACAAATGAAATTGAACCGTTCACTTTAATAAATGTGCAGGATGAGCACAAATGAAATTGAACCGTTCATTGTCCTTAATGAGATCCTCTTGAAGATCCATACATGGTGGGATGATCTAGGGTCGGGCAACGAAGAAGTGGAAAAGGTTCTAGGAGGCCTCGTTGGTTTATTAAAAGTCAAGCCAAGGTTGGACATAGTTGAGGCTTTGATACCTTTCTGGGACACTACTTTCTATGTATTCTGTTTTTCTGACATTGAGCTCACACCTACACTGGAGGAAGTTGCGGGTTATGCAGGGCACAATGGAAATCTTAGAAGCAGGTATTCGCTAGCATTGAGACCAGTAACTCCCCACAGGTTCCTAGACTTGCTATGTATTCATCAGGATGTTTGGGATGGAAAAATATCGGAAGGGTATTGCACATTTCATTTCTTGTATCATCGATATGGCAACCCCCGAGTTTTTGAGGAGCCAAACACTGGGCTCACACATGCCGGAAACAGGGAAAAGTGGGAGGAAAGGCCGGCTTTGGTCTTCATGATACCTTTCTTAAGATTTGTAGTCTGTCCCCAAAAAATGGTCACATAGAAAACGGCCTTGTAGGGAATGCTAGATGTGGTAATCAAAAAAGCCAACAGCACGGTGGTGCCGTTAATCGTGTCTGAAATCTGTCGGGCCTTGACTATATGCCGAGAAGGTGGAAAGTTCTTTCCGGGTTGCAATCTGTTGCTACAGCTGTGGATGCAAGAGCACCTCTTCCACCGAACTGGGTACATGAACTACAGTTTGACCGGGTTGAGCTGTATTGAAAAATTTAAGACCGGGGTGACAGGTATTGAATTCCTTGAGGGAACTGAGGCTTGGCTATCATGTTTGAGATCCTTGATCACTGAGAAAATTGAGTGGGCTTTCGGATGGCTTCCCGCTACTGAGGCAGCATACATATCAGCTGAAGTACCTTATATTCTCTTAATGGGCATCCAGAGAATCCAACCATATGCTCCCTACAAGGATTTGCGCCAATTGGGAAGATTTCGAACCATCAATGGTGACGAAGATCTAAGCAAATAAGTCATCAAACTAGGCCCAAAGGTTGCATTTCCAGAACGAAAGATTCGCAAAATATGGAATGCATGTAGGTTTGTTTAGGCTAAGACCATACTACGAGATCGACCTAGAGGCGAAGTAGACCATAAATATATGATTTGGTTTGGAAAAAGATTCCACATCCCTGAGAGACCCGTAAAGAGGCCACATGTCCAACAATTCTTTGATGGAGCCCAGGCGCAATGGGATTGGGCAGCCAAACAAAATGAATATAGGACCAGGATAGGAGCACTGGAAAAGCAAGTGCGGGATCTTCAGTTTGAAAACTGCTTGCAAGCGCATCCAACGAAGGTGGTAAAAAAGAAATTGACTCAGGAAAATGAGAGCCTTAAGGCTCAGATCTGGCATATGAAAGTAGCAGCCAACAACCAAGAAAGGAGTCGGGCCGATGAAAGGTGGATAAGTGGACTGAAAAGGCAAATCTTTGAATGCCAGGAAGACCTGGAAAAATCCGAAAAGAATATGGCAAAAGTCCAGGCGCAGTGGGCAAGGAAAGCAGAAGAGAGGGCCTAATTTGTGCGACAAATGAAAAGAAACTATGAGGCGACCATTACCAATCTGAGAAGAAAAGTAACTACCCTTGAGGACGAGGCAATTAGACAAGCCAAAGATTTCAAAACTAATAGGGAACATTGCTATGGTTTGATGGCCCAAATGGCGAAGAAACTACATCAGTTACAAAATCAACATCTTTGTGACTCCCAAGTGTTGGAAGCCATGAGTGGTCAGATATGGCGGTTGCTTCAAGAAAAGGGCGAGATTAGAGAGAGGATCAAAGCTATTGCCGATTACATTACCACAAAGTGGCACGCATGCAAGGACATGACTCGTAGCACCTTTTTTGATGCAGTGATGATTTTTGTTTGACAAGTAATGGAAGGTCTCCACCACCTCCAAGGGGATTTAGTACATAGGCCTGTGGCGAGATCGAATGATGTCCCGCAGGCCCCAGGAGTATTAGAGGCTTTAATGTATTCGTGATTTTTCCAATTTAAGAGTTAGTAGTTTTCTTAATTTGAGTTGTAATAGGTTTTCAGGTCAGTTTTTTACATTTTCAGTCAAAGTCGGTTGTTTCCGGTTGAGTTAGAGTCCGTTAATGTCCTTGTAGTAGCTGTAATCAATTGCTTTACATTATGAAAATTTTAAAATCCAAAAATATTTCCTGTACTGATTTGTCAAAAGTTGTAATAAGATGTTTTACTTTATGAAAATGGAAAATTCCAAAAACAGTTATTTCATGTATTCATTTTCAAGAACTACGCTCAGTCTGATTCATGCGGGGTCATGATACATAGGCAATGTCCATAGGATTCGATCATAGCCAACAAAAATAAAAAAAAATGGAAAGAAAATAAGAAAGCAGTGGAAAAATAGAGGAGAGAATGGAAGAACAATAAAGGTTGAAGAAAGAAGAATGAAACACAAGAGAAAAAAAGACACGGGATAAGAGATAGGATGACGCAAGCAATCACGTATGTGCATCATAGAAACGAATAACTGCTTAGGTGCATTCATCCTCAAACATGTGGCCACCTATGTATTGAAACCTAACCATTAACCAATATTGGTGTTGTTTTTCCTATCCCTGACATGTGGTTAGTTCTTGCGGCATTCGAGCAACCCACTCCTTCAACACGCGATCTAAGAGAAAGCAGATCATGTCCAATCAGGAAACCGATGTCAGCATCATTGACCCCTCGAAAGAGTTAGAGGAATTGGATGTTAATTCCATAAAGGAGGAAATGTACAAACTGAACACCAAATGGCTGAGATGTACTAGGCATGGGTGAGAGGGCAGCCACCACCGACCTATCCTGCTAATCCGACCTTCATCCCACCACTAGCCCAAGCATATGACTATTCCACCACTGATCCACCCCCAAGTTTCCCCGTCTACCCACAGCACCAAGGTATGACCTCTCAAGCACCCCCAGCTCCACTACCCAAAGTTGTTCCTCACCCTCCTCTACAAATTGCTCCTATTTATGTGGCGCCTCCTCCCCCAGACTCCATATTTCATCAAGTGAGCCATTGGTTCAAGCTCACTACAATCAATACTACCCACCAGAACCCGCTTACAAAGACCATGAACCCTACTCCTATGCTCCCTATTTCAAAATCCCCATAGGGGTTGAAAAACCAATAAAAATCCCGAGCAAGAGGAGTTACTCAAGAAGATCAAAATTTAGAACAATCGTTATGAGATATGTGAGGGTTAGGTTGCAAGGTGAGTGTGGCGTTCAAAGACCATTGTCTATTCCCAGATGTGCAGTTTCGTCTAGGTTTTAAGATGCCTAAGTTTGACTTAAATGATGGACATGGCGATCCAGTCATGCATCTAAGGGGTTTTTGTAGCAAAATGAGAGGAGAAGGGGGAAAGATGAATTGCTAATGGCGTACTTCAGTAAAAGCTTAAGTGGGTCGGCATTGGAGTTGTACACCCGGCAGGATCATACTCGATAGTACACTTGGGATGACCTGGCACAAGAATTCGCCTGTCACTATTAGTATAATCTTGAAATTGTCCCCAATCGTCTATCTTTGACAAAGCTGGAAAAGAAAAACAACGAGAGCTTCAGAGAATACGATTTCCATTGGAGGGAACATGCATCAAGGGTCGACCCCCCAATGAATGAGAATGATATGGTAGACTATTTCTTGCAAGCTTTGGAGCCTACATATTTCGAGCATCTGGTGTCGGCACTGGGAAAATCTTTCAACGAGGTAGTTAAAATGGGAAGCATGGTCGAGGAAGGACTCAAGTCCAACAAGATCATGAGTTACTCTGCAATCAAAGCAACCACTCAGGCTATCCAGAGCGGGACTGGGGGAACATTTAGAAAGAAGAAGAAGGAAGAAGTAGCGACAGTTGAGCCGGGAACTTGGTTCAAGCCTCGGGCTCCATCTCATTATAGCCAACCCTGTCCTCACCATCAAACATACCCACACACTCCATATGGCCCACCACAATATTACTATCCACCGTTAGAACGTCGTTTCTCAGTCCATCATGCACAAGCACATACCCAAACTTCCGCCCACGCATAATGGCGTGCGATAGCTCCACAAAATAATTACCCAGCTCCACAAAATAACTACGCTCCAAGAGCCTACCAACAACCTCCCAGACCAGCTTTCTTGGCCAAGAAAGTCCTAAACACTGAAAGAGTGCAGAAGAAGAAACATTTCACGCTATTGGGAGAGTCGTATACCAGCTTGTTCCACTGATTGAGGCAGCTAGACCTGTGGAGGCCAATCGAAGCAAGATTGCCAAACCCTCTCCCGAGAAATCTAGATTATTCTGTCAGTTGTGAATACTTTTCCGGTGCGCCAGGTCATGATAGCGAAAAGTGTTGGAATCTGAAGAAAACTATCCAGGAACTTATTAACACCCATTGGATTGAAGTGCAAGCTCCGGAAGCACCCTATATTAACCAAAACCCGTTGCCTTCCCATCATGAGACCAACATGATTGAGAGAGTGGACAAGGGAAGAGAGCCTAAAAAGCTCTCACAAACTGTAATGATGATCAAATCCAGTGAAGTCAAGCCAATTGAGAGTACGAGCAGTGAGAAGTCAGTGATTGAGATGAAGGAAATAGACAGCAAACTTGTTATGGTTCAAGGGAGGTCATCAAGCATGGTTGCACCAAAGCAGGAAAAGGCAAAAGTGATAGTTCACGGGGCAGTTAGGGAATCTGTCATAGTTGTGGAAGGTGCTAGCATAGGGCCTGTCATTGTAAAACCAGTAATCCAGCCACCCAATCATCAACAGCAAAGCCGTTCCTTGGAGATATGAACAAGTAATAGTGATTTACAAAGGGAAGGAAGTTAGAGAAAAGTTTTGTGAAGCCCAGGGCTTGACCCGGTCAGGGAGATAATTCGCCCCTGAGGAGTTGAGGAAGAGCAGGATCCCCAAGGATAACCCAGAATAGGTGAAGAAAGTTGTATCAGAAGAAGAGCCAGAAGAACTCTTGAAGAAAATAAAAATGCAGGACTACTCCATCATAGAGAAATTAAGGAAAACACCGACTCAAATCTCCTTGCTCTCCTTGCTAATTCATTTAGATGAACACCACGGGGAGTTGATGAAAATTTTGAATAAAGCCCGTGTTCCTGAAAAGATAATGGTGAATCACTTGGAGAAGATTGCAAGCAAGATATTCGAGGTAAGTTGGGTCACTTTCTCTGACGATGAGCTGCCCATGGAGGGCACTGAGCATAATCGGGCCCTTTACTTAACTTGAAGTGTGAAGTGCTGTGGTCACCCGTGTTCTAGTTGACAACGGGTCCAATGCTAATATTTTCCCGCTTTCCACATTATACAAGCTTAAGGTGGACGACGAAAGGATCCACAAAAATAACATTTGCGTTCGAGGGTTCGATGGCAGAGGCAAAGACTCAGTAAGGGATATAGTGTTGGAGCTGACAATAGGTGCCGGTAAGTTCAGCATGGAGTTTCAAGTACTGGACGTGGTAGTTTCTTATAACATGTTGCTAGGAAGACCCAGGATTTACGGAGCCAAAGCAGTGCCCTCTACCATGCACCAGATGGTAAAATTCGAATGGGATCGACAAGAAATAGTGGTGCATGGTGAAGACCATCTACATGCTAACATTGATGTTGTCCTGCCCTTCATTGAAGCATATGATTATTAAGGGCCCCTGGGTGTATCAAGTTAATGGCTCGGTAACAGTGGAAGGTCCCAGAAGGGAAGCATGTTCCAACACCAAGGTTAGCTACTGCACCGGTTATAGTAGCGGTTGAAATGCTAAAGAATGGGTTTGTTCCTGGAAAAGGTTAAGGGGCATCACTTTTAGGGTATCACTTAGCCGGTGCATCTTCCCACGAACCTTTAGACTTTTGGTTTGGGGTTCAAGCCCACAAGTGCAGATACCAAGAGAGCCAAAAAGATGAGAAAAAAAGCATGGGCCCTTCCTAAGTCTGTACCTTGCCTCTGCAAATCATTTGTAAAAATTGATGCCAAGAAGTGTTTAACAACAGCGAGTGCCAATGTTGTGGTTACCTACGACAAAGAGTTACTTGAGAAGTTTGAAAGGTTGTTTGAAAATGTGAACATGGTGGAGGCCGAAGAAAGATCAAGTAAGATAGATGTGCAGTTTGTGGGACCCTGTGCAAGGGTCAATAACTGGGAGGCTACTTCTCTTCCCACTCGGAGGGAGTCTTCGTAGTCGGCTTTGATTTTTCTTTCAGTTTAACCTAGATTATCTCCAGGGTTGTAATTCAGATGTTATGTTCCATCCGTTTGGATGTATAAACCCAGTTACCTTTCCAATTTCAATGAAATGCAATTCCCTTGTCCTCAGTGCTAATAGATTTCCTTTTTCTTTGCTTTTCTTTTCTCCTTTGTACAGTTATTTTTATGTTGGATCACATGATCTAACATGCATAAGGACTCTTTGGCCCAATCTTAAAAATCGGTCTAATTCAAAAATAATAATTCAAGAAATAGAACATGAGGATGAATCATAGTGTGATGAGGAAGGAGCATGGGATGAAATTATTAAAGTGTTGAGCCATTTTGAGGAGAAACCCAAACCGAACCTGAGCGATACAAAGGCAGTCAATTTAGGGGACCCGGATAGCACTAGAGAAACCAAAATAAGTGTCCATCTGGAGCCACAACTTAGGAAAGATATAATTTAAGTGTTGCTTGAATACAAAGATGTCTTTGCATGGTCTTATGATGGTACGCCCGGATTGAGCACTGACGTGGTGGTTCAAAAATTGCCCATCAATCCAGCCTGACCTCCTATCAAACAAAATTTGAGGAAGTTTAAAACTAATGTGAGCGTGAAGTCAAAGAGGAAGTGACCAAGCAGTTTGAGGCAAAAGTTATCCGAGTCACACGATATCCTACCTGGTTAGCAAATATTGTGCCCGTGCGAAAGAAGGATGGTAAAACTAGGGTGTGTGTCGATTATTGTGACCTCAACAAAGCAAGCCCAAAAGAAAACTTCCCACTGCCAAACATCCACATACTAATTGATAACTGTGCAAAAAATGATATCAGGTCGTTCATGGATTGATACGCTGGTTACCATAGATCTTGATAGATGAGGAGGATGCGGAGAAAACAACATTTGTCACACCGTTGGGGACATATTGCTATAGGGTCATGCCCTTTGGTCTGAAGAACACTAGGGCAGCATATATGAGGGCAATGACAACCATCTTTCATGATATGATACATTAAGAGATTGAGGTCTTTGTGGATGACGTAATTGTGAAATCATGCAAGCAATCCGATCATGTCAGAGATCTGAGGAAATTCTTCCAAAGTCTCCGCAGGTATAATCTTAGACTCAACCCTACAAAATGCGCATTTGGGGTCCCCTTGGGGAAGTTGCTAGGGTATATAGTCAGCCGCCGAGGCATTGAACTGGATCCAACGAAGATCAAAGCCACACAAGAATTGCCCTCTCCGAGAAATAAGACAAAGGTGATAAGTTTTTTGCGGAGATTGAATTACATCAATCGATTCATTTCTAAGCTCACAACCACCTGCCAGCCCATCTTTAAGTTATTAAAAAGTATGCTATGGTGAAATGGACGAGAGAGTGCCAGGAGGCTTTTGATAAAATAAAGTAATATTTATCGAACCAACCGGTGTTGGTCCCGCCAGAACCAGGAAGGCCCTTGATCTTATATTTGACAGTCTTGGACAACTCCTTCAGATGCGTGTTGGGTCAGCACGATGTCACTAGGAGAAAAGACCAGTCCATGTACTACCTATGCAAGAAATTTACCGCCTATGGGGTTAAGTATACTCATCTTGAAAGGACATGTTGTGCCCTGACGTGGGTAGCCCATAAGATAAAACATTACATATCATCATATACCACTTATCTCATCTCACATCAGGACCCGTTGAAGTATATTTTTCAAAAGCCTATGCCTACGGGGAGGCTTGCAAAATGGAAAATCTTGCTCACTAAGTTCGACATTGTCTACGTGACAAGGACTGCCATGAAGGCACTGGCATTGGCTGACCATTTGGCCGAGAACCCGATAGATGAAAAATATGAACCTTTAAAGACAAACTTCCCAGATAAAGAAGTAATGCATATTGATGAAATGGAACAAGGCGAGAAGCCGGGATGGAAATTATTTTTCGATGTGGCCGCCAACATGTAAGAAGTTGGTATAGGAGCAGTGCTAATTTCTGAAGAAGGGCATCACTACCCAGTCACAGCTCAACTCTTCTTCTATTGCACCAACAACATGGCAGAATATGAGGCATGTATTTTGGGTTTGAGGTTAACGGCAGACATGGGTGTTAAGGAAATCTTAGTCTTGGGAGACTCGGACCTTCTAGCACACCAAATTCAAGGGGAGCGGGAAACAAGAGAATTAAAGCTCATACCATACTGACAATGCTTGCATGATCTTTGTCAATGATTCCGGTCAATAGAGTTTAGGCATATCCCCAAAATTCACAATGAGGTTGCTGACGCCTTGGCTACTCTAGTGTCAATGTTGCATCATCTAGATAAGGCTTATGTAGACCCAATACATATCCAGGTCCATGATCAACATGCTTACTGTAATATGGTGGAAGAAGAGTTTGACGGTGAACCTTGGTTCCACGACATCAAAGAATATATCAGGATAGCTGTGTATCCAATACAGGCCACAAGTGACCAGAAGTGAACAATCCGTCGTCTATCAAGCAGGTTTTTCCTCAGTGGAGGGGTGCTATACAAAAGAGCATCGTATCTTAGGTTGTTAAGGTATATAGATGTTGGGCAGGCTACAACCATCATGAATGAGGTGCATGCTGGAGTTTGCGGGCCACACATAAGCGAATATGTATTGGCAAAGAAGATCCTCTAGGCAGGATATTATTGGCTCACCATGGAGCGGGATTGTATCAGCTTCGTGCGCAAATGTTATCAATGTCAGGTGCATGGATATTTGATTCACGCCCTGCCATCCAAATTTCATACAATGCCTGCAACATGGCCTTTCGTTGCTTGGGGGGCGGATGTCATCGGAGCCATAGAGCTAGTAGCTTCTAATAAACGCAGGTTCATTCTGGTAGCTCTTGACTATTTCACCAAATGGGTTGAAGCTAAAACCTTCAAGGCAGTGACCAAGAATGTTGTGATTGACTTTGTACATGCAAATATCATTTGTCGGTTCAGAATCCCGAAGACCCTCATCACTAATAATGGAGAAAATATCAATAGTCATTTGGATAAAGAGGTATGTCAGCAGTTCAAGATTAAACATCATAATTCCACCCCATACCGCCCCAAGGCAAATAGAGTAGTTGAGGTAGCCAATAAGAACATAAAGAAGATACTTCAGAAATGGTAGAAGGGTCCAGGCAATGGCATGAGAAATTACCCTTTGCATTGCAAGGATATCGCACTACTGTCCACACTTCGGTAGGGGCAACCCCATATTTGTTGGTATATGGCACAGAAGTAGTAATCACGGCTGAAGTTGAAATCGTACCCCTTCGGATTGTGGCCGAATCAGGAATTGACGATGAAGAATGGATCAAAACCTGTTTGGAGCAATTGAGTTTGATTGATGAGAAAAGATTGGGAGCAGTATGTCATGGCCAGTTATATCAACAGAGAATGGCCAGAGCATATAACAAGAAATTGCGTCCTAGAAAATTTGAAGTGGGACAGTTAGTATTGAAACGCATCCTTCCTCACCAGGCAGAGGCAAAAGGTAGTTTTGCCCCAAACTACCAAGGACCGTTTGTCGTGCCAATAGTGCTATCCAACGGGGCATTGTATATAACAGATGTGGAAGGAAAATGTGTGAAAATGGCCATCAATTCATATGCAGTTAAAAGATACTATGTATGACCTTCTTTTGTTTTAATCATTGTCTATACTTGGTATGTTTGTTTATACTTGGCATATTTTAGAGATTGAAATGACGAAGACATTTTATACAGCTATCTAAACACTTTAATTACTTTCTTTTCATATCCCTCTTTCAAATCCGGTAATGAAAGTCAGAAACGCAACTGTGAGAAGACAGCGAAAGGAAAGGAAATAATGAAAAGAACGAAAAAAAGAAGAAAGAAAAGAGAGAAAAAGAAAAACAATAAAAAAAGAAAAAAAAAAGAAGAAGAGAAAAAAATAAGAAAGAAAGAAAACGAAAACAAAACAAAGAAAGAAAAGAAGAAAAGAAAGGCAGAAAGAGAAAAAAAAAGAGAACATGCAAACAACAACAAAAAGACAAGGAATCGGTAGGAACTACATTTGACCTGATTCCTTTCTAAAGGATACATAGGTAGCCTCACAGCTTAGTCATATCGAATAAAATCCAAAAGCCCCAAGCAAGAAACTGGGGCAGAAATTGTCTTTGTTATAATTAATTGGATTTCGAAAGTTCTAAATTCTAAACCCATAGGAGTTATTTTGAGCCTTTTATACCCCTTTCTTTCTAACCTTATTCAAAAGCCTACATTACTCTCCAAAGAAAGACCTTCTAATCAGTCTTTAAGAAATCTCGAGGCGAGCAAGAAGAGGTGACCATGCCCCGAGACAGCACTCTGGTTCAAGCAGGAAAATAATAAAAATGAAAAAGTCTTATTGTTGAAAACCCTCCCGAGCACTGTAAGGCGACTAGAGTTGAGAAAAATAAAAAGTGAGAGAGTCTTACTGGTGAAAACCCTCACGGGCACCATAAGGCGAAGGCGAGGCAAGGAGCAACAACGGAAAATGGCTATTGGTGGAAATCCGTTCAAGAACATCATAAGTCAAGCAAAGGTAGGGTTTGGTTAAAGGAATTGGGTTAAAAATGGTCACAACAACAAAGTAGGGTAACTGAAGGCCGATCATCAGTACAGACTGGGCAAATTAAGCCAAAGTGCATGTTATGATCATGAAAAACTAGTTGTTCCTCAGATAAGTTTCTTTCCTTTCCTCCTCAATAGTCGCTAATTTTAAAATTCTTTTACCCTAAAACAGTTCTGAGTCACTGCATTTCATTTTGTTTTGCAAAGTTATTTTGATTAAGCAAACATGAGAGAAATTTCAAAGCTTACTACCAGCTTCCAAAATGACAAAGCACATGCCATCCAAAAACGTAACAAAGGCAGCAAAGGTTGAAACAGCAAGGGGAGGTATTTATAAAAGCTTCAATCATAAAATTGACTCGACATGAAAGAGTTTGGCAAGTGAAGGATCTCAACACAAAGATAGGGAGGCAGAGTAAAGACATAAAGTCTCAAGAAGCGCAACACAAAGATGGGAAAGGCCATATAGTTTAGCCAAACATAGTAAACTCACTCGAGAGGCAAGAATTCTAGCAAGAGGGTCAAAAGTGCAACACAAAGGTGGGAGAGCAGAGTATAGCCACAAGGGTCAGAGGGTCAGCCGACCATTGTACATTGACTTGGTAATCTTAGGAAGAATGTAAGAATTCTGGCAAAAGGGCTAGGAGTTGAAATAAAACAACGGGGGAGCAAAGTAAAGCCATAAAGTTTGGGGGGTCAGCCAACCAACTCAGGAAACTCATCATCAACATGGAAAATTAAACACAACGGAACACGATAGTAGGGAGGCCTCTTCCGACAAGAATGCCGCAAGCTAACCACAACTTTTCAAACTAACAAATTTTCTTTGATTGACACAGGGCCAGAAAAAGTTTGGAAAATCCAAAGGGAGGCCATCCACAAGAGAAGACAAGCACGTGGCAGGTATGATCATAATCTCAGGGCCCATATAAAGACTGGACCTAGTTAAAACTCAAAAAGGAACATAATCTGTCATAAATATTCTCCCCAGCAAGAGCACAATGGGACGAAATTCTAATTAGCAACCCCCAGCAGAGACAAGCGAAAGTTAAAAGGGGCATGCAATTTGAAATTCTCAGAGACTCGCATGGAAATGGGACTCAGTTTAAAACTCAAACAGGAATGGGTAACATGGGCAGGCGCAAATACCTTCCCCAGTAAGAGTCGTCAGGACCCTCTTGAACAATGATCCCCAGCAGAAACAACCGGAAGTTAGAATTGGCATTTAATCTGGAACCTCAAGATCCTCCTGAAAAATGGAACTTAGCCTAAAATACAAACAAGCACGGGTGACATAGGCAGGCACAAGTATTTCCCCAACAAGAGTCGTCAGGACCCGTTTGAATAATGACATGTAGCTCTAAATACTAATCCCCAGCAGACACATTTGGCCATCTAACTAAACGGTTGTCATCACCTTCTGGGATAATGGGATGAAGCTTAAATTACCGATCCCCAGAAGAATCCTAGCAGACATAGTTAGGATAACAAGACATAGTGGAAAATAATACCTTTTGATAACACAACCTAATTTTAAAGTAGTCATGGGATTTGATTAACACTCACAGATGCATCCAGCACCAAAGTGGGGCTGAAAAAATTTCTCTTCTTTTGTTTGTTTTGTTGTGATCAAGTATACAAGCAGCAGTCTCAGGGAATATTTTTCAAATTTCAAGTTTTAGTAATCAGGCCCCAACATGGAGAATAGGGGAATATTTTTCTAATTTCAAGTTTTGGGTAATCAGGAGCACACCTAGAGAACAAAGGAATATTTTTCAAATTTCATAATTAGGTAATCAGGCGCCCACCTGGAGAACAAGGAAATCTTTTTCAAGTTGCATGTTTTGGTAATCAGGTGCCCACCTGTATAACAAGAGAATACTTTTCAAATTTCAAGTTTGGTAATCAGGCGCCCACCTGGATAACATGGGAATATTTTTCAAATCGAAAGTTCTGGTAATCAGGCGCCCACCTGTAGAACAAGGAATATTTTTCAAATGGCAAGTTTTGGTAATCAGGTGTCTACCTGGAGAACAAGGGAATATTGTTCAAATTTCAAGTTTTAGGTAATCAGGCGCCCACCTGGAGAACAAGGGAATATTTTTAAAATTTCATGTTTTGGTAATCAGGTGCCCACGTGGAGAACAAGGAAATACTTTTCAAGTTGCAAGTTATGGTAATCAGGTGCCCACCTGTAGAAGAAGGGAATACTTTTCAAATTTCATGTTTTTGGTAATCAGGCACCCACCTGGAGAACAAGGGAATATTTTTTAAAATTTAAGTCTTGGTAATCAAGCGCCCACCTAAAGAACAAGGGAATATTTTTCATATTTCAAGTTTCGTTAATCAGGCACCCACCTGAGAACAATGGAATATTTTTCAAATTTTAAGTTTCGATAGTCAGGCGCCCACCTGGAGAACAAGGGAATACTTTTCAAGTTGCAAGTTTTGGTAATCAGGCGCCAACCTGTATAACAATTGAATACTTTTCAAATTTCAAGTTTGGTAATCAGGAGCCCACATGAATAACAAGGGAAAACTTTTCAAATCGCAAGTTCTGGTAATCAGGCGCCCACATGTAGAACAAGGGAATATTTTTCAGATGGCAAGTTTTGGTAATAAGGCGCCTACCTGGAGAACAAAGGAATATTTTTGAAATTTCAAGTTTTAGGTAATTAGGCGTCCACCTGGAGAACAAGGGAATATTTTTCAAATTTCAAGCTTTGGTAATCAGGCGCCCACCTGGAGAACAAGGGAATACTTTTCAAGTTCCAAGTTATGGTAATCAGACGCCCACCTGTAGAAGAAGGAATACTTTTCAAATTCCAAGTTTTTGGTAATCAGGCGCCCACCTAGAGAACAAGGGAATATTTTTTAAAATTTAAGTCTTAGTAATCAAGCAGCCACCTAGAAATCGCAAGTTCTGGTAATCAGGCGCCCACATGTAGAACAAGGGAATATTTTTCAAATTTCAAGTTTCGATAATCAGGCGTCCACATAGAGAACAAGGGAATATTTTTCAAATTATAAGTTTCGATAATAGGCGCCCACTTGGAGAACAAGGGAGTATTTTTCAAATTTCAAGTTTCGGTAATCAGGCGCCCACCTGTAGAACAAGGGAATATTTTTCAAGTTGCAAGCTTCTTGTAATCAGGCGCCCACCTGTAGAACAAGCGAATATTTTTAAAGTTGCAAGTTTTGGTAATCAAGCGCCCACCTGTAGAATAAGGAAATATTTTTCAATTTGCAAGTTTCAATAATCAGGTGCCCACCTGTAGAACAAGGGAATATTTTTCAAGTTTCAAGTTTCGGTAATTAGGCGCCCACATATAGAACAAGGGAATATTATTCAAGTTGCAAGTTCCGGTAATCAAGAGCCTACCAACAGAACAAAGGAATATTTTTCAATTTGCAAATTTCGGTAATCAAGTGCCCACCTGTAGAACAAGGGAATACTTTTCAAGTTGCAAGTTTCGGTAATCAGGCGCACACCTGTAGAACAAGGGAATATTTTTCAAGTTGCAAGTTTCGGTAATCAGGCACCCACCTGTAGAACAAGGGAATTTTTTTCAAGTGGCAACTTCCAGTAATCAAGCGCCCACCTGTAGAACAAGTGAATATTTTTGATGTTGCAAGTTTCGGTAATCAGGCGCCCACCTGTAGAACAAGAGAATATTTTTCAAGTTGCAAGTGTTGGTAATCAGGCGCCCACCTGTAGAACGAGGGAATATTTTTCAAGTTGCATATTTTTGGTAATCAGGCGCCCACCTGTAGAGCAAAGGAATTTTTTCAAGTTGCAAGTTTCGGTGATCAAGCGCCCACCTGTAGAACAAGAGAATATTTTTCAAGTCCAACAATTCAGCATCGAACATAGAAGAATAGAAAATAAGAAGTCAACAAGGCAATAAGAAGTTCTACAGGAAGAAATACATGTCAACAAGGCAACAAGGAGTTCACAAGAAGTAATACAAGGGAACAAAGCAACAAGGATCAAGAGAAAGTTTGAAAATATAGATAGGTTCTTTTGTAGTCCATAGTTCATAGCATAGTCTAGCTTCTTTTATTTTTACAAGGTGTAATAAGGGAGTCTAGCAGCAGTAGCAGCAGCAACAGTGAGATCACACCTTCGGTAGTCCCAGATACAAAAAACTCCGGAACTACACTGACATGATTCCTATTTAGCCGAGGATATTTAGGCAACTCTGAAGCAAGGTGCGGTCAAACTTTTCAAAACACTTCTCATGGAGCGTCAAGCGAGAAAAATCTCTCATGATTTCTCATTTATCTTTGCTCGAAAATCCTTCGTGTCTCCGATCAAAGAGGGGAATTTGTGAGCATGTCATTTTTTCCTCATTTAATTACTCCTAATAAATTCATTAGAATTACAATTTTTCATTTATTATTTGAATTTTAGGAATTTAATTGCATGACTTTGTGTTTGTTCGCATGTTTTGTATGCATTTTTAGTTGGCATAATTCATTAAAAAATATACAAAAAATGGCATATTTGAATTTAGAATTCGGTTTATATTTTCTTGGTTTCTTAGTTAATTAGAATTACAAAAGTAAGAGAAAAACAACAAAATAGTCATTTTTACATTTTCTGATTAGATTTCTTTTTAAATTGGGATTTAATTAGTTTTAGGAAAATTAATTAGTTTGATTTCAGTTTATTTCATGTCTTTGTTAATTTTAATTTTAATTTTAATTTTTCTTGCTTTTAACACGAACAAAACTCAAAAAGAAATGAAAATGAGTTGAATTTAAATAAAAAGAAAGAGAAAAAGAGAATAAAAAAAGATTTGAAATAGAAAATAAAAGAAGAGAGTGCAAAATCAGGTTGGCAAATTTGGGCCGATTCTTGATCCAGCCCAAATGAATTACCCTTAAAACCCACCCCATTTAGCCCAAACCCGTTTCCCAAACATGGTCCGTTCCCTGCCCCACCCAAACGATGTCGTTTTGGTCTAGTTAAATCAGAGCCGTCTAGGTTTTATGATCCGACGGTTGTCAACTAGGTTGAGTTTGATATAAATATGTCCTAACGCTACCCTACCCCCCTCAGACCCCCTTATCCTCTCATCTCCATTGTCTCTTAAGAGACCAACCCTAAGTCCACCGTCCACCACCCTAAAACTGTCGCTAAAAATTGACTCACGGCGGAGGCCCGCCCCCAAACAATGCTAAATTAACACGTAAGATCCTCTCAGCCTCCCCTCCACCCCTATCATCAGCTTCCCTCGAATCCCCCTTAAACTCGTTGAATATCCAGTTGAAGTCATGGCCGCTCTGCCGCCCACAGCGCCGCCGCCTCCAAATCGCCTCAAAACAACACCATAGGTCCCCATAAACACCCTCATCACGAATCCACTGTTTATTTTATCCAAATCATGGCCAAATTCCGCGAATGTTGAATAAAAATTATAGACAAAACCTAATCACTACTGAACCACCCCAAAATCGTTCAAACCATCACCCTGTAACTCTCACCACCCTCCCTCTCCATTAGTCTGTGGTTGTTTATTCACAAAGAGCTAAAAAATTGGACAAATTCTAGGGTTCGAATTGCATGCCTTCATTAAGCTAAGTTTTTCTTAACTTAATTTAATTTCCTGCTCCTTCATCTTGGTGATGTATGCCTGTTAGTGTTCGTTTTCCTCTCTTTTTGCATATGTCTGTCGTTTCACTTCTTGCATGTGTTTGTTAATGGTGCATGTTTTCCTTTAAAAGGTTTTATTTAGAATTTTTGGGGGTAGGGTTACTTAGATTCCTTTTATCTATTTAATTTCAGCTCTAAAATTATCACTGATTATTTGCTATAGTTTAATTCGAATTGCTTGCTTGTTGGTTTACTATTTCATTGGTTCAATAACGAAGTTATTCAAGGGATAGATATTAAGTGGTTAATTCAATTTAAAATAGCATAGTTTAAATTTGTTGATACTCTTAGTTCAATTTTAGGTTTTCTTTTAGTATAATTGGAGGGTGGATACAGCTGTTTGAACCAGATGTGTTTTGTTTAACTATGGCCAAATTGTGACCAAGGTAAAAGGGTTTGCTTTAGTCAGTCAATTCATGCAATTTCAATGATAATTTGGGTGGTATAAGTAGGGCAATCTTTTCATAACTGAAAGGCGAAGTTTCTAGCACGAACTACTAGCCAATTTCAGGCTTTTAAGTAGTTTAACTTGGCTAGAAAGTCAGGAATTGAAGGGCTAAGTAGCGAAGTCGAAAATTGGAAAAGGCCTAAAAGGGAAAACTTAACCTATGGTCAGCTACACTAGTAGCTGCCTATAAACGGATAGCTAAGAGAAGTTCATTTGGAGATTTGGAGATTTTGGAGAGCTAAAAAAACCAAAAAATAACAAAATCAGCTAAAAACCTCCAGTAAAACTTTATTCCCTTAATTTTCTCTGAAACTCTTGAAGATTTTGATTTCTGAAAAAAATCTTTAGGTAATAGGAGGTTTGAAATGACTTAGACTGATTGGTTTCAAGTGTTTGGGTTACAATTTTTGGTTGCATTTGGTTATTGGGCATCATTCGATCTTCCTGATAGTTTTGAATATGATTATAAAATGGCTTTCCTTAGTATTCTAGGTTGATTTTTGTTGCTGCTGTTGAACACTATTGATTGATCATTGCTACTGCTGATTCTACCTTCTTCTTCATTTTGACTTACTTTCCCAGGTACATACCATTTAAATCTCGAGCTTTTGGAAATAAATTAAAGTGCAACACATTTTACACTTTTAACTGTCATATTGTATTTTGTTAATATAGGTCTCCATTGAAGACTAAACTGGGAATTTTTAATTAAAGTTACACCCCATTATCTAGGGTATCGCCACTTAAAGTTCATGGTCATACTTGCTAGGTGCTTGATTTTTCAATAGAAGACTTTCTCTGAGACCTCCAGAATTTCTGCCCCTGTTTTAATCAAAGAAAAATCTCATTAGTTTAAAAATGTAGAGGTTGGTTTGTGGTCTTTAACTTTGAAGGCGATTGCTTCTTCACCGTCAACTTCCTTAATACTAAAAATACTTCTTCTACGTTCTACCCAATACCTTTTGTTTGTTGCATTGTTCCTGAACTAACATTTGTCAACCTTTGTGTCTCACATGAACCTAAAGCACGTCAATTGCCACCCCCTCAGTGTGTATGTTGTTCTTTCTTGACTTATACCACTGGTCTTGTCCTTGAGGTCTACAGCTCCCTCATTTGGCATGATTACTTTGATTTCTATTTGAAAGGTTTTGCTTGTCATTGGTTAACCACCCTTTTTTTCAATCTTATCACATAAGATACCTTTGGTCTTTCCGTCCTAAGCCTTCATCTATTACATTGTTCATGATATGTTATATGCCAAGCCTTGGCATTTCACAAGGATCGTAAAATCTATTGATTGTTGCCAACTCGGTGTGCCTGCTGTTCTTTCCTGACTTATGATGTTTTGATGTGTCCATCGGATCCCGTTTTGTGCAATTGGAAAGCTAATGGAAAATTTTTAAGTCATTTCTCACTTTTTTTGACCCAACAAACTCAAGAAGAGGAAGTAAATAAGATGAAAGGAATGGAAAAAAATGATTCCAATCAAGAGAGCTACAAAGTAGAAATCGATCGGATGTGGATACTAACTCTAATGACCATAATATAAACCTGCGGTCTATCCTGTGAAGCAAATCTGATGTTCGGCTCCTATAATACCATGAAATTGGGCTTTGATACTCTATTCTTAGTAATCTTTCACAATCTCCATCTGGTGATTTCCCGTCTAAATCTCAATCCTTATTCGACTTGTAGTGTCGTAGGGTTCTCACCATCAAGCCTCTCTCATTTTAGTCTTTCCCTCAACTCACCATCGCCTTATGGTTCCAGTGCAGGTTTTCACCGATAAAACTCTATCATTTTCATTTCTTTCCTGCTTGGCTCGTGGTGTTTCCTCTGATATGAATCTTGAGTTTGCAGTTCTTGAACATTGATCAGGAGGTCTTTCTTCAGACCGTAATGTAGGCTTCTGTATGGGGTTAGAAAGAAAGGGTATTAGGGCTCAAAACAATCCAAATGGGTTCAAAATTACAACTTTCAGAATCAGATTTCCTGCAACAACCACAACTTCTGCCCAAACTTCTTGCTTGGGGACTTTTGCACTTAGTTTGAATGAGACCGAACCATGAGGCTGCCTACGTATCCTTAAAAGGAATGAGTTCAAACGTAGTTCATCCAGATTCCTTATTTTTCTCGTTGTGTTTTGCTCCTTTTCTTTTTCTTTTTCCTTTATTCTGTTTCTTCCTTCTTCTTTTATTGTTTTGCTGTTTTGTTGTTGTTTTTTTCTTTCTTTTTCTTTTCTATTTATTTTGTTCTTTTCTTTCTCTTTTTTTCTTTCCTTTTCTTTCTTTTCCTTCTGTTTTCTTCTCTTTCTTCTTTCTTTCTTTTTTCTTTCTTTTCCTTTCTCTTGTCTTCTTTCTTTCTTTTTTCTTTCTTTCCAATTATTTCCTTTTCCTTTCCTTTCACTGACTCCTCACACTTATAGTTCTGACTTTTGTTACTGATTCCGAAAGAGAGGTATGAAATAAGATAATTAAAGCTCAAAAGGGTTAATCAAAGGATAAAATAGATAGCAGAATAAAATATATTCATCATTTCAACCTTCAAAACATGCCAAGTACAAACCCAATTAAACAGACTACAGAAAACTCTTCATAACATCTTTTGATTGTATTCTACATCTGTTAACTAAAAACACCATTGGACAATACCCTTACGAACGTCCCTCTGCCAATTTGGGGAAAACTTGTGATTAGTTTCAATTCGATGAAGTATGGTGTATTTCAATAGTGTTTCTCTATGTTCTACTTGTCCTAGTTTAACACAATTCAGACTTGTAGCAATCTCAAAATTATATGGCCCAGCTCCACACGTATTGGGCTTCAAATGATCACCAAATTGTGTACTTATTTCCTTCGAGGTTTCTTCATTGCTTTATGAGTAATCTTTAAAGACCGGGCCTGGGATTATGCATACATGTCATGTCACTAAAGTCAATAGGAAAAGGACTACAAAAGAAAGAGAACTAAACAGAAATGACTGGAAAATACAGAAACTAGAAAATTGCTTTAGACAAACAGTGAAAGGGTTTGGCCAACAAACAAGCAATCAAAACTTGAGTTATAAACCTAGAAAAAACCTAAACAACACTACTACAACTAAAGAAACTAGGCAAAATAAAAGGATAGAAGGGTTTGAGTCACAAGACAATATCCGGATTACAACCCTGTAATAACTTGGACACTGAAATGACAACAAAATGAACCGCCAAAAACTCCACTTTGGCTGATCAAGAAATGGAACGTCTTCCCAATTACCAAGCATGGCATGTAGCCACTGAGTTTTGCATCAACATTGCCAAGCCTATTATTAGCTTTAACCACAAAGTTCCTGAGAGGATTCGCACGCTCCCTATCACTGCCGTTGACCACAACTACCCCTTATTGAATCATTCTTTCTATTTCCCTTTTCAATGGAAGACAATCCTCAATACTATGCCCCTGGACATTAGAGCGCTACATGTATCGAACAACAGGATCAAAGCCTTTCGCATATGGGTCTGGAGTATAAGCAAGGAGCGGCTTAATCAGGTCGGCATGCTTTAACTTTTCGAACAAGATTGTATAGGATTCTTCGATGGGCGTGAAAGCATTTTCTTTTTTCAGTAGTCTTTTCATTTTATACTCTGGCCTTGGTTGGAATCTTGTGCGGGAAAGTGGTTGACATGCCTGAGGGGGCGGGTAAGACATTTGGGAAAGTGGTGTAGGCCATTAGAGGCCTCGTGTGTGTGGACCATATGGTGGTGCATTACGAATAGGTATTGGGAAAGTGGTGTACATGACTTCGAGGGTTCCGTGAAGAAAAATAGCATTGGGTAGGGTCATGCGGTGCACAAGGATATCCATAGGGCCGCTGTCGAGGTTGAAACCGCTTAGCAAGAACGACCACTGGACCCTGTCATCGCCGGGGCTCAGCATCATCTTTCAATCCCGAACAACTTGTTCGTTCCACCTAAGCCTAAGATCCCTAAAGCTTTCCCTGGGTTTCTTTTCCATATGAGATTGGGAGGAGCGGCTTAGGACAATGCTTATATCGTGCTGAAAGTGTCGCTCAAAATCTTGCGCCATGTCATCCCATGTGTGCCACTTACCGACATCTTGACGATTATGCCATTCCAAAGCTGCCCCAATCAAGCTCTTACTAAAGTATGTCATCAACAAGTCATCTTTCTCTCGAAAACTTCTCCTTTTTTTGCAATAAACCTTCAACTGGGCTACCGGATCTCCACGTCCATCATACAAGTTAAATTTTGGCACATTAAATCCCGTGGGTAGACGAATATCGGGGAACATTGACAGTTCTTTGTAATACATGCTACCCTGGTCTCTTGTCCCTTGCATGTTCTTTGATGTCTGTTTTGTGTTTTTTAGCTTCCCATATACCTCATCTACCCTTCTTTTCCTGTAACCTTTTCATTTTCAGCATGAAGCTTATCCTGAGGGTTCTCCTCGTGGGAAACCTTTGAGGGGTAATATTGAAAATCATTAGCTTTGAGTGGGTATTTATTGCGATAAGTGATGGAGCTACTGGGGTGATTGGAAAGGGCCATAGTTTGGGTAAAGGGAGCATCTAAGAAGCCAAGTGTGGTGGGGGCGGTGCCTTCTCAGTCGTCCACGCATGATATATGTTCGTCATGTAACGTCTTAACATCCGCACCTCTTCACCCAACGGTTATCCCGTACAACCAACTGCCTTGGGGTACCGATATTAACCAACTCTATTCTGATATTGTCTACCATTATCTTTGACTTTATGTTGTAGAGAAGAGTTACCACTTCAAAAACCACAAACCAACCACCTTTCTACTATGAACACAACAAAATGAAGCCATCACGTTAGCGTTAGGGCATTTAACATAAGATAATTTCACTTTATGTGCAATGCACCTAGCCACAGTTATCGGTTTCTATTATGCATTAAATTGGCTGATTGCGTCATCCCATATTTTATCCTATGCCACTTTTCTTTTCTCTCTTGTTTTTTCCTTTTTCCCCTCTCCTTTGCTCATCTTGTTTTTCTTACCTTCTTTTGTTTTATTATTCTCTCAGTTGTTTTACCGCTGCTTATCTCGTGATTTTCCCTTCTTTCCCCCTTTTTATTTTTTATGTCGTCGAATTCTATATGGATTGCCTACGTAGCATGACCCCACATAAATCAGAGCGTGTGTAGTTCTGGCGAATAAATAAAAAATTTTTAGAAAACTTTCTTCAATTTTCATAAAGTAAAGCACTCGATTACAACTTGCTAAAAGAAATTAACAGACTCCAACTCAACTGAAAACAACAAACTCTTACTTAAAATGAAAATAACTGACTCGACAACCTCCTATAAAATAAAAGAAAATACAGACTCTCAGATGGACCAATTTCGAAAATCATGAATCCATTAAAGCCTCTAATGCTCCTGGGGCCTGCGGGACATCATTCAGTCTCGCTGCAGGCTTTCATGCTAAATCCTCTTGGAGGTGGTGGAGGTCTTCCATCACTTGATGCACAAAGGTCATGGCGTTGGCAAAGAACATAGATCTTGTCATATCTTCATAGTGGTTACACTTTATGGTGATGTAGTCAGATATCATCCATACTATATCTCTTATAGCACCATTTTCTTGCAACAATCGCCCGATTTGCTGGGCCCTCGCCTCCAAAGTTTGTTCAGCTACATGGTTCAGTTCTTGAAATTGTATTAAATCTCCTTCCAATCATGCTATTGCTGTGTAACAATGCTCTCTCTCAGCTTTGAAGTCCCTGGCTTGCTTGGACATTTTGTTTTCAACCATGATAACCTTTCTCTTCAACCCAACAGCCCTATTGTCATGCCTTTTTTAATTGTTCAATCATGCGTGCTCGTTCATCCGCATTTTTGGCGAATTGTTTTCGGGCCCTGGACAGCTCACCCTCTGCTTTACTCAAGTCAAAACCATATTCTCCCACTTTTCGCCTCAAATTGTCCATGAGCTCTTCATTATTCACAGTTCTGGTGGGATTCTACGCAGCTATCTTCATTTTCTTAACTTGGGCTCGCAAAGCTTCGTTTTCTTTGGCTAGTCTTTTGTTTTCCCCCTCGTTTGTCGTAGCTTGCAAACCATTTTCGAATTGAAGGTCTTTGACTTGCTTTTCCAACTTCCCTATCGTGGCCCTGTATTTATTTTCCTTGGCTAACCAATTCCATTGTTCTTGTGACGCCTCAGCAAATTCCTGGAGATGTGGCCTCTTAGCCGGCCTTCCGAACTCTATTTCCTTTTTATACCAAGAAAGGTACCCTGGTGCAACCTCACCTTTAGATAAGTTTCGCACTCGAGTGTCTGCCGTCAAGTACTGACATTCGCTCCAAATTTAACGGACTGCTGCTTCGGGAAAATGACAATTGGACTAATCTCGACCACATGACGACTAATGTCCTCATCCATGGGAATAATCTGGAACCTCCCTAACTGTCTTAGCACTCTGTATGGAGTATAACGCTGGATACTCCGGAGACCCATTAGAAGGAAACTATGTTTGGTGGCTGGCACATATATAACTTCATCAATGAGGAGCCACCTGAACGTCCAATCTATTTGACCTGCGCTTATGACACAGATATATGATACCCATTCTATAACCCCTTCGGGTAACCTGGACACATCAACTTTGGAATAAAATTCCTCTATGCGGCTCCTTCTTAATGACCCATAACTCATGAATTAAGGTCGGCGACATAGGTTTTCGACCATCCATATCTGCAACAACAAATTTCATCCTTCGAAGAAGTCTCCCCCTGCTTTATAGGTTGTGAGGGTACAGAAAATTTCAGATAATACCATGGGTGCGAGGGTGCTCTTAGCTTGAGTGAGTAAAGTACTGACGACCCCTGCTATATGTATTCCATATTTCCGTCCTTCCGTGGAAACACCAAAAGGTCTAAGAAGAATACCATAAATGCAAAACACCGGTGTTCCTTCCATTGAGGTGGTTTTCCTTGCTATAAATTTTGTTTTCTAGGTCATGAAACCCTCACTATATGCCCATATCTTTGGTATATAAACTGTGGAGTACCAAAGCCAGCCGACAGATCTTGATTGTGAACCCCTATGTTTATTTTCAATGAGTCTAGTAATTTGTGCACAACGATAGCCCTTTACGCAATCAAATACTGATGTCATAAAGGAATTGCGGGAACCCTAATATATCCGGTTATTTCTTCCAGAGTCGGAGTGAGTTCAAAGTCCGAGAAATGAAATACATTGTGGGCCAGGTCCCAAAATGTAACCAATGCTTTTATGATGTCTCCTCTATGATTAATTTTCAGTAACCCGGTAAGTCCTCCTAAGTGCGTGTTGACCTTGTTTTGCCCCGATGCACCTAGATCGTTCCACCACATGTGTACTTCAAAGAGATCTTGTTCATGACTAAGATTAGCAAATTTTGACTCGTGCTCATTCTACACATTTATTAGGGTGATCAAGCAAAAATCATTATTTATCGAACTCAAAAAAAAATTAATTTTTTTTCTTTTCAAATTTTCATTTCAAAAACAAAATCGGGGCCATGTAAATATGTCCTTTCAGCACTTCCGGGGAAATATTTTAAGGTTGCGCCTGCTATCGACCAAAATTGGGAAAATAATCCAAGGCGGAAATTCTTGCAAAAATAGCCTTCCAGCGCCCTTTTTGGGACGCTCGACTAATTTTGACAAAAACTGCTTTATTTATCAAGCAAAATCTGGTTCTTTTGGCTATTTTTTGCAAAATAAAGTTGGGCCCGATTGGGGTTGCCTACGTATCTTACATCTTGTGAGAATCAAACTGCCGTAGTTCGAGCAATTTTGACAGAATTAAAAGCCAACTTCTACTTTTCATTTTTTTTTTGTTTTTGTTTTTCAAAGATAAAAATCCTTTTATTGAAAACAGACTCCTCTCTTTTTGGGGTTTTGTTGCTTTTTTTTCTTTTTTGTTTTGTAAAAATTTTGGCAGTATTTCAATGTTAGATTGTAATGCGGATAGATTCCTTTCTCACCCCTCACACTGTCAGATTTTCCTTTCTCTTGTTTTCTCCTCTTTTTCTTGTTTTCTTTTTTTTTTCTTCTTTTCAAAAAGCCGTTCGGCATGCAAATCCGGAATGAATGCACAAATAGCACGTAAAATATATCAGCATGGTCCATTATTTTGGGTACACCTGTCCTAGATGGACCCAACCCCTGTGTTGAGTCCCTTAAGTCAAATACATTATGCAAATAAGCACTCCTACTAGGGCTCTGGCATGTGGTTAAGTTATTTCTAGGTTTAAAAACTTGGTACATGGTCTAGAATGTGTACCCGAGCGGATAACTCGAGTCGAGGAGGGGGCTACGTACCAGGAACCAAAAGGCCATCCGACTTTGTAACTTGTCTGAGTCTCTTTCTTATTTGAAGGTATGACACTAACGACATAGGGAGTCTCGACCAGCGAGCACATCTTCGAAGATGAGAAGAGAAGGGTTTCGCGGCATTTTATATACAGTCAAAATAATATAAAGCGGTAAAACAACATTTAACACATTGGGCACAATTATGCAATAAAATCAAATAATAATAAAGTTAGATACAACAATTATTTAACGCTCGAATTCTTGAAACCTGAACTAGTGATTCTGGGTTCGATCCCTAGTAGAGTCGCCAGAGCTGTCATACCTCCTTTTTAACACTACAACCCTGGCGAAGGGCGTAGGTGAGGGAGTTTTTCCAATTAAAGGAAAATCGAAGCGAGATTTATTTATTAAAGAGATATTAGAGTCGCCAGTTGGGATAATTAATGGTGTCCCAAGTCACCAGTTTAAATCCCAAATCGAAAGGAGGTTTGACTCTGTGTACAGTCTGCGAGCCACAAATCTGGGTAAGGAATTTTGTTAATCGGTGAGAAGGTGTTAGGCATTCTCGAGTTGCGTGTTTCTAGCACGGTCACTCAATTGTTATATTTGGCTTGATTATCTGATTTTAAATAATTATGACCATATGTGAAAATTTTGAATTTTAACCACTTCTATTTAATTTTAAAAAAATTGCAACGTTATCAAAATACATCTTGAACCACGCCACATAAAAGCACCCGTGGCTTTTGACATATTTTAAAATCGTTGGAATTTGGATTTGGGTCACATAAATGCGCACCCGTAATTAGAAAGATACTTAACTAACGCGACTAAAGCAATTCCGTACGTTTAAGTTTGCAAGGGCCGCAAAAATTCGCTAAGTGGTGCACCTCGGGTTCTAAGGATTATACAATTAATTAAAACAATGTTTATACAATTATCAGATATATTTTTCGGGTATGCCTTGATGATAGTTGTAAAAGGGTAAGTAAACTAAATACGTAAGGCTGCATGTATTTGGTCTCTTTATTTAATGGACAAAAGATCTAAATACACTCATCAATGGACAGACCCAGTTGTATTATAATGTTACCAGCCTTACCTCAAACTTATTTTAGGGTTTTAGGCCTAGGCTGGCCATGAACCCCATAATTAAAGACAAAAGGCAATTGGGCTCAAACCTGAGCCCAAAGGAGGATAAATTTTACACAGCCTTCTATTTTCAAAATCCCAAGATCGAGACCCTATAAAGCTCATTGTAGCAAACCGACAGGCTCAATCGGCTTAATAGAGAGCCCTGAGCTCTATAGACGTACTATAAACCAACCTCAAAATAGACATACAATTACTAAGGAAAAGGACCGGTACAACTGCAAGTTGTGAAAATATGACCTATTCATATAATGAGCACTTAGTCCCTAGATAGCATATTAATAACATGGTCCCTTTCATCTTTGAGTTGCTGATTTTAAATTCAAGCATATAAGCCTTACAATTATTTCAATAAAAAAACTATCACTGACAAAACACACCTACCTTAGAATCAAAACTAAATTCAAATTCTCAAACGATGCTTATTGTCACAACACTTTAACAGTCCCATAATTTCACAAAATTATCTAACACAATTAAACACAGATTCAACTTCTGATCTAGGCTTGACCAGCAGTCCATTATAACATGATAATCATGATTAATCAACCTAGCATTAACTGATTTACATTGAATCCAATCTCTATGCATATAAGCATCATTAAAACGATTGAAAATAATAAATGCAATTGTGATGATTTCAAACTTCTCATTTCATCTTCAATGTAGTGCATACATCTAACAGGATTTAAGGAAAATGTACCTCACAATATAAAGAGAATAAGAAGAAGAGGAGGTCAGTAGTAGTAGCTATGGGTAGATTGTAGTGTTAACAGGTAAATGAGCCTTCAATCTAGTTGAAATCAATCAGAAACCTAAGTAGTATGCCACGACCCAAAAGGTAACCAAATTTAAACTAGAACACTCTTGAAACCAATCTCAAGCATCAATGGAACAACAACAATTTTTTTGTGTATATTTTTACTCTTTTCTGATCTATAACTACTGAAAAATAACTTTTGATTTACTTAGCACTTTTCACTTAAACATTTTAGTTTGCATTCAACCCCTCAATTTTTCATTTCTGGACCAAGTTTTATAGCTTAAAATTAGCCAAGAACCCCTACTAGAAGTCTCTTATCCTTGTCATGCAAAGATTCCCTAAGTATTCCCCATATTGCCCTTTAAAGCCTGGCATTTATCCTTTTAACTAACTGGGTCGAATTGACCCAACATAATGGTTCTGCAGAAACCCAAATTGAATCCCCATTAGGGCCTTTTGACATGCACTGACTAATTGAAACACTTAAGCAAGCTTACCCAAAATTTTCCTAAACAAAGAAGCTTGGAACCATAAATTTAAAAATAGCCGAAATAAACAAAATGAACGAACCGACCAATCCAATTTCATAACAGTAATTTAATTAACTCAGGGAACTAATTCCATTCGCTAATTGGTTAATACCCATGATGAAAACTTAATTATTTTATTAATGTACTGACTTGGGCAACGAAACAAAGTAGACTAAGGATCTCAGATAATCAAATAAAGGAGGAAAGAAGAGGGCAATCCGCACACAAGATAGATTCGATTTTAAAAAATAAACCTAGACAGACTTTGACCCAAAAAGGATGAGGAGGCAGGTGAAATAATGAAGGAAAATACGAGGAAGAAATAGAACTTACCAAACTATGATTCGAAGCCTAACTGGAACATTGGTTTAAACAAAGAGTGGTGTTATTCAATTATTCTTCGTAAGAACAAGTAAACAACACCACTCTCATGCTCAAATAATCTTCAAACTTCAGAGGAACATGCTCAGGTGGTCATGCGAGCCAAGATTGGCGTATTGAACTTTTGAGGCTTCAGGTCGTGTCCCTAAATTCATGATTCAACGAGATTGGGGGGGGGGGGGAGGGGGGTTCGAGAGGTGTGGGTTAAGGATTTGGAGATCGTCTTCTTCGACGATCTCAGGACCACCACCTTTGGTGATCGTATTCTTCGACGAAGAGGCTACCAAACGACCCCCTTTTCTTAATCTCCAAGAGAATACCCAAATAAAATAGTCCACCCCATGAACCTTTGCGACGCCGACCAGCCCGAACCAACAGCCACTATTCCACCGCCCTCTTTCCCATACGCACACACATCCATATGTAGAGAGGAGAGTGGTTGCTCACCCAAAAAATCTTTCTCTGTTTCTTGGAGTCACTGTTGCTGCATCACTGTAGTCTATGACAAAGTGACCGGCTACGACCTTTCTCCTCCTCCAGATTTCATTGTCATCGTCATTCGCCGGCAACCAGCTACGACCACAATGACCATATTCATTACTCTTCCTCACGCTATTTCGCTGCTGAACATCCAGCGACAGATCTGGCCAGATGTTACATTTTTTTACGACATCCATTAAAACCAATGGAGTTTCACTTGAGTCGAGTTTTGCCAGTTCGAGGTTGCCTCAATAGCTCATTCTGTTTATTCATCAGGTAAAAACTCTTTATTCCTTTGATCTTTAATTAAAATTCTTTAAGTTTGTTGAATCTTCAAATTCACATTTTTGTGTTTATCTCTCTTTTATTCTGTCAGTAGACTTCTTAAGTCACTTGTTATCATATTGAAATAGCAATAAAAAATGTGTATCTTTGTTATAAACTTGATTTACGTTTATGTATTTAATAAAACTTTTATTGTCATTGTTTTTCAGATTCGTGAAATGAAGCATATACAACTTTGAGATTTAGCTTCTGCTTGTGAGGTTTTGATGATTGAGTTAATATGGTTTGATTTGTGTTAATGATTTGTGCATGAGTGTGAATATACATACCCGGTAATGCATTTGGTCTTAAAGGCTTGGTACTATAATTTTTTTTTCCTTTATCAGATATTTAATCAAGTTTAGTTAGCTCCTAGCTCTAGTTTTATCATTTGGTCGAATTACTTTCTAATGTTGGCTTAACTGTTTTATAAAATTTGTATCAATCTTTCGAGAATCCTCTTCCTCTATTGACCTGTAAAGGGTATTAGATAAAATGCTCTCATAACTCTTGGTCTCTTAATAATCTTGGCCTACGAAATACATAACTCACAAATAGTAATTTACTTTAGGCCCGATTTAGATTAGTATTGAGATTATATATACGTTTGCGTAACATAATTGCAAATTTAACTCTAAAGAGAACTTGAGGAATACTTTCACGCAACTTCAACCAAACTTTCTTAATAAATCAACAAAAGCATTATTAATTGGGACACGTTCGTGTGACATGATTTTGACGCGCCAAAAGGAAAAGAGCATACGTACGAGTAACTCAATTCTTTAATTACGAATATTCAAGTAATTTAAAAGTGGTAAAAAGATAAATGCACATAGGTCCTATAATGAGTAGTTGAACAATTTAAGCCAAGTAACCACAAAGCGACCGTGCTAGAACCACGAAACTCAGGAATGCCTAACACCTTCTCCTGGGTTAACAGAATTCCTTATCAAGAATTTCTGGTTCGCAGACTCTTTAAAAATAAAACTTCCTCGATTTGGGATTTAAAATAAACCGGTGACTAGGAACACTATAATTTATTCCAAGTGGAGACTCCGATAAAACAATCCCGTTTCGAATAATGTCACTTAAATTTGAAAACTACATTGGGGTGTGTAAAAAAGAGGTGTGACAACACCTTTAATTTCCCGGAAACGGCGCCAAAATTTTTTCACACCCAACTGTGCCTTATAAAAAAGGACATGTGGACATTGCAAATATGATCTGAGTATTTAGCCTAGAGTCGAACCCACAAGGAACTAACCTATCAATTACTTTCGTTGGATTTACTAAATTCTATGGAATCAACTTTCCAAATATTGTCAATAACAATTGATGGTATTTCTACTAACTAAGAGTAAAGTAAACAAGCAACAAAAAATTAACTGTGATTAATATGTAAACAATTACGAGATGGCTTTAAGGTTATGATTTCCCCTATTGATGGAATCCCTTCCGGTTATGTTTCATATTGATTTACCAAATCATCTCTATCAATCATGAGCACTCATTTTACCATATATCTCTTTCGAGTAATCACGATTATTTACTAGACGTACTCTCCCAAAGAAACGCTATCTGGCTTTGTTTATTACAGCTCACTTTAGATTGTACCCAAGGCTTCGTTATGCTTAATCCTGCCTTTAAACCCATAGTTATTAATCCCTCATATACTTTGGGAGCGGTGTTATTCAACAAGTATCTAAATATGCATTCTCTCTCTAGTTATTCACACTAAATAGGCACAACTGCTTGAGGATCCTGTCAATTAACTAGAATAAATATGTAGTTGAACAAATAGAGATTAAACTGGCAAACTATAATAACATCACAAGAAGTTCATCCTTCAATAGATTCCATCAAAAACCTAGACTAAGGAATTAGCTACTCATGACAAAACAAGATAAAACTACTAAATTATTCATAATGGGTAAATGCAAGAAAATAAAAGAGATAGAAAAACTCTAATGTTTGGTTGATATTCTCACACTTGTTATTGCCTCCAAAGTAATCTAAAAACAAGCTTAAAACATTCTTGGGCGAGTTTCTAAAGCTAATAAGGGTTTGGAACAAGTATTCCTAAATTTACACTTTGGTCTCCAAATTTGGTGACGAGTGAAAAGTGCACAACAGTCATGGCACGATCACGGCACGACCGTAGTGAATGCTGAGTGTTCTGCCTCGCCTCTTGATCTTCCACGGTTCCACCGCGGTCGCGGTGGAATTTTTCTCAGTACATCTTTCTGCTTCTTTGTGCTCGGTGCTCCTTAAGTGGGCGTTTTCTTCACATTATTGCCTCCAAAACACTCTGTGGTGCTTCCTCACTTATAAAAATTCCCTGCGAAACAAAAGAACACGATTTAGAACATTTTGTTGGCAATTTGCCTATAAAACAACAATAAAGCATGGTAATATTGAGGTGTAAATATCATCTATATATCCTAATATCAAGGGCCCAGAGTGAAAAGATATGTGTACACATCTAAAAACCCATCGGCATGGTCCGTGATGCCCTCATCCGGGGACGGTATCTATAACACTACATTTTCCCCCCATCTGCAGTCTTTTCTCACTAACCCAAGGTATTCTTCTCTTATCAAAGAAGTAAATTTCAAGGAGTTCTCTCGTTGGTCCTGAACATCAGGGTACTTCTCCGACGAGAAGTCCCCTCTCAAAGCAAAACACCCTAATTCAGGCCTGCCTAGTATCAGCGGCACTTTACCAACATGGCGAGAACCGGAGGCTGAACTCTCTCCTCCTTGCCAAGCGGACCTTGATGTAGCACTCAAGACTGTAGCAAAATTAGATAAATAACAAGGAATTTGGTCAAGAGAATGAATGCTAAAATAATGAAAGGCCTAAAGCAGGAAAAAGGGGCAACTACTCTGAATGATGGAATCTCCAAAAGGGCGGAAACCACCCTAAATAAGGAAAGAGCAGTAAAGATATGCCATACAACGTATCAGGGTTGAAAATCCTACACCAATCGAGTCCCCAGATGGTAACCAATCTCGAAGTCCTCCATCAAAAATAAGTTAAGCTCTAGAAAGCCATTGGCATCATCGCAAGCCCCAAGATAGTACTGATTTCGAGGTTCTCCATCAAAAGAAGTTAGGCTCCAGAAAGCCTTTGGCCTTATCGCCAGTCCCAAGGTGGTACCCGATCTCGAGGTCCTCCATGAAAAAGAAGTTAGTCTTTAGGAAATCATTGGCATCATCTCAGACCCGAGATAGTACCCGATGTCGAGGTCCTCCATTAAAAAGAAGTTAGGCTCCAGAAAGCCATTGGCCTCATCGCCAGTCCCAAGATAGTCCCCGATCTCGAGGTCCTTAAAGAAAAACAAGTTAGGCTAAAGAAAGCCATTGGCATCATTGTCGGTGCAGAGATGGTACTCGATCTTGAGGACCTTTCTAAAGGGCCATCGATATCATTGTAGGACTCTTATGGGCTTGAGGTACCATATAAATCCGGGTAAATCCTCATCCATAATCTATCTACAACACCATACGGCTATCTACATCAAGTTCAAAACAAGTTTCCAGATGGCCTGAGTCTGAGCAAACCCCCGCTCAAAGACTACTCTCGAAAGCCTAAAGGTAGTCTCTATACTTGAACTACCGAGCAAATTCCCCCTTGAAGATTAGCCCAGGGCCTAGGGACTAAGTTTCAGTCTTAGGGTTTGAATCCCTACTCTCATTCAACTCGAAGCCAGGGTCCCGACGACCCGAGTTTGTCAGTCCAACAAGGCTTGATCTAAGGAACAACAAAGGATTCTGCAGCGAGCTGCATTAATCAATCGAAGGCCAGAAAAAGTACTCACACCTGGGCTCAATATTGGCACCAACTGGTAGAGTCATGCATCCAGAATCTCCACAAATACAAATGAAAGTAAACATAGCATAAATCAAAGACAATGTTGGAGGATCGTCTTTATATTCATAAGCTCATGATTACAAAATCCCAAAGGGGTTCGTACATATGATTATAAAGTCCCACAAGGGGTTCTTACACAAAAATAAAGAAACAAAAAGGTACACATACGGTGAAAGCCTAGAGCCTATCCTACTCTCGAGGGAGCATCCTCTGTAGCAATATCTCTGAGCGCCATCTCCTCGGGAGCCTTATCTCAGTCTTCCAATTGATATTTCCAAAGGAATAGATGAAGAAGAGGAAAGTGAAGGAAGCATAAAGAGGATGGAAAAACACAATAGCCCGCCAAAAATCAAAAGCTTTCACCGGGCCGAGAAGATCACGACCCGATAAAAGACTTGGCGAGTGTTGCCCTCACTTGCACGGCTACTGAGAGTCCACTCCTTGGGACATCATGCCATTCAAGCTACCAACAAGAGGCACCATTTCACCCCACAGGAAGCAAGAGGGATGAAGTACCACACCAGGTCGAGGTACGAGAGTGAGCAGCAGTGTATAGTCTAAACGCCCTCCCGAGCAATGGTGTGGAGTCCAAATGTCCTACTAAGTCAAAAAAAGTCGATCCTCAAATCTCATCACCTCGAGCCAACGGCGACAGAAGTGGAAACAATAATAATAACAATAACAACAGGAATAAGACAGTATAATCTCGTTCGGCAAGCGTTAGCCTGGGCAATAGTCCATGGCATAGCTGATGAGAACACTGCCGTGTAACCATAAGGTCGTGGACCCCAAACATGGTAGGTAGTAAGGGATGAGGATGGTGAGAAGAAAGGGATAGGGATATGTTGAAATGCACTTGGATAAAAAAAAATGGTTCCAGAATACCCTCATTTATAGGGGGTGATAGTATAACTGACAACGCCACTAATGCCTTTGAAAGACGGATCGGTAGGTACAATCAATGAACTATTGGAAACTGAATTGATGACGATATTATCACTTTGAAGAAAGGGAACCGGAATCACATTGAATGACACTGGAAAGACACGTACATGGGATGCCCTAGATAGCGCTCCTCTCTAAGAAATGCGGGGACTATTTATATATGGTGAAATTGGAGGGACCAATTTCTCGTCATCAAGACACCTCAAAGGTATTTCTTGAAGGATCGAGGCTATGGTTGAGGTTCATTTTTGTAGGTCATTGATGCTCGACCTCGGCATCTTACATTCCTCAAGATCCACTAGTATGGTTCCCTGCCAAGCTATTGTTGTGACTTAAATACAAATAACACGAAAGCAAATAAGAGTTTCACATAAGAGGTGATTTTCACATAAAAAAGTTGAGAAATAAATGAAGTTGGAAAGCGTAGAAGAGAGTTGATTTAAAAGAAACATTTTAAAATATTTAAGAAACAAAAAGCAAAAGGAAGGGGTCCTAGGTTTAATAATTATATGGACCACGTCAATGCAATACCTGATAATTTACTCCTCATAGAGGGGATACACGTGGTATTAGCGCACCGGTCATCATATTCATATCTACCTTTTCCAACCCCGTTAAGGTACTAAAGCGTGAAATGGTGTCATTTACCTATTACATGCTATTACCCATCCTGATCCTATCAATCCCGGAGGTATTTGGGATTACTGATCCGAAAGGTAGGAAACATGGGGTAATTTGTGGTTTCAAAAGGTTAAAATACTAAGGCGACAAACAAAACATATAGCAAATTTATAGGGGGAGCATATAAACAGGTGATAAGGCTCAGATAATCCTCCTTGAAAGCCAAAGAAAACACATAGCTTAGCATGTCTTACACGTAATTTTTAAGGTCTAATTAAACATAGGGATTTGAGGCAGACTTATCTACTACATAATTCAGATAGGAAGCCTAATTCAGGTCTGCCTGTTGGTAGTAGTTTAAAAGAAGGAACTGATTCATTTATAAGTTACCCTAAGGCTTGCTTAAATGATACACAAAGACTATAGGCATGATATCTACAGATTTCAGGAATAAGAGCAAGGACTGATTGCATGTTAAATTAAGAAAAGGTTGCCAGGTTTAATAGAAAGAGCACAAGTTCTGCAATTGACAATGCATTATTACTGCTAGTTTTAACTTAAAAATGAGAGAGGCTATTCATATTTAAATTATGATCCCTATATGCATGCTTTCTAGATGTTTATTAACTTTAGAACACATTCTTAAATATAGTAAAATGCAGAAAATCCTATCGGTATGACATCTACATGCTAGGTTTTATATGAACATGGCATTTGATTGCATTTTGGTTATTAAGACCTATTAACGCATTTTCCTAGTAAGAAATGGATATGCAAGAATCAGAAAGGACCTATAGGCATATTTTATGTACCTGCATGTGCGTCCTATAGACATGGTATCTATATATGAGAACGGAAAAATTGGAAATCCTATAGGCAGGTTATCTATATGAGAATGTAGAAATCCTACAGATATGGTAGCTATATGAGAGTGCAGAAATCAGAAATCCTATGGGCGTGGTATCTAACTGTTATTAGTTATTTAAATCCTATAAACAGGTTTTCCTAGTAACGGGTGCGTATGTAGGATTTGAATTTCTTATTAAATTTGAGCATGGTATCTATATGGGAGATGCAGAACTTTCTTTTAGACATGGTATTTATATGAATGCTTAGTCCTATAGACATGGTATCTATGTAATGCAGAAATGCAGAAAACCTTATAGACATGGCATTTATATGAATGCAAGAGTTCTTATAGTCATGGTGTCTATATGCAAGTGCAGAATTCTGTAAGTAAACCTATAAGCAGGATATCAACGTGGATACATCAATTAATAAACCTATAAGCAAATTATCTACCCCTTTGTTCATACAGCTACTCCCTTCCCTTTTCACTAGCCATCCCGAGAGGTTTTAGTTATTACAACCTAGAAAAAAAAGTAAAGTACAAAAATACAATCAGAAGCTAAAAGTTACAACAAAGGAAAGCCTGATTCAGACTTCCTGTCCGGTTTATGTAAAACAACTCCAAAGATAAATGTTCAAAAGCCTTTCTCTCAATTGGATGTGTCAGAGTTCCCTAAAAGCTTCACAGGGACTCTAGGCAGTGCTCACACCTAAATGCATTACAAGGTTAAGACATAATGCAGTGTGAAAGAGGCCAGCCCTCAAGTGTCCAAGTTCAGAGGAAATTCAAGGTCCCAAGTCAAGGCTCACAAGAGGAGGGGCAGAACCTAGAAACTTGGAGAGAGTGTAAGTGCAAATTTTTTAAAAGGGAAAAAGGGGAAGTGGTAAAGAAGCAAGGACAGGCCAGTGGGCATAACTAGCAATGAGAAATGCTAGCACACCCCACAATCCTGTTAAAACACATTGTTTTGAGAGTCAGGATCCCCTAAGGGATCAAGTCCAAACATGAACAATAACTTGCATATTGCCATTTCTTTAACTACAACTCAAAGCCATAGAGGAAAATAGGGGTACAGGGATTCATAACAGAAACAAGTGAAAAGAAATTAACATGCTAGTTAAATACTTAACTCCACATAGACATTAAAGTAGACATGGATGTAAAGGCTGTATGTAAAACAATTGGGATGATGCTGAAGCTAAAACTAGAACATACCAGTCTTAAAGAAACAAGTAAGAAGAAGGCAGTACTCTTGTAAAACCACAGTGCAAACAAGCAGTCAGAATACTATGAGTTTAGAAGAGAATTGTGAGATTCTAAGTGTGAAGTGTGAAGTATAAAAGTGTTAAATTGATCATGTGTTGCGTTAATGAAAGCCATGTATTTATAGTGTAAAAGTAATGAGAAAATAAGGTAAGAATATAATTTGAGAATCAATTTTCAATCAATAGCACAAGTTTTCCCTTTAATAAAAGGATTCAGATTTCAAAGGTTAAAACTAATTAAAGAACTAAATTAATCAAACACTATGTGTAATGTAGTATAATATGGGTAAATACATAAAGGTTTATTTAAGGACAAGGTCCGGACAGTACATGGCTTGTGCAATTTAAGAAAAGAGAATCAATTAACAGCCAGTAAATCACAAGGTTTTAATTTGGTATGAATGAATCCAGTCATAAAAGGTGAAGAAAGGTTTTACTTAAGGAAAATCAATATCAATAATAAGACCTAAAAAGGATTCTAAGTCAATCATAAGTTGGAAAACCTTTTTGGAGAATGATTCATCATGCATATAAAAACATATAGACATGCTTAAATACGAAGAACTAGCATGCCAATCAATAGAAAAGTCTAGCGTAGAAGAGTTTAAAAAGTTCAGAGAAGTATGCAAACAAAGAAATTTAAACTTAGTTCATAGACTCAGAGATTAGTTTGAAAGAGTCAAGGGTTCTCAAACAAAACCCTAATTCAATCACATGATCAAACCTCGGCACAACCTTCCAAATTCTAGAGATTTCGCCTCGAGTCAAGTACAGAGATAAGAAAGTAATTAGTCAAAACAGGCTCAGAGATGTCTTTCAGAAAATCGTGAGAAAGCAAGAAAATGTAGTTGAAATTTCAAAGAAAACAAAGTGAAGAAACTAATGATAGTAGACGAAACAGTGGAAGAAAACATGCTTAAACTGGTCTCTTAAAAAAGGGTAAAGTAGAAGTGAAACAGTAATCACTTAAGAACATGGTAGAAAGATACAGTAGGCGAAGCATATAAGATCACAGTGGAAGGAAAATAGCAGAACATAGTGAGAAAGCATGTGAAAACATACCATAGAAACACACTAGAGGATAAAATGGGATATTGAAAATATAGTAAAAGAACATACGTGATAAAAGGAACAACATAAGAAAACAGTTGAACAACATGTGTGGTAGAAAAGAAAACATAAGAACATAGCAGAGACAAATACACACAAAGAAAAGGGAAAGAAAAGTCATAGAAACATTTGAACACTTTCAGGAAAACCTAAATCAAAAAGAAATAATTTTTTAATGCAATTTTGAAAGAAACGTTGAGAAAATCGTTCAAAATGTCAAGTAGAGCACAAATATTTAACAGATTTAAGAAAAATTGGAGAAAACCTCGAATATTTAGGGTATTTGAAGAACCCTAGAATGAGAAAGGTTTTGAAAAGGTCTGATCTTTGTCGGAAGGGTCACAGATAGGCCCATAGTACCAGGATACACCGTAGCAGGTCTGGAGATGGCCGTGAAACCTTGAGCCGGCGAAGGTCTGGATCAAGACCTTCAAGGTCTGGCCTTGATTTTACAAATATCGAGCACACAGGAGTAATAGAAGGGTGAGTAAATACCATGGCCGGAGAAGCCATGGTTTCCGATGGGTTTTAAGGTTGAAGACGATAGGAGATGATTAAGGTGGAGGAAAGTTCGAGAGGGTTTGAGAGATAAATTGGTTTCAAGTCAGCGTCTTTGGAGGAAAATGAATTAGGCTTGGTGTTTGGGTGAATTAAAATGGTAAGGGAGAATCGTGGCCGTTGATCAAAATGACCAACGGTTTGGATCAAAAGAAAATCGGGTGGGTTTTATTAACGAGTTAGGGGTTGGGTTATGTATTAGGATTTGGGCTGGTCCGTTTGAAATTGGAATTGTATTAATGGGGTGGTTGATTTCTGCTATAATTAAAATAAAAATAAGGCTATCAGTTAAATAGCCACTTTTTCCTTTTTAATTTATAAAAAATAGAAAAATGATTTTGGAAACAAATTGAAGGCACTAAATTAATTAATTGTATATAATATTTAAATTAAAAATACTGGAATAAATTTTATAATTATAAAAGCTATTTAAATCTTAAAATAGGCTAGAATTGCAATTTACTGCAAATTTAACTTAAAAATACCAAATCGATTTATAAAAATATGTAAAATTATCTTAGCTATATATTGGCACAAATATAAGAATAAAAATATATTAATCACAAAAATGATAATTTCAAGAACACTTATTGGCTTTTGTATTGGTATAATAGGGCAACAAATCAGTATAAAAATCTTTTCTAAAAATTAGAAAAGTAATAAAATACTTGGATATGCTTATATATGCACATATATATTATTTTGAAAGTATTTTCTACATAAAAAATATACAGGAAAAATTTTGGTATCAATAGCTGCCCCACTTTATCCGGAAAGGATGAAAGAGTTGTCGGATAAAGATATGATGGCCAATTTTGACCGAGTGAAGTGGTTTGAAAAGGTTTGCTGTGCTTTGGTTTACCAGCTGCTTACATATCCCCAGTCTTATAGGATGCATATTGTTCTGGATATGTCGACGGAGTATGTCGGTGGTGATTTTCCAAGAACGGACGCAACGTTTAGGTTAGGGTGGATGGTTAAAGTCTAATAGGGCTGCGGGAACTGGAGTGGGGTCACTCCTGCTGAGACAGTTGTTGCTTGCAAATTTACTTGCAAATAAACAATACAAGCATATAGTGTGCATAAATTTAAACGTGATGCAAGTTCCAGTTGGACAATGAATGTTGTCTTTGGACGGTTAGGATAACGTCCTCAGACCATGATGTCCTTGGCCATAAAGCAGACAATAAAGGATTCGCAGGCCATGAAATGATGCCTTCGGGCTTTAAGGATGATTCCTCCGAGCGATGATGCCATTGAAAAATGCTTTACAAAAGATAAAAGGGGTCTACAGGCCATGGCATGGCATTCTCGGGCTATGAAGATGTTGCCTCTGAACAATGATGCCTTTGGACATATTGGCAATCTTTCGGCCTATGAAATGCAATAAGTGGCAATATTTAAGCCGATGCTATATGTAATCAGGTGGCGATCTTTCTGCCAATGAAATGAGGTGGTGATCTTTCAGCCGATGCAAAAAGGCGGCAATATTTCAGCCAATGCAAAAGGTAAATGAGGTGACGATATTTCAGCCGATGGAAGATGTAAATAAAGGTGGCAATATATTAGCCATGCAATGAGGCATTGATATTTCAGTAAATACAAAAAGTAAATAAGGTGGCGATCTTTCAGCCAATGCAATAAGCCGGCAATATTTTAGCCAATGCAAAAAGTAAATGAGGTGGCGATCTTTCACCCGCAATGAGGTGACGATATTTCTGCCAATGCAAAAAGTAAATGAGGCGGCGATCTTTCAGGCGATGCAAAATGCAAATGAGGTGGCGATCTTTCAGCAAATGTAAAATGCAAATGAGTGGCGATATTTCAGCCAATGCAAGATGCAAATAAAGGTGGCGGCATTTCGGTCGATGCAAGTAAAATGAAGCGACGATATTTCAGCCAGGCAGATGGAGGTAGAGCTTAACCTCAGAAGGCAGAATAGTAGCCTTATGCAATGCAAGAAATGCAAATTGAGGTAGAGCTTGACCTCGAAAAGCATAATGGTAGCCTTATTAAATGTAGGAAATGCAGATGGAGGTTGAGCTTAACCTTGGAAGGCAGAATGGTAGCCTTATGCAATGCAAGAATGCAGGTAGAGACAGAGCTTAGTCTCGGAAGGCACAATGGTAGCTTTATGTAATGAAGGAAATGCAGATGGAGGTAGAGCTTAACCTTGGAAGGTACAATAGTAGCCTTATGCAGGAAATGAAGGAAAGAATAGTAGTGAAATTTCTTAGCTAATAGCTAATAGCTGATTATGATATCGTGGTTGCTGGGGATATTGGATAGCCAACGCGAATAGGTGCAATGGTTCTGAGAGTTGTGTTCTCTATTGCTTAATATACGACTTGGCTTCATCCATCCAAAGAAAAATCATGAGTTTTGCAAAGGGGAAAGGATAGTTTGTGCCCTCTCAGACTTTACTTGCCCTATCTGGCTTTGATTTGATGATATGGTGTGTATTATTGGGCTAGTATTGCTTAACAAGGCGATTTCGACGGTAAATGTGCATAAGTTTGTAAAGAAATAGTTTTTGGATGAACCGGCGACTGTGACGTGGTTAAGGGCATTGATACATCTCTCGCTTCGGAACTTTGAGGGTCCTCCTCAAAATTCTACCCAAGTTTGCTAGGTTGCCGCTTCTGATTGTTGTTTGTGATGATCGGCTGAAGTTACTTTGGAATTTTGAGGGTCCTCCTTAAAATTCTACTCCGGTTTCCAATTGCGGGGAAAATGAAAATTTTATTGAATTGTGACTGAATCCATAGGACTACCTATGTATCCTATCTTAAATGGAAATCAGGTCAGACGTAGTTCAAATTGCATCATATAGGAAAATAAAAGATTACACGTAGTAGCGCTTGACTGCATCTGAATTGATCGGCTTTGGCCAAATTTCTCCATCTATTTCTACAAGTATGAGGGCTCCTCCTGTCAGAACCCAGTGAACCATGTATGGACCTTGCCAATTGGGGGAGTATTTCCCTTTGGCATCATCTTGATTCGGGAAGATTTTCTTTAAAACCAACTGCCCGGGTGTGAAATGTCTCCACTTGACTCTCTTGTTGAAAGCTCTAGACATTATGTTCTGATAAAGCTAACTGTGGAAAATTGCATTCAATCTCTTTCCATCTGTAAGAGCTAACTGCTCGTAACGACTCTTCACCTATTCTGCATCATCAAGCTTAGCTTCTTGTATGATCTTCAAGGAAGGAATTTATACTTCGCCAGGAATGATTGCTTTTGTACCGTAAACTAACATATACGGGGTTTCTCCGGTTGATGTATGGATCGTGGTGCGATACCCCAATAGATCGAATGATAGCTTCTCGTGCCACTATTTATGCTTTTCTATCATTTTCCTCAATATCTTCTTGATGTTCTTGTTAGCGGCTTCTACAGCTTCATTAATCTGAGGTCTGTAGCCTGTAGAATTCTTGTGTTTGACCTTGAAGGTCTTACACATAGCTTTTATCAACTCACTGTTGAGATTGAAACCATTATCGGAAAGGATTACCACAACTTTCTTAGTTACTTTCCTGTAAGATGCCTCTTCGACCCACTATGTGAAATAATTAATTGCTATTAGGACGAACCTGTGTCTGTTTGATGCGGCATATTTGATTGGTCCAATAACATCCATTCTCCATGCAGCGTAACGGCCATGAGGGCTTGTTGTATTAAGCTCATTTGGGGGCACCTTGATCATGTCTGCATGTACCTGACAGCAGTTGCATTTTTGAATGTACTGGATGTAGCCTATTTCCATAGTCACCTAAAATAACCAGCCCGGAGTATTTTCTTGGCCAATACAAAACCTCCATATGTGAACCATAGGTCCCAACATGGATTTCTTCTAGCGGCTTAGATACTTCCTTTGCATCGACACACCTTAATAATCCCAAATCAGGAGTCCTCCTATACAGGATTCTTCCGATGTTAAAGAAATTTTTTGTCAACCTTTTAAGTGTGCACTTTTGAGTAATATTTGCAAGCTATGGGTATTCTCCTTTTGCCAAATATTCCTTAATGTCATGAAACCAAGGCTTTCCATCTGCTTCCTCTTCGACATGAGAACAGTAAGCTGGCTGATCATAGATCCTCATAGAAATATGATCAATAAAGTTTGTATCTGAATTTTGTATCATGGACGATAGGGTAGCTAATGCATCGGCAAACTCATTCTGTATTCTGGGAACATGCTGAAACTCCATCTTTGTGAACGTCTTTCACAACTCCTGCACATGGTGTAGATAAGGGAATATCCTGGAGTTCTTAGTTGCCCATTCTTCTCGAACCTGATGCATAAGCAAGTCCGAATCCCTAATTACTAACACATATTGGATGTTCATGCCAATGGTCATTTTGAGCCCTAAGATGCAGGCCTCGTATTCGGCCATGTTCTTGGTGCAAGGGAACCTGAGTTTAGCGGACACCGGATAATGGTTACCGATTTCTGATACTAGGACCACCCCTATGCCGACTCCTTTGAAATTTGCTGCTCCATCAAAAAACATTCTCCACCCGTCATGGGATTCTGCAATATCTTCTCCGATGAACGATACCTCTTCGTCAGGAAAATACGTCTTTAGGGGTTCGTATTCTCCGTCCAAGGGATTTTTGGGAAGGTGATATTCTAGTGCTTATCCTTTGATTGCTTTCTAAGTCACACAGATAATGTCAAATTCACTCAACAGGATTTGCCACTTGGCAAGCTTGCCAATGGGCATGGGCTTCTGAAAGATGTACTTCAAGGGATCCAACCTTGATATGAGATACGTAGTATAGGCATAGAAGTAGTTCCTCAGCTTTTAGGCTACCCAAGTTAGAGCATAGCAGGTGTATTCTATCAGGGAATACTGGGCCTCGTACGGAGTGAATTTCTTATTGAGGTAGTAAATGGCATGTTCTTTCTTTCATGTCTCATCATGCTGCCCCAAGACGCAGCTGAACGCTCCATCCAATACTGCAAGGTAGAGTAGTAGGGTTCTACCTAGTTCAGGCAGGACTAAAACCAGCGGTGCTGACAAGTATTCCTTATTCAGTCGAAAGCTTTCTGTCATTCATTGGTACACTTTGTGTCGGCATCATCTTTCAACCTCTTGAAGATTGGTTCGCAGATGACAGTAGATTGTGCTATGAACTGACTGATGTAGTTGAGTCTTCCCAAGAAACTCATTACTTCCTTCTTGTTCTTTGGCAGCGGCAATTCTTGAATGGCTTTGACCTTCGATGTATCCAACTCTATTCCTCGGTGACTCACGATAAACCCAAGAAACATTCTGGTTGGAACCCGAATGCACATTTCATGGGATTCAGCTTCATGTTGTAATTTCTCAACCTATTGAAGAACTTTCTCTGATCTTCCATATGATTGGCGGCTTTCTTGGACTTGATAATGACATCATCCACATACACTTCGATCTCCTTGTGTATCATATAATGGAAAATAGTAGTTATGGCCCTCATGTATGTGGCCCCTGTATTTTTTAACCTGAAGTGCATCATCTTGTAGTAGTATCCCCCAGAGCATAATGAAAGCCATTTTCTCAATATCTTCTTCGTCTATCTAGATCTGATGATAACCAGCGAAACAGTCTACGGATGACTGCAACTCATGCTTGGCGCAATTGTCAATCAGGATGTGTATGTTTAGCAAGGGGAAGTCATCGTTTGGACTGGCCTGGTTGAGATCCTGGTATTCGACATAGAATCTAACCTTCCCATCTTTCTTTGGCACTGGCATAATGTTGGCTAACCGTGTCGCGTATTTGTGAGCCACAATAGATGTGCTCAGCCCAGTCATGTCATCATACGACCAGGCGAATATGTCTTTATACTCTCTTAGAAATTCTATGTACTCTTCCTTTTCTAACAGTGACAAGTGAATGCAGAGTCGTGTTTCTTTGATATTTTCTACATTTCCCTGGTTAACAATCTCAGTCTCATCCAAGATGGACTTAGGTCTTTTCTCGAAATTCTCAACTTCCTTAATAATCTCTTCCGGTATATCATCTTCCTCTGAGTCTATGTTCGCTTGTTGTGTTGTCCCGTTGCACGTCATAGTCGTTGGTTTATCAAGGTAAGTAATAGTAATGTTATATAAGTAAAGTAATAAGAGAAAATAATAAGAGTAAGATTTATAACAAAACCGAAATGCTTTGAAAAATTCCATAACATTTTTTAACATTGGAGCTCTTTCCTGTGAAAATTAAGACGCAAAAATAAAGTCACTAGTAAAAAAATAAAATAGTGCATTATGCTCATTCAGCCTTGCTACCCCGAGGCTCGCCGGGCTTTGATGGTTCATAGTCCAGTTGTTGAGGCATGCTCCTCCGTTCACATCTTGTATAGAAGGGCCTTCCTCCCCTTCATCATCGAAAATGACACAACAATCCATGTTATTGTCTTCTAGGAACAAATTCCTCATCGCTGCCAGTGCTTCCTCTTCTTCTCCCTTAGACAACTTTGGTCGGTTGGAAAGTCTGCTCAAAATAGGTTATTGGCTGTTCCAAATTATAATAAGGACCATGCAATGGTGGTGACCGGTGGTTGATTTCCTCCTACGAATACTCATATCCCAATCCAAAAGTGGTGTCATGTTTCTTGAGCTTGATGGGTTTTTAGCGATTCCATGGAGGTTTTTGCCAAGTCCTTTGCCAGGTTCATACCCGCTCCAGTTCAGTATGCTTTCAATATTATTGTCCCACCATTTATCTTTATCAATGGCATTAGCTCGCTCCATATGATGGTAAGTTTCTTTGCTTATCCTTCTCCTTCCTCCAATTGATGGAACGGTCTGGCAACTGTATATGGAATTGCTACCATCGCCGTGAATGATAACCTCTTGCTGGTTCCACTCAAACCACTTGATGTAATGTTGATGCTACAACCCCAGTGGCATGAATCCACGGCTTTCCCATTAACAAATTATAAGAGGTTGGTACGACTACCAATTAGAAGTCAACATCAAACCAAGTAGGCCATATTTACAAACACAAGCTAATTTCCCCAATAGAGGACCTTTGGGATCTATCGAAAGCTTTAACGTTAATAGCCCCATCCTTGATCTCGTGTAGCCCCTTTCCTAATGTCCTGAGTTTTACCAACAGACAAATGTTGAGGCTGGACCCTCCGTCAATCAAGATCCTGGTGACAAAAGAATCTTTATATTGCACAGTGATGTGCAACGCCTTGTTATGACTCAAACATTCTTGTGGCATCTCATTTCATGAAAAGTAATCTTGTGATTTTCTACCTAGACTATCATGTTAGCCATTTCTCCACTGGTGATGTTGCTCGGGACATATGCCTTACTCAACACGTTCAACAAAGCATTCTTATGTGCATCAGAACTTTGCAAAAAAGCTAGGATGGAGATCTGTGATGGTCGTTTGTTTAGCTTCAATAACTGAGTATTCCTTGGCTTGTATGTTTCTCAAATGATCGTCAGGCCTAGTTTCGGTGATGGTCGGCCGATTAGAGGGCTGCTTGTTTGACTCAACCAAATATTCTGGGTATTACCCTATGCCGCAACGGCTTCCCCGAACATGAATTTCCCCTTTCTTCTAGCATCGGATATGTAGTCCTAAGGTTTGGCCATTGTGTGGAATTGTGTCACTACCAACATTGCCACTAGGATTGGTGCGGCTATCTCTACTCCGAACGGAATAGGCCGTTTAGGCGGTAAAACTAGAACTTCAAAGGGTGTAGGTGTGTTTGTTGGTGACATAAACTCAACCTCAACGGGTGCTGGCGTCTTTGCGGAGGATGGTGCTTCAAAATCGAGTGGCATGGACATGTTTACTTCGGCATCTCCAGAAGACTGAATCTAGACTACAATCAGATTAAGGGTGACAATTGACTTCTTTAGATTTTCTCCCTCCATGATTAAACCGATTGATCCCTTGGAGTCCCAGTCTTGATCATGTGGATAACTCTACCCTTGTGATCTAGCAGAGGGTGACTGCGGACATTCGGAGAAGGTTCCTTTGCTATATTGATCTTATTGTCAATCAATGTCTGAATCTTATAATTCAGAGAGCATCATTCATCAATGGTATGTCTTTTCATGCCAGAATGATATGCACAAGATTTATTTGGATTGACCCACTGAGAGGGGTTTTTTGAGGTTATGGCAGGGATAGGGTGACATAACCAGCAGCTTTGAGTCTTTTGTGCAGCTGCTCAAATGGTTCAGCAATGGTGGTATACTGTTTAGGAGATCTGCAGCCAAAATTTGGTCGAGGTCTAGGGAATTTTTGATGTGGTGGAGGTGACTGATAGTGAGGTGGTTGAGTATTGTAAGCCTGGTAAACATGTGTTGGTTAGGAGTATTTGGGTGAAGTGGGTTGGTATGTGGAAGGTGGGGGTGCTTGGTAATTTGGAGTAGGGTGATATGTGAGTGGAGGCATTGGGTAGGTTTGGTACTCGACAGGGGATTTTGTCCTCTGTGCAACCATTACGGCACTCACGTCCCTTTTCATGGAGGTACCTCTAGACTGTAAAGCCTTGTTGGTGGCTTGGAAAGCTTCAAAATTTTGACCATAACACTTTTACTGCCTTCCTCTATCCTCTCACCTAGCTTGATGATGTCAGAAAATTTATTGCCTTCAAGCAACATTAGTCTTTCTTATTATTGGGGATCCTGAGCCTGGACGAAAAATTTGTTCATTTTTTATTTCTCTAGAGCAGGCCTGACTTTAGTAGCTTCAGACCTCCAGCGAGGGGCATACTCACGGAATATTTCTGTGGGCTTCTTCTTTAGGTTCTGAATGTAGAACACATTTGGTGCATTTTCTGTATTGAACCTGAACTTGTCCATGAAATCTGATTCCATATCCACCCAACTAGACCATTTGTTTGGGTCTTGGCTAATGTACCAAGATAGAGCATCTCCTTTCAAACTCCTCATGAAAAGCTTCATATGAATTCTTTTGTCCTTCCCAACTCCGACAAGCTTGTCACAATATGTTCTTAGGTGAACTCTTGGATCCCCTGTACCATCAAACATCTCGAAATTGGGAGGTTTGTACCCCTTGGGCGGTTTGACATCCAGTTGTATGCAAAGATCTTCGTAGTTTAATCCGTCAATCCCTATACTTCCTTCGACACCCTAAACTCGACTAGTCAGTTTGTTGAGTTCTGCAGCCAGGTTCCTAATGAGTGAGTCTCTATCATCAGACCCGGGTGTTCTTGAGATGGGTTGGATAAAGTGTGGCACGGTTTCCACGTAGATGGGGGTATTGTGTTGGGTGTGGGAGTGGTTATTTGTGGATTTTGGAGTTCTGAGATTATTGATGTGGTGTTATTGGAGGTATGGCAAGTGTTGTAGTTGTGGTGAAGAGCAAGGTGGTTTTGTTGCTTCGGGATGTTTTGTGGAGGTACGGGATTTTGAGTAGTTGGGAAAGTAACCTATTGAGTGGTGAGAGAAAATGGCAGACTTGCCAAATTTCGGACTTAATCCAATTCTTGCTGAAACTTCAACAACTTTTGTCCTAATTAGGATGCATTCTCCTTGGGAACCCAAGCATTATGAGTGAACTCTACCCGTTCAGTTGAGTTACTCAAATCTTCCATCTTCCTTTTGTTTCTGTGTCTGATAGGACAGGGAGGAAGAGTAGGTAGAGGGCCCCTGGATCTCTTAAAAAATGATGATATTACCAGAATTCAAGAACTAACCTTTGGGGAGGGGAATAAACAAAAATAACAACAAAAAGGTAACAAGTCAGTAAGGATCATTAGAAAAATGTCGCAATATTTAAACACATAGTGCTGAAATATAAAGCGTATCCTAATTTTGGGGCCTCGTTGTGCCCGAGGTAGGCCTAGTGACAAGTTGATTTGGAGAACTTTGAATGCTAAATGCCTCATTTTATTGATAATAGTAGACAAATCCCAAAACGACACTAAATAGCAAAATCACTAATAGCGATTAGCCTTATTATATTTTATAAAGTGCAAATGGAAATCCCTATCTGCTTGGTCCTCGAGAGACCTTCCCTGGATTCAGAATTATCGGTTCCGTCGAACGGTTTTCCTATCTCGCATAGTCCCAGTAGCAAGTAGGCTCTGTCCAGGTGGTTGCCTACATTTCCTTCAGTAGTTCGGCAGGCTTCGACCCTGTTCAGAAACTTCTTTTCCCGCTCTACTATACCTAGACCAAACATTTGTTGGCGCTGACGACTGTATCCTTTTATTCTTCAATTATTTTCTTATTGGCTTCCTGTATTTCACGGTGCTCTCTTTTGCATTCTTGGATCCTCTTGCGCAGATGGTTGTACTTGTCCTGTGTCTCGGCCTTTTCATCTATGATTCGGTCGCCTTGAACAAACCCGGGCTGACCCAGACCATTATGATTATCCTCCAACCAACCTAACTAATAAGGATCGCAACCTGCGTGGTATCTGTTTGGTTCAATGGTGTCTCTTCCCATGACGATTTTGCAATGCCACATGTGCTGAGCCTGATATCTGTAAGGGCTATCATCATTCTAGAAGTCAACCCGAAAGTGACTCATCTTGTCGACCCTCGATATAACCTGCTTCCTTCTGACTTGTCTCATGACCCGAAGAGGTGTGCATGGGTACGTTCCTCTTAATCCGATCAGTGTTAGGAAAGGTGCATCCCTGGATCGGATGATGAACTCCTTGGTTGTGAACCACTCGAACATCCATTGTACTCGGTCCTCAGTCATACTTTCAAAGAGTTCGACCTATTCTCTAGCATTCTTCGATTGCGCAAACATGTTGGGTATATAATTCATTCGATTTGGATGCTGGAAAGCAATATGATCATCCCAATCCCTTTGATGAATTTTTAGTCGATACTCACCATTTTGGAGATGTTCAACGCGCCAAAGTATAAGTACCATATTAGAACCCACGAAGTGTCTGGCTCCTCGTTGACATTTTTCTAATGCTTGGTATATTTCTTCAAAAATCATTGGTACGAGACTGAACGGTTGTCCATCAATTCCTTCCATTACAGTTTTGGTGACCATGGCTAGTATGGTATGGATCTGCGCTTTCTTCATTGAAAACACTACCATCCCCAAGAAACAGAACATGAAGACAAATGCCCTTCGGTGAATATTCCCCAATAATGTAAGGGAAAACTCCTCAGGGTAGGTACGATTAGATTTATTGTGGTCGTACCTCTCGTACAAGTAGTCAAAGGGTATGTACGACTCCTTCAAGCATGTCAAGTCTAGGTTCTACTTTAGACCCATCATTTTGAGAAAACTTCTGCCTTTTGTGATTTTCCGGGATTAATAAACCGGAATTTCCCATGGTATAACAACTAGTCCTCCTATTTTCTCGAGCATGGGTGCCATCTCAATGTCTCCGAAGTGGAACATAGACCTATCACAATCCCAAAATAGAGTGGCAGCTTCTATGATTTTGTTGTTGGGTTGGACTTCCAAGAGAGAGGGTAGATTCCCTAAATATTTCCGAACGAGCATCTCGTCACTGAAGTGAAGATCCTTCCACCAGCTTAGCAGTTTGGGGGGTGGATATTGGTGACCATGCCCAATCTGGGGACCTCTTGCCTCCTGCTTAAGAAAAACAAATGGTTAGGCCCTAACCCTCCACCAAACTTGACTACTAAATATCAATAATTGGCATAGAAGCATTCAGTTCTCTAAATAAAAGTACAAATGTTGTAATGTCTGATTGGGTTTTTGGGAAACCGAATGGACTTTGGATAAGGCTATCTTAAAGAGTCATCATACGGACAACATAACTTACCAGGCTAGGTTTGATCATAATGCATGAATAATTACACAGAGTAAGGTTTCTATGGAATACTAGACTGGTACCCTTGATCGAACAACTCAAGAGGGAAAGGCACGGAATCATCGACTACAGTGTTGATCAACTGGTTTTACCGCAAATATGCCTTTGCCAAATTTAGGGGGTGATAATATTGGAATAGCGCAACCACTCATTCTAAGTGTTTCTATGATATTTTGTTAGGCATGAGTGGAATATGATGTTGAAAATATGTAGTTGCAATAATTAAAACAAGCTGCCATGTACTTGTACGTTCATAAGAATAATAATTACAATAATTCAAAAAGCAGTAATGAAGGAATGCAGTAAAGAAAAGCAGTAAAAGAAATAAGGGAAAGAAACAAAAGATAAGTCAGTTCCATAGTAGGAAGGAATTAAAGACTTAAAAGATTAAACAAATAAAGGCATTTAGGAAAATGCAAAGTCATAGTAATAGCTTGAAGTGGCAAAAGCCTAAAGAAAATCCCTAGCAGAGCCGCATGCTGTCGCGCCCCCTTTTTCTCGCGAAATCGGGTTTTTGACATTTGGGAAGATAACTCGTTTTCTTTTGGGAATTGGGTTTAAGAGAATTGAAGAGTTGCCACCTAATGATTATAGTGCATTAGGACGCTAATGATGGTTCAGTTTGGATATCCAAAGATTGGGTAGGAGCTTGAAATTATCCCGAGGGGAAGGTGTTAAGCATCCCTCAAGATCCACTAGTATGGTTCCCTGCCAAGCTATTGTTGTGACTTAAATACAAATAACACGTAAGCAAATATGAGTATCACATAAGAGGGGATTTTCAGACAAAAATTGAGAAATAAATGAAGTTGGAAAAGATAGGAGAGAGTTGATTTAAAAGAAACATTTTAAAAGATTTAAGAAACAAAAAGCAAAGGAATGTGTCCTAGGTTTAATAATAATATGGATCACGTCAATGCAATACCCGGTAATCACTCCTCATAGAGGGAAAACACATGGTATTAGCGCACTGGTCAGCATATCCATATCTACTCTTTCCTGCACCATTAAGATAGTAAAGTACGGAATGGTCTCGTTTAACTATTGCATGCTATTACCCGTCCCCATCCTATCAATCTCGGAGGTATTTGGGATCATTAATCCTAAAGGGAGGAAACATGGGCTTATTTGTGGTTTCAAAAGGTTAAAATATCAAAGTGACAAACAAAACATATAGGAAATTTAGAGGGGGAGCATATAGATATGTGATAAGGCTCAAATTATCCTCCTTTAAAATCAAATAAAACACATAATATAGTGTCTCTTACACGTACTATTTAAGGTCTAATTAAACTTAAGAATTTGAGGCAGACTGATCTGCTACATAATTCATATAGGAAGCCTGAGTCAAGCATGCCTGCTAGTTGTAGTATATAATCATTATCAAACCTAAATTGGAAAGAAGTAATTTTTGAAAGTAATTTTGAAAGAAAAGTTGTGGAAATCGTTCAAAAACACAAGTAGAGCACAGATATATAACAGATTTAAGAAAAATTGGAGAAAACCTCCAATAGATAGGGTTTTTGAAGAACGCTAGAATGAGAAAGACTTTTAAAAGGTTTGATCTTGGTCGGAAAGATTTGAGATAGGCTTATAGTATCAGGATACGCCGGAGCAAGGCCAGAGATGGTCGTGAAACCTTGAGCCGGCGAAGTTCTGGATCAAGAACTTCGAGGCCTGGCCTCGATTCTTCAAATATCGAGCACACAGGAATAACATGAGGGTTTAGTAAAAGATTACCATGGCCGGAGAAGCTATGATTTTCGGTAGGTTTTGAGGTTGAAGACGATAAGAGACGATTAGGGTTGAGGAAGGTTCGAGAGGGTTTGAGAGACAAAGGGGTTTCAAGGCGGCATCTCTGGAGGGAAATGAATTAGGTTTAGGGTTTGGGTGAATTAAAATTGTAAGGGGGAATCGTAGCCGTTGATCAAAATGACCAACGACCTAGATCAAACCGGGTAGGTTTTATTAGCGAGTTAGGGATCGGGTTATATATTAAGATTTGGACTGGTCCATTTGAAATTGAAATTGGTTTATTGAGGTGGTTGATTTTGGCAATAATTGAAATAAAAATAAGGCTATCAGTTAAATAGCCACTTTTTCCTTTTTAATTGGTAAAAAATAGTAATATAATTTTTTAAATAAATTGAAGAAACTAAATTAATTAATAGTATATAATCATTAAACTAAAAATACTGGAATAAATTTTATAATTATAAACGCTATTTAAATCTTGAAATAGGCTAGAATTGCAATTTAGTGCAAATTTAGCTTAAAAATACCAAATCGATTTATAAAAATGTATAAAAATTACCTTAGATATATATTGGCATAAATATAAGAATAAAAATATATTGATCACAAAAATAATAATTTGAAGAACATTTATTGGTTTTTCTATTGCTAAAATATGGCAATAAATCAATTTAAAAATCTTTTTTAAAAATTAGAAAAATAATAAAATACTTGAACATATGCACATGTATAATATTTTGAAAGTACTTTGCACATAAAAATATACAAAGAAAAAATAGGTATTAACATTCTTCATTTATTGCTTATTATTGGTCATAATGAGCTACCATTGATTTTATCATAACTTTAAATTGCTAATCAGTTGCCTTCGATAGCTCCTAACGGAGCATCAGAATCGACCCCGAGGCCCCGAATCGACAAGCTCGGGGCCCCAATTATTAACCTATCGGTTTGATTATCACCTTGTTCTTAGATCTTATCTCGCTTCTAAGTCTTTCACGTAGCATCAACTAGCATAAAAATAGATCACGTATTTTTAGAATCACATATTCAAATTTAATTGTTATTACCATTTTCATGGTAAACACTATGTTTTTGTAGCAAAACTTACCCCCTAATGCTGTTGATTCATTTGCTATGTTAGCAGACGCCTTCGTAAAAGCACACGCCAGGGCTATAAAGGTGGCTACGAGAAAATCAGACGTCTTTAAGATAAAATAAAGGAACAACGAGATTTTGAGGGAGTTTGTGTCCAAGATCCAGATGAAACGAATGAAGTTACCACCGGTTTTGGATGACACGGTAGAACAGGCATTTATGCAGGATTTGAATAAAAGGAGCTCGATTGCGCTTCGACAATTAAAGCAAAATCTGATCGAATCTGTTAAGATAAAATTATAAAACAACATCAAAGACTATCTGATATTTATGATTTCAAGTTATTCTCTTGGAATAAATTAAATGTTTCGTAAAATAATAATAAATGAGTAAATAATTTGAGTTGAGGCTATGGGGATTTTCGTGGAGCAATATTTTTTTTTGTTATTGCGTAAATCAACATTCATCCTTGTTAGAAATTTATATTATTTCCTTTAATTTTATTTAAAACTCAAGATACAATTTTTTAATAATATTTATGTTATTTTTAATTTTTTAACCCATCAAAACTGAATACACGCACAAAGCGCATACCCTTAAACTAGTTTTACCTCATGCAACAGCCTAGCTGTAATTTATGGTGCCAAGTTGGTGAATTTCCAACGATTTTCATTTAATGAAAAAATAAATATATGGATATTTAGTCTATTATTTGTTATAAAATTTAGCTTTTATAAATTATAACTTCTCTACAAAATATCCTTAATTTCGATGTCCAATGCTAGAGCTGTCAAAATTGGCTAGCCTAGCCCAACCCAACCTAAGTTTCGTAGGTTTTTAAATTTGGCGGGCTAGGACGGATCGGCCCTCCATTTATATGGGCCTTAAAATGGTCAGCCCAACCTAGCCATAAGACCGTCGGGGGCTAGGTCGAGCCGACCCTTTAATATTTTAGAAAAAATATTTTTTCAAATCATTAAACATTTTTCGTGACATAATCTCTTAATCATATGGACGACTTCTGTTTATTTAAAGTATACAAGAATCTTGGTATTTGAGAAGGAATCTCGTAATTAAAATGCAAATTCTCTATATTTCTAGCTCTTCTTTTTTTAACGTACATGAATATTGTTTTAGTACTTTTATTTCTCTTTCCTTATGTTTAGGAATTGCATCAATAAGTTTATATGTTAAGGTTTTTTAATTTAGGTTTAACATTATTTGTTGATTTCATCATTATAGTCCATAAATTTTTAAAATTCGTGAAATTTGCTAGTGTTGTCAATTTTATTTAGGTATTAAAACTTGACTTTTTTCTATATTGAAGAGAAATTTAATAATTAATAATATATTAAAGTAACCAAACTGATTATTGACCACTTAAAGTAATATTTTTTTTTGAAAAAAAAATTATTATTGGCCAATTAAAACTTTCCTAGTTCGTTATTAGTTAAGCAAAAGAAAAACTAATCTTGTCATATTACATGCATATCAAAAATATAAATTTCAATCGATATGAAAGGATAAATGAGCAATTTAAGATTGGAAAATGGGGATAATAATTAATATTTTTTAGTTTTTACTTTTTTAAATATTTAAATTTTAATTTAATTAATTTTTCGCTCACGAGCCGACCCAGGCGCAGACTTGGTCAAGGCTCAAGGGCCAGTGGGCTGACTTGACAGGGCTTATAAGTCACACTATAAATGGGCTAAAGAAATCCCAACCCGGCCCTATCCAAATAGCTGACTGAGTGAGGCTGACCTCACAGTCCAAGTCCAATTTGACTGCTTTATCCAATGGTGAAACTATATCACTGAATAGAGGGCTTGCCGCCCCTCTTTTCTTTTTCTTGCTTTGTAGGAATGACCGAATTAAAATTATAAATGCGACTTATCGAAATCTCTAGCAATCAATAGGTGTGGAGGCACGCTTACACAATAACAATAACCTAATAGAATCTTAAAGTTTTAGAATGTAAAATATACGCATATCTTATCCCTCTCACAGAAGAATTAAAAAGTCGTTTCCCGAAGATCCTCAGCTCAGATGATAGACGAGTTTAATATTCAATTACCCTACTTCTTCTTATTGTAGAGGATAGATTTGACCATCTAACAAAGTTTCGATATGCATTATTACCTCATAATTAGTTATGGGTAGGGCTATGCACGAATTTGTTCGAATTAAATTTCGCATATTTCGGATTATAAAAAAAAGCAATTTGAATTCGATCCTAATTATATTGGATTGGAATTTAAAGTTTGGATCGGATTGAATTTTGGATTGTATTAATATGCCTCAAAGTTACAAACTAATATTTTATTTTCTTTGTGAAAAAGGTAATACATTAAGAAAAATTCATGTTTATGCAATTATGAGAGTATTATGGTGCAAATCTAGCTAAATCTAGCAATTGTAAAGGCAATAACTTGAAGGAAGATGTAAAGGAATTCTGACTATCTGAAATTAAAGTGTAGTATTTATAAATTGCTTAATAATTTTGAATTTCGGATCGGGTCGGATTAAAATGTGCCATCCGAATCTAATCTAAAATTCAAAGTTTTAAATACAATTCGAAATTCATCCAATTCAACATTGTATGGATCGATTCGAATTTCGAATATCCGATCCGATGATCAGCCCTAGTTATGGGGAATCAGCTGGCTATATTGTTCCTTTGGCTTTTGATTTCTTTGTTTTATTCGTCATTTACTCCGGTTATTTTGAGATTGCGACAAAGGTTAGGTTCCCACCATGGCGTGAAAATGACAGAATAATCATACATATTTTGCTTCGACTGTCGTGGTAAAAATCACAAGTAATCAGTGGTGGATGTAGGTTTCTGATTCATAATTTTAAAAGTAAATAATTTGAATAATTAAAAAAACTTTAACCGTCAATTTCATTAAATTTAAATTTTGAATTTGTGTCTGCAATATATGTAGAAAACCTACATGCTATAAATTGTAAGCTTGCATCTGAATAACAGTGCGAGGTTCCATTCTAATTCGATCTTTTCCTTCTATTTTCCTTTAATACTAACTCTGCTTTACCACATAGGCGAAGAATTAGTAGAGAATAGAAATAAGTAGAGAGAAGATGAAAAGAAAGAATGTCAAGTTATTATCAGTTGAGGAAATAAAGACGATAGCACACGATGGGAAAGCTAAGTGTGAACTGTCAAAGTTTGTGGTGTTAATGTTATTGATAAACTAACAGGTACGTTGTCAACATCGTTTATGTGAAATATCTAATGGACTCATTTACTCTGAATAGATCTCAACAGTGTATGGATATTGAGTAGGCTCAACTCATTGAAGGCCTAACTGCCTTCTAGGCTCTAACTAGGCCTTGCAATTTCCAATCCTTCCTTATCCTCACACCCCCTCCATTATTGGCTTTAAATTTTAACCCAATTCCACCAAACGTCCAAGTGGTTCCAATACCTACTAATTTGACGACAAAATTTTAAGAAGATCCATCTTCAAGAAGATAATCGAGTAATCGAGACGTCACAACTCAAATAATAATACAAGGAGTTCGAATCATTGTGATTTTATGATCATTACTATGCAATTTCATAAAATTATTCGGTCCGAATGCTACATGAAAAATATAAGCCAAATGAAAGGTCATCCCTAGAATATAAAAGATCATAACATATCGGACTTTTTCTCCATTTGTTAATTGTGTGCCCAAAAAATAAAAAAAACACGCGCACACGCGCAGATGCTATTCCCATTAAGTTAAACAACTCTCTATCGAATAGCATGATCAACTTATAGGTTTCAAAAGCTTATGATTGAATGATCCAAGAACAACTACAATTGTGAAGAATGCAGTGGGCCGAGGACTTCTTTACATAGTATGGTCATATTCTTCTGTTGGATCTCTAGTCTGGTTTCAATAAAAGGATGGGCTATTAAAGTCAAAAGAGTTTTTTCGAGTTAGAAATGTAGAGATCTACTGAGAGAGGGCTGAAATTAAAATTTTGAAACTCTATAATCAGCCTTTTGGGTTGGTCTCTAACACTTGAAAGTTATATTTTTTCGTTTGGTTTCAAAAGTCACTGTAAAATCAAACGTGGGATAACCTCTACAATTATTGGGATGAAGTATCGGCTAAAGAGAAACAAATGGATTTGGCAGATTCGTAAGCTCAAATTTGGACATGAACCTAAGCTCTGTAGCATAGAAATTAGATCTATCTGAGAGAGCGATAGAACGGCACAATTCAAGGAGAGCAATTGTTTCTTTCTTGCTTTATGTGAATAAGTGGTGAAAATTAAAAGTTAACTGTGGGAATATGTTTAAGTAAATTGTATCAAAAGTATGAGACCAGCTTAGTTTTTGACCTTGATATTCTAATTCATTTTGTAAATGAGTTTCACACAATCACCATGAGTATAAACTAGGGGTATACAAAGAAAACCAACAAATTGTACCAACCTGATAATTCAAATCAAATCACGAAAAAAAAAAGTAATTATGATTTGGTTTGGTGTTGCCAAAAAGAAAGAAGTTCGGCAATAATTGGTTTGGTTTGCTTTTAACTAAAAAAAGTCAAACCGAAACCAAACCAACCCGACATTACATATATACAAATTTTAGATATATTTAATATATAAATATACTTATTATGATGTAATTTGTAAATTTTTTCCAATTTTTTTCAATTTTATCTTTTAATGTATTATTTCAAGGTTAGACTTAGAAATTTTGAATAGTTAAATTAGTTTTATGGCCATTAATAGTAGTACCTTAAATAATACTAACAAAAGCCCAAACCAAAATTAAATTAATGTTAATACTAATAAAAGACATTCAATCAATACTACCAACGGCAGTGTATTGAAAATCTATTTTTTGTTTTGCAATAATTTAGAAAAATGCATAACCTATTTTAAATTTTTCTTTAGTGTTTAGCCATGTGACTAATACTCTCTTATTAGTCTAATTGTTTTAGCATGACTTAGTACTTTTAGGTTATGTTTATTTTTATTATGGCTTTTAATTAGCAATATTTATATTACATATTTTTGTTGTCTTTATTGTTGAATATTTTAGGATAATGCCATGATACATCTCATATTTTTGTATTATCCTCATGAAAAATATTTTATATAGTACTAGGATCAAAGAAATATTTTGAGCACAAATTATATATTTTGTTATACAAAGATTTTACCCGAAAAAAATCGTAAAACCCCGAATAACCCAAAAAACCGAGAAAAATCGAGATTCAAATATTCGAGTTTTATTGATTTGGTTTGGTAGTTAGATTTAATAACTTGACACAATTAGTTTGATTTGGTAATTGCATAATTTGAACCAGCCTGACCTATTTAAACCCCCAATATAAATAAGCAATCCAATTTTGAGGAGAGGATAATTCATTGGTGGAAAAATAGGCATAACACGTAGACTAACGATATGGTGAAGGTGGCATTGTCATCAGGTTAATAAACAAAAATGATGAGGCACGGTTAAAATAATCACAGGATTTACAGAAGAAGGTATTGTGTCAAAAAACTGGGAAAGAAGAAATAGGCACGAGATGCATGAAGGCCATAGAAGAGGAATATTCAAGAACAATTACAAAAATGATAAGAGAATCAGTATTATCTCTAATTATGCGAGATCACCTATTATTACCATGGAGTAATTTCAGTAACGGGCAATTAATGCAGTTAATATTAGTAACATGTAGGAATTAAGTGAGGGGGAATCATTATATCTTTGTATCCTAATATAAAAGTTCTTACCTTATTTTGTACCATGATGGTAGGCTAGAAACCCATATTTTAGCTAGGGGTGGCTGTTGGTCGGTTCGGTCGATTATTATAAAAGTACGGTTCATTTTATTGGTTTTCGGTTTTGTAATACTAATAACCAAATCAAATTAAAGTATTTACGGTTCGGTGAGTCTTTTTCAAAGTTCGGTTCGATTATTTCCGATTTATTTTTTCGATTTTAAACGGTTCAAGGATATTTCACATAACATAAACAAAATTAGTGTAATAGAAATGAAACTAGTGTAACTGACATTTAGTGCAATGGCATGCAATGGGTGCAAATGTTGTTGGACGAATGTTGGGAAATAAATTGCATTCATTATGACAATCTAGTATTGCAATAAACAAGGCTAGAATATGGGCATGAGAATATGAAGTTGCCCGATCATGCTATATCCTTCGAGAATATGAGCATTACGGAGTGTGAAACTCAGTGCAGTAGTAACTGTTCCTGCTCGGCTTATGCTTGTTCAAATAGCACCTGTTTAATTTGGTTTTGAGATTTACTAGACCTTATATATAACTATTCTGCTGGCAGAGCTCTCTATGTTTGAGTTCGTGGCTCTGAGCCAGGTATTTTCACTTCAATCCCTATTAATTCTACTGATAACGATTCATTTATCTAGAAAATTAAATTTATCTAATTTATCTACCATTTGTCTTCTGGGTGCAGTTACTCATCATGTATCTAGGAATTCAGCTCGAAGCCACACAAGTTTTATTGCGAGAATTGTTTACGCAATATCTACCAACTTGGTTCTTATTAGTATTTTTGCTTTTGTATTCAAAAGAAAGCACTTGAGAAGACAAGGTGTGTCAAGTACGTCTTAATCGTAAATTAGCACCAGTAATGATTTTAAAATTTGTATGAATTATACTAATTTGATCTACTGATTATTGTTTACCATTAGGCTGGACGCATGGAACTTCTGCTCTCATTAAGTCTATATCTAGCTTGTATTCTGCGAGAAAAAGTGAAATGAAGCATTTAATGCAATAGCTGGAAATATTTATTGGACCAATGAAACCAAGAATGGAGAACAAGCATAAGAATTAACACAACAGCACAGTTAACCAAAATTTCAGTTTAACCAAATATCCAAATACAATAACCATAAACCGCACCGTAAAATCGAAAACTAATAATTTAAAATTTGTGCATCAACTGAAAAATTGATTAAACCGGAACTAAAAAAACCAAAATTCACGGTTCGACCAATTATTTTGGTTTGGTCGGTATTATGCCCACTCCATATTTGAGCCATAGTTTGCACTCTAGTTACTGTATTTTACATGTGTTTAAGCTTAAATGATAGTGAATTATACTCATTAAGTATTTTATGCCTTGCAGGAAACGTTTTCGATTTATTAAGATAATTTGAAGCTAAATCGAACAAGTTGGAGCTTTGAAGTCTTAGTAGAAACCCAAGCAATTAAATCAGAAACATGTTCAGGGATCGGGGACCAGGTCCTGATATCAAAAAATCAACAAATGAATTTACTCTTAGGAAAAGGCACAGACGCGCTGTATGGAACACCTCGAGGCGCACCAGTGCAAAAGTTGGTCTGACAGGATTTTTTCCAAGCTCTATGGATTTCCCACTAGCGCGCTACATGGGGCGGCAGGGAGCGCGATGCGGCAGTACAAAAATGTCGTAGTGATTTCCTATTTCGGCTAGGAAAAGGTAGTTACATCTGGGCTTGTTTTGAGAAGGCATAAATACACCAAAAATATAATTTTGATGGCACTTTTGACCTAGGAAAGAAGGGAGAACTAACCAAGGCAAGAAGACTCAAGAATTCATCAAGATTTCAACCTGCAATCAGTGCAATGCCAGAGTTTGTATCGAATCATTAGAATTAATGTTTTCTTTGTTCTTAAACTTATTTGAGATATCTTATTCCATTGCTATGGGGTAATTTTCATTAGAGTGTTGATAGATATGGCGTTTCAATCTTGATTAAGGTTTCGATTTTTGATAATTATTAAAATTAATTGGTTGAGCTTCAATTAGTATAGTAGAGTTATTTAGTATTTTGCTTAATAGAAAGAAGAGTTTGATATTGAATTTCTTCACATCTTATGCTCTAGTTGAAAATCGTGATTAAAATAGGTAATCAAAAGAGCCGCTTGAATTGTTAATCGAACTAGAAAATAAGGAATATTCGTGAGAAGTTACCCTTTCGATCATAAATATCATTTTACTATTGCAATTATTTATCGTGCTTCAATTGGATTAATGAGATTAACTTTAAATTGAAAGAGGACTATTAAGATTAAGTGTAATATGATTATGCGTTGAATTCGTAAGAATCAACCATATTATAGAGTGAATTAACTCAAGAACTAGATCTCGAGTCAGTTATCTTGCACCTGTCTAGTTAATTACCCTTATTTCTCCCATTGATATATCTTCGTGTTCGTCTATTATCTTTTGTGATCAATTGTTATTTTCTTTGATTGTAGTAGTTAATCATATTAATAGTCATCAAAATAAATTGTTAATTTATTCTGGATAGTAATCAACTGGAGATTATTCAAACACTATTTAAATCCAATCCTTGTGGAGACGATAATTAATCTATACTATCTTTGGCTAGCGAGCATTAATATTATATTGTATTTTGCGCTCGTCAAATTTTGGTATCGTTGCCGAGGATTAGCAATCAACAGTGTTTAAAATAGTTTTTAGTTCTAATTTAGGAATCAACTTTTACTTTAGTGTATTCACATTTTCTCGCATGTGTGCATGATACAAGTTTGATTTCTCTTGTATATGACTCGGTCCTTGTCGAAGGAAGTGATAGCCTACGAACCAGAGTTGGAGAAACACCTGAAAAAACTGAGAAAAGAAAGAGAATTAATAGAAAATTTCTTTGGCCAAACTTTGACTCAAGATACCATGGCAAACGAAGAGAATGACAGAGTAGACTTAGCTCCAAGAGAGGAAGCACAACAAGAATCCGCACGGAGAATTGCTGATGAGACTGCTGAACATAATGGAGGTCAAAGATTCAATCTAAACCAACCCTTAGTTGAAGACCAGTTCGAGAATGCAACACCCAAGCCTAGAAGATCATTCGGTGATTATGCTAGGCTAGTCTACAATCAAGGACTGTCAAGTGTCAGACCTCCGTCCATAGTTGTGAAAAACTTTAAATTGAAGAAACGCTTGCTTCAAACTATCCAAAACACGTGCATTTTCAGAGGGAAGGTGAACGAAAATCCTAATACTCACCTGATGGACTTTGAAGAAATCATGAACATCTTCCTATACAATGGAGTATCAAATGATGTAGTTTATTTATGGGCATTCCAATTTTGATTGAAAGATGACGCGAAGCACTAGCTTCGTAGCTTACCTACAGGTTCGATCAGGACAAGCAAAGATATGACCACAAAGTTTCTTGACAAGTACTTCTCAGTTGCAAAAATAGGGAAGTTCAAATGGAAAATCCATAATTTTTGCTAGAAGGAGATACAAAAGGGTCTTCAAAGCTTGGGAAGATTCAAGGAGATAGTCAGAAAGTATCAGCACAGTAGAATTGATTTTTGGATTCAACTCCAGGATTTTTGGGACGGACTGGAACTTTCCTCACGACGAACTCTGAATAATGCATGTGGAGGTTCACAAATGAAGAAAGCTCCAAAGGAGGTTGTCTTAATCCTTGGTGGTTTGTCTGAGGATGTTAATTAGTGGCCGACTAAGAGTAATGATAGAAGAAAATCACTTGGGGTTCGCCAGGTAGACTCTAAAACATCCATGCAAGCCTAGCTAGACATTATAGCCAAGGAGATAAGAAAGCTAACATTGGCCAAGGTACGAAGTGAGCCATAACTAGCATGCGACTTTTGTGGAATGAGAAACCATGCACATAAGAGTCAAACATCATCTAAGGAAGCTAATTTTATGGGGAACTTTAATAAAGGAGAGTAACAAGGTGGGAACAACTATAATGCTATGGGTTAGAGACATCAAGATTTTTTGTATAGTTCAACTAGTCAGAGTATGAACTCATGGAAGCAAAATAATCCTAGACCACAGGGTCAAGGACTATCAGGTTTTTAGAACAAGCAGAGGCAGCAATACCAACTACAGCAGCCAAATTAGTCTAGTATGTAAGATCTCATGAAGGCATTCATCAACAAAACAAATAAAAAATTCGAGGCCCAAGGCACGACTATCTAAAATTTGGAAAGACAAATGAGATAAATTTCAAATTTGTTATCTGAAAAGGCTAATGTGTGTCTTCCCTCTGATAGTGAAAAGAACCTAAAGGAAACAGTCAAAGTTGTATCTTTGAGAAGTGGAAAAACCTTTATTGACCCAGTGGTGAAAGGTAGATCAGAGGTGGGAAAAAGCAGACTGAGACACTAGTAGAGAAAAAAAGAGTGAAAAGCAAAACGTCCAGAGTAGTAAGGTACAAAAGGAGATTGAAGAATGTATGGATATGCCTACTCTACTATTCCCTGAAAAGATTAAACGGGATAAACTTGTCAAATGTTTAGGGTGATTCTTGGAGATACTCAAGAAACTTTACATAAACATTCTCTTCATAGAGGTACTCACTCAGATTCCTACTTATGAAAAATTCTTAAAAGAAATCATGTCTAGCAAGAGAAAATTAGAGGGGACAATAGTGGTCAAGTTGAATGCACAGTGCAGTGCCGTATTGCAAAATAAAATTCCCAAAAAGTGTGGGGACCCAGGAAGCTTCACCATACCATACTCATCGAGGAGTGAGAGATTTGACAAAACCCTCTATGACTCTAGTGTGTTTATAAATCTAATGCATATGTCTGTATACAGGAATCTAGAAGGTGAGCTTGGAGTGATCAAATTAATACTAATGTCCCTATAACTAGCTGACCAGACCACCATTTTGCCTGAGGAAACCATTAAGGATATTTTAATATGGGCAGACAAGTTTGTGTTCCATGTAGACTTTATTGTGGAGGATATGGAGGTGAACAAAGAGGTGCCTCTAATTCTAGGAAGGTCATTTTTATGTACAGAAAGAGCTATCCCTGATATCTATGAGGGGAAGCTTATGCTCAGAGAGGGAAATGAAAAAGTGGTGTTCCATATAAAAAGAATAAAGTAATACCCCAGTGATGAGGCATCTACCTACTCATGCTTCAAGTTAGTCGTTTTTGGTGAATTGGCAGAAAAATAAAAGTTTGACAAGCTTGTGGGGGATACTCTAGAGAGGTATATAACATAGTCTAACACAGTGGATGATGAAGATCCTGAAATAAAGAAAGTGGCTATAGCTATTGAAACTGAGAATCAAGTGGCTGATGAGGAGGAACTAAAAGAGGAGGCTTCTAAGCCTAATGTGGAATTGGAATCCACCCCACTATGCTTTTATTGAAACTAACAATTTTCCTGTGATTATTTCTGCTGACTTGATAGGTACACAGGAGCAAAAGTTGGTGGAGATGATGAAAAATCACACGAAGGCCATTGGCTGGAGTATAATTGATATTCAAGGAATTAGTCTAGCCATTTTCATGCATACAATTCTATTGGAAAAGAATAGCAAGCTATTGGTGCAGCCCCAATGCAAGTTGAATAAAATTTTGGAGGTTATCAAATTGCTAGACACAGGAGTAATATTCCCCATCTCTGATAGCCAATGGATTAGTCCAGTGCAAGTTGTACATAAGAAGGGGACATGATAGTGGTAAAGAATGATGATAATGAATTGCTCCCCACAAGCACAGTCACTGGGTGCAGCATGTGCATTGATTATAGAAAGCTGAATGATGCAACAAGTAAATACCACTTTCCACTCTTCTTTTGATTAAATTCTCGATAAAGTGTTTGGACATGGATGTTACTCCTTCTTGGATGGCTACTCAGGCTACAATCAAATACTCATTGCCCCAGAAGATGTTGAGAAGACCACATTCACTTTCCCGTAAGGTTTTTTGCTTACAGGAGGATGTTGTTTGGGTTGTGTAATGCACCTGCCACTTTTCAGAGGTGCATAATATCTATACTCTACGATTTAAATGGGAAGTGTTTAGAAGTTTTCCTGGATGATTTCACCCTATTTGGTGATGACTTTGAGGATTGTTGGAAGAATGTGGATCTCGTGCTTGGATGTTGTGAAGCCACTCACTTGCTTTTTAATTGGGAGAAGTGCCACTTCATGGTGAAAGAGGGAATTGTATTGGGACACAAAGTGACTACAGATGCAATTAAAGTTGATAGAGCTAAGGTTGATGTAATTTTTAGGCTCTCTCCACCAGCTTTTGTGAATAGCATAAGGAGTTTCCTGGGATATGCTAGGTTTTATAGGAGCTTCATCAAAAATGTTTCCAGCATTATTAAACCGTTGATTGCATTGCTAGCAAAAGATATCAAGTTTGTTTTCAATGTGGAGTTCTTAAGAGCATTCGAATCGATGAAGGAAAATCCTATAAGTGCTCCTATTATGGTGACACCTGATTGGATCCATCCATTTGAGATAATATATGACTCTAGTGATATAGTTGTGGGAGAAATTCTGGGACAAAGAAAAGATAAGATGTTTAGGCCCATCTACTATGAAAGTAGGATGTTAAATGACGCTCAAGTCAACTATGCCACTATCAAGAAAGAGTTCTTTGTTGTGGACTTTGTTTTTGACAAGTTTAGATCATACTTGGTGGGGAGTAAAGTGATTACACATACTAATTACTCAGCCTTGAAATACCCATTGAGCAAGAAGAAGTCCAAGCCGCATCTGATATTGTTGCTCCAAGAGTTTGACTTGGAGATCAAAGATAGGAAGGGTACAAAAAGTCAAGTTGCCAGTCATCTATCTCGACTAGAGAGACCTCCAGTTGAAACAGTTGATGTAAGAGAAGAGTTCCCTAATGACCAAATTTTCTCCATTGTTGCGCTCTCCAAAAGGTCTTCTTGGTATGCTGATGTTGCCGACATTTTGGCTAGTGGATAGTTGCCTCGAGTCATCTCTCGTTATCCGAGAAAAAAGATTCAAGGTGAGGTGAATAGTTATTTTTGAATGACCCTTTCTTGTTTAAACTATATGCAGATGATGTGATTCGAAGGTGTGTGCCTAAAAAAGAAATGGAAATATTCTTTCTCATTGCCTTGATTGAGTAGCTGGAGGATACTATGGTTGAAATCGCATTGCAGCAAAGGTCATGGCAGTCAGTATCTATTAGCCTCCTTTGCACAAAGACACACGAGTGTATATAGCTGTATGTGACAAGTGTCAAAGGGTAGGTAACATTAGCAAGAGGGATGAGATGCCACTAAATTCCATTATGGTATGTGAAGTTTTCTACATTTGGGGCATTGACTTTATAAATCCGTTCCCATTATCTCATTATTATGAATATGTCCTAGTAGACATTGACTATGTCTCTAAATAGGTTGAAACAATCCATAATATGACCAATGATGCTCGGGTGGTGACCAAATTCTTACGGAAGAACATTTTTGCCCCATTCAGGACACTTGAGTGATTATCAGTAGCTATGGATCGCGCTTTGTGAACAAGAAATTCACTGCATTGTTGTCTAAGTATGAGTCCACGAACATAAGAGGAACCACATACCATGCTCGAATTAGTGGGCAAGTTGAATTGGCTAACCGTTAACTTAAACAAATTCTTAAAAAGGCAGTTAGTGCTCCTCGTAAGGATTTTTTTTTAAAGTTAGATCAGCTCTATTGGCGCACAAAACTGCGTTCAAAACAACCATAGGGACTTCATCATTCATACTAGTGCATAGGAAATCGTGTCACCTACTTGTTGAGATAGAACATAAAGCTTATTGGGCAATTAAAATGTTTAATCTTGATCTTAGTCTTATAGGTTAACACTAGTTGGCGTAGATGAATGAATTGGAGGAGTTTAGGCTAGATGCATATGAAAATGTGTGAATTTTAAGGAAAAGACAAAAAGGTGGCAAGTTCATCTGATTAAGTTAAAGTAGTTTGATGAAGGGGAGAAAGTCTTACTATATAATAATAGATGCAAGTTGTTCACTAGAAAATTCAAATCAAGATGGACAGGTCTGTATCCGGTGAAACACGTCTCACCATATGGCGCCATTAAAATACAGGATGAAGAAAGGAATGAAGCTTCAATGTGAATGGGCGCAGGTTGAAACTGTACCTTGTTGGAGGATTTGACAAGCAATCCTCTAGCATTGTGATAAAATGAGCTCAAGTGGCAAAGTCAAGCTGACGACTATAATTCAGAACTACTTCTATCCCTTTTGTTGCTTATATAGAATTGTTAGATAACTGTAGTGTAGGATTATTTGACTTTAGGACCTTTGGTACTTGTTTGGGAAATATAAGCATGAATTGAACATAAAATAAGTACATAATAGAGTTGGAGTGAAAGCCATGGCCTAAAATGCAAAAATACCGGAAACTCTATGAAAGTTGGCCTAACGCGCCGCATAGGGCACTGCGCTGTCATACCTCCTTCCTGCACGGCCACCCCGAAGGATGAATGTATAAGGGAGTTTTTCCTATTTAAGTGACATTACTCGAAATAGAAGTATTTATTTAGAGTCGCCACTTGGGATAGACTTGGCTCTTGGTGTCCCAAGTCAGCGGTTTATTTTGAATCCCAAATCGAGGATATTTTTGGACTTCCCAAATGGAGTCTGAGAACCAAAAATTATAAGTAAGGAATTCTGTTGACCCGAGGGAATGTGTTAGGCGTCCCCCGATACCGTGGTTCTATCACGGTCGCTTAAACTCTTATAAATGGCTAAAAATCTAATTTTAATACATGTCATCCTATCGTTCCATTTCTAGAATTATTTACCACTTTGAATTAATAATTTTTAGGAAATGGTACGTTTTTTAAAACATGTTTTTGGATCACGTCAGATGAAATGCACCCGGATCCTTGACACATTTTATCCACCATTTTGGGATTTTGATTTGGGGCACATGAAATGCGCACCCGTATTTAGGAAGGTAAAATAATAAAAGGATGCGCCTAAAGCGACTAACATGTTATTATCTTTGCGGGAAGCTGTGAAGTTCACTAAATGGCATGTACCGAATTTCTAAGTATTTTAATATAAGCATTTAAAGAGGGCCACACAATTTATGGGTTTTATTTGGCACGACGCACCTCATTTTATTTTTAGAAGGCCAACCTAGAGCAAACTATTATTTTCTATTGAATTTGTCTCTGATATAGCCTAATCAATTAATATTATCAAATTCGGGCCTCAAGTTCAAGTCCGGATTCAAACAAAAGGGAAGAAACTCTTAATTTGAACCCGTTACCTAACTCGAAAACCCAAATTTATATTACACAATTAATCCCATAATCTTAATAAAATTCCAGCTCTCAACACTTTTGAAAGTTGGTCCAGGGATATGAAGACATCAGCAACTTATGAACAACTGCCCGTGTTAGGCCTTTAGTATGCACACTTTTAGGCCCAGATCTATTTAAGTACAAAGCTGCCAGGTTTTGGCTTACATGAGCCCACAATCAACTATTAAATTCCATATGGATTTCCAAGTGTTTCTTTCAAACCACAATAAATTGAATGGAAGACTGGTTTTAGTTTCAGATATTGACTCTTATCAGACAACCTTAAGCCTAATCGTCACAGGACTATACAACTCATTACATTTCACCAGAAGTGAATCAATTTCAATCTATACGCTCCATGGATTTGGGAATACAACTATCAACGAGTACAATTTCACACACAAACAGGATTAAAATATTTTATTTATGTAAATTTAATGGACTAACAGGTTCACAGTCATAGTGTCATTAAGCTTAACGGATTATTAAATCATGAACGAGATCATACTATTCCTTATTTTAAATTAACTTGCTACTACCAAATTTCTGACTTCACATGTAAACATGAACCAAATCCAACATTACTAAGAACCATACTCACAATTAACTTGAATGACTTATAAACTCTTGACTAAATCTTAATACTAAAGCTAGCATAAAGGTAATAAACTAAAAAGAGCTCTATAGTACAAATCCATTGCAACCCAAAAAGTCCAATCACAGTCCATATTATTTACAGTAAACTATTACAAGGAAACTGCCTATATCTATGACAAAATAAGGCAGCGCGTTTATTCATCTTCCATTTGTGATGTGCAGCAAAAGGAACTCAGGATGGGTAATTGGAATTATAGCGAGTAAACACCAATGAGTATGTAGGAAGGAATCAATAACAGTAACAAATCTAACTCAACAAATGCAGCAATAAAAACCAAGCTCGAAACCTAGAATCTAAACAAAGAAATTTCTCAAATAGATCATGATACAAGCAGCCTTAAAATAGATTCAAATGACCCCAACCTAAATCATTTTAGGCTTTTGAAATCTTGAACTAGATTGGACAGTTTCAAAGAGCAATTAGTGCTAATAGAACAATATTTTCTGCCTATTTTTGTGATTTAATTTCCAAGAGCTTTTCTCTAGAATCAGATCTCCTATTTTTTATTTTTGTTCTTTCACTTATGAAAAATTCAGGAGAATTTTTTTGCAAGGTTCTTCGTCCCCTTTTTCGCCAAGAAAGCATATGTATTTATAGGCAAGTAAACAAGGGAAAACTTCAGCTCTAATAGCACCTAGGTCCTTCAATTCTTAACTTGTTGGCCAAGTTCTAGCACTATAATTGACAAGGGAACCCCCTACTAGAAGTTTCTATGACTGTTATGCTAATATCCTCTAAGGTTCTATTCCCTTATTTACCCTTCCAATCATGAGGTATTTCAATTCTACCCATTTCTTTGATTTTAGAACACGTTTTAAACCCTTAATCAAATGCAATCGCATTTAACCCTTTTAACTTAAATGAATACTCAGACATTTAACTCAACAAACTTGGCTAATCAGTGAACAAACTATACAACCAATTTTGACTCAGGAATCAATTAACAATTAAAGGTTTCAACACAGATATCAATGCAACCATAAGAGAGGAACACAACTTGAATTTGAATCAATTTAAACTCATCAGCTTTAACATGAAAACATGAACTAATAGATCAAAGCTAACTTGGCTAACAACAAATGAATGCAGTATTGCAATTTCAAACCTAACCCATCTAGACTCAAATTAACTAACAGAGGTGAAATGAAGAGATAATTAAAATTAAAAGGATAGAACTCAGAAGTCTTAGCTTACTTCATTGAAATGAAACTCCATGAGTCTTCATGCATCACTTGGAGGGTTCCGAAAACCATATATTTTGAATTGGAGCGACTGTGGAGACATTCAACGACAAATAACTTTGGCTTTGCGGTGAACGGGGTGAGGATAGTTCAGGGTATCATTTTGGTTTGGTTCAGAGATAGGGTGAGTTTTGGTACAATTTCCAATTAAATATTCGAGTAGGTTGGTCTTGATTTAAGGGGAGGTGTTAACAGATCTATGATAGTGATGGCAAGGTGAGCCCATGGTGTTATTTTGGTGGGGTTCGGCGGTGGTGCCGCCGTACACGGCGAAGCAGCCTCAAACTTGAATAGGTATTCGAGATGATCAACTATGATTTGAAGTATGGCATTTGGGCCATTGGAAGGACGAGGAGGAGGAGAGGATTCGAGGGTGTAGTTTTTGTGTTGATCGGAACATCGCCGCCGGCGGAGGCGATTTCTGATCGGCAACGGACGGTGGAGGGATGGTGGCTGGCGGCGGCATTACATCAGCACACTTAGGGTTAGAAGGGACATGATGCGAGGTTTTGTGGGTAAGGGGGTGATGGAACAGTTATATACCCGTTACGTCCTAGACCTTGACACCGTTGGATCAAACGGATGGACGACTATGATTAAGAAGGTTTCAAACGACGTCGTTTTGATTTTTTTGAGGCTGGACCGGGTTTTGAAATTGCGTTGGGGTTGAGACGGGTCTAGGAAGGGGTTTTTGGGGTTGGGATGGGATATATGAGCAAAATATGGCCCAATTTCAAGTCTTTTATTAAGAGGACTAAGATTTAACTTTTTCCTTTTCTTTATATTATTTTAAATGCTAAATTAATTAAGGCTTTATTTAAACTGAAAATTAACCTACTTATTTCCTAGAAATAGATTAAATCCTAATTTTAAAAAAAAATTAAGACAAAATCCGATAATTAAAAGTAAAAATGCAAAAGAGCTAATTTTTGTTACTTTTGCAATGTCAATTAACTAATAAACCTAAGAAAAATAAAAAATGTGTCCTAAAAGCAAATGTGTTATTTTAATATTTTTTGTGAATTATATCAATTTAAAATACACAAAAATACAAATAAACACAAAATCATACAATTAATTCCCTAAAATTCAAATAATAAAAGAAAAAATTCTAATTTTAATGAATTCTATAGGAGTAATTTAAGCACAGAAAAAATCACGTGCTCACAGCTGCCCTTTTTTGCCCTGAAACACAAATTATTTTTGGTCAAAGATAAATGAGCAACATGAGGGATTTTTGCCCGCTCAACACTCCAGGAGAAGCATTTTTGAAAAGTGTCTAACTGAACCCTGCTTCAAAAGTTGCCTACATATCCTTGGCTATAAAGGAATCAGGTTAGTGTAGTTCTGAAAATTTTGGTTGATGGGATTACAAGGAGCTGTGATATCACTGCTGATGTTGTTGCTGCTACTTGTTGACCTTCTTATTACACCAAAAAGAAAATCAAAAGCTAAGCTAGCTATGCCCATCAACTCTGAGTTACAAGATTCCTATCTATAATTCTCTTGAAACTTGATCTTAGGTCTCAGCTGGATTTGCTGTGGACTTGATCTCAATCTTGATGCTTGTAAGTTGTAGGTGCCAGTTCTTTCTTCAGCATTTTAGCGGGGCGGTCCATGCGGAACTTGCGATTTGAATCAAATTTGAGCAAACCACATCTTTTCTTTTTCAATCACTCTAAGTTCACTTTTTTTTTTGTTCTTTTCTTCTGGTCATCTCGAATCCTATGCCTTGAGGCAAAACCTGTTCGGACACCAAAACAAATCGACGAACAAAATTTTCTGCCCAGTTTTAACTATAAAATTTTGTGATTTTATTGCAACACAAATCTAAGCTATTTCTTTATTGAAAACAATATAAGTCAGGATTGTGTATCCTTTGGAAAGATTGTCAGGTTATGCTGGCAGATAGCTGGGTTATGTCGAGAAAAAAAGAATCCCTTTTGGGGATAAAAGGAGGATCCACGGGTTATGCTGGGATAGGAATAAAGAGTCCCTACTGGAGATGAAAAGGAAAATCCATGAATATTGCCGGGATGAAATGAAAAAGATCCCTGGATTACGCCAGGGAGATCCATGGGTTATGCCGGGATAGGAAGAAAAGACTCATGAGTTATGCCATGGGATCCACGGGTTATGCCGGGATGGGAAGAAAGGTTCCTGTGTTATCCCAGCAAGATCCACGGGTTATGCCAGGATAAGAGGGAAGGCTCCTAGGTTATTCCATGGAAATTCGCGGGTTATGCCGGGATAGGAAGAAAAATGCTCCTGGGTTATGCAAGGGAGATCCACCGGTTATGCCAGGATGATAAGAAAGCCTCTTGTATTATGCCAGGGGGATCCACGGGTTATGCCAGGATAGGAAGAAAGAGGCTCCTAGGTTATTCCAGGGAGATCCACGGGTTATGCCGGGATAAGAAGAAAAGGACTCTTGGGTTATACATGGGAGATCCACGGGTTATGCCGGAATTGGAAGAAAGGCTCCTGGGTTATGCCAGGGGGATCCATAGGTTATGCCGGGATAGGAAGAAAAAGGCTCATGGGTTATGCCAGGGAGATCCGCAGGTTATGTCGGGATAGGAAGAAAAAGGCTCTTGGGCTTGGGTTATGCCGGGATAGGAAGGAAGGCTCCTTGATTATGCCAGGGAAATTCGCGGGTTATGCCATGATAGGAAGAAAAATTCTCCTGGGTTATGCCAGGGAGATCCATGGGTTATGTCGGGATAGGAAGAACAGCTCCTGGGTTATGCCAGGGGGTCCACGGGTTTTGCCGGGATAGGAAGAAAAAGACTCCTGGTTTATGCCAGATAGATCTATGGGTTATGTCGGGATAGGAAGAAAATGACTCCTGGGTTATGCTAGGGTGATCCATTGGTTATGCCGGGATAGGAAGAAAAAGGCTCCTGGGTTATGCCAGGGAGATCTAAGGATTATACCGGGATAGGAAGAAAAAGGGGTCTACTGGGGATAGAAAAAAATGATCCTCGAGTTATGCCGGGGCAGAAAAGAAAAATACCCTCAGGTTATGCGGGGATAAAAGGAAAATGACCCTTGGGTTATGCCGGGGAATGAAAGAAAAGGGTCCTCAAGTTATGCTGGGGAGAAAAGGAAAACGATCATTTGGTTATGCCGGGGCATTCCACAGGTTATGCTGGGGAGAAAAGGAAGCAATCCTCGGGTTATTCCGGGGAGGTCCACATGTTATGTTGGGGACAACTAGGGGATGTGGTCCTAGGTTTTGAGGGATAGAGTTAAGGATTGGGGGCCCTATGCTACCATGATTTTTCCCTTTTCTTGTTTCTTTTAATAAAACTGGGGAAAGGGATTTGAAGAGAACTTCCCTTTTTGGGTTGATCATTGTTGCGAAGCTGTTCCTAGCTCCTACGCAGTGTCTTTGGTTGCATCTGTTATTTGCCCAATTTCTTTGTACTGCACCTGTTTCGAATTTTCAGACAAAGCACGATTGTTATGTTGAAACTGTGGTTGGTTTTGTGGCCTTGATTTCTTGATCCCAGCCTCGCTTCTATTGAAAAGAGCTCTAACTTTCCAGACATTGCCTTGGTTGGTCGTGAGAACCCATCTTTCAGATTTATTTCGCCTTCGTAGGCCTTTAAGTTGTGATTTCTATACCCCAACTTCCACTTCAAAACATTTGGGTACCTTGGCTTTTGAAACTTTGTTGAGACAATTAGCCCACTAGGACTCAACCCTCCTAACTTCATTTTGCCTCCGTGGGCCATTTGATTTTGATTTTCTTTCTTTTTAAACCTTTCTACTTTTGAAGCGTCAACCATCATGGCCAGTCAGAATCGGCTAGATGCGCCTGTTGAGCCTGGGTATTTTCTTTGGCCTTTGCCAAATGAGTCATGAGAAACCAGTCCTGCCACCTTTTCTTTTGCAATACTCATGGAATCATAGTTAATTCGAAAGGGATTCAAGGAAGAAGTATACAAAAAGTAATCATAGGAGTTTAAAGAGAAGCATCCCTTTCAGGGGAAGAGAAGGACTTATCTGGTGGTGCATGCTGACTTCAAATGAACATGACATGCTTCTCGGAATGGATAGTCGGCCCTCACAAAATTTCCATCTTCTCGTGAAACGCATTTCCACATTTCAAAACCAGGGAACCTTGCCAAACTCTTTTAGTGGTGAGATACCTTCTTTTCTCACCGTCTCCCGATAGTTCTATTTACGATTTTTCAATAAGCGGACTCTCTCATTTTCAATTTCTCTACTTACCATCGCCATATGGTGCCCGAAGGTTTTCACCGATAAGACTGTCTCATTTTGTTTCTCTCAATTTGAATTGTATCAGATTCCAACAATGACGTTTTTCGCTTCCCTGCCTTTGCCAATTAATCGAAGGACTAGAACAAGGCCCTTGGGTAAAAAGGATTTTGGGTGGAACTATAACTTTGGAAATATTTTGGCGGGCCATGGCCGAACCATTATATATCATCTGCTCAAGTTTTCAGTTTTTGGTGAATTGGGATTTTGTTTTGGTGTGACAGAACCTCAGCGAGAGGCTTCCTACGTATCCTTTCGGAATCAAGTGAGACGTAGTTCAGGAAGTTTTTCCTAAACTATTTCGTTTTGTTTTTTCATTTTCATCACTTTTTTCATTTTGTTGTTTGTTTTCTCTTCTCTATTTTTTTTGTTTGTTTTCTTTTCTTTTCTTTTCTTTTTTTTTGATTTTTTTTTTGAGTAGCATTTCCAGGTTCCAAAGAGAGTGGTCAAAGAAACGTAACCGAATCAAAGGATTTGCGAAAGATTGATAGTGTTGGGATAGCGGGAAGGAAAAGCTTCGTCATCTCAACCGTACTGAATCATTGCTGCAGGGAGCCTAAACCTAGTACCTTTTTATTGCGTCTGCATTCACTGCTGCCTCGGGATTGTTCCTTTCGATGTTGCCCAGGTACAATGCTCCTTTGGGCAATATCTTTCTGATAATGTATGGGCCTTTCCAATTAGGAGCAAATTTTCCTTTTGCTTACTGATGGTGTGCGAGGATGCGCCTTAATACAAACTGTCCAACCTCAAAGTTCATGGGGCGCACTTTCTTGTTATAAGCGCGGGCTATTCTTTGTTGGTATTGCCCATGACAAACCACGGTCATTCGTTTTTCATCAATTAATGACAAATAATCCAACTAAGTCTTGACCCACTCACTATCCTAAATTTCTGCTGCAACGATTATCCGGAGTGAAGGGATTTCTACCTCTGCGAGTATAACAGCTTCAGTTCCATAGACTAATAAGTATGGGGTTGCTCCTACTGATGTGCGCACCATGGTGCGATATCCAAATAATTCAGAAGGCAGCTTTTCATGCAATTGTCTGGAGCTTTGAATCATTTTTCTCAGAATCTTCTTGATGTTCTTGTTAGTTTCTTCGATGGCACCATTAGCTTTGGGCTAGTAGAAAGTGGAGTTTATATGTGTTATTTTGAATTGTTCACATATCTCCCCAATTAATTGGATGTTCAAGTTTGCAGCGTTGTCCGTGATGATAGTGGCTGGGATGCCAAAACGGCAAATGAGGTTGGAATGCACAAAGTCCACCAAAACTTTCTTGGTGATTGACTTAAGTGTGATGGCTTCAACCCATTTCGTAAAGTAGTCAACAACAACCAATACGAATCTATGTCCATTTGAGGCTTTTGGCTCGATTGGTCCAATGATGTCCATGCCCTAGACAACGAATGGCCAAGGTGCTGACACAGGATGTACGTTCGTTGGTGGTGCATGAATCAAATCATTGTGCACCTGACATTAATGTTATTTTCGAATAAAGTTGAACCAGTCCTTCTCCATGGTTATCCAATAATACCCCACCCGAAGTATTTTCTTCGCCAACACATACCCATTCATATGGGGCCCACACACTCCTGCGTGTACTTCTTGCATAATCTTTCCGGCTTCCTCGGCATCAACATATCGTATCAAATTGAGATCCGGGGTCCTTCTATACAAGACATCATCGCTCAAGAAGAAACCACTTGCATGACGTCTAATAGTTCTCTTTTGATCTACAGTGGCTTGCTCAGGATATTCTTGTGCTTTCAGATATCTCTTGATATCATAATACCATCGATGAGTGTTGGGTTCTGCCTCGGCCGCATTACAGTACCCATGCCTTTCTTTGATTTGGATTTCCAAGGGATCTATGTATGCGCTTCGTGAATAAGGCTACATTGAGACCAACATAGTAAGTGCGTCGGCTAGCTCATTGTGACAGTTAGGGATGTACTTGAACTCTACCGACTTGAACTGTTTGCTAGGATCTTTCACATGTTGCCGATAAGGTATGAGTTTGACATATCGAGTTTCCCACTCCCCTTGGGCTTGCTAGATGATTAGATCTGAATCCCCCATGATCAATAGTTCCTCGACGTATTGGTCGAGAGCCATATTCATGCCCATGATGCATGCTTCATATTCGACTGTGTTATTTGTGCAGAAAAAACTGAAGCCGAGGCGTGGCTAGGTAGTGTTGACCGGTGGGTGAAATTCAGATTGCCCTGAGTCCTACACCTCTTGCATTTACCGCTTCATTAAAGAACATTTTCCAAGAAGTGACGTCTGCGGACATTACTTCCACCGAATTCACCTCTGCAGCTGGGAAATAAATATTCAGAGATTGGTATTCATCATCAACCAAGTTCTTGGCTAAATGGTCTGCTAATGCCTGGGCCTTCATTACTGTGCGAGTGACATAGACTACGTCGAACTCGATGAGCAGGATTTGCCATTTCGCCAATCTCTTCGTAGGCATTAGTTTTGAAATATGTACTTCATAGGATCAAGCCTGGTTAGAGGTAGGTGGTGTGAGCTTGCATGTAATGCCTCGATTTCTAAGAAACCCAAGTTAAGGCACAACAAGTTCTTTCTAACAGGGTGTATTTGGCCTCGTAACTTGTAGACTTCTTTCTCAGGTAGTATATGGATTGTTTTTTGTTTCCAGTGATATCATGCTGCCCGAGAATGCAACCAAAGGAGTTCTCCAAGACTGTCAGATATAGAAACAATGGCCTTCCTGATTCCAGCACGACTAAGACTGGTGGATTGGAAGATAATCTTTAATCTTATCAAAAGCCTCTTTACACTTATACGTCCATTTGATTGCTGCATCTTTCTTTAGCAATTTGAATATGGGCTCACATGTGGAAGGCAGCTGATGAATCGAGTAATATAATTCAGTCTCCCCAACAAGCTCATTACATCCTTCTTGGTTTTCAGAGGAGGTATTTCTCGAATAGACTTTATCTTTGTTGGATCTAACTCAATACCCCTCTGGCTAACTATGAATACCAGAAGTTTGTCCGACGGGAACCCGAATGCGCATTTGGCTTGGTTTAATTTCGAATCATACTTGCGTAGCCTTCCAAAAACCTTTCTTAGGTCCTGCACATGATCATCCTGAGTTTTGGACTTGATAATTACAATGTGCACATATACTTCTATTTCCTGATGCTTCATGTCGTGGAAGATAGTTTTCATGGCTCTCATATACGTAGCCCACCATTCTTCAAACCAAAAGCATAACCCTGTAGCAATAGGTCCCCTAAGGTGTGGTAAAAGGCAGTTTTCTTGGCATCCTCCTCATCCATCAACACCTGGTGATAGCTACGTAGCAGTCCATGAAATACTGTATCTCGTGTTTGGCGCAGTTATCAACAAGGATGTGGATATTGGGCAAATGGAAATTGTCTTTGGGACTTTCGTTGTTCAAATCTCTGTATCAACACACACTCGGGTTTTCCCATCTTTCGTTGGCACTGGAACTACATTGGCCATCCATGTGGTGTACCGGACCACTCGGATTACTCCCACCCCCAACTGTTTTATGATCTCTTCTTTGATCTTATCGCTGATATCAGTTTTAAATTTTCTTTGTTTTTGTTGGACTGGAGGACACTCGGGGTAAGTAGAAAACTTATAAACTACCAAATCTATGCTCAACCCTGGCATATCATCGTATGACCAAGCAAACGCGTTTTTGAATTCAAACAGGAGTTGGATCAATGCGTCCCAGGTTTTCTCATTTGCGTGGATGCTTATTTTGGTTTACGTTATTTCGTTGGGACCACCCAAGTTAGTTGGCTCGGTATCATTTAGATTTGGCTAGGTTTATTTTCGAAATGTTCCAGTTCTCGATTAATTTCCCTAAAAGACTCTTCTTCATCGTACTCCGGTTCTTGGATTTATTTCACAATTGGGCGGCATGTTTGGATCGGGGCACGAAGTCTACGAGCATGTCATGTTATTTAAAGTCCCATTATCAGAAAGGTACTCCCACCTGATTGGAAATGGCGTAGCCTTCCAGTTTTGCAACTTGGCATCTGGTCCCATGTATAGCACTTTTGCGGTGCTCGGGCCTTCTCCTTGCTAAACCATGTGGGTTTCATATAGTAATTTTCTCATTGCCCCACATATTTCCTTGATTTCTTTAGGTGTGAAGGCCTCATCTTCTTCCCCCTCACTGTACTTTGGCCTTACGAATGTTTCATACAAGTGCGGCAGTGGTTGAGGAAAAGCCCATCCCTTATGTTCTCTATGGTTTTATGTTATATCCTCTGGCGTTGGTGGAAGCCTAACCTGAAGAACTTTTGTGTAGTGTACAAAGCAATCGACTCAACTATTCCTTGCAAGGACCTTCCAAGTCCCTTCCCCGATTGAATCCATGTCGTATCATCCCTCTAGCCACAATGATTAAGGCATTGGAGAGGAAATGTTGGGGACAGGGTTTTCCGTCTTCATGTTGATCAGCCACCACAATTTCGAAAGCCTGATAGACTATATAATCGCTATCCTCTCTAGCTTCGAGGCAGGGGACAGAGGGATTGTGATAAATTGACTACTCACCTTCCCCATGGACCACAATTTCTTATCTTCATGTTCAAATGTTATCATCTGATGAAGAGTGGAAGGCACAACCCTCACTGTGTGAATCCATGGCCTTCCCAGGAGATAGTTGTAAGATGTGTCCATATCTAACACTTGAAAGGTTACCTCGAAATCAACTGGGCCAATGGTCAAGACTAGATCAATCTCTCTGATTGTGTACCTTTTGATTCCATCGAAGGCTCGAACACATACATTGTTAGGACGAATTCTCTTCGTCCTGATTTCCATTTGCTGTAATGTTGAAAGTGGGCCTATATCCACCCCAGAGCCTCCGTTTACCATTACCCTATTGAAATAATAACCTTCTCCATTTGACAGTTAAATGCAGGGCTTTGTTGTGAGCGGCTCCTTCTGGGGGCAAGTCATTTTTAGTGAATGTGATCTGATTGATAGCAAAGAATCTTTCCGCCATCCTTTCTAATTGTTCCAGAGAGGTTTGAGCTGGCACGTAGGCCTCATTGAGAGTTTTGGCTAGTACCTTCTGGTGCTCAGGAGATTCTATCAGCAAAGATAGTAAGGAGACTTGTTCAGGGGATTTCTGAAGCTGGTCAGTACTTCATAGTCTACCACGTTCATCTTTCAAAAGAAAATTTCCGCCTCTTCGGCGCTCACTCGTTTCTTGGGTGGGAATCGCTTCTTAATGGCGTTGTTCACTTCTTTCGAATCAGAGTATTTCTTCACCGGGTAACTTTCTAAAGTTCCTCCAGAGATTTCTTTGCCTTTATATGTCACCACCGTTTGTGATAATACTAAGTGACTGCGGTAGGGTCTGTCATAGGCCTCTGAGGCATGCGGCCAACCACCACAGGTTGGTGGATTAGCTGCCCCCCGCACCATATAGTTTCCTTTGGGCATATACATCTGAGTAGTCATGTTCCAGTCAAATCTCTTTGGGGGACCCATAGTCAACTGCTTTTCCACACGACCTCATGGGATATAAAGGAAAGCTTCTTTGAAGGGTGTTGCCTCAGTTTTAACCTTAACTTTCTTTTCAATTTAAGGGTGCGTGGTTTTGTTCTACTTTTTCCCCTTCATCTTTCTTGGGGGAAGATCTTCGCTTTCTGTCTATGTCGGCAATGGAAATTATGGCTTTTCAAGCCCAGTTGAATTCTTTATCCTCACAGATCATCCCAGTTACCAATCTGTTGTTGTGGGCCGATAACAGGTTGTTATTCACATTAGGGACATCCTCATCCCTCAACACTATTTTCCTTTGCTCTATCAGATCTTCTATAGCTCGCTTCAAAGTCCAGCAATTCTCTGTGCCATGCCCCCCAGCCCCCAAATGATAAGCACACCGGGCACCGCGTTGGTAGGAAGGTGATTCTGGGTTTTGTCTGTTACGAGGTACGGGCTGCAACATACCCAACTGGACAAGTTTTTGGAATATAATGGAATAGGACTCCCCAATTGGAATAAAGTTTTGCCTTCTGGGTGGCTCACGGGGACGGAAGTTAGTTTGAGGATGGCGAAGGTTATAGTGGTTTTGATGGGGAGGCTGGTTTCTCGGAGCTCAGATTTTGTTGGCCTGCTGCAGTTGTGCAAATGGTTAAGCATTCATAACCCCATATTGTTGAGGATCATAAGGCATGTCCTGGTGAGGATAATAATGTTAAGGGGTTCTTCCCCAGAACATGGGCCGAGAAGCATGATGTCTTCTCGTACCTGATGCTGCCATCGAGGTTTCTTCTTTCTTTTTGCCCCTAGTGACTATTTCAAACCCGCCTTGGATGGGCTGGGATGTTGCTCTAATGGTCGATTGACTCAAAATCCTTCCCGTTTTCAAACCGTTTTCTACCATTTCACCAATCTTGATTGCTTCTACAAAAGGCTTGCCCATGACCGACATCATGTTTTGAAAGTAATATGTTTCCTAAGCCTAATGAAAAATATTGACCATTTCTATTTCATCCATGGAAGGTTTCACCCTCGATGCTTGTTCGCGCCACTTAATAGCATGTTCTCTGGAACTTTCTAAAGTCTTCTTCTTCAGATTTGTCAAGGAGTTCCTGTCTGGTGCGATGTCGATGTTATATTGAAACCACCTTACAAAATCTCTGGCAAGATCATCCCAAATGTGCCATCGTGAGACGTCTTGGTCCATATACCACTCTGAGGCAATGCCTACTAAGATTTATCCGAAGTATGCAATCAACAACTCTTCTTTTCTGCCAGCTCCGCGCAATTGGTTGCAATACTTCTTTAGGTGAGCAATGGGATCTCCATGCCTATCATACCTTTATAATTTTGGTGTTTTAAATACCATAGGTAGGTGTAAGTGAGGTAACATGCACAGATCTCTATAAGAAAAAATTTTTTGCCCACTCAAACCTTGCATATTCTTTAATCTATGCTCAAGGCTCCTCATTCTTTTCGCCATCTCATCCAGTTTAGGATCTTTGGGAGTTTTATGCTATCCTGGTGTGAAATCAAATGGTGGTTGAGGATAAGTGTAGGTGGCGTGTTGAGGAGGCTCAATTTGGTAAGTGGGTGTTTGAAATGTAAAGGTCGATGGATCGAACGTCGGTCTAGGCAATGCGGGCTGTATGGTGGCCGCACATGGGGGAGTCGTAAAGATATTGGGGGCTGTGCCGGATGTGAACTCCTGGGGGCGGACCTCAGAAGGTGCTCCAACAAAATTGGCCGGCATGGTGGGCTGTCCCAATAGGATATTTGGATGACTAATGGGAGTAGTGGAAGTACCCCTTGATATATGGAAGAGTTCAGGGAATCTATGGACGGCGCTCGGAGGCTCTTTTCCATTCGTCCATGCATCCCATATGTCCATGATCCTAAGGCGTAAGATCTGTTTTCCTCAGCTGCTGCAGACTCTGAGGCCATGATGCCTGAGATTAGGCTATCTTTCGAGATGGGTGTTGCTGGCAAGGTCATTTCAGATGACATTTCTGTACTTCCTTTTGATCTAGTAAAATAGCAATGTGACGCCACCTTACCAAAAACCAACAACCGATTCTAACAACCTAAGATGGGATTGATAGCAACAAACAGTTAGTTTGAGACAAGTAACAGATAGGGAATCGCAAATTGGGGTGTGATGCACCTATACAATTAAACGAATGTCTACAAGTTTGCAATGGTTGCGCGCGTCATCCCGGCTTTTACTTCAATTTTCCTTAATCTTTGTTTTTCTTGCATCTCTCTCTTATTGTTTCTTTTCCTCTCTTGTTTTTCTTTTATTTCTTCCCTCTTCTTGTTTTTAACTTAGGGTTTTTGTTTTCCTTTTCTTTTTCTCTCTTGGCTTTTTCTTTTCTTTTTTTTCTCTCATTTAGGATTACGGTCGAATCCTATGAAGATTGCCTACGTATCATGATCCTGCATGAATCACACCGAGTGTAGTTCGTGAAAAATAAATGTGATATAAACAAAATTCATTTTGAGATTTCCGAGTTTCATAGATGGCAAAATACAAAGACTCAGATTAAAACATGAACAAATAAATTCAATTTCCATTACATATTTCTTCAAAAGAAAATACAGACTCGAACAACTTGACAGACTCTATAAAAGTATTGACTCTAGTGAAAAAAGGGAATACAGACTCAATATGAAATCATGAATACATTAAAGCTCCTGGTGCCTGCGGGACATCGTTCGGTCTCGCCGCGGGCCTATCTTCAAGATCCCCTTGAAGCCTATCCAGGTCAGTCATTATCTGTTTGAAAAATATCATTACTGCCACAAAAAGGTGGTGCGACTCATGTCCTCGCACGCTTGGAATTTACTAGTGATGTAATGAGCAATGTTAAGGATCATATTTCTGATTCTACCATTTTCTTGGAGCAACCGCCCTATCTGATCATTCCTGGCTTCCAAAACCTGGGCATCATGAAGCTGTTGACGTTGTAATTATTGTATTTCCTTCTCCATTTGGGCTATTAAGTCATAGCAATGTTCGATGTTGGTTTTAAAGTCTTTGTTTTTTTGGATGCTTCATTCTCGAGGGTGGTCATTTTCCTTCTCAAATTAGTAATGGTTCCCACATAATTCCTTTTCATTTGTTGCACAAATTGGGCTCTTTCCTTTGTCTTCTTTTCCCACTGTGCCCGGATTTTTGCCATATTCCCTTCAGATTTCTCCAACTCTTCCTGGCACTCTAAGACTTTCTTCTTCAACCCTTTTATCAATATCTCATTGGACCGGCTTCTTTCTTGGTTCTTAGCAGATATTCTCATTTGTTGGATTTGAGCCTTGAGAGCCTTATTCTCTTGGGTCAGCTTCTTTTTGTCGCCTTCATCGCCCGCAGCTTGCAAGTTATTTTCAAACCGGAGACCCTGAACCTGTTTTTCTAATGCTCCTATTAGGGCCTTGTATTCCTTCTCTTTTGCAAACCAATCCCATTGTACCTGAGCCCCGTCAATGAAGTGTTGGACATGTGGCCTCTTGGCGGGCCTTTCAGGAATTTGAAATCTTTTGCCAAACTAGACCAAGTAATTGGGTCTACTTCGCCCCTAGCCCGATCTCACACTATGGTTTTAGGCTCAAGGTATCTGCATTCATTCCATATTTGGCGAATATTTCCTTCTCGGAATGCAGCTTTTGGGCCTAATTCGATGACTTGTTTACTCAGATCTTCCTCACCGTGGATGGTTTGGATTCATCCTAGTTGCCGTAGAACTCGGTAAGGAGTGTAGGGTTGGATGCTCCGAATGCCATCAAAAGAATATAAGGCACTTATGCTGATGTGTACACAACCTTGGTAGCGAGAAGCCATCCGAAAGCCCATTCAATTTTATCCGCAGTCAAAGATCTCAAGCATGACAACCAAGCCTCAGTGCCCTCAAAGAACTCAATACCTGTTACGTGGGTCCCAAATTCTTCAATGCAACTCAACTCGGTCAAACCATAGTTCATGTACCCAGTTCGGTGGCAAAGGCGCTCTTGGATCCACAGTTGTAACAACAGATTGTAACCTTGAAAGAACGTTTCCCCTTCTCGGCATGCGGTTAGAACTCGATAGATTTCAGACACTATTAGAGGAACCACCGTGCTGTTGGTTTTTTGATTGCAACATCTAGCATTCCCACAAGGCCTATTTCTATATGACCATCTTTTCGTGGACAAACCACAACTCCCAAGAAAGCTACCATGAAAGCTAGGCCTCGTCTTGCCTCCCACTTATCTTTGTTTCCGGCATGGGTCAGACCACTGTTTGGTTTTAGAACCCTCGAGTATTGCCGTATTGACAATACAAGAAATGGAGCGTGCAAAACCCTTCCGATATATTTCCGTCTGAACATCCCGGCTAATGCTTAGCAAGTCGAAGAACCTGTGGGCAATCACCGGTCTTGGTGCCAATGGATAACGGCTTCTGAGATTTCCATTTAGACCCGCATAACCAGCTATTTCTTCCAATGCCGGTGTAAGCTCGAAATCAGAGAAGCAGAACACATTGTATGTGGGGTCCCAGAAGGGTATCAAAGCCTTGACTATGTCCAACCTTGGTTTGACTTTTAATAAACCGATGAGGCCTCCCAGAACTCTCATCACTATTTCTTTGCTACCCGATCCTAAGTCATCCCACCATATATGGAGCTTCAAAGGGATCTGTTTGAGGGCCGTGAAGGGTTCAATTTCATATGTGCTCATCCTGAACATTTATTAAGGGTGATTTAAATATTGATTGTGACCCCGAAGAGGAAAACAACATCATTTCGTTTCTTTGTTTTTCTTTCCTTTTTTTTCAAATTCTCAATTCTTTATTTAAAAAATAAGACTTCGGCTTTGCAGATACAGCCTTTTAGCACCTCACGAAGGAGGATTTTAAGGTTGTGCCTGTTAACCGGTAAAGAATGATTCAAGGTGGTTGTTCTTGTAAAAACAGCCTTCCGGCGCCCTTGTGGGGACATTCGACTTATTTTGGACAAGAATGACAACACCTGACTTATTTGAGGCAAACAAACAAAAATTTTGGTGTTTATTGTTTTGGTTAAATTATTCAAAAGAAATTTGGACCCGATGGGGGTTGCCTACGTATTTCACATCCGGCGAGAATCAAACTAGCGTAGTTCAGGAAAAATGTTTTGTCAAAATCAAATTTGTTAAAAAGTCTCTTTTTTTTTCTTTTTCAAAATTCTGGCAGCATTTCGGTACTATTTGAACATTGATTTTCCGAAAAAAGTGGTTACTCTCATTTAGCCCTAACACTGCTTTTTTCTCAATTTTCTCTCTTTATTTGCAAGCAAGTCAACATGCAAATCCAAAGCAAATAAATGCACAAGTAGCACGTAAGATGCATCAGGATGGTTTTTTCGTTTCAGGTCACCTGTCCTAGACGGACCCAACCCCTGTGTTGAGTCCCTTAAGCCAAATACACGTGATTCAAGCAGACGTTCCTACTAGGGATCCGGTATGATGTTTTGTTATACTAGGTTTAAACCCTCGGTTTATTGTTCTAGACTTGGCTTACCCGAGCGGACAACTCGAGCCGAGGGAGAGCATACCGGGGATACAGAAGCTCCGTTGGCTTAGCAGCTTATCCGAACCTCGTTCTAAATGGAAAATGACTCTAAATAGAAGAGAAGACACACGAAGTGCAACCTTCTCCATGATGTAGAAGACTCAAAGAGAGGAAGAGTTTCGTAACAGTTTATATATATGATTCATCCAATATCAAAGCGGTAAAGCATTTAGCACATATATCATGGAACATGCAATAAAATCAGATAAAGCCAAATATAATAGTTATACTTAGCTCGAATTCTTGAACCCTGAACCAGAGATTCTGGGTTCGATCCCCAGCAGAGTCGCCAGAGCTATCACACCTCCTTTTTACACGGCTATCCCGAAGAATGAATGTATAAAGAGTTTTTCCAATTTAAGTGACATTATTTGAAATGGGAATATTTATTTATTTAGAGTCGCCACATGGGATATGCTTGGCTTTTGGTGTCCCAAGTCATCAGTTTGTTTTGAATCCCAAATCGAGGATATTTTTCGACTTCCCAAATGGAGTCTGCGAACCTGAAAATCTAAGTAAGGAATTCTGTTGATCTGAGGGAAGGTGTTAGGTACCCCTGGATCCTGTGGTTCTAGCATGGTCACTTAAACTCTTATAAATGGATGAAAATCTAATTTTAATACATGACATCCTATAGTGCCATTTATAGGATTATTTACTACTTTGAATTAATAATTTTTAGGAAATTTAACGTCATTTATAACATGTTTTTGGATCACATCACATGAAATGCACCCGGATCCTCGACACATTTAATCCAACATTTTGGGATTTGGATTTGGGTCAGATGAAATGTGCACCCATATCTAGGAAGGTAAAATTATTAAAGGACGTGCCTAAAGCAACTAACGTGTTATTATCTTTGCGGGAAGCCGTGAAGTTCACTAAACGGCATGTCCAAAATTTCTAAGTATGTTAACATAAGCATTTAAAGAGGGCCACGCAATTTATAGGTTTTATTTGGCGCGGCGCACCTTATTTTATTTTTAAAAGGACAACCTAGAGAAAACTATTATTTTCTATTGAATTTGTCTCTAATAGGGCCTAATTAATTAATATTATCAAATTCGGGCCTCAAGTTAAAGTTCAGATTCAAAAAAAAGGGAAGAACCTCTTAATTTGAACACGCTACCCAACCCGAAAATCCAAATTTATATTACACAATTAATCCCATAGTCTTAATACAAATTCCAGCTCTAAACACTTTTGAAAGTTGGTCCAGGTATATGATGACATCAACAACTTATGAACAACAGCCCGTGTTAGGCCTTTAGCATACACACTTTTAGGCCCAGATCCATTTAAGTACAAAGCTGCCAGGTTTTGACTTACATGAGCCCACAAATAACGATTAACTTCCATATGGATTTCTAACTGTTGCTTTTAATCCACAATTAATTGAATAGAAGACTGATTTTAGTTTCAGATATTGATTCTTATCACATAACCTTGAGCCTAATCATCATAGGACTATACAACTCATACATTTCGCCGAAAGTAAAAAAAAAATCAATTTCAATCAATACACTCCATGGACCTGGGAATATAACTATCAATGAGTACAATTTCACGCACAAGCAGTATTAAAACATTTTATTCATGTAAATTTAATGGACTAACAGGTCTCATAAGCAAACTGTCATTAAGCTTAACGGATTATTAAATCATGAACTAGATCATACTATTCATGAATTCAAATTAACGAGCTACTACTAAATTTCTAACTTCGCATGTAAACATGAACCAGATCAAACATTACTAAGCACTATACTCATAATTAACTTCAAGGACTTATAAACTCTTGACTAAATCATAATACTAGAGCTAGCATAAAAAAAATAAACTAAAACGAGTTCTACAGTACTAATTCATTGCAGCCCAGAAGTCCAATCACAATCCATATTATTTACAATAAACTACTACAAGGAAACAGCCTAAATCTATAACAAAATAAGACATCACGTTTATTCATCTTCCATTTGTGATGTGCAAAATGAAATCAGGACGGGTACCTGGAATTACAGCTAGTAAACACCAATGAGTATGTAGGCAGGAAGCAATAACAGCAACAAATCCAACTCAACAAATGCAGCAATAAAAACAAAGCTAGAAACCCAGAATCGAAACAAAGGAATTTCTCAAATAGACCAGGATCCAAGCAGCCTTAAAATAGATTCAAATGACCCCAACCTAAATCATTTTACACTTTTGAAATCTGAAACTGGATTGGACAGTTTCAAAGAGCAATTAATGCTAATAGAACAGTATTTTCTACCTATTTTTTTTTTTTGTTTTAATTTTCAAGAGCTTTTCTCTAGAAGTAGATCTCCTACATTGTATTTTTGCTCATTCACTTATGACAAATTCAGGAGAATTTTCCTAAAGGTTCTTCGTCCCGTTTTTGGCCAAGAAGCATATGCCTTTGTAGGAAAATAAACTATGGCAAACTTTAGCTCTTTTTGCACCTTGGTCCCTAAATTTTTATCTTTTTGACCAAGTTCTAACACTACAATTGACAAGGGAACCCCCTACTAGAAGGTTCTGTGACTGTTATACTAATATCCTCTAAGGTTCTATTCCCTTATTTACCCTTCCAAACATTAGGTATTTTAATTCTACCCATTGCTTTGATATTAGACCACGTTTGAAACCCTTAATCAGATGCAATCGCATTTAACCCTTTTAAGTTAAATGAATACTCGGACATTTAACGCAACAAGCTTGGCTAATCAGTGAGCAACCTATACAATCAATTTTGACTCAGGAATCAGTTAACAATTAAAGGTTTCAACACATATATCAATTCAACCATAAGAGAGTAACACAACTTGAATTTGAATCAATTTAAACTCATCAGCTTTAACATGAAAACTTGAACTAACAGATTAAATCTTACTTGGCTAACAATAAATGAATGCAGTGCTGCAATTTCAAACCTAACCCATCTAGACTCAAATTAACTTATAGAGGTGAAACGAAAAGATAATTAAAATTAAAAAGATATGACTCAGAAGACTTAGCCTAATTCTTTGAAATGAAACTCCAGGAGTCTTCATGCATCACTTGGAGGGTTTCGAAAACCCTACATTTCGAATTACAGAGACTGTGGACATTCAAGGGCAAATAACTGTGGTTTTGCAGTGAAGGGGGTGAGGATAGTTCAGGGTATCAATTTGGTTTGGTTCAGAGATGGCGTGAGTTTTGGTTGGATTTCCAATTTAATATTCGAGAAGGTTGGTCATTATTTGAGGGAAGGGGTTGACAGATATATGATAGGAATGGAAAGGTGAGGCCATGGTGTTATTTTGGTGGGTTTTGGCGGTGGCGCCGCCGTAGGTGGCGGACCAGCCTCAAAGTTGAACAGATATTCGAGAAGATCGGCTATGATTTGAAGGATGGCATTAGGGGCCTTGGAAAGAGGAGGAGGATAGGACGCGATGGTGTAATTTCCGTGTTAATTGGAGCATCGCCGCCGGCAGAGGCGATTTCCGGCCGGCGGCGGACGGTGGAGGGACGGCGGCTGGCAGCGGCATTACATCGGCACAGTTAGGGTTAGAAGAGACATGGTATGAGGTTTTTGTGTGTAAGGGGGTGTGATGGAATAGTTATATACCCATTACATCCTAGGCCTGGACACCGTTGGATCAAACGGATGGACGGCTATAATTAAGAAGGTTTCAAACAACGTCATTTTGATTTTTGTGCTGGACCGGGTTTTGAGAGTGGGCTGGGGTTGAGACGGGTCTGGGAAGGGGTTTTTGGGGTTAGGCTGGGATATATGAGCAAAAAATGGCCCAATGTCGAGTCTTTTATTAAGAAGACTAAGTTTTAACTTTTTTCTTTTCTTTTTATTATTTTAAATGATAAATTAATTAAGAACCTTAAAATTAACCTACTTATTTACTCAAAATCTATTAAATCCTAATTTTAAAAGAAAACTATGATAAAATCCCAAAATTAAAAGTTAAAATGCCAAAGAGTTAATTTTTGTTATTTTTGCAATGTCAATTAACTAATAAACCTAAGAAAAATAAAAAATTGGGTCCTAAATGCAAATGTGCTATTTTTGTATTTTTATGAATTATATCACTTTAAAATGCACAAAATGCAAACGAACACAAAATCATACAATTAATTCCCTATAATTCAAATAATAAAAGAAACAATTCTAATTTTAATGAATTCTATAGGAGTAATTTAAGCGCGGCAAAAATCATGTGCTCACACGTGCTATGCCTTATGAAAGCCTCTGTTAGAAGTATAGCTCCCTAGATTTCCCCACAACTTTGTCGCATGAGGCGTCGTGCCCAACGATGCAGTAGTACCAATATGGCAGCTGATTAATTTAAAGTAGAAACAGTTTTCCCCTCCCCTTTCTCCACATCTCTCTTGCTCCATTCTCTAAAAACTCTCATATCTAACTCACCCCAAATCCCCCATTCTACTTCCTTTTCAAAGTTCTTCACCTCCCGTTCTCCCACCTATATCACTCATCAAGGTAAGTTTTCTTTTCTCATCTCTTCTCTTTTAGTAATAATTTAATGTAGTTTAGTTCATATCACTAACCCTAGGTAGTTTTTCAATTTTTTTGGTTACTATTCATCTTTTGGCCAAAATTATTGCATTAACTTATGTGATTCTTATTGTTCTTATAATTGTGGGTTATTGTTCATGTGTATTGATGGTGTTGGAATTAATTTATGTTAAAGTTTGGTAGGGTTTCCAATATGGCCGAAATTTGGAAGGAGTTTTGTGAAAAATGGGCACCTTGTCCTATTTTTACACTGTGGCCGTATTGTGATTTTGTTGGGTGGTTTATTGGTGTGTTTGTGGAATAATCTTAGAATATTGAAGTTGAAACTATGAGGTAAATTTGGTGGCTATCATGTGTTTCGTTAAATGTCTCCATGACATAGAAAGTGACATTGTAACTTAATTGGGTAGGATAATTGTGATAAGATAATGTGATGCTTGATGATAAGTGTGAGGTGGGAGGTCATGCTTATATGCTGTGAAACTTTAACAAGTTGGCCCTGAGTGCTAATCAATTGACCACCCATGCTAATGTGAGGCTAGGTGCTAACTGGGATGTTCGATCCAGGCTTTGTGCTTGTATCGGGTAGTATTGCATTGTAACTTCTGAATTTCATAGTAGTGAACTAGTATAACTTCTTGTTTTTATTTTCTTAGTTACTAGTTGAGCTTCTTGATTTTGTATTTTACGTTAGTATAGTCTGTGGTTATGTTGTTTTGCTATTATATTGGTGGTTGGGTGGATTGTTGATTACATGTGGCGTTCTTTCAATATGGTAGTCTGAGTTCTCGATATATATTGTATTTGTGAACATGTCAATAACATAAGTGTGGGTTGGTTATCTCATTTGATCTTTTTTTTGCTATAAGAATTGTGGATAATATTGTTCGTCTTATGTAGGTACAACATCTCACCACTCTAGCAAATGTTCTAACATAGCTTCCTCAGAAGTTGCCTCTAGTAGCCATTAAGGAGGTAGGCGGGCACCTCCCCTCGCCCATGTGGAGGAGAAAGAAGAGTGTATTAATCCATAGATGGAGGTAGTGCCAGACTACAAGTATGGCATTCGGTCTATGCAAGCTCATGCTAGGATGTGTTACCAGATCTTTGTTCCGGCAGTGAGTCCCGACTCATAAGTCGGGATTGATGATGGTAAGCTCGCCAGGAAGTAATCAGGAATTTACAAAAATATCAGATACTTGTTGAAAGCTTGTTTTATCTCAGTGACTCAGTGAATGTGAACATGGTTAAGGAAATCTACGCTAACTGGAAACCTGAGGCCAGTTTAGATGTGGTGTATGAAGTGGAAGTGCGAGGCAATATAATTCCATTTTCTTGTAGGGTAATAAATCAAATCAAGGGATTCACTCAGCATTCACATAAATTATTCCTGAGGTTGTCGCATTGGCCCCCTATCCTGATATTAGATTCTAGCTATGTGGCACGGGGTCTCTTTCCACATGGATGTGAGATGCTAATGAGTTCCACAAAGACATGAAGTTGTGCCATTTCCAAAGTCCACCAGAGTCATTCTCCGGTTGTTTAATTCAAAGATCATACCTACGCAGAAAGACATTGATGTCTTCCAGTTGAAGTGTGTCTCATTTATGCTATCTTGACTCTGATGAAGTTTGATCTGGGTAATATTATGCTTGAGCACATGTATCGAGTACGACCACTTGGGGCCGCTGCCTATATTTCCTGAGCATAATCACATGGCTTTTGCAGACACACCATGTGGAGGAGGATTACCATTACGATTGGATGATTCTGGTTATGCGTCCTCTCAAGCCTTTTGATGTCACTGCTGCGAAGGACCCCTCAGTGCTGTCATTCCTATAGATTATATATTTGATGGTGTTGAGGATACACTGCAGCTACTATTTGTTTATATGCGCATTGTGCTGCTCGGGGTAAGATTGACATGGCAGAACTGCAGGAGGACCATCCCCTCTCTGTTTTCCCTCAACACTGGTTGTTCTTGACCGACGGAGTACATATGCCACCGGATGAGGATGCCCACTCTATTCCTTCATATGATGAAGAGTACTTGCGCACCTTTGAAGGTGTTTATGAGGAGTGGGCCATAGGACTTAGAGAGTTATTTTTAACTCTTGTTTTACTGCTTTACATTGGGGAAAATGCAATTTCTTTAGTTTGGTTACTTTCTTAGGTAGTATAGTAATTCTCCATTGGTTTCTCTTTGTATCGCGATTCTTTTCCAAGACTTTACTTGAACTAGGTGTAGAATCTTGAGTCATACTGTTGGGTCTAAGAAATTTTCCTTGACTGCATATGCCTTATGAGTGGTGAGTGCCTTAGTTGTGACGTTTATGCTGAGTTCTTGACTCTCGCATAAGTACCTCAGATTGTGTGATTCTGACTTTGTTTAATTTCTTTGACTAAAGAGTCAGGATGGATACAATCCTAAGTGAGTTATATGCCAATATATGCGTGTGAGGTTATTATTGATGTTATGTGCATGTCAATTAATGTCTAGAACTTGCCCATGTATTTGCAAAGAGAAATAGTAGTCTCGTTTAGTTCAACAAAGTGATATAGGCATTTTTTCGAAAACCATATATATGCTTTTACCCACCTAATGAATGTGCATCTTCGCTAGCCCCTTTGAGCCTGTAACTCTACTTTTTTGGCAACTACACTGTAAGTCTAATCAACTTTGTTTGAATTGACTAACTGTTTGAATATTTTACCTCTCTGGAGCACTTGATTTTTTATGAGCTTGTAAAAGCTAAGTAAGGTATGGTTGGACTTTTGAATGGAGCTATAAAAAAAGAGAAAGGTACACTGTTTGAAACTTTTGAGATCTACTAGTAAGGAATTGAAAGAAAAAAAATTGAAGTTGAAAAACATAATCAGTCAGAACGTTAAAAAAAGGGTTATGTATATATTAGAAAACAAAAAAAATAGATTACTTGCTAATGGTATTTCTCATCTTGTTTGTACTTAAAGAAATTGAGAGCTTAATGTTGTTATATTATAAAGGTTAGGGTTTGATTCAACATATGTGTGGGGTTTAAATTGTTAAATTGTATGTATTAAAATGCTTAGGGAGGTGTAGTCACTATTATCCATATGTATCCAACCTATCCCGCAGCCTACGTAACAACCAAAAGAAAGTCCTACTTGATCTTTGACTGAATTAGCTCAATTAGTAGAGTATTACACTACAAACAAGCATATGGTACATTCTCTGTGGCATATGAAATTTATTTCTGAGAGTAAGTGAATTCTTTCTATTTTGGGTTTCTATTTGTTCTTGAATATTATTGTGTGTGGAACTATTCTCTAATGTTTCTGTGAGGGTGCGTAACTAGTGAATGTAAGATAAAGTATTTGACCTCTGTGTTAGAGTAAGTGAGCAGGTCGTGTATAATGCGTGGTCATTTTGAGTCAAGTCTCGATGTTAGGATGTTATGATAAGGTGCTTAGTATGCTTTAGATATTCTTAGAATGATGTATTAGGGAGGTTGTTGATGAAAATGTCTTCCATATGTGAATTGGGGTTTGGTTGCCCGAGAACAAGCAATGGTGTAAGTGTGGGGTGTTAATAGTAGACTAGAAACCCATGTTTTAGCCGTAGTTTGAACTCTAATAACTGCATCTTATGTGTGTTTTAAATGATAGTGAATTATACTTATTACGTATTTTATGCTTTGTAGGAAACGATTCCAAGCTATTAAGGTAATTTGGAGCTAAATTGAACAAGCTGGTTGAAGTATAAATAGAAGCCCAAGCAATTAAGTCAGGATCATGTTCAAAAGTCAAAGACCAAGTCCAGATGTCAAAAATGAATAAACGAACTTACCCTGAGGAAAAGGCATGGTGCGGCAGTGCAAAAGTTGGTATGACAGGACTTTGCCAAGCTCTCTGGATTTTCCCACAAGTGCACCGCATCGGGCGGTGCGAGACGCGATGCAGTAGTACGAAAATATCACCCGTCATTTCCTATTTTAGCTAGAAAAGGGTAGTTTTGTCTAGGCTTATTTCGAGACGGCATAAATGCACAAAAAACACGATTTTGAAGGCACTTTTGGCCTAGTAAAGAAGGGATAACTAACCAAGGCAAGAAGACTCAAGAATTCATCAAGATTTCAACCTGCAATCGGTGCAATATGAGAGTTTGTATCGAATCATCAGAATTGATGTCTTCTTTATTCTTAAATTTATCTGAGATATCTTACTCTATTGATATGAGGTAATTGTCACGACCCAAACCTGGTCGTGGTGGAGCCCGTCCGTATGGCTAGGCAAGCCCGACCTTAATATCAATAATCCCATAAGAAAGACAATACAGAAATGATAAACTCAGAAAGGAAAGAGATTTTAGACCCAAAACAGAGCGGAATATACTGAAACCAACAATAAACCACCGAGGAACAGGTGTCACTAGTCAGAGCCTCTAAAACTGTAAAACCCAATCCGACACAAGTATGTTTGTACGGAAAGTACAAAGGAAAAAAATATGAAATAAAGATAGGGGAAGCAGAGTCAATGGCTGCGAACGCCGTGCAGCTATCTCAAATCCCGAATTGCTGAACGCTGACCACTGCAGGATCTACTCTGCCTGAGACTGCCCTAAATCTGCACACAAGGTGCAGGGAGTAATGTGAGTACTCAGACCAAGTCAGTAATAACTGTAAATAAAGCTCTGAAAGCAGAAAACCCAATAATTACACAAAATAAGCTAAAACAGTGTATAACAGTATCTGCAACTGAACAACAATATATATATATATATATATATATATATATATATAACAGTATCTGCAACTGAACAACAATATATATATATATATGTGTGTGTGTGTGTGTGTGTGTGTGTGTGTGTGATGCGAATGCAGAGATACGTTGCAATGCATATGATGGTACAATCCAGTACCCACTGCGGCGTGCAGCCCGAGCCACCCATATCATTTATCGTCGACGGGGCTCACTGGGGGTGTGTACAGACTCCAGAGGGGTTACTACAGCCCAAGCGCAATAACCAGCCATCTCGTGGCGAATTCAAACCAGCCATCTAGTGGGGAAAATCAATAACCAGGCCAGTCCATGTTACCTGACCGCTCATATCACACAGTGTTCGTCTTGCCACTATTTCTAATCACCGCTGCGGCGCGCAGCCCGAGCCACCCAAAATCAGTCCAGAAAATATATCATAAGCCCCTTGGGCAGTTATAAACAATGATCCTCAGCCGAAATACATTTAACAGATAGCATATGAGTTCCGAACATTAGAAATACGACTGTGTTTTGAAAACAATGTAAACCATGGACTGATAGTAAATGATATGCAATCATACCAAAACAGTAATACCAACTCCCGAAGGATATCACAGGTCGGCACTAGGCCCCAAACACGGCATAAAGCGCAATAATAGTCATCACAGTGTGCGTATCATACGCCAATATAGTATAAATCTCACTCGGGATGGACCAAGTCGCAATCCTTGAACAGTATCCGGCCCTGCACTTATCGTGGAGTGCGTTTGACGCCTCAACATAGAGTTACGATGTGAAAGTCCGGGGTTTCAACCCTCAGAACAGCATTTACTTGCATTACTCACCTATAGCCGGCCGTACACTAGCTCGAAATGCCTTTCCCTCAAGAATCTCCCTCCGCGGATGCCAAATCTGATCAAAATCAGTAGGAATACGTCAAAAATAGGCTAATGAAACCCAATCGAAATGACTCGAATTACACCCAAAAACACGAAGTTGGCAAAATCCGAGCCCCGAGCCCACTTCTCGAAAAATTACGAAATCCACATTTTAAGAATACTCATCTCGCTACGAGTTAGAAAATATAAAATTCATCAAAATCGGAGTCCAAATGCTCCTCCAAATTCCCAAATTTTCATTTGAAATTTCAAGCCCTAGTTCTTCAATATTTACACCCAATTTCAGAGAATTTATGGTTGAATCTTCAATAAAATGATGTTATAAGGTCACAAGACTTACCTTCAATCACTTCCCGGTGAAATCCCCTTAAAAATCCGTTAATGAGCTCTCAAGATATTGCAAAAATGGAGGAAAAAGTGAAGAGACTCGCGGATGAAATGATATTAAAAATCCTCTGCCCAGATCCGACTTCCTCTATGCGATCGCGTTACTACTCCTGCGATCGCATAGTGCGTCCTTTGCAGGCCTCCCCGCTGACCTATACGAACGAAACCTCTTACATGCGATCACATACCTTCGCTGCCCATATCTATGCAAACGTACCCTCCCCTCTGCGATCGCAGAGAACCATGACCCCAACCTATGCGATCGCATCGCCCTTCTCGCGATCACATTGAACAAACTCACGCCCACAGCCATACTTCCTATGCGATCGCAACGCCATGCCTGCGATCACATAGTGCAACCCATCTGCAACACCTGAAGTCTAAAATCTGCTGCACTTCTCAACTTCAAAACCATCCGTTAACCATCCAAAATCACCCCGAGGCCCCGGGGACCTCAACCAAAAGCACCAACACGACTTATTACTCGGCCATAAAAACGATATCTTTAAAATCAAAAGTCACCAAAATCATTGAATGTCATTTTAAGATAAAATATAACTTTCCGAATTCGCATTCAATCCAAAACCCAACCAATCGCCTAACGAAGCTACTGCAACTCTCAGAATTCCATTCCGACCATCGGATCAAAATCTCACCTATCAACTAGAATTCCCCGAAATTCAACTTTAGCCAATTCAAGCCTAATTCTTCACATGAGACCCAAAATTAAATTAGGATTTTGCTCCCAAGTCAAAAATCACCATTCAAAACTAGTCGAATCGTCAGAAATCATTCCGAGCCCTCTAACTCAAAAGTCAACATTTGGTTGACTTTTCCAACTTAGGCTTTCCTTAAAGAGACGATTGGTCTCATTTCTAACCAAGTTCAATCCAACACATCTCAAACTCACTAAACGCATATATCAACATACGGGGGAAGCATAATACGGGGATGTCGGTGCTGAAATACAAGAAATGACGGGTCGGGTCATTACATCCTCCCCAACTAAAACAAACGCTCGTCCTCGAGCGGGTCAAGAATCATCCCATGGAGGAGGCTACCTGGGAGACCAAGCTATATCCTTATATCTCAACTTGCAAACATGACGACCCAAAATGGCTACTGGCTCTACCTCATAAGTCAAATCATCATCTAGCTTAATCGAACTGAAGTCCAATACATGGGACGGGTCCTCCATGTACTTCCGAAGCATAGAAACATGAAACACTGGATGAACTCCCGATAGTCTAGGTGGCAAAGCAAGCTGGTAGGGCACCTTCCCAATCTTACCAAGTATCACAAAAGGAACTATGAACCGTGGACTCAACTTCCCTTTCTTCTAGAACCTCATAACGCCCTTCATAGGTGATACCTTCAGCAAAACCTTCTCACCAACCATGAAAGATAAATCTCGAACTCTCCAATCCGCATAACTCTTCTGACACGACTGAGCTGTACGAAGTCGCTTCTGAATCACCTTCACCTTCTCTAAGGCATCCTGAACCACATCTGTACCCAATAATCTGGCCTCACCGGGCTCAAACCAATCGACCGGAGACCTACACTATCTCCCATTTAAGGCCTCATATGGCGCCATCTGAATAATGGATTGGTAGCTGTTATTGTAAGCAAACACTGCAAGGGGAAAGAACTCCTCCCAAGAACCACCGAAATCAATTACACAAGCACGCAACATATCTTCCAATATCTAAATCGTGCGGTCGGACTGTCCGTCCGTCTGAGGATGAAATGTTGAACTCAACTCAACCTGAGTACCCATCTCTCTATGAAAAGCTCTCCAGAACTGAGAAGTGAACTGAGCACCTCTATTTGATACAATAGAAACCGGGACACCATGCAATCGGACAATCTCACGAATAAAAATCACTGCCAACCGCTCTGAAGAATAGGTAGTACAAACTGGAATGAAGTGTGCGGACTTGGTCAGCCGATCCACAATCACCCATATAGAACCAAACTTCCTCACTGTCCGAGGGACACCAGTCACAAAATCCATCGTGATCCTTTCCCATTTCCACTCAGGAATATCCATCTGCTGAAACAAACCACCGAATCTCTGATGCTCATATTTGACATGCTGACAATTTAAACACCTAGCCACATAACTCACAATGTCCTTTTTCATTCTCCTCCACCAATAATGCTGCCTCAAGTCCTGGTACATCTTCGCGGCACCCGGATGAATAGAATACCGCGAGTTGTGGGCCTCTTCTAATATCATCTCTCGGAGCCCAACCACATTGGACACGCAAATCCCGCCCTGCATCCTCAACACACCATCGCTACCAATAGTCACATCTCTTGCATCATCATGCTGGACCCTGTCCTTCAGGACAAGTAAACGCGTGTCATCATACTGGCGCTCCCTGATGCGATCATATAAAGAAGAACGGGAAACCACACAAGCCAACACCCGACTGGGCTCTGAAATATCTAACCTCACCACACGATTAGCCAAAGCCTGAATATCAATTGCAAGGGGCCTCTCTCCAACTGGAATATACGCCATACTACCCATACTCAACGCCTTTCGGCTCAAAGCATCGGCCACCACATTGTCCTTTCTCGAATGATACAATATGGTAATATCATAATCCTTGAGCAACTCAAGCCATCTCCACTGTCTCAAATTCAGATCTTTATGCCTGAACAAGTGTTGAAGGCTGTGATGATCCGTATACACCTCACAGGATACTCCATATAGATAGTGCCTCCAAATTTTCAAAGCATCAACTATAGCAGCCAACTCCAAATCATGAACAAGGTAGTCCTTCTCATGGGGCTTCAACTGCCGAGACGCATATGCAATCACTCTACCCTCTTACATTAGAACAAAACCGATACCAATCCTCGAAGCATCGCAATATACCGTATAAGAACTTGATTCTGCTGGCAACAATAACACTGGAGCTGTAGTCAACAATGACTTGAGCTTTTGGAATCTCTCCTCGCACTCATCAGACCACACAAATAATGCATTCTTCTGCATCAAATTCGTCAAAGGCGAAGCAATAGATGAAAAACCCTGAACAAAATTGCGGTAATAACACGCCAAACCAAGGAAACTCTGAATCTCAAAAGTCTAGGCCAACTCTGCACCGCCTCGATCTTCTTTGGGTCAACCGGATACCATCACTGGACACCACGTGTCCCAGAAAAGCCACAGAGCAGAGCCAAAACTCACAGTTGGAGAACTTTGCATACAACTTCTCCTCTCTCAATCTCAGCAATACTACCCTCAAATGTTGCGTGTGCTCCTCCTGGCTACACGAGTAGACATGAATATCATCAATAAACACGATCACAAATGAATCCATATACGGCCGAAATACACTGTTCATCAAGTGCATGAATGCTGCTGGGGCATTAGTCAGCCCAAATAACATAACTAGAAACTCATAATGCCCATATCTTGTCCTGAAAGCTGTCTTCATGATGTCGGAATCCCTAATCTTCAGGTGGTGATAGCCTGAACGAAGATCAATCTTCAAGATATCTTTGCTCCCTGAAGGTGGTCAAACAAATCCTCAATACGAGGTAATGGATACTTATTCTTCATTTTCACTTTGTTCAACTCTCTGTAATCAATCTACATTCTCATTGTGCCAACCTTCTTCTTAAAAAATAACACCGGTGCACCCCATGGCGACACACTCGGACGAATGAACACCTTATCTAGGAGTTCCTGCAGCTGCTCTTTCAACTCATTTAACTCTGCTGGTGACATACGATAGGGAGGAAGAGAAATAGGCTGAGTGCCCGGCACAAAATCAATACCGAAGTCCCTGTCCGGCAGCATGCCTGGCAGGTTTGCTGGAAATACATCAGGAAACTCCCTCACCACGGGAACCGAATCCAGACTACGAGTCTCAGCTCCAACATCTCTCACAAATGCTAGAAATGCCAAACATCCTTTCCCAACCATCCGCTGGGCCTTTAGGAAAGAGATTACTCTGCTGGGTACATAATCAGTCGAACCACGCCACACAACTCTCAGAATACCCGGCATAGCCAACGTGACTGTCTTGGCGTGACAGTCTAAGATAGCATGGCATGGTCATAGCCAATCCATGCCCACAATAACATCAAAATCTACCATGCTTAAAGCAGCAAGTCAGCTAGGATCTCCAGACCCTTAATAGTAACAAGACAAGACTGATACACATGGTCCACGATAATAGTATAACCCATCAGGGTAGATACATCCACAGGCAACGCGACACACCCTCGGGTAGTCCCCAAATGATAGGCAAAGTAAGCAGACACATAAGATTATGTAGACCCGGATCAAATAAAACAGAAGCATCCCTATGGCAAACTGAGATAATACATGTGATCACTGCATCTGAAGCAACAACATCGCTCCTATCTAGGAGTGCATAGAAATGAGCCCGACCACCGCTCCACCGCTCAGCCCTCCTGGGGCGGCCTCTAGATGACTGACCCCCACCCCTACTAGACTGGGTTGGTGCTGAAACAGACTGAGAAGAAGAGGAGGGTTGATCCCTCTGTTGAGACCTACCACCACGAAGTCTAGGACAATACCTCTTAATATGACCAAACTCTCCGCACTCAAAGCAACCGCCTAAAGCTGGAGAAGGGGACTGAAGGGAACCCCTCGCACCAGAATGACTAGCCGATCCACCCGGCATCGAAGAACCGTGAGCTGGAGGAGCATATGATGAACGCTGTGCTTGGAGTGCACTCAATGAAGACTGACCCGGCTGTGAACTCTGATGACCACGGCCTGGAGGCGCCCCGCGATACTCAGGACGGGCCGGTTGCTGATGCCTGAAAGAGCGGCCTTTGTCCTGCTGAAACTAGCCCCTAGATGGAGCACTACTAAAGCTACCCGATCCACGAGACCTCTTGGCCTCCCTATCTTCTCTCTCTTGACGGTGATCTTCCTCAATATCTCTAGCAATGTCAACAGCATCCTCAAAAGTATTGCTCAAAACCCTCTCTCGCGACATCAGAATACGGATGGGATAAATGAGTCCATCCACAAATATCTAAATCCTGTCCCGATCAGTCGAGACCATCCATGGAGCATAACGAGCTAACTCTGAGAACCTCATCTCATACTGCATCACTTTTATGTCACCCAGACGAAGGTACTCAAACTATCTCCGCAGCTCCTCTCTCTGGGACTGCGGTACCCACTTCTCCAGAAAGAGAGTGGAGAACTCCTGCCATGATAAGGGCGCTGCACCCACCGGCCTACGCCGCTCATACTCCTCCCACCAATTGAAAGCTGCACTTGTCACGAACCCGATCGTGGTGGCGCCCGACCGTAAGCCTAGGCAAGCCCGGCCTTAATATCAATAATACCAGATGATAGACAATAAAGAAATGATAAACTCAGAAACCCAAGAGATTTAAGACCCAAACAGAGCAGAATATACTGAAACCAACAATAAACCACCTAGGAAGAGGTGTCACAAGTCAGAGCCTCTAAAAATGTAAAAACCAATCCGATACAAGTTTGTTTGTACTGAAAATACAAAGGAAAAAAAAACAGGAAATAAAGATAGGGGAAGGAGAGTCAATGGCTACAAACGCCGTGCAGCTACCTCGACACTCCGAATTGCTGAAAGTTGACCACCGCAGGATCTACTCTGCCTGATACTGCCCTGGATCTACACAAAAGGTGCAGGGAGTAATGTGAGTACTCCGACCCAGTCAGTAATAACAGTAAATAAAGCTCCGAAAGCAGAAAACCCAATAATTACACAAAGTAAGCTAATAGTGTATAACAGTATCTGCAACTGAACAACAATATACATACATACATACATACATATATATATAGATATAGATATATAGATATATATATATATATATATATATATATATATATATATATATATATATATATGTGTATGTGTGTGTGTGTGTGTGTGTATGTTTGTATGTGTGAAGCAAATGCAGGGATGCGATGCAATGCATATGATGGTACAATCCAGTACCCACTGCGGCGTGCAGACCGAGCCACCCATATCATTTATCCTTGACGGCGCTCACTGGGGGTGTGTACATACTCCGGAGGGGCTCCTACAGCCCAAGCGCAATAACCAGCCATCTCGTGGCGAATAATCAAACTAGCCATCTAGTGGCGAAAATCAATAACCAGGCCAGTCCATGTTACCTGAACGCTCATATCACATAGTGTCCGTGTTACCACTGTTTCTAATCACCGCTGCGGCGCGCAGGCCGAGCCACCTAAAATCAGTCCAGAAAATATATCATGAGCCCCTTGGGCAGTTATAAATAATGATCCTCAGCCGAAATACATTTAAAAGATAGTATATGATTTCTGAACATTTGAAATACGGCTGGGTTTTGAAAACAATGTTTTAAAACCATGGACTAATAGTAAATGATATGCAATCATGCCAAAATAGTAATACCAACTCCCGAAGGATATCACAGGTCGCACTAGGCCCCAAACACGGCATAAAGCCCAATAATAGTCATCACAGTGTGCATGTCATACGCCAATATAGTATAAATCTCACTCGGGATGGACCAAGTCACAATCCCTCAACAGTATCCGACCCTGAACTTATCGAGGAGTGCGTGTCACGCCTCAACATAGCGTTACGATGTGAAAGTCCGGGGTTTCAGACCCTCATAACAGCATTTACTTGCATTACTCACCTCTAGCCGGCCGTAGACTAGCTCGAAATGCCTTTCCCTCAAGAATCTCCCTTCGCAGATGCCAAATCTGATCAATATCATAGGAATACGTCAAAAATAGGCTAATGGAACGCAACCCAATCGAAATGACTCGAATTACACCCAAAAACACGAAGTTGGCAAAACCCGAGCCCCGGACCCACTTCTCGAAAAATTACGAAATCCACAATTTTAGAATCCTTGTCTTGCTACGAGTCCGATCATATAAAATTTATCAATATCGGAGTCCAAATGCTCCTCCAAATTTCCAAATTTTCATTTGAAATTTAAAGCCCTAGTTCTTCAATATTTACACCCAATTTCAGAGAATACATGGTTGAATCTTCAATAAAATGATGAAATAAGGTCACGAGACTTACCTCCAATCACTTCCCGGTGAAATCCCCTTCAAAATTCGTCAATGAGCTCTCAAGATATTGCAAAAATGGAGGAAAAAGTGAAGAGACTCGCGGATGAAATGATATTAAAAACCCTCTGCTCAGCTATGACTTCCTCTATGTGATCGCGTAACAACTCCTGCGATCGCATAGTGCGTCCTTCCCAGGACTCCCCACTGACCTATGCGAATGCAACCTCTTACCTGCGATCGCATACCTTCACTGCAAATACCTACGTGAATGCTGCCTCACCTCTGCGATCGCAGAGAACCATGACCTCAACCTATGCGATCGCATCGCCCTTCTCATGATTGCATTAAAAAAACTCAATCCCACAGCCGAACCTTCTATGCGATCGCAATGCCATGCCTGCGATCGCATATAGCAACCCGTCTGCAACACCTGAAGTCTAAAATCTGCTGCATTTCTCAACTTCAAGACCATCTATCAACCATCTGAAATCACCCCGAGGCCCCAGGGACGTCAACCAAAAGCACCAACACGACTTATTACTCCATTCAAACTTTCTTGGGCCATAAAAATGCTATCTTTAACATCAAAAGTCACCAAAATCATTGAATTTCATTTTAAGATAAACTATAACTTTTCGAACTCACATTCGATCTAAAACCCAACCAAACGATGTTCGAATGACCTGAAAATTTACAGACACATCCATAATCATCTAACAAAGCTACTGCAACTCTCGGAATTCCATTCCGACCCTCGGATCAAAAGCTCACCTATCAACAAGAATTCGCCGAAATTCAACTTTAGCCAATTCAAGCCTAATTCTTCACCGGACCCCCAAATTAAATTCTGATTTCGCTCCCAATTCATAAATCACCATTCAAAACTAGTCGTATCGTCGGAAATCCATTCTGATTCCTCTAACTCACAAGTCAACGTCTGGTTGACTTTTCCAACTTAAGCTTTCCTTAAAGAGACAATTGGTCTCATTTCTAACCAAATTTAATCCAACACATCTCAAATTCACCAAACACATATATCAACATACGGGGGAAGCATAATACGAGGTGTCGGGGCTGAAATACATGAAGTGACGGGTCGAGTCATTATAATAATTTTCAATAGGGTATGGATAGATATGATATTTCAATAACTTGATTAAGGATTCGATTCTTGATAATTGTTAGAATTAATTGATGGAGTTTTAATCTGTATTTTAGAATTATTTACTATTTTTCTTAATTAAAAGAGGAGTTTGATATTGACTTTCTTCATATCTTATGCTCAAGTTTAAATTCGTGATTCAAATATGTAATTGAAAGAGCCTCTTGAATTGTTAATAGAGAATATCCGTAGGAAGTTACCCTGTATATCATAAACATCATTTTATTGTTGCAATTGTTTGCCGTGTTTCAATTGGATTAATTACTGAAATTAATGTTTAATTGAAAGAGGAATGTTAACTCCAAGTGCAATCCGATTATCAGTTGAATTCGTGAGAATCCACCGTATTATAAAATAAATTAGGTCAAGAATTGGATCACGTGTCAGTTTCCTTCATTAATATTTCTTCGTGCTCATCTGCTACCTTTTGTAATCAATTGTTATTTGCTTAACTTTTAGTAGTTAATCGTAGTAATAGTCATCAAATCAAGTGTTAATTTTTCTGGATAGTATTCACCTGGAGATTATTCGAATATTGTTTAAATCCAATCCTTGTGGAGACGTTAATATATCTATGCTATCTTTGGCCAGCGAGGATTAATTTGATATTGTGTTCTGCGCTCGTCATACGATCATCAAAATACTTACGAATATATGCAATCAGTCTTTTACATTTATAACTTTTGTTGATTGAAGATTCTTGTTCACAATTCTTGGGAGAAAACAATGATCATCAATAAGATTTCTTTTTTTCATTTATTGAATATTGAATTTTAACGGCTTTTTACTCTCTTATTCTTGGAAAAGTGAAGTAAATTTGGTTATTAGAAACTCAATTTTTTTTAATACCGACTTTGGCCACAAAATTTACTTTTTTGATTAAACGAATGATATTATACTTCGTCCGATTTACTTTAATTGATTTATGGGCTATTTTCATTCGTAAAATTTGCTTTTATAATATATACTATATAAGTTTTGAAACCACATCATATATCTCAAAAATATTACGCTCTATACCTCAAATCTTTGCACATATTCTGAAGCATATAACAATAATCTAATATGGAATACAAACCAACCGATATATTATAATATTCTAATGAATAATATAACATCCAAACCAGATATACTAAAATATTCTAATTTTAAAAAAATATTCAAACTAAATATCTCACTATATTTTAAATTGAAATACAATATTCAAACCAAACTCCTGCATTGTTTTCTATTGAAAGATACAATATTCAAACCAAATACCCCACAATATTCTAACTTGGTATGTAATATTCGAAGTAAATATATCATAATATTTTAATTTGTAATATAATATAAAACTGAACATATGACAGTATTCTAATTTGGAGCACAATATTCAAACTAAACATACTATAATATTCTAATTAGGAATATACAATTCCCCAATATTCTTATTTGGACATTATTCAAACCAAATATACCACAATACTTTATTTTGAAATTTATCATTCAAAGTAAATATACTATAAAATTTTAGTTTGGAATACGATATTCAAACTAAACATATTATAGTATTCCAACTTAGAATACAATATTCAAACTAAACATAATACAATATTTTAATTTGGAATATACAAAATTTGATGAAATACAATAGATATACAAGATCAAATAAATTTATTAAGTAGGTATACAGGATAAAGCAAATATCTTAATAGTATGTGGTGTTAGCTGGTATTTCAATGGGTATATCGAGTAGATTTTCCTTAAAGAATTCACTTTTGAATATTAATTAGTAATGCAATTGATCATATTAATATTTAGTATCTTTTTAATTTGTCCATTAAAAATATAACAGATACTTTTTACTTTAACGGTGACTTTAGAAAAAAAAATTAATTCCTTTTTAATATCAGCAAAAGTGAAATATTACGAATCTAAGAAAAGGCTAAAAAATTAATTAAAGTAGAGAGTGTAATATTTTTCTACTTTTTGTGGAAGTTATGAAAATGTTTGACACTATCTCACAAGAGATATAAGTGATCAGTACTGTAATCTAATAGAGAATAAATTTTAGAGGGGAAGCGAAGTTTGTGATTTGTTGGGATAACATGGGAACTGTTGAAAGCAACCACAACAAGAAATCTCCTATTTGTGGGCAAAACACATTCACACTCTTTAAGAAAAATTCTGAAAGCGAAAACCCATATGTCTAACAGCTATACTCAGGTGTCTGTTTGTGACTTTTTGGCCTTTTCAGTGGATTCTTGCTGTTTTGGGTTCTTGTTCACTATCCACTGCTGCTTCCCTAGTTACATTACCTCTCTTCTTCTGCTTTATTCCTCTACAATTTACTTTTTCACCAACAATTAAATTATTTTTTTTATATACTACTACCATAATTTAATAAGTTTCCATGACATGTAACAAACTAGTTAACTTTTAAATAGTAAATAATTTGACTTTTTTTAAATAGTACAACAACAAAAACAATTATGAGCTCGTTTGAATTAGTTTATTTTAAGTATTTTTTAGTCAAAATGGTTTTAAAGCCTTTTTAAAGTGTTCGGCTAAAGTAAAAAAGTGCTTTTAAGCATTTTTTTAAAAACTAAAATGATAAAACAAGCCAAAAATAAAAAGTTAGTATTACTTAAATTTAAAAGTCACTTAGAATGAGCCATCCAACGGGCTCTACGTCTAGTTTGGAATAAACTATATGAATCTTCATGGATCATTTGGTACCGGGGTTAAGGATAAGTTTTTCATATTTATCCCATGTTGTATTATAAATAACTCCTGAAATAAATTTTACACTAAACTGATGGAATTAGCTATAGCATATAAAAGATAGGAATAACAAACCTCATGGTTTATCCCACCATTCTACAAACCAAATCCTCATATCACTATATTTAAGTCCTTTATTAACAGTGATTCACTGCGTCTTTTAGCTGTCTGAAACTGAAAGGGGTGGCCCATGGAACGAGGAGAGTTGAGGTTCTTCCCTTTTGGGAGCTGCTTTCAATTCCTGATTTCCATTTGTTGAAGCTGCCTTCTGCAATACTCATCCTCCTTTGTGTCATTCCACGTCTCATCTCTTGGAATTACAGCACCGTCACAAAAAAACATACTCCTATCAGATAGAGGTTGACATTTGATTAAGTACTCATCATTTTCATTATCTGCTTTAAAACTCTTTTCGCTTTTTCCTCACATCTCCATCGCTCCCATCTTTCCCTTTCTTGCTTTTTTACTACACTTTCTACTCTTTATCTTTCACCATCAAATTCCCCCAAACTCCTGGACGAATTTAGCTGGTCCATATATACCAGGAGATATAACATTCTCTTTCAAGTCCAATTATTCCTTTTGAAATTTGAAATGGGCTGCACTCCGAATTTCACTTGTGGCCATACACTTCCTTGTCTTACAATTTCATTTCTCATTCTCATGATTTTAAGCTTTTCCCACCTAACATTCATGGCTGAAGGTATACTTTCTTCGCCTCTGTTAACTAAACAGAGTCTCCTCCTCTGTCTTTATTTATCTCACTTACACGCCCTCTGCAACATTAGAAGCTGAAATTTTGACGTGTGTAGTCCTATTCTTTTCATTTTACAGGTAGAATTTTGCATACAACTCACGGGCATGACCAGGTAAAATTTGCACACTGTTTCGACGTCCTAAGTTTCTTTTGTTTGCTGTGTTTCGTATGACTGCATGTATAAACTGTGTTTGAATTGGTTAGACAGAGAGCGAAAAGAAGGCGATTTTCAGGTCACAAATTGGGTCTATGCCACCTAGGTGTGAAAAAAGATGTGGTTCTTGTGGACATTGTGAAGCCATTCAGGTTCCTACAAATCCCCAATTAACAAATGGTAACAAGAACTATACAACCAAGGCTACCAGCAGTATAGCCTATGTCAGAGATGATGACAACTCCAATTACAAGCCTATGAGTTGGAAATGCAAATGTGGAAATCTTATCTTTAACCCTTAAGATATGATACATCAATTTATGATCTACTGCTCACATTACAATCCCCTTGTATATCAATGGTTGCTACTTTCTTGTTAGTTTTAAGTTGTTTTTTAACTCAAATAATCCCTTAAATTTGGGCGTAAGTCTAATTTTGTTCTTAGTGTATTAACTTTAAGCATATGATCGTTTAAGTTTATAAAAACTGAGCACTCTTTGTTCAAATTATGGAACTCTCAAATATGTAAATCTTTTAAAACTAACGGAACGGAAAGTGTTGTCCAAGTAAATAAACAACCATGATCAAGGTCCACCTTCATTTCTTTTCAAGTTTTGCAATGATTCCCTCGTGTAGACCGTTTTTTTTTTTTTTTTGAGTGACAATGACATCATCCAAATCGGACTATAGAAATTGACGAAAATGTCACACATTAAAATAGAGTACAACGATCCTATAGAGATCCAATTTCAAAAACAGAAAAGTCTTTTGCATACTATACATGCGAGTCTCAAGATAATATAATTTTGTCCGAAAATAGAACGATCCTCAATCTTAAGGGATCATTTTGGTTAAGCACTAGTGTTGAATGGCTCCTTTTTTTTTCTTCCCACGTCTGATTTGTGCTAGTGCTAACGTTAATCAGAAATTGTACCAGTTATATTAATTCATTACTCTTCTTATTAGTAATTCAACACGTATGAACCTTCCTACGATTCTGAAAAGTATTTGTGATGAAAGAATATGAGGGAATCTCTTGAGCGTGTAAATATGAGGTACAAAATGACAGAAAGTAAATGTGAAAATCCGTAGAGGTTACTAAAAGGGCATATGTAATAATTGACCTTACTCTGATAACAAAATCAGGGCAGTAGAAGTAAGAGTATGCAGGTGAAAGATTTGGTTAAAACTGTTTACTGAAAAGCAGAAAGCATCGGACGATCTGGCCGTATGTTTTATTTATTACTATTCCAGTATATTAATGTTGATTTTAGATGCCACCAATTCCAGACTTGTCCTTCTCATGAAAATAAAACCACTCTCCACCAATTGTATACACTGCTAAAATAGATATTATAATTTCCCATATCTCAACACGCAAGCGTTAAGTTATAAAATGATAACAGAAACAAAATTAATTAGTTGTCTTCTGCCTCAATGTTACTTTTCTTGAATTGGAAGAAATCACTGGTTTTCTGGCATTGGAAAAAAGCTGCTACATTTTTTAGGCTGTGATCTATTTTTTTTATTTTTTTTTAGAGAAGGCTGCCATCTCATTGTCTAAATAAGCAATTTTTGTTTCCTGCCCGAAGTAATTATTTGTATTACCATATTCTGGGACCTCATGCAAGCTAGTACATGTCAAACATTGAATTGTTCGAGACGGTATTTGTACCATTGCCAAGCAACCAAAAGCAAAGGCTCTGTTTACTGAGGATTAAAAAAAATTCAAATTTTGATTTAGGAACAATCTGGCATAAGGTCTATCGGATTGTATTAACTTCATTCTAGTTCAAAATTGCCAAACTTTCCCATTTATGAAAACAAGATTGAGATTTTACTCAGACATTTTAGCCGAGGTGTTCACCTTTCATGTTTTCCACCGAAGCACAATTTATCTGAAGATAATCGTCATTTAATATAGTCAAATAACAAATTCTTTTTAACTACAATTTTCTAAAATAGCATACTGAAAAAATAAGTTTCCATAATTCCATTTATGAAAAATTCAAAAAATAGTCAAATTTATAGCCGGTCGTTCAAAATAACAAAATTTTAGAAGTAATCGAAATTTAGCCACTTTTTATATAAAGATAAATCTGAGCGAAACCCGAAAAATACTCTAGTATATTATGCTGGTTTTCCAGCATAAGTATACTTGAACTCTAACATATTATTATGCTTAGGGGTTCATGGATTCCGGACTATAATAAGTCCTTAATTTTGTGTTTTCTCATGGAAGCACGCAATTAAGGACAGTTATAGTCCGGTTAGCCTAAATTCGGATTGCATGCCTTCATTTAAGCTAAGTCTTTTTAATTTAATTTTGTTTCTTGCTTCATTTTGATGTTGTGCCTTTACCTGTTTAATTTCAAACTCTAAATCATCTTTGATTATTTGCCTTAGTTTATACTTCATTTGCTGGTTAGTTTGCTTAAAATCTTTGTATAAGTTTTTAATTTCTCTGGATAATATGATTCCGTGCTTTGTTTTATTTTTTTTTTCCTAATTTTCTATTTTGATTGATAATAGATTAGCAGTAGTCTTTAATTTTTATTGCTCAATAGTTAGTTACTAATTTAGCATGTTTATTTGTTCTTGGAATTAATTAGTCTTATGGGAAAATTGAAAATCATGTCTTTAGTCTGCATAATTTCATTGTTAAGATTCGTTTGAATTATTTGCTTAATTTCTTAGTGTTACCGGAACTAATGGAGTCATTTGGGTTTTTTGTTTCAATTTCTATCCTCTTTTGCTTCCTTTTCTAGTTTAGGACCCAATATGAAGTAGAGATTCCTCTTGATTTTGACCCATAATCCCTGTAAGGTTTAGGGGTAAAAACAGAGTTAGTCAGAGGTAGTTTAAGGAAGAGGGAATCTTTCATAACAGAAATGGAAGCTTCTAGGGAAGGGTTATAGGGTATTTTAGACCTTTTGATGGTTCTACTTGGTTAACAAGTCAGAAATATAGGGTTACCTGAGCTAAAAACTGAAAATAAAAGAGGGACCAATGAGTAAAGTAAAAAATTTGAGAGTTTCCATATGTGTGAGCCTATATAAGTTAGTATTCTTGCTTTTAAAGGCAAGAAAAATCAGGGGAGAGCTAAAAATTCAGGAAACAAAGGCTGCTAAATTTCACTCTTTTCAAGTAAGTTTTTTTAGATAATTAGTATTATACTACAGAAAATTAAAAAAATGGACACAGCTCCACATTTTCAGTGATTTCCTATTCTTCTAATTTACAAAAACTTCTGACGTGCTTCGAGTTTGGTTTTCTTGGGTTTTTGAAGATTGGGAGTCAAGTTTTGGGGTTTAATTTTGTTACTGGTTGAGTTTGGAGTTTATTCCTGCTGCTGCTGATTGCCGGATTACTAACTTTTGAGCCCTCATAACTACAAATTTTCCCTTACTATTTTGTTGTACCAGGTATTTTCTGATTCTCTAAGGGATAAATACAAATCTGGAAGTTGTAATAGCTTGAATCTTCATGAATACATGAATCAGTTTAGTTTTCATGTCAATTTCCTGCTTGGAATTTCTGAAATCAGTAGTATGGTGATGGTGTCTAGATTGGTTAGTTTATTTTAACATAGTAGTATTTCAGGAATGCGCTTTACTCTTCTATCTTGTTAAAAGCATGGGGTTTGGTAAGTGGATATGTAAGTAACTCCAGACATTTGAAACATTCGTATATAAGGACTGGTAATCATATTGTGCATTGTTTGGTTCTGAGACTATTTAGCCATAGCAGAGTATGAGTTTGATTGGTTGTATATATTGTTAAAGGTTTAGAGAACTCATTAGTCGTCAGGTTTGAATGGTCGAACATTTGAAAGAATCAGCACGTACGTGAAAGTAAGGAGAACTTGTGAATTCTATGTTTCCTTTATGTGCACATGAGATCGGGAAATTAGTAATGTTAGTTATTTACATGTCTGTATAAACATGGACTGGAAATTGACATCAATGTGTATTGTAAGATGCATTCTGTATACAAATGATAAATAGCATATTAAGCATGTCTGTTTATGTATTAATTTGTTTCTATTAGGGTTCGATCACGATTTAAAATTCCAGAGTTTATTGGTTTGCGATTACACGTTAATTTGTTGAATGGTTCTGGTAGTGGATTCACAAGGTTTGGGCTTGGGATCTTGTTTTTTATAAGTTTTGGGCCATTGGCCCACTTGGTTTAAAATTTGCGCTAGATTGAACTTTGGACCAGCTTTAATAAGTTATCCTTTAACATAGTTGAGCCTTAGAAATGTTGGCCCGAGAGCAGCCCTTTTTGTGATCTCACAGGGATAAATAACAAGCCTTGAGCATTCAGTGTGCGATAATTAAATAGTAGGCTTTAGGCCCTTCAAGTTAAGTAGCAGACCCGAGCTAAGGGGTTTCTTCAATGATGGAGATCACCTTGTTCGAGTTCAGGTTTGAGCTTGGGGACCGAATTTCCTTAATGTTATTTAATTCATAATGTTAACAAATTAAGATTTTGTTTTAGAGACAATTCTTATAGATAATATTAGTTCGTCTTTTAGGATGGCCTTTAAAAATAAATGAGAGACGCCACACCAAATAAAATCACAAATTGCATGGCCCTCTCTAGTTACCTCTATAAAATTTCTAGACATCGGGTAAGCCGTTTAGCGAATTTTCATGGCATTCCGTAAAGTTAATAACGCGATAGACGCTTTAGGTGCGTCCTTTAACAATTTTACCTTCCTCAATACGGTGTGCATTTCATGTGACCAAAATCCAAATCCCAAAAGGTTGGATAAAATGTGCCGAGGATCTGAGTGCATTTCATGTGACATGATCCAAAAATATATTTTAAACGACGTTGAATTTCCTAAAAAATTATTATTTCAAAGCGGTAAACAATTTTTAAAATTTCACTATAGGATGGCATGCACTAAAATAAGATTTTTAGCCAATTATAAAAGTTTAAGCGACCATGCTAGAACCACGGGATCCGTGGGTGCCTAACACCTTCCCTCGGGTCAACAAAATTCCTTACTCAAGAATTTCTGGTTCACAGACTCCATTTGGGAAGTCGAAAAATTTCCTCGATTTGGGATTCAAAACAAACCGGTGACTTGGGATACCAAATCCAAACCTATCCCAAGTGGCGACTCTGATTAAATAAATAATCCCATTTCGAATAATATCACTTTAATTGGAAAAACTCCTATATACATTACCCTTCGGGGTAGGTGTGTAAAAAGGAGGTGTGATAGCTCTGGCGACTCTGATGGGGATCGAACCCAGAATCTCTAGTTCAGGGTTCAAGAATTCGAGCTTACATTAATTGTTACATTTGGCTTTTCTGATTTTCCTACATATTCCATGCTATATGTGTTAAATACTATACCGCTTTGATATTGGATGAATTGTATATATAAACTTCTACGAAACCCTTCCTCTCTCTGAGTCTTCTACATCATGGAGAAGGGTGCACTTCGTGTGACTTCTCTTCTGTCTGGATTCGTTTCCCATATAGAACAAGGTTCGAATAAGTTGCTAAGCCGGCGGAGCTTCTATATCCCCGGTATGCTGCCCCCTCCCCGGCTCGCTTTGTCCGCTCGGTTAAGCCAGGTCTAGAACAATAAATCCAGGGTTTAAACCTAGTATAACAAAACCTCATGCCAGATCCCTAGTAGGAATGTTTGCTTGCATCACGTGCATTTAACTTAGGGGAATAAACACATGGCTTGGGTCCGTCTAGGAGAGGTAACCTGAAACAAAAAGACCATCCTGATGCATTTTACGTGCTACTTGTGTATTTAGTTGCTTTGGATTTGCATGTTGAATGGCTTGCAAATAATGGGGGAAAATTGAGAAAATAGAAGTGTCTGAAAGTAACCACTTATTTCGACAAATTAATTCCCAAATAGAACCAAAATGCTGCCGGATTTTTCTTTATGCAAATAAAAAAAAAGAGAAAAAGAAAAAGAAAAAGAAAAAATGACTTTTTGACAAAATATTTTGCCCGAACTACGCTGTTTGATTCCCGTTGGATGTGGAATACGTAGGCAACCCTCATCGGGTCCAACTTCCGTTCTTGAATAATATAACCCGAAAAGCAAAAAAAGTTTTCTTTGTTTTCGCCACAAATAATTTGGGTATTGCCATTCTTGTCTAAAATAAGCTGAATGACCACAAAGGGCACCGGAGGGCTCTTTTTGCAAGAACAACCTCCTTGAATCATTTTTAACGGTTAGTAGACACAACCTTAAAATCTTCTTCCCCGAGGTGCTAAAAGGCCGTATATGCAAAGCCGAAGTCTCGTTTTTGAATAAAGAATTGAGACATCTTGAAAAAAAAATTATGTTGTTTTCTTCCTTCGGGGTCCCAATCAGTTTTTAATCACCCTTAATAAATGTGTAGGATGAGCACAGATGAAATGGAACCCTTCATGGCCCTGAAAGAGATCCCTTTGAAGCTCTATATGTGTTGGGATGACTTAGGAAAGGGTAGAAAAGAAATAGTGACAAGAATTCTGGGAGGCCTCGTCGGTTTATTAAAAATCAAGCCAAGGTTGGACATAGTTGAGGCTTTGATACCCTTCTAGGACCCCACTCGCAACGTATTCTGCTTCTCCAGTTTCGAGCTCACACCGATGTTGGAAGAAATAGTTGGTTATGCGGGTTTAAATGGAAATCTCATAAGCCGCTATCCATTGGCACCAAGACCGGTGACTCCCCACATAGACTTGTTAAGCATTAGTCGGGATGTTCGAGACAGAAATATATCGGAAGGGTTTTGCACACTCCATTTCTTGTATGGCAATCCCCGTGGACTAGAAGAGCCAAACACCGGTCTGACCTATGCCGGAAACAAAGATAAGTGGGAGGCAAGACGGGGCCTAGCTTTCATGGTAGCTTTCTTGGGAGTTGTGGTTTGACCACGAAAAGACTGTCATATAGAGATAGGCCTTGTGGGAACGCTAGATGTTGTAACCAAGCGAGGCAACAACACAGTGGGTCCTATATTGGGTCTGAAATCTATTAACCTCTGACCATATGCCGAGAAGGGGGAAAGTTCTTTAAGGGTTGCAATCTGTTGCTACAATTGTGGATGTAAGAGCATCTTTGCCGCCGACTGGGTACATGAATTACGGTTTGACTGGTTTGAGTTGTATTGAAGAATTTCGGACCCGGGAAATAGGTATTAAGTTCCCTGGGGGCGCTGAGGCTTGGTTGTCATGCTTAATATCTTTGGCTACGGATAAAATTGAATGGGCTTTCAGATGGCTTCCCGCTACCGAGGCTATGTACACATCAGAAGAAGTGCATTACATTCTTTTGATGGGTGTTCGTAGCATCCAACCCTACGCTCTTTACCGAGCGCTGCGGCAGCTTGGAAGATTCCAAACCGTCTACGGTGATGAAGATTTGAATACACAAGTCATCGTACTAGGGCAAAAAGCTACATTCCCAGAAGGAAAGATTTGCCAAATATAGAATGAGTGAAGGCATTTTGAACCTAATGTTAGATAATACACTTAACGCTAGAGGGAGGGTGAATAGCGTTATAATAAAAATTAGCGTAAACTTGCGGAATTTAAAATTTGCACGAAATAAATAAGTGCTATAAATAAGAAAGAACACACCGAAGTATTCTGGTTCACCACAACCCGTGGCTAGTCCAGTCCCAGAGAGACTCTCTCGAGATTTCCACTAACTTATCAAGCTTCCGGGTGCTTAACAAACCTTTACAACTTGAGGACACAAGCCTCAACACCTTTGCTCGGAGATACAACACTCCAAGACTTCAACCAAGGAAACACAAGTTCCTTCACAACTTGAGGACACAAGCCTCAACTACCTTTGCTCGGAGATACAACACTCCAAGACTTCAACCAAGGAAACACAAGTTCTTCTTACAACAAGAGAATAACAATTCTCTTCAAGTGTACAAAACACTAAGCACTCAAACAAGACACTCCTTAATGAGTAGAGATGAGAAAAAGAATACGCTCAAGATCACAACAACTTTGAACAATATTTTGGCTCTCAAAAACTTATGTAATGAATATAAAATAATAAGCAATAGAATATGCAAGCTTTAGCAATTGAATGATCAGTTGTTGTGTGTTATTCTGTACTCAAAAGACCAAATTTAAGCTGTATTTATAGTTGAAAAACTTGGCATTACCATTGCCTAATTGCCAATTAAGAACTGCTGATTTTACTCTGTGACAATCGATTGTCAAGAATCCACAATCGATTGTTTGCCAATCGTTCAAAAATCAATCCCAGATTTTATGCTTAACAATCGATTATTCAAGATCAACAATCGATTATTGGCAACGTTCAAAAAATCATTTCCAGATTTTACGTAAAACAATCGATTATACAAAATCAATAATCAATTATTCAGCAACGTTCAAAAAATCCTTTCCAGATTTTAATTTCAACAATCGATTGTACAAAATCAACAATCGATTACCTGATGGTATTTGAAAATATTTTGGCAACGGTTAGTTATACAATCGATTATACTGAGCTAACAATCGATTATATATCAGTCTTGAAAAATCAATTTAGACACTGCCTCGTGACAATCGATTGTTATATACTCACAATCGATTATTTAATAACTTTGAAAAAGTCTGGAAGACACTGTCTCAACACAATCGATTGTCATATGTTCACAATCGATTATTTTGTGACTTTGAAAAATCTGATGGACACTGTCTCTTCACAATCGATTGTCATTAACTTCACAATCGATTATTTTGAGCGTTGAAAAACTTTAATGGACACTGCCTCATCACAATCGATTGTCATTAACTTCACAATCGATTATTTTGAGCGTTGAAAAACTTTGATGGACACTGCCTCATCACAATCGATTGTTATTAGGTTCACAATCGATGTCATGCAGGTTTGAAAAACCTGATGCTCACTGCCTTAACACAATCGATTGTCATTAGTTCACAATCAATTGTCATGCAGTCTTGGCTTAACATAATCGATTATCATAAGTACATAATCGATTATCTTAGTCCAGATTTTTGAGGCATGTTTAAAAATCATTTTGACTAAAGTAAATATGCATGATTTAAAATCATTTAGCATTAAATTAAATATGCATGATTTTGTAAAAATAATTTTACGAGAGAAGCCATGTCATGAGTCAAGTTGTCGGATCAAGATCACAATTAAGAACGACTCATGTAAAACAATAAAACTTGGTCTTGTGCTTGAATCTCGTTATATATCAATTGTGCGCTTGTACTTGAACTTCGTCATATGTCAATTTGCGCTTGTTTGTCATTCATCAAAACCTACACATATGGACACACGTATTAGTATAATGCTTTGAGAACGTGTTTCAAACAATTTCCCCCTTTTTGATAATGGCAAACTTTAAGCGGGATATGCATATTAAGCAATTCATAATGAAGATTCAAGACAAGAAAAGATATGCAACAAGTATGCAATTAGTTCCCCCTCAATATATGAATTCCCCCTCAATTTAAGCTAATAAGAATTGAGAGTGCATACCCGTTATCTTCCCCCTTTTGCCATTAGCAAAAAAAAAATGTAATAAGATGGCAAGGATTGAAAAAAGCTTGTTTATTTATTGAAAATAAACATGGGTACATAATGGGAATAATACGAACATAGAACAATAAAATAGAAAGACAAATAAAGAAATTATTCATCATCATTTCCCGCCTTATCATCCGGCACTGCTTCAAATGGAACAAGACCGGCATATAGATAATGAACATGATCAAAATATCCATGGATCTCATGTGTCAGTTGACCGACAGAGGTGGTCAATGAAGCAATTTGGTCGGAAATGGATTGAAGAGAAGGTTCTTGAGGCTGACGCGACCGACGAGTTGGAAGAGGAGCAGGAGCTATATGATCGCCGTCATGGGGATAGGAGGATTCTGAAATTTCCCACTTCTTGGTGCTCTTTTTGAGAGGACCGATGGAAATGTTGAATCCGGAAGCTTCAAGAAAATTCATAATAAGGAGGGCATAGGGAAGAGGTCTATCATCTCCGATGGCGTCACGCATGTGAATCTTGACGAACTTACACCAATTGATGTGAGCTCCGGTTATAATTGCATGCATGAGCTTAGCGTCTTCTTGGGAAAGAGTGGTGTGATTATGCTTCCGAGGTTTGAGGACTCGGGTGATGAAATAGAAAATCAAACGATACTCGGGGAGCATTCCCGTGATAGTAGGACGCCGAGTGGATAGATTAGGATCATAAGATATAATACCTATTTGGTTTAGAAGAGATTTCTCATCAAATAAGGCGCCGACCTCTCTAATGTAGCGAGTAATGTTTTCGCCACTTCGAGGAAGACGGGCAATGGAATGAAGGTTTTCATCGGATAAAAGAATTTGAACACCATTAATATTTGTCAGAAGCTCACCATCATCATCCTCATGAAGGTTTGAATAAAACGCTTGAATCAATGGAGGATTAATATAAGGGTAGGTAAGATATAAAAAGTCAAGAAGTTGACATTCTTTGAGCATGTTGGCAGTAGGGGCGTATGATTCAAGATACTTGCTTGTTGAAAAGCGGGGAGGAAGAATGTCGCGCTTTTCAAATTTTGTCAAAAACCGAGTAAGCTCGGTGTCAGAATTAAATTGTAAAATGGACCCATCTTGATAAGGGTAATTTGGAGGAGGTGGGGCAGCAGAGGAGGATGCACCATGCCTAGCTGAATGGGAACGTTTAGAGTGACGGCCCGACATTTTTAGTAGGAGGTAATGAGCTTTGCAATAAAACTTAAAAGAGTTTTGATAGTTTGAGAGCTAAAATTGATGCTTGAGTGAATGAAATGAATATATGAGGTGCCTATTTATAATGGGGATAGTGGTTGATGGTGAAAATCTGCAGAAAATTGAAAGCCAAAACGGTCCGAAACGGTGAAAATAAATTGCACTGACCGTTAGACAATCGATTATTGGAATGAAATAATCGATTGTTATGAGGATTTGACTGAATCTCGGAACTGACACAAATCGATTTCAGGACCAAACGGCAACAAATTTTTGAATTACTGACGTGAAATAATCGATTGTCAAATTATGGTAATCGATTGTTATGACATAGTGTGCACGGTGATTTTCTGACTCGGAAAATAATCGATTATATATATGAAACAATCGATTGTCTTAGAAAAGCAGTACTGAATGGCTGAGACGATAATCGATTAAACAATTAAAAAATCGATTGTTAAACAAAACTGCATAATAAGCATGAACCATAAACAATCGATTAGTGATACTTGCTAATCGATTTTCTGCACAGTAAAATAATCGATTATTTGCTGTAACAATCGATTGTTCTATGCCATTTCTTTATAATTTCCCCTACCTTTAGGGCGATACCTGCAAAAGGAAATACGCGTCTCCGACGCTCAAGTCAGTAATATTCAATATATAAAAGCAACCTAGAAAGTATGCATTTAGATCAATGCTTACCCGCATTAGACACTTCATTTGGACATGATTTGTATTTAGCACATCAATAAACGCTAAATATTATATCAAGTCTACTGGCAATAAGGTAAAGTAAGGAACGATCATACCTCTGTAGTTCTTGGTATTTTTCTTCTTACCTTTCACTTTTCTGGCACGATGGTCTTATAAATTCATTGAGGTGATCATTGCTTTGGTGTTGCTCTTTTCAATATTGATTCCGCAATTTCTTGCAATAGTTAGTTTGACAAGTGAAAGTTCCCACTTTCATTTGCTTAACTTGCAGCTCCGAGAGGAAATTTCGCTTGTCCATCATGGACATCTCAAATGAAATTTTAGAGACTCCTTGCATAAAACTCATTAGTTGCTCAAAAATTATACAATATCATTTTCAACATGTTTTGGAATGCAAAATATTAATAGCATAAAAGTTGTCAACATAATTTTGAAGAATGATATTACCAATATGGAAAGTTGTTTTGAAATACAACAATAATGTCATCAAGATAAAATTCATGCAATCTATTCCTCCTTAATGAGAAGTTTATCAAAACATACCAACAAACCATAGATATACTAATTGTTATAAAATAGTGATAAAACCATTTGTTGGCAAACATAACAAATGTATCAAATGTTATTTTATTAACAGTGATACTAAATGTTATTTTTAGAAAACATATTAAAAATTATCAAACATTAATATACAACAAGTCAACCAAAAGTCGAATATACCGACCATTATTCAGGCCAAAAGATACATTCATCAAGAGTCGATTTTTAACAGAAATACTTTTACGAATCATTTACTTCAGGAATATATCAATTATTTTTCAAACCAAAAATAGCATTTATCAAAAGCATGAGTAAAAAGTTTTTGCCAAAAATATGCTAACAGTTAATACACACCAGAGGAAATAATTTATTTTTTTGATATATACTAACATTTATTTAAACCGCAAATAACAGTTATCAAATCATAAATGAAATGTTTTTATTAGAAGCAAGCTAATATACCAATTGTTGTTTAACAACGAATTTTCAACATATGCATCCAGGATAATTGATATTAATTATTAACAAGGATATCTCAACACATATCAACTATTATGATTAAGCACGTCAAAATTTTTAACAATATAAGGCCAAATTAACAACACATATGTTAATATCGGTTGCTTGCATATATTATCAATTCGGTTTTTGTCAAAAAGGATAACTAACCGAAATTCCCCCTTGATGCGATAAGGTATTGTGCTTGGTGCATCTACTACAATATTGTAGCCTTCAAGCACACCTGCAAAAGAGATTAATGATCTTTTGGTACCCACGCCATTTTGGGTCCTTGGGGGTTAGGCATATCATAGTGATGCAATTGAGTGATATGTCTATGTCGTGTAAAACAAGTAGGAGCAATATGACCAATTCGTCTACAATAATGATAGGTCACGTTAGGATTAAGCATCCTTCTAGGTTCATAGTAATTGGACGGACGAAAATTGTTTACTCTATTTTCAACACTATGACTATTGCGCATTTCATGAAAATCATTTCTCCTACTATTTGTTCTAGGATGTACAGCATTTATAGAATAATTATTTCTAGGTTGGAAGTCATTTCTAGGTGTTCTAAAAGGTTCAAAATTCCTTCTAGTGTTTGGCCTAGAATATGCATCATTTCTAGGGTAGTTATTTCTAGGTGGAAAGTCGTTTCTAGGTCTCCTAAAATGTTCAACATTCCTTCTAGTATTTGGTCTAGCATGCATATTGGTTCTAGGGGATTGCTATTTCTAGGATGAGCATTTGTTTTATTAATCCTAGGTTGAGCCTTAGGTGGTTGTGGTTTGGCTTCAACCTGTTCTTTAGGCTCATTCTTAAAACCTATGCCATGCTTGGTTGACTTCAAATTAACAAGAACCTCATTCAAATTTTTGTGAGAAGAATTAAACTTATCTAAGGTGCCATTAAGTATATCTACCTCATTTTTGAGATGCATGCAAGACGTACAATCTTTAATAGAACTTTCGGGCTTGTCGGCGCTTCTCTTTCCGAAAAAATTGTTTTCCTCTTTCAACTTCTCATTTTCTAAAATCAGCTTTTCCAAATCCTTTTCTTTCAATGAGAGTTGTTTTTGAAAATCTGTTTCTTGCAATGAAAGAGTTTTCTGCAAATCTTTAATGGTCTTGGAAGCATTAACAAACTCACTATATAATTTATTATAAGCATTTTGCATTTCTTCAAGTGAGTGAGAGTTAGACGTACTTACCTCTTCTTCTTCGTTTGCCATGAGACATCGGCCAGTCGATTCACCATATGAGCTGTCCGCTTTTTGAGGTGTGCTTTCATATATTTCCTCAAGCTTATCCCACATTTCTTTGGCAGATTTGTAGTGGGAAATTTTCTGATAATCTTCCTGATTCAAGCCGATATACAACATATTTATTGCCTTAGTGTTGTATTCACTTACCTTGGCTTTCCCAACTTTTGTCGTCATCTGTTCACCATGCTTGATGATTTGCCATAGATAAAAGTTGTTGGCTGTGATGAAAATTCTCATCCGATCTTTCCAATATGTGTAATTGCTTCCATCAAATATTGGCGGCAACAAGTTAAAGTGACCTTCACCTATTCCAGCAAAAGAATCACGAGTAGAAGCCATGGATGTTTCTCTCAAACGATTAAGTCTTCAGAGAGTTGGACTTTGATACCAATTGTTAGATAATACACTTAACGCTAGAGGGAGGGTGAATAGCGTTATAATAAAAATTAGCGTAAACTTGCGGAATTAAAATTTGCAGGAAATAAATAAGTGCGATAAATAAGAAAGAACACACCGAAGTATTCTGGTTCACCACAACCCGTGGCTAGTCCAGTCCCCGAGAGACTCTCTCGAGATTTCCACTAACTTGTCAAGCTTCCGGGTGCTTAACAAACCTTTACAACTTGAGGACACAAGCCTCAACACCTTTGCTCGGAGATACAACACTCCAAGACTTCAACCAAGGAAACACAAGTTCCTTCACAACTTGAGGACACAAGCCTCAACTACCTTTGCTCGGAGATACAACACTCCAAGACTTCAACCAAGGAAACACAAGTTCCTTCTTACAATAAGAGAATAACAATTCTCTTCAAGCGTACAAAACACTAAGCACTCAAACAAGACACCCCTTAATGAGTAGAGATGAGTAAAAGAATACGCTCACGATCACAACAACTTTGAACAATATTTTGGCTCTCAAAAACTTATGTAATGAATATAAAATAATAAGCAATAGAATATGCAAGCTTTAGCAATTGAATGATCAGTTGTTGTGTGTTATTCTATACTCAAAAGACTGAATTTAAGCTGTATTTATAGTTGAAAAACTTGGCATTACCGTTGCCTAATTGCCAATTAAGAACTGCTGATTTTACTCTGTGACAATCGATTGTCAAGAATCCACAATCGATTGTTTGCCAATTGTTCAAAAATCAATCCCAGATTTTACGCTTAACAATCGATTATTCAAGATCAACAATCGATTATTGGCAACGTTCAAAAAATCATTTCCAGATTTTACGTAAAACAATCGATTATACAAAATCAATAATCGATTATTCAGCAACGTTCAAAAAATCCTTTCCAGATTTTAATTTCAACAATCGATTGTACAAAATCAACAATCGATTACCTGACGGTATTTGAAAATATTTTGGCAACGGTTAGTTATACAATCGATTATACTGAGCTAACAATCGATTATATATCAGTCTTGAAAAATCAATTTAGACACTGCCTCGTGACAATCGATTGCTATATGCTCACAATCGATTATTTAATAACTTTGAAAAAGTCTGGAAGACACTGTCTCAACACAATCGATTGTCATATGTTCACAATCGATTATTTTGTGACTTTGAAAAATCTGATGGACACTGTCTCTTCACAATCGATAGTCATTAACTTCACAATCGATTATTTTGAGCGTTGAAAAACTTTGATGGACACTGCCTCATCACAATCGATTGTCATTAACTTCACAATCGATTATTTTGAGCGTTGAAAAACTTTGATGGACACTGCCTCATCACAATCGATTGTCATTAGGTTCACGATCGATTGTCATGCAGGTTTGAAAAACCTGATGCTCACTGCCTTAACACAATCGATTGTCATTAGTTCACAATCAATTGTCATGCAGTCTTGGCTTAACATAATCGATTATCATAAGTACATAATCGATTATCTTAGTCCAGATTTTTGAGGCATGTTTAAAAATCATTTTGACTAAAGTAAATATGCATGATTTAAAATCATTTAGCATTAAATTAAATATGCATGATTTTGTAAAAATAATTTTTCGAGAGAAGCCATGTCATGAGTCAAGTTGTCGGATCAAGATCACAATTAAGAACGACTCATGTAAAACTATAAAACCTGGTCTTGTGCTTGAATCTCGTTATATATCAATTGTGCGCTTGTACTTGAACTTTGTCATATGTCAATTTGCGCTTGTTTGTCATTCATCAAAACCTACACATATGAACACACGTTTTAGTATAATGCTTTGAGAACGTGTTTCCAACACCTAAAACCCTAGTACGGGATTAGGCTAATGGCAAAGTGGACCCCAAATACTTGGTCTGGTTTGGCAAAAGATTTTAAATTCCTTAGGGACCCGCCAAGAGGCGACATGTACAATAATTTACTGACGAGGCCCAGATACAATGGGATTGGCTAGCCAAGGAAAAGGAATATAGGGCCCAAATAGGAGAATTGGAAAAATAGGTTCAGGATCTCCGGTTTGAAATCAGCTTGCATGCTCGGCAGATGAAGGTGACAAATAGAAGCTGACCCAAGAGAATGAAGCTCTCAAGGACCAAATCCAACAAATAAAAATAGCTGCTAAAAACCAAGAAAGAAGCCAGTCCAATGAGAGATTGGTGAAAAAGGGTGAAGAAGCAAGTCTTAGAGTGCTAGGAAGAGTTGGAGAAATCTTAAGGGAATGTGGCGAAAATACGTGACAGTGGGCAAAAAAGACAGAGGAAAGAGCCCAAAATGTGCAACAAATGAAAAGAAATTATTAGGGAACCATTACTAATTTGAGAAGAAAAATGACCACCCTCGAGAATGAAGCACCCAAAAAACCCAAAGACATTAAAGCCGGCAGAGAACATTGCTATAACCTGATGGCCCAAATGGCGGAGGAGATACAACAGTTACAAAGTCAGCACCTTTTATAATGCCCAGGTTTTGGAAGTTAGGAATGACTAGATAGGGCGGTTGCTTCAAGAAAAGGGCAGAATCAGAGAGAGGATCCGGACCATTTCTCATTACATCACTAGGAAATTCCAAGCATGTGAGGACATGACTTGAACCACCTTTTTTGCTGCGGTGATGACATTTTTCCACCAGATAATGAGTGATTTGGAGCTGCTTCAAGGGGATCTTGCACATAGGCCTACGGCGAGACCGAATGATGTCCCACAGGCCCCAGGAGTTAAGGCCTCAATGTATTCCTAATTTTTCATTTATCGAGTCTGTATTTTAATTTATTTTTAGTCTGTTCGTAGTTTTATATTCCAAGAAAATGTGTAGTTTGAAATCTTTTGTAATAGAAGTTTAGGAGTTTTTATTAATGAAAATAGAAAATTCCAAAAAAAATGTTCTTTATTTTCACGCTTATTTTTGTTGAACTACGTAATAATTTGATTCACGCAACATCGTGATAAGTAGGCAATCTTTATCGGATCCGATCATAATTTTTTGAATAACTCCAATAAGGAAAAAGAAGATGAAAAAGAGAGATAGAAGAAAAAGTAAAAGAAAAAGAGAAAAAGAAAGCAAGAAAAGAGATGAAAAGGAAAGATTGGAAGTTTGAAAGTGGAAAGAAGATAAAATCAAGAACAATAAGTAAAGCCGGGATGAAACATGCAATAGTTGCAAAACATGTAGAAACCCATTTAACTGTATAGGTGAACTACACCCCAACGTGCGATTACCTATGTGTTATTGCTTCAACTAACCATTTTGTTGCAGTTTTTATAGTCCATGTTTTTTTAGTCAGGTGGTTGGTTTCTGGTAATTCATCTTCGCATCCATTCTTCACAAGATCGAAAGGAAGCATTGAAATGTCTTTAGAAATGACTATGCCGGTAATTCCCACTATGGATGATAGTCCAATCTTTGGTGTCCCGACCTCAGAATTAGCAGTTGCCGAAGAAAAAAAAATCCTTCATCTCCGTGTTATAGAAATGTGGGATGCTTGGGCAAATGGAAGAGAACCACCAAGCGCAATGCCGGGACTCCCTGAACACTTTCCTAAGATAAGCGGTACTTACAATATCCCGATCAGTCACCCAAATACACCACTCAACTCATTTTGTGTGAATGTCTTCTGAGGCTAGACCCAGGTGTTAATGTCAGGTGAAGCTTCCAATATCTTCACTGCTCCACCTAGCTCAGCTACGACACATGCCTAGCTTTGAACCACGATCTTTCACTTTCCAAACACCATCCTTTCCATTGGAACCTACACAGTTTTCCACCTATACTTACTCTCAATCACCCCGGTATGAGTTCACCGTGGGGCAAGAAAAGTCCACTAAAATTCCCGAGCAAGAAGAGATTGCAAGAAAGATGAGGAGTATGTATCAGAGCCTTAAAATCATACAAGTCCTGAGTGGATAGAAAATTGTATCTTATGCCGACTTATGTATGTTCCCTCATGTGCATCTACCATTGGGATTTAATACCCCAAAATTTAAGAAATATATTGGGCGCAGGGATCCCATTGCCCACATCAAAAGATATTGCAACCACCTGCAAGGAGCGGGTGGAAAGGAATAACTCATCATGGACTACTTTTCAGAAAGTTTGGTTGGCATTGCGTCTGAATTGTACATAGACCATGATATATCCGGCCGGCACATCAGGGATGACCTTGATCAAGATTTCATCATCCATTCAGTACAAAGTTGTTATTGCTCTGGATAGTGACTCATTGACAAATCCAAAAAAGAAGTCCTCGGAAAGCTTCTGAGAGTATGATGCTAAATGATGTGACCATGCCTCAAAGGTAAAGCCTCCGATGGATGAGATTGAAATGGTCACGATTTTCCTCTAAGCCCAAGAGGCTGATTACATCCAAAACATGATATTTGCAATGGGCAAGCCATTCACTAAAGCCATCCCTCCACCAAGATGTGACCTATGCTCCTCAGCCATACACAGTAATGAATGATCAACCTTATGCCAGGCCATAACAACAAGTCAATCGAAACCAAGCTCCATTCCCAGAAACCAACTTCTTTACCAAACTCACTATAAACCCCGACCTCCATAAAATAATTTCCACGCCCGTGAACTACCCAAGAGGCCAAATTTTACCCCCATCCATGAATCCTATTTTAGCTTGTTAACCAAACTTGTTCAAATGGGCTTGCTACAACCGGTTCCCCAAACCAGGTAGAACTCGGTATCGCCCGCTTGTAGAGCAGATGCTCGATGCACCTACCACTCAGGGGCAGAAGGGCATGACACGGATGATTGTTGGACTCTGAAGAGAGCCATGGAGAAACTGATAGAACAAAGAAAAATAGTGCTAATGGACAAAGATATTCCAAATGTAATCAACAACCCACTACCAACTCACGACAACGAGCCGATTATTGGAATGATTTGTGAGGATAAGGAGTTTGACACAGCTTTGAAGGCCATCATTGCTATTGATGACATAGAAAAAAACCAAAGGATGTCTCGAAGCAAGAAAAGGGGGAGAAAGAAAACAAATCCACCCCTCAAAAATTGAGAAATAAAATGAAGTTGAAATCAGGTGAGCGCCCCTCGAAGATGTCGTTCTCTATGTCCCTAGAGGCCGCAAATAAAAATAGATGTCATTGAGTCATCCTAGGAGGTTTTAACTAAACAATATCACCCAAATGTATGTGCCCAATTGGGCTTGCGTAATACGGGGGCCAATAATTCCACCAAGGCTGAGTGAGCCCGTGGTTATTGGCCGTGCACCACAAAGGCCCATGACAGATCCTACCGCTATACCCTGGAACTACTACAAATTAGTAGGGAGTTACAAAGGCAAAGAAATTTCGAGAAAAGTTCAAGAAAATAATTCGGCTGAGAAGTATTTCAAATCGGAAGAGTTAAACAATGCCACTAGAAAGCATTTCCCGCCTATGAAGTCGGTGAGTGCCGAAGAAGCATAGGGGCTCTTTGAAAAGATGAAAAATGCATATTATGAGATAATCGACCAACTTTAAAAGTTTCCTGCTCAAGCGAAGCATAGGGGCTCTTTGAAAAGATGAAAATTGCATATTATGAGATAATCGACCAACTTTAAAAGTCTCCTGCTCAAGAATCTTTGTTATCTCTGTTTATGAACTCCACTCAAAACTAGAAGTTATCAATCAAAACGCTCAATAAAGCATATGTACCCGTTGAAACCACTGTACAACAGTTGGAAAGGATGGCAAAAAGATTTTTTGCGATCAACCAAATCCCTTTCAGCAAGAATGATTTGCCTCGAGAAGGGGCCGCAAACAACAAGCCCTTCACCTGACAGTCAAATGCGAATGGTACTATGTGAAGAGGGTCATGCTGGATGGTTTTTATGGGGTAGATATTGCCCACTCTCAACTCTGCAATGTATGGAAACTAGTAACGAGATTCTAACCCAACAATGTATGTGTACGTGACTTTGATGGCACACAAATGGACACAACAAGAGAGATTGATCTGATCCTAACTATCCGCCCAGTAGACTTCGAAGTAACCTTCCAGATTTTATACATGGACACTTTTTACAACTTTCTTTTGGGAGGCCGAGGATTCATGGAGCGGGGGATGTGCCTTCTACTCTCTGCCAGATGGTGAAATTCAAGCATAAGGATCAAGAAATTGTGGTTCACAGGGAATATGAGCAATCGATCTATCAGGACGTGTTAGTCCCGCGTCGTGAAGAAAGAGAGAGGAGTGAACACATAGTCTATCAGGCTTTTGAGATCGTGGTCGAAGACTAGTGTGAAAAAAGAAACCCTAGCCCCTTCCTTTCAAATGCATCAATTATGGTCGCCAAAGAAATGATCAGGCATGGTTATAAACCCGGGAAGGGGCTCGGAAAATCACTGCAAGGAATAGTTGAACCTATCCCCCTAACTTCCACTGTAAAGTTTTTCGGGGAGGCATCCGACCTACGTCGGCTAATATAATATGGGCGGATGGTAGTAAGAATGACGGTTGGGTCTTGCCTCAGCTAGTGCCATATGTATATAGAACATTTGTCAAGCCCAAGTGCAATGAGGAAAAGGAAGATGAGGCCTTTATGGTCGAAGAGACTAAAGAAACTTGTGAGGCAATGAGAAAGATATTGTATGAAACCCACATTGTCCTTCTGGGGAAACGCTCAAGCACCGCTGAGGTGCTATGCAAGGGACTTAATGCCAAACTAGAAAATTGGAAGGGTACGCCAATCCAAATAAGGCAGGAGTCCCGGTAGACCTGGCCTGCCACTTTTTCTGCATCACGAGTTATTCCAGGGTGTAACTCGGATGTTTTCTTTAGTCTCATGTCTTTTAATTTCTAATGTAAACCCTATTATATTCAAACTAAATGAAATGAAATTAATATTTCATCGTTCATCTTTCTTTATTCATTCTGATTTTTGTCATTATTTAATTTCTTCTTTTAGTTCTAATAATGCTACTTTAAATAATATGACATGCTTGCGGACTTCATGCCCAGATCTAAACACGCTGTCTAATTGTGAAATAATAAAGCCAGAACCGGAATATGATGAAGAAGAGGCTTTTAGGGAAATAAATCGAGAACTAGAATAATATAAGAATAAACCTAAACTGAATATAGATGACGCTGAGCCAGTTAATTTGGGTAGTTCTGATGAAGTCTGGGAAACCAAGAAAAGCATTCACATACATGAAAAAACCAGGGATGCATTAATCCAACTCTTCTTTGAATTCAAAATATGTGTTTGCTTGGTCATATGATGACATGCCAGGACTAAGTGTTTTTTTGGTGGTTCATAAGTTGTCAACTTACCCGGATTACCTCCCTATCCAGCAAATGTAGAGAAAGTTTAAAACTAATGTTAGTAATAACATAAAAAAAGAATTCACAAAACGTTGAAAGTAGGGGTGATCCAAGTGGTTTGGTACACCACATGGCTAGCCAACGTAGTTCTAGTCCCAAAGAAAGATGGGAAGACTCGAGTGTTTGTAGATTACATAGATCTAAATAAAGCAAGTCCCAAAGATACCTTCCCATTGCGAAACATCCACATCCTAGTTGATAACTGCGCTACATGAGATACGGCCCTTCGTGGATTGTTACATAGGAAATCATCAAGTGTTGATTTAGGAAAGAGATGCAGAAAAGATAGCTTTTACCATACCCTGGGGCACATACTGTTATAGGGTCATGCCGTTTGGTCTGAAGAATGCCGAGGCAACCTATATGAGGGCCTTGACTGCCATTATTCATGATATGATACACCAAGAGATAGAGGTGTATGGGGATGATGTGATCATCAAATCCAAGACCCAGGATGACCACGTCCGAGACTTGAGGAAATTCTTTGAGCGGTTGCACAATTATGATTTGATGTTAAACCCAGCCAAGTGTGCATTTGAGTCCCTTCAAGCAAATATTTGGGCTTTATAGTCGGCCAGAGATGTGTTGAGTTAGATCCAACAAAGATAAAGTCTATTCAGCATTTACCTCCTCCGAGAACCAAGAAAGATGTGATGAGCTTATTAGGTATATTGAACTATACCAATCGGTTCATTGCTCAGTTGACATCCACGTGTGAACCCATATTCAAATTTTTGAAGAAAGATGTGGCAATCAAATGGACAGATGAATGTCAAGAAGCTTTTGATTAAATCAAAGAATATTTGTCTAACCCACCAGTCTTGGTCCAGCCTGAACTAGGAAGGCCTCTGTTCCCGTATCAAACAGTCTTGGAAAATTCTTTTGGCTGTGTCCTCGGGCAACATGATATGACCAGAAAGAAAGAGTAGACAATCTACTATCTGAGAAAATATTTTACCAGTTATGAAGTTAAGTATACTTTATTAGAAAGAACCTGTTGTGCTTTATCTTGGGTAGCTCAGAAGTTGAGGAATTATTTGCAAATTTACACCACTTACCTCATAACCAGGTTGGATCTATTGAAATACATGTTCCAATGCCCACGAGAAGGTTAGAAAAATAGCAAATCCTGCTCACTAAATTTGACATAGTGTATGTCACTCTCACAACAATGAAAGTCCATTAGCGGATCATTTGGCTGAGAACCCGATTGATGAATACCAACCTTTAAACACTTACTTCCCAGATGAAGAGGTAAACTCAGTTGAGGTAATATCCAAAGATACTAAGGCATGGAAAATGTTCTTCTATGGAGCGGTAAATGCAAAAGGTGTTAGAATTGGGGAAGTTTTGGTCTCACCTACTGGTTAGCATTATCCAGCCACGACCCGGCTTCAATTTTTCTGAACAAACAACACTGCCGAGTCTGAAGCCTCATTAGGGGTATAAACATAGTGTTGGAAACACGTTCTCTAGGCATTATACTAAACGTGTGTTCATATTTGTAGGTTTTGATGAATGACAAACTATGCGCAAATTGACATATGACGAGGTCCAAGCACAAGCGCAAAATTGATATATAACGAGATTCAAGCACAAGACAAAGATTGAGATTAAGTTTTATATGAGTCGGTATTTAATTGTGATCTTGATCCGACAACTTAAACTCAAGACTTGGCTTCTCTCGTAAAAATATTTTTAACAAATCATGAATATTTAATTTAGAGCAAAATGATTTTAAATGATGCATATTTACTTTAGTCAAAATGATTTTTAAACATGCCTCTAAAATCTGGACTAAGATAATCGATTATGTACTTATGATAATCGATTATGTTTAAGTCAGCTGCTTGACAATCGATTGTGAACTTATGACAATCGATTGTGTTAAGGCAGTGAGCATCAGATTTTTCAAATCTGCATGACAATCGATTGTGAACCTTATGTCAATCGATTGTGATGAGGCAGTGTCCATCAAAGTTTTTCAAAGCTCAAAATAATCGATTGTGAAGCTAATGACAATCGATTGTGCAGAGACAGTGTCCATCAGATTTTTCAAAGTCACAAAATAATCGATTGTGAACATATGACAATCGATTGTGTTGAGGCAGTGTCTTCCAGACTTTTTCAAAGTTATTAAATAATCGATTGTGAACCTATAACAATCGATTGTCAAGAGGCAGTGTCTAAATTGATTTTTCAAGACTGATATATAATCGATTGTTAACTTAGTATAATCGATTGTATAACTGACCGTTGCCAAAATGTTTTCAAATACCGTCAGGTAATCGATTATTGATTTCTTATAATCGATTGTTTTAATTAAAATCTGGAAAGGATTTTTTGAACGTTGCTGAGTAATCGATTATTGATTTGCTATAATCGATTTTTGTAAGTAAAATTCGAAAATGATTTTTTGAACGTTGCCAAGTAATCGATTGTAGATTTCTGTCAATCGATTGTTTTACGTAAAATCTGGAAATGATTTTTTAAACGTTGCCAGTAATCGATTATTGATCTTAGATAATCGATTGTTAAGCGTAAAATCTAGGATTGATTTTTGGAAGAACTGGCAAACAATCGATTGTGGTAATTTGACAATCGATTGTCACTGAGTAAAATCCGTAGTTCTTAATTGGCAATTAGGCAACGATAATACAAAGTTTTTCAACTATAAATACAGCTTCAATTCAGTCTTTTAAGTACAACAACACACAACAACTGATCATACAATTGCTAAAGCTTGCATACTTTATTGCTTATCATTTTATATTCATTACATAAGCTTTTGATAGCCAAAGTCTTGTCGAAAGTTGTTGCGATCTTGAGCGTATTCTTTTTTCTCATATCTACTCTTAACGGAGTGTCTTGTTTGAGTGCTAAGAGTTTTTGTACACTTGAAGGGAAGTGTTAGTCCCTTGTGTTGTAAGAAGGAACTTGTGTTTCCTTGGTTGAAGTCTTGGAGTGTTGTATCTCCGAGCAAAGGTTGTTGAGGCTTGTGTCCTCAAGTTGTAACGGTTTGTTGAGCACCCGTAAGCTTAACAAGTTAGTGGAAATCTCGAGATAGTCTCTCGGGGACTGGACTAGCCACGGGTTGTGGTGAACTAGGATATATCGGTGCGTTTGTTCTAATTTATTTACTTATCGCACTTATTTATTTCCTGCAATTTTTAAATTCCGCAAGTTTATGCTAATTTTTATTATATCGCTATTCATCCCCCCTCTAGCGTTAAGCGTATTATCTAACAATTGGTATCAGAGCCCAACTCTCTGAAGACTTAACCGTTTGAGAGAAACATCCATGGCTTCTACTCGTGATTCTTTTGCAGGAATAGGTGAAGGACAATGCTCCACCCGACCACCGCTATTCGATGGTACAAATTATACATACTGAAAGGAGAGGATGAGAATATTTGTACAATCAAATAGTTTTCATCTTTGGAAGGTCATAATGAATGGAGAACAAATTCCAACCAAGAAGGTTGAAAATGAATGGGTCCCAAAGTCCGAAGATGAATACGATGCGGATGATATCCGAAAGGTGCAAAATAATGCTAAAGCTATTAATTTATTATATTGTGCTGTAAATGCTGATGATTACAGGAAGATATCTTGTTGCACAACGGCGAAGCAAATGTGGGACAAGCTGGAAATTACGTACGAAGGTACGAACCAGGTAAGAGAAGCCAAAATTGATTTCCTAACCCATGCATATGAATTGTTTCACATGAAGGAAGGCGAAAAGGTCGATGAGATGTTTGAACGATTTTCAAAAATCGTAAATGATTTACATGCTCTTAAGAAGACCTTCACGGATAAGGAACTTGTCCGAAAAATTCTCCGAAGTCTCACTCCGGAATGGCGATCCAAGGCCGACGCGGTTCAAGAATCCAGTTGGCATTTCAAATGTCACCATCGACGCTTTAAGAGGTAATCTTAAAACTTATAAATCTACTATACTTAACCCTCTTGTTGATGATCAAAGGAAGCAAAGAATCGCTCTCAAGGCAAGCACAAGCCAACCTCAAAATGATGAGGACGGAGACAACGAGTTCGGACTCGTTATCAAGAGATTTCAAAAGTTCATGCGAAAAGAGTATGAACGAAAGGGCAAAAAGCAAGGAGATCAAATAAAGTGGTATGAGTGCGGAGAAACCGGGCACATTAAATCAAATTGCCCAAATGCGAAAAAGGAGAAGAAACCCTTCAAGAAGCAACGAGCATACATATCTTGGGGAGGCGACTCCGGTGACGAGTCAAGTGAGGAAGAAGAAGACGAAGCCGCAAATCTTTGTCTTATGGCACAAGAAGACAACAATGAAGATTATGTCAAATTTCTTCCAAAAATTTCTTTTCCCTTGAAAAAATGCAAAATGCTTTTGATGAGTTGTATAGCGAATTTATTAAAGCTTCAAAAACTGTTAAGAGTATAAAAGGAAATGCTTCTTTAAAAGAAAAAGATTTTCAATAACAACTCTCTTTTAAAGAAAAGGAATTGGAAAAACTGATATTAGAAAATGAGAAGTTGAAAGAGGAAAACAAATTTTTTGGCAAGAGAAGCGCCGACAAGCCCGAGAGTTCTAGAAATTGTATTTCTTGCATGCATCTCAAAAATGAAGTATAAAGGCTTAAGGGCACCTTAGATAAGTTTAACTCTTCTCATAAAAATTTGAATGAAGTGCTTGTTAATTTGAAGTCGACCAAGCATGGCATAGGTTTTAGAAACGAGCCTAAAGAGAAAGTTGAAGCCAACCCCCAACCACCTAAGGCTCAACCTAGGAAAAATAAAACAAATGTTTATCGTAGATACAACAAACCTAGAAATGGTTTTCATCAATCGCAACCTAGAAATAATCATACTAGAAATAATGCACATTCTAGGCCAAACACTAGAAGAAATTTTGAACCTTTTAGAACACCTAGAAATGACTTCCAACCTAGAAACAACCATTCTAGAAATGATGCATATCCTAGAACAAATGGTAGGAGAAATGCTTTTCATGATTTGCGCAATAGTTATATTGTCAAGAATAGAGTAAATGAATTTCGTCCGTCCAATTACTATCAACCTAGAAGGATGCATAATCCTAACGTGACTTGTCATTATTGTAGACGAATTGGACATATTGCTCCTGCTTGTTTTACACGACATAGACATAACACTCAATCACATCACTATGATTTGCCTAACCCCCAAGGACCCAAAATGGCATGGGTACCTAAAAATCATTAATCTGTTTTTTAGGTATGTTTGAAGGGATCAAGTGTACTATGGTACCTTGATAGTGGATGCTCCAAGCACATGACGGGAGACGAATCCAAATTCCTTCAACTAGAACACAAGGAAGGGGAAGTGTTATTTTTGGTGATAACAACAAAGGAAAGATTATCGGCATCGGATCGGTCGGTAAGGATGAAATTTCTTCCATTAAGCACATATTACTTGTGAAAGGTTTAAAACATAATCTCTTGAGCATAAGTCAATTATGTGACAAGGGAAATCTTGTTTTATTTGATTCGGATGAATGCTTAGTTTTTAGACGTAGCGATTTTAAAATTATCCTTCGTGGTTTTAGAATGGATAACATTTATATGGTTGATCTTGCAAATTCTTCACCCGAATATGTGAATTGTTTAATGAGCAAAGAGGAAGATTCTTGGTTATGGCATCGTAGAGTAGCTCACATCAACATGCATCTTTTGAACAAATTGGTTTCACAAAATTTAGTTGTTGGTCTTCCAAATTTGAAATTTGAAAATGACTCTATTTGTGATTCTTGTCAAAAAGGGAAGCAAACAAAAGCATCTTTTAAATCGAAAAATATTGTTTCAACTACTAGACCATTACAATTGCTTCACATGGATTTGTTTGGACCATCTCGCATTGAAAGTCTTGGTAGAAATCGTTATGCTTTTCTTATTGTTGATGATTATTCCAGATTTACTTGGACTTTATTTCTTGCCCATAAAAGTGATGCTTTTCAGAATTTTAAATATTTTCTTAAACGTGTTCAAAACGAAAAGGAAACAACCGTCACTTCAATTAGAAGTGATCATGGAGGATAGTTTGATCACAATCTCTTTGTGGACTTTTGTACGAACTCGGTATCGAGCATACCTTTTCCGCTCCACGAACACCACAACAAAATGGGGGGGGGGGGTGGAAAGGAAAAATAGGTGTCTCGAAGAGATGGCTAGAACCATGTTCGAAGAGGCTAAGATTCCCAAAAATTTTTGGGCGGATGCCGTGAGTACCGCATGCTACACTTTAAATAGAGTAGTCATAAGGCCAATACTCATGAAAACCCCTTTTGAACTCTACAAGGGAAGGAAACCAAATATCTCCCATTTTAGAGTATTCGGTTGTAAATGTTTTATTCATAACAATGGAAAAGATCAATTGGGAAAATTTGATGCCAAATCCGATGAGGGAATTTTTATTGGGTATTCTTCACGTAGCAAAGCATGTAGGGTATTTAATAATAGAACCCAAACTGTGGAGGAATCCCCTCATATTGTGTTTTCCGAAAATAATGCTCTCTTGGCGAGAAAGGATTCTTGTTCTGATCTTGCAGGTATTCTAAATAGTTTAAAAGACAAGGTACAAGAGGAAACTCCTAAGGAAATTCAAGATGAAATCTTGGAACAATCAACGGAGGAAACGCCACAATTGGAGAAAGAAACGAAAATGCCTAACGAGTGGAGGATAATCAAAGATCACCCTCTCGAACAGGTAATTGGCGACGTCGGAGAGAAGGTAAATACCCGAAACTCTCTTAAGAACACCTTAGGACACACTTCTTAAGAGATCACGTTCTCAAGGGCGATGTCGAAATTGAATTTGTTGAAACCAAAGATCAATTGGCCGACATCTTTACAAAGCCCTTAGAGAAAGAGTCCTTCTTCCGAATTCGTAGTGAACTCGGGATCCTTGACTCCACGTTGATCTAAGTCATGCATTGCATTTTCCCTTTCACATGTTTTCTAACTTGAGCGTCGGAGACGTCTAACGAAGTTTTGCAGGTATCGCCCTAAAGGCAGGGGGAATTATAAAGCTTGACGCACAGAACAACCGATTTCTCTTTTATATAATCGATTATCCAGTATCAATAATCGATATTTTTGACATTGTTTGCGTTATTAATTCTGAAATTGTTTTATTAAAAAACATGTTTTTTGATTATTCTATATTTTTTGCTAATGGCAAAAGGGGGAAGATAACGGGTATGCACTCTCAATACTTATCGGCATAAATTGAGGGGGAATTCATATATTGAGGGGGAACAAATTGCATATCTTTACTTGTCTTGAATCGTCTTTATGAATTGCCTAATATGCATATCCCGCTTAAAGTTTGCCATTATCAAAAAGGGGGAAATTGTTGGAAACACGTTCTCAAGGCATTATACTAAACGTGTGTTCATATTTGTAGTTTTGATGAATGACAAACTATGCGCAAATTGACATATGACGAGGTCCAAGCACAAGCGCAAAATTGATATATAACGAGATTCAAGCACAAGACAAAGATCGAGATTAAGTTTTATATGAGTCGGTATTTAATTGTGATCTTGATCCGACAACTTAAACTCAAGACTTGGCTTCTCTCGGAAAAATATTTTTAACAAATCATGCATATTTAATTTAGAGCAAAATAATTTTAAATAATGCATATTTACTTTAGTCAAAATGATTTTTAAACATGCCTCTAAAATCTGGACTAAGATAATCGATTATGTACTTATGATAATCGATTATGTTTAACTCAGCTGCTTGACAATCGATTGTGAACTTATGACAATCGATTATGTTAAGGCAGTGAGCATCAGATTTTTCAAATCTGCATGACAATTGATTGCGAACCTTATGACAATCGATTGTGATGAGGCAGTGTCCATCAAAGTTTTTCAAAGCTCAAAATAATCGATTGTGAAGCTAATGACAATTGATTGTGAAGAGACAGTGTCCATCAGATTTTTCAAAGTCACAAAATAATCGATTGTGAACATATGACAATCGATTGTGCTGAGGCAGTGTCTTCCAGACTATTTCAAAGTTATTAAATAATCGATTGTGAACCTATAACAATCGATTGTCAAGAGGTAGTGTCTAAATTGATATTTCAAGACTGATATATAATCGATTGTTAACTTAGTATAATCGATTGTATAACTGACCGTTGCCAAAATATTTTCAAATACCGTCGGGTAATCGATTATTGATTTCTTATAATCGATTGTTTTAATTAAAATCTGGAAAGGATTTTCTGAACGTTGCTGAGTAATCGATTATTGATTTGCTATAATCGATTGTTGTAAGTAAAATCCGGAAATGATTTTTTGAATGTTGCCAAGTAATCGATTGTAGATTTCTGACAATCGATTGTTTTACGTAAAATCTGGAAATGATTTTTTAAACGTTGCCAGTAATCGATTATTGATCTTAGATAACCGATTGTTAAGCGTAAAATCTGAGATTGATTTTTGGAAGAACTGGCAAACAATCGATTGTGGTAATTTGACAATCGATTGTCACCGAGTAAAATCAGCAATTCTTAATTGGCAATTAGGCAACGGTAATACAAAGTTTTTCAACTATAAATACAGCTTCAATTCAGTCTTTTAAGTACAACAACACACAACAACTGATCATACAATTGCTAAAGCTTGCATACTTTATTGCTTATCATTTTATATTCATTGCATAAGCTTTTGAGAGCCAAATTCTTGTCGAAAGTTGTTGCGATCTTGAGCGTATTCTTTTTACTCATATCTACTCTTAAAGGAGTGTCTTGTTTGAGTGCTAAGTGTTTTTGTACACTTGAAGGGAAGTGTTAGTCCCTTGTGTTGTAAGAAGGAACTTGTGTTTCCTTGGTTGAAGTCTTGGAGTGTTGTATCTCCGAGCAAAGGTTGTTGAGGCTTGTGTCCTCAAGTTGTAACGGTTTGTTGAGCACCCGTAAGCTTAACAAGTTAGTGGAAATCTCGAGAGAGTCTCTCGGGGACTGGACTAGCCACGGGTTGTGGTGAACCAGGATATATCGGTGCGTTTGTTCTAATTTATTTACTTATCGCACTTATTTATTTCCTGCAATTTTTAAATTCCGCAAGTTTACGCTAATTTTTATTATAACGCTATTCACCCCCCCTCTAGCGTTAAGCGTATTTTCTAACACATAGCAATCGACCAAGATGTCGAAGAGTTGTTAATCATGGGGGACTTAGATCTGATTATCTGGAAAGTTCAGGGAGAATTGGAAACCCGAGATGTTAAGATTATCCCTTACAGGCAGCATGTGGAAGATCTTGGCAGGTGATTCAAGTCAATTGAGTTCAGGTACATCCCTCGTTGCCACAATAAACTGGCCTATGCATTTGCTACTTTGGCTTCAATCCTATTGTATCTAGGCAATGCTCAGATAGATCCCTTAGAAATCAAAATTCGGGAAAGGCATGGTTATTGTAATTTGATTGAGGCAGAACCAGATAGTCATCCATAGTATCATGACATTCAAAGATTTCTGAAAACTAAAGAATATGTCAAGCAAGTCGGTGGGGATTAAAAGAGAACCATTAGATAACACGCAAGTGGTTTATTTTCAGTGGTGATGTTTTGTACAAAAGAAATCCAGACCTCAACTTGATAAGATATGTTGACGCAGAGGAGGCTGGAAAAATCATATATGAAATACACGTGGGAGTATGCAGACCCCACATGAATGGGTATGTTTTGGCAAAGAAAATCCTTTGAGAAGGCTATTACTGGATAACCTTGAAAAGAGACTGTTTCAGCTTTGTTCAGAAGTGTAATCAGTGGCAGGTGCACGATGATTTAATTCATGAAACGCCCATAAAACCGCATCTCACGTCAACACCTTGGCCATTTATTGCCTGGGGTATGGATCTCATTGGGCCAATCGAGCCAAAAGCCTCAAATGGGCACGGATTCACACTGGTCGCCATTGACTACTTCACGAAATGGGTGAAGCCATCACTCTCAAATCTATCACCAAGAAAGCTGTGGTAGATCTTGTGCACTCCAATCTTATCTGCCATTTTGGTATTGCTGCAACTATCATCAAAGATAGTGGTGCAAACTTGAAGAGTCGTTTGATGGAGGAGATATGCGAATAATTCAAAATAACGCGTCGAAACTCTACTCCTTATCAGCCTAATGCCAATGGCACTGTCGAAGCAGCAAACAAGAGCATCAAAAGGATTTTGAGAAAGATGATTCAAAGCTCTATGCAGTGGCATGAAAAGTTGCCTTTTGCATTAGTAGAATATCACACTATTGTACGCACATTGGATAGAGCAACCCCATACCTCTTGGTCTAAGGCACTGAAGCCGTAATACCCGTAGAAGCTGAAAGCCCCTCTCTTTGGATCATTGTTGAAGCTAAAATTGAAGATAGTGAGTGGGCCAATACCCGTCTCCAATAGTTGACCCTGATTGATGAACAGCCAACGGCTGAAGTTTGCCACGGGCAATTGTACCAAAAACGAAAGGCCCGTGCTTACAACAAGAAAGTGCGGCCCAGGAATTTCTATGTGGGGAAACTCATGTTATGGTGCATTATTCCCCATCATCAGGAAGCGAAAGGAAAATTCTCTCCTAATTATAAAGGCTCGTATATCATCAGAAAGATATTTCCAAGAGGGGCATTATACTTGGGATATGTCGAAGGAAATGATCCCGAAGCATCTATGAATGCGAATGCAGTGAAAAGGTACTATGTTTAGGTTTTTTGCAGTGGCAGCATTATCTGATTAGGATAACGAAGCCTTTTATTCTCGCTACCTAAACACTATCAACCTTTTGCAAACCCTTTGAGCCGGTTACTCTTCTTTGACTACCCTCTATGGAACCTAAAAGTATTATTGAAAAAAAGTGAAAGAAAAAGAAAAAAAAGAGAAAAAAAAATGGAGAAAAAAACATCAAAACAAAGAAAAAAAGAGAAAACAAAACAAAACAGAAAAAACAAAATGTCTCCTTGATCAACGTTCGACTTGATTCTAAAAGGATACTTAGGCATCCTCTCTCTGGGGTTCAATCATAATAAAATAAAAATCCAGTTTTCCCCAAAAGTGAAACTGGGGCAGATATTATAATGGTTCGGCGAGAATCCCGCCCGAACGGTTCCAAAGTTTTAATTTGATCCAATTCTTTTACCAAAACCTTGTTAAAGTCCTTCCAATCAATCGACAAAAATTTTTCAAAATCAAAGGGCAGAGATTTTTTGGATCCGATACAATAAAGACGAGAAAAATAAAATGAGAGAGTCTTATTGGTGAAAACCCATGGGCACTATAAGGCGATAGTAAGCAGAGAAATTTAAAATGAGAGAGCTTGGTTAGTGAAAACTCGTAAAGAGCACTATAAGGCAATGGTGAGAAGAGAAATGAGAGAGGTTCATCAGCGAAAACCTCCTAAGGGCGCCATCGATCGAAAAGAAGAAACCTTTTACCACCATTAGAGTCTTGGCAAGGTTTCCTGGATTGGAAACATTGGGTCATAATGTGTTTATGAGAAGTTGGGATTGTTTTGCATATCGATAATCCAGTCCAAGAAGCATGTTATGTCTATTGAAGTCTTCTTGCACCCCAGATAAGTCCTTCGATCCTCTCCGCGAGGGACACTTCTCTTTAAATTAATTTTCTTGCCCTTTGTTTACTTTTCCTTGAATCCCTTTTGGTCAAACTCTGTTTCCAATAATAATGCAAAGAAAAGGCGGCAAGATTAGTTCTACAAGGTTCCACATAACAAAGGCCAAGTCCAAAGAAATTACTCAGCCTCAGTAGTTGCATCAGGTTGATCCCGACTGGCCATGATGGCCGATGCTTAGAAATCATAATTATGAAAAATGAAAAAGAAATCTGAAGTCAAAAGCCCATAGAGACAGAATGAAGTTAAAAGGCCAAAGCCTCGTACGGGTGAGCCGTCATGAGAAATTTTTGAAAAGTTGAGCTCCTAGGTTTTGAGAGAGACATCAATCTTCAGAAGCCAGCAAGTAGCAGAGGTTCTTACCAATATTTGGGCAAGATCAAATGATAGAAAAAAGAAAAGTCACAAAACCAACCACCGTTTCAAACTAATAATTGTTCTTTGTTTGAAAGATTAAATCAGGTGCAGCCCAAAGCAACCATGCGAAAGCAGGTGCAACCAAAAGGAAAAGATGTGCAAATACTACAAACAACTTTGCAATAATAATCAATCCAAATGGGAAGTTTTCCTTCAAAATTTTCCCTACATTTTATTGAAATAAAAATAAAATGAAAAAGAAAAATGAAACAGAAGAGAGAAATAAAAAGAAAAATCCAAACCAAAAATTGATAGCTTAGGATTCCCAACCTCAATCTTTTACACCTTTTACCAACATTTGGGCTTTAATCCCTAAGTTGAGTTTTTAGACATAGGGCCTCCAATCACTAGTCGCCTTTATACCAACATTAGCACTCAAATCCCTGAGTTGAGATTTTATACATAGGGCCTCCATTCCTTAGTCGCCTTGTTACCAATATTAGGGCACTAATACCTGAGTTGAGTGTTTTGACATAAGGCCTCCATTCCCTAGTCGGCTTTTACCAAAATTAGGGCTACAATCCCTGAGTTGAGTTTTTAGACATAGAGCCTCCATTCCCTAGTCACCTTTTTACCAACATTAGGGCCTCAATCCCAGAGTTTAGATTTTTGACGTAGGGCATCCATTCCCTAGTCGTCGTTTTACACACATTAGGGCTCCAATCCCTTAGTAGAGTTTTTAGATATAGAGCCTTTATTCCCTAGTCGCCTTTTACCAACATTAGTGCTCCAATCCCTGAGTTGGATTTTATGACATATGGCCTCTATTCCCTAGCGCCTTTTGCCAACTTTAGGGCTCCAATCTCCGAGTTATGTTTTTAGACATATGGTCTCCATTCCCTTGTCGCCTTTCACCTATATTAGGGCTGCAATCCCTAAGTTGAGATCTTAAACATAAGGCCTCCATTCACTAGTCGCCTTTTGCCAACATTAGGGATCTAATCCATGAGTTGAGATCTTAGATATAGAGCCTCCATTCCCTCGTCGACTCTTACCAACATTAGGGATCCAATCCCTAAGTTGAGTTTTTAGACATACGGCCTCCATTCCGTAGTCTCCTATTTACAACCATTAGGACTTCAATCCCTGAGTTGAGTTTTTAGACAAAGGGCCTCCATTACCTAGTCGTCTTTCATTAATATTAGGGTTCTAATCCTTGAGTTGAGCTGTTAGACATAGGGCATCCATTCCCTAGTCACCTTTTACCAACATTAAGGCTCCAATACCTGAGTTGAGTTTTTAGAAATAGGGCCTCTATTACCTAGTTGCCTTTCACAAACACTAGGGCTCCAATCCCTAAGTTGAGTTTTAGAGATAGGGCCTCCATTCCCTAGTCGCCTTTTACCAACATTAGGGCTTAGATCCCTGAGTTGAGTTTTTAGATACAGGGCCTCTATTCCTTAAACACCTTTTTACCAACATTAGGGCTCCAATCCCTTAGTTGATTTTTTAGACATAGTGCATCCATTCCTTTGTCGTATTTTACCAACATTAGTGCACCAATCCCTTTGTTGAGTTTTTAGACATGGGGCCTTCATTCCTTAGTCGCCTTTCACAAACATTTGTGCTCCAATCCCTGAGTTGAGTTTTTTGACATAGGGCTTCCATTCCCTAGTTGCCTTTTACCGTAATTAGGTCTCCAATCCATGAGTTGAGTTTTAGACATAGGTCATCCATTCCGTAGTTGCCTTTTTACCAACATTAGGGCTCCGATATCTGAGTTGATATTTTAGGTATAGGGTTCCATTCCCTAACCTATTCCCTTCTAAACCAACAGTAGGGCTCCAATCCCTGAGTTAATATTTTAGGTATAGGGCACCATTCCCTAACCTTTTCCCTTCTAAATAGACACAATCCTTATTTTCTTATTTCGAGAAAAAGGGGGGAGAATAAATTCAGACTTTTGTCACAAATAACTCACGAAATTTTCCTACTGGAAACTGGGGCAGAATAATTTTGTTCGTTTGTTTGTTTTGGGATTTTAGAAGGTTTGACCTTGAGGCACAGGATCCGAGGTGGCCGAAGAAGGAGTCTTAGTTCAGAATAAATAAAAGAAGAAAAAGAACAAAAGAAGTGAATTAAAAATGCTGAAGCGGACAGCTCATGATATGATTGAAGCCACAAGCTTCGCATGACCTGCCTTGATCAATTGATGAAGAAAGAAACCGCGTGTATAGCTTGTGAGCATCAAAATTCAGATTGGAGTCCAAAGCCAGAGTCATCTAAAACTCAAGATCAAGCTTCAAGAGATTTATGAACATGAATCTTGTAACTCGTAGTTGATAGATTTAGCCAGCTTAGCTTTTGATTTTCCTTTTGGTATAATAAGGAGGTCGGCAACCGGTAGCAGCATCAGCAACAGTGAAATCACAGTTTCCCGATAGCCCCAGCTACAAAAACTTCCAAAACTACACTAACCTGATTCTTTTATAGCCAAGGATATGTAGGCAACCTTTCAAGCAAGGTTCAATCAGACTCTTTTCAAAATGCTTCTCAATCGAGTGTCAAGCAGGCAAAAATTTCTCATAATTTCTCATTTTATCTTTACCCGAAAACTCTTTGTGTATCCGAGCAAAGAGGGGCAGTTGTGAGCACATAATTTTTACCTCGCATGAATTACTCCTACAGAATTCCAAAAAACCTAGATTTTTCCTTTAATTATTTGTTATTTTAGGAATTATTGTAGAATTTCTCTGATTGTTTGTATTTTCTATGCATGTTTAATTTTATTTACTTTATAAAAAATACAAAATAAATTTGTATTTGCATTTAGGGTCCAATTTTATATTTTTAGACTAATTAGTAAAATAATATAACAAAAATGGAAGAAAATCACAAAAAAATAGCTTAGTTTTGCACGTTTAATTTTTATTTCAAAATTTTGGTAGTTTTCCTTCAAATTTGATTTTTTATTATTTGTGGTAGTTATTATTGAAAATTGATTAGTATTCGTTAAGTTAATTTATTCTTAATTAGTTAGATAAGGGTTTTTTATTTTATATTTTGGAAAAGAAAAAGAAAATTTAAAATTGAAAACGACAAAAAGGTTTTAAAATAAAGAAAAGCCTAAATTTTGGGCGAAAATTGCTTAGGCCCAAGTGGTTCACCCTTTAACCCGTCCAAATACTCTCAAAACCAGCCCAAACACGTCTCAAAAATTCGGTCTTCCCCAAGCCAGGACAAAACGACGCCGTTTGAATTAGTTTTGATCTCGTTTGGTCGGACGACCCATAACTGAACCACCAGTTTATAATTATATGTCCTAATGCTCCCCTTCCGCCCCCTATCGTCTCTCACCTCACACCCACCAAAGACCAAGTCCTAAATCTTCACCATCGTCCGCTGCCCACCGAAAATCACCAACCGCAGCGGTGGACCACCAATCGCAACCAAAACAACACCCTAGACTCCCTTGCACCCCCTCATCTCAAATCACCACTTAATTCATCTCAAATACCCCAGGAACCCTTCGAATTTCAGATCAAAGAGCCAAAGCCCAGCGCCGAACTGATATTCTCCGATGGCGGCGCCACCTCCAACCGACCCCAAATTTACAACCACAAGACCTCTTCACTCCCCTTTTTCAAAATTCGTAGCCCTTTTCCCTCAAATACCCCTCGAACACCTTGAATATTGAATATGAGGTTCAAGTCTTAGGAGTTAAAACTTGAACCTGCACATGCAAGGTCCTTTCTCCAGTATTCATGAGCTTTGGGGCCGATTTTATCATGAAATGACATCCCTCGCTTGTTCTTGAGCTTTTCTCCATTATTTTTCGGTTTATATTGGGGGTCAATCACGAGTCCGGGTTGCTGGGTGAGTTCTCTTTCATTCTTTGACCATTTTTGTTCATCTTTTCTTTTCTTTCTCTTCTTCTTACATGATTGATTGAGTGGTAGGTCCTTTATTTTAATTTGTTGAAGAATTTTTAACCATGTTGTTCCCTTTAGAGTTTTTACTTACTATTCTTCGTCATCTATTTAATTTATGGTGTTTTCTGTTAATTAGCTTGAATTAGATTTTGTTAATTTGATTAATTTAGTTTAATCCTGGTTTGCTGTTTAGCTTAAAAGCAAATCAATGGTGAATTGATATTTTGAGCTTTCATGGTTGCTTATCACTCTAATTAGTTATTTAGGGTTCCAACCTTTTGGTTTGGGTGTTTTTTCAGGTTTGACCCATTTATTTGGGTATGAACCATTGGTTTAAACTTGACCCACTGGGTTTTAGGGTTAATAATAGGGTTTAAAGGGGTAGTATATATAATTGGTATAGGGAATCTATTAGTAACTATGTCAGGAAGTTTTTTGGAAGCTGAAAGACAGACTTACTCGGCAAACAAGTCAAAATTTCAGGGATTACATGGCGAAAACATAAATTGGAAAAGGTTTAATGGGCAAAAATAAAAAAAAATTCTGCTGCCCTAAAACCCTACCTCAAAAGGAACCCTTTCTTCACTCATAAGAGAGATTGTAAATGAGAAAAAATTTAGAGAAAATAATAACGACTGAAAATTCAATAAAAATAATTATTTCATTTAACTTTTTCTGTGATTTTTGAAGTTTTCAATTACTGAAATAACTTCTGATTCTCTTTGGGATTGAAAACGGATTGAATTGGTTTTGAATGGGCTGGTTCAATCTTTCTGCTTTTTACTGTTCCATTGGTTGGTTTTGAGCTATTCTGTTGTTGCTGTTGTTTATTGTTTCCTTACCTCTCTTTATTTTCTCTTCTAATTTCCAAGTGCATACTCTTGGGCTCTATTGTTTGTGAACTCAGATTTTATACGTGAAATGAAATAAAATTTAGAGCATGCCTTTAATTCTTTTTGCATTTCTATTATGTAGCATTATATTTTATTCACTTTATTTCCTAGCTGATTTCTATGTGATTTGAGGACTGTGTGTATTGTAGAATATAAATACTGAGGATCGTTTAATATTGTTATAATAGAGAGGTTTAGTTGAGTTATGTAAATACGGGAAACAATGAAGAGATTTTTTATTTCATGATAGTTAGGTCTTGGAAAATTGGAATGTTGTTTCAATAATTAGACCATTTTCAGGTTGTTTTGTTCCAAGGACCTGAGATGTTGTCTTTGTGATTTAGATGGGAATCATGTGTAATTGTTTATGCATAGCAAATGTGAGTCTGCTTGATGCGTATGAGTCTGTTGAGAATTAGGGTTTCAGTGGGTTATGGTAGTTCAGGTTCGAGTTCTGCTAAAGGTTAACTCTATTTTTATTAGTGATTTTCATTTAAGTTTGTTAAATTTCTAAAAATTGTTTATAAACTCATACTAATTTACTCGTGTGATGCTTGGTAAAAATGTTTAGTTTGAGAATAAAGTTCAGATTCTTAGTGTTTATTTGATTAGCTTGAGGGATTGTCACTTGTCAATCACACGTTCTGAGCAATGTCTTAAACAACATGAAATGGTCTTTTTTTTTCAACAAAAAAATAGCTTAAAAACTGATTGAAGAATGATTACCTTATGATTACTTAATTTTATGTTTCCAAAATGTTAATAGGTTCGTTCCTTAAAGAAACATTTAAATCTGAAAGCAAATTGTAAATTTATGTGTATGTCTCATGGGTTTTAGTTTATTGGCAATTGTTTAAAAAGGTGTTATGGTTTAATAACAGTTTCGAATTGCGTATTGCCTGCTTCACTTATGTTGGAAAATCGACATGGAATCGTTTAACTCCAGCTTGTAGGTATGTCGTGTTACACCCTTGCAGGCACTCGATCCTGAGTCCCAGCCTTGTAGTTGTGCCATGCTTTCAAATTGGGCCGTCTTTTGGGGCTTAGCTTAACCCACATAAAAATCAGTGTTTAGTAGCACTTGCAACAAGTTTTTGGGCTCCGTTTTGGACCCAGGCTTGAAAATGGAATGGACGTTTAATCATTTATTATGAATTTTAAGTTGGAACTTTAGCATAAAAGGCCTTTTGAATTCCTTGAGGCTTTTTCTTTGATTAGCTTAATCTTTTTTTGAGAAGTAGATAGTAGGTGTGCCATATTAGACAATACAAATAAATTATGTCCCTTCAAAATATAGTTTGAGTTCCTTTTTTTTCAAAATCGGAATTAGGGTGCGTCGTGCTAAATAAAATCGTAAAATGCATGGCCCTCACTTAATTAATTATTTTCAATCCTTATAATTCGAGGCGTGCATTTAGCAAATTTTCATGTCCCTCGCAAAGTTGCCAACACCTAGTTACTTTAGGCGCGTTATTTTAATAATTTACCTTCCTAAACTTGGGTGTGCATTTCATGTGACCCAAATCTAAATCTCAATAATGTTAAATAAAATATGTCTCAGACTACGGGTACATTTCATGTGGCGCGATACAAAGACATGTTTTAGATGAAGTTGAAATCTTCATAAAATTAAATAAAAGTGGTTAGTAAGTTAAAAATACACAATCGGTTAAAACATGTATTAAAATATGATAATATGCCAATTATGATAGTTTAAGCGACCGTGCTAGAACCACGGAATCCGGGGGTGCCTAACACCTTCCCCTCGGGTTAACAGAATTCCTTATTCAGAATTTCTAGTTCGCGCGCTTCAAAAGGAAAGTCGAAATCTTCCTCAAATTGGGATTCAAAATAAACCATGACTTGGGACACCAGAAAATAAAGCATCCTAAGTGGCGACTCTGAATAAAATTGAATAAATAATCCCATTTCGAATAATATCACTGGAATTGGAAAATATCCGTTATATACTATCCTTCGGGGTGGTGTGAAACAAAAAGAAGGTGTACAAGTACAGTCTATTGTTATCTGTGAGCCAATCTTTAAGATTTTAGAGAAGGACGCTGATACCAAATGGACCGAAGACTACCAAAAGGCCTTCGGCAAAATCAAGGCGTACCTATCAACAACACCAACCTTAGTCTCGCCCGAGCTAGGTAGACCCTTATTACTCTACCTTATTGTATTAGATGGAGCTTTCAGCTATATTTTGGGGCAGCATGATGAAACATGGAGAAAGGAACAAGCCATTTATTATCTCGGTAAGAAGTTCACCCCGTACGAGGCCTGGTATTCTTTATTGGAATGCACTTTAGTTTTGACTTAGGTTGCTCAGAAGCTGAGGCATTAATTCTGTGTCTATGCTACATATCACATATAAAGAATGGATCCCTTGAAGTACATATTTCAGAAGACCATGCTCATAGGCAAGTTGGCCAAATGGCAAATCCTGTTGAGTGAATTCGACATCGTTTACGTGAATCAAAAAGTGGTCAAAGGACAGGCACTGGCAGACCCCCTTGCTAAGAACCCCGTGGATGGATGATACGAACCCCTGAAATGTATTTTCCTGATGAAGATGTGTCATTCATAGGAGAATACATTGCAGAACCATATGACGGTTGGAGAATGTTGTTCGATGGAGCAGCAAATTTCAAGGGAGTTGGCAAAGTAGCAGTCTTAATATCAAAAACCAGTCAGCATTATCTAGTGTTTGCCAAAGTCAGGTTCCTCTAGACCAACAATATGGCCATGTATGAAGCCTACATCTTAGGACTCAAAATGGCTATTGGCATGAATGTTACAGAGCTGCTAGTGATTGGAGATTCAGACTTACTTATACATCAGGTACAAGAAGAATGGGAAATGAAGAACTCTAAGATTTTCCCGTATCTGCATCACGTACAATAGTAGAGAAAGAGGTTCATAAAGACAAAATTCCAGCATGTTCCCAGAATCCAGAATGGTTTCGCCGATGTATTGGCTACCTTATCATCTATGATACAGTATCCCAACAAGAATTTCATCGATCCCATTGCAGTACGTTGTATCATCTATGATACAGAATACCATAATCAGCCGACTTACTATGGCCACATTGAAGAGGAAGTATATAGAAAACCTTGGTTTCATGATATCGAGGAATATTTGGCAAAAGGAGAGTATCCGGAGCTTGCTAATCCTACTCCGAAATGCACACTTCGGAGATTGTCCAACAACTTCGTTCACATCAGAGGAATCATGTATAGGAGGACTCCCTGATTTAGGATTATTAAGACATATCGATGCAAATAAAGCATCCATACTACTAAAGGAAATTCATGTTGGGACATACGGTCCACATATGAACGGTTTTGTATTAGCAAAGAAGATACTCCAGGATGGTTACTTTTGGATGACTATGGAAACGGACCGTATCTAGTATGTCCAAATATGCCACCGGTGTCAGATACATGCATACATGATAAATGTACCTCCAAGCGAGCTTAACACAACAAGCTCACCATGGCCGTTCACCGTTTGAGGGATGGACGTTATTGGACCAATCAAGCCTGCTGCTTCGAATTGACACAGGTTTGTCCTAGTAGCCATCTACTATTTCACCAAATAGATCGAAGCAACATCGTAAAAAGCAGTGATTAAGAAAGTTATGGATGACTTTGTCCGCGACCACATTGTTTGTTGATACGGAATTCCAGAGTCAATCATTACAGATAATGGCCCCAACATCAACAATGACTTGATTAAAGCTACGTGTGAAACTTATAAGCCAGAGCCTACAGAGCTTAGATGAATGGAGCTGTAGAAGCCACCAACAAGAATACAAAGAATCTATTGAGGAAAATGATATAGAATCACAAACAGTGGCACAATAGGTATCATTTGCTCTTCTAGGGTATCATACCACGGTCCACACATCAACCGTGACAACCCCTTATATGCTTGTTTATGGTACAAATGTTGTCATTCCCGATGAGGTAGAACTTCCTTCCAAATGATCATACAAGAAGCTGAGGTCGATGACAAAGAATGGGTAAGAAGTCATTAAGAGCAACTAGCCTTTATTGACAGAAAGAGAATGAATGCAATCTACCATGGTCAACTCCATCAGAGTAGAATGTCCATAGCCTTCAACAAAACAGTCAAGCTAAGACAATTCAGAATAGGGCAGCTAGTGTTAAAGAAAATTTTTCCATATCAAGATGAAGCTAACGGGAAGTTCTCTCCAAACTGGCACGAACCCTATATGGTTCACCGAGTTTTGATAAGAGGAGCCCTCAAAGTTGTAGAAAAGGATGGAGAAGTCTTGCAAAAGCCGATCAATTCATATGGAGTCAAGCATTACTATGTGTAATCTTTATGCTTTTCTCATATGATGTAAATTGAAGTATGCCTGATCTGATTCCTATTTAAGAGGGTATATGTAGGTAGCCATATGGGTTCGGTGAAACTGGGGCAGAATTTTGAGGAGGACCCTCAAAATTCTGAAGTAATTTTAGCCGATCGTCGCACGAGCAACAATTAGAAGCGTCAACCCATAAAACTGGGGCACAATTGTAAGGAAGCCCTCAAAATCACGTAGAAGGAGAGGTTGTGTTGTCCTTAACTGCGCCACGATTGTCGGTTTATCTTAAAGCTATTTTTATAAAATTAAAGCCATATTTTAACAAAATCATGCATGATTATTATTAAAATTTCTTTTTATAGAAACATTACCCCAATGATACAGATGACATCACTAGATTGAAGCCGAATGTGTCAACCAAAGCCAGTGGGGATACAAACTAACCTTTCCCCTTACAAAACTCACGATTTTTCTTTGGATATAGGCACTAGGACTGCAAAATCATTAAACATATTGTACGTCACTAAAACAAAAATTGTTCAAAAATGCGATTCTCTAAACCGTTTCACATGCCAACATTTTCTATCAGCACACACTAGTACTGCTCCGTAGTCCCAGTGATCCCAGTAATCACAATGCCGCAATCTGCTATCAGCAAAGAAAAATCTACTGTCATTGGTTATTTTATTTCTTGCATAAAGCTACTATTCTAGCTTCTGAGACTAAACTTTGTCTCCTTCTGCATCTACATTGCATAAGGCCACTGTTCTACCTTCCGATGATAAGCTCCACCTTTTTCTGCATCTGCAATGCATATGACTACCATTCTATCTCCCAATTTACATAAGGCTACGATTTTGCCTTTCAATGTAAGGTTGACATTTTATCTTCCGAGGTTAAGCTCTACCTACATCTACATTGCATGGCTGAAAGATTACCACATACTACATCTGTATGGCTTAAATATCACCTAATACTGCATGTGCATGGAAAAAGGATCGCCACATACTGCATCTGCATGGCTAAAAGATTGCCTTATACTACATCTGCATGGATGAAAGATCACCTCATACTGCATCTACATGGCTGAAAGATCGCCACATACTACATCTGCATGGCTGAAATATCACGTCATACTGCATCTGCATGGCAAAAATATCACCACATACTACATATGCGTGGCTGAAAGATCTCCTCATACTGCATTGCATGGCCAAAAGATCGCCACATACTGTATCCTTCATAGGCTTAAATATCGTCAACTCATTAATGATACCCAATTTTTCCCATGTATCTTTTTAAACAGAATACATTCAAAATAGCATGTACATGCATATATAAGAATGCTCAAGAGTGTTGGTACATATTTTAAAATTAAATTATTATTTATTTTTGTTAGTACAAAATCCAATAATTATTTCCAAGATTATCATTTTGGCGAATAGTTTATTTCTATTCTTATACTTCTACCAAAATATAATTAAGGTTATTTGTGTATATTTTTACAAATTCATTTGATATTTTTAAAGTTGAATTGCATGTAATTGCAATTATAGCCTATTTTAATGATTAATCGCATTTTATAATTACAAATTATTTCCAGTATTATTAGATTAGGATTTATATAGTATTTTTGGCTCAGTGGTTTAAATTTATTTTTAAAATCATTATTACTATTTTTATAAAATAAAAAATAGAAAATTGACTATTTAAAATTTAGCCCATTTCTATTTCAATTACAACCTCATTTTCTTTCTATTTTCACCTTAAATTGACCATAATTCCGCCCTAATATAAACCTAAATTACCCGACCCAATCCTAAAGACTCAACCCGTTCCCACCTACCCATTTAAATCTGGACTGTTGATCACTCAAGATCAACAGCAAGAAATCACCCTTCCCTTTTAACCCCAGATGACTACCCTAATTCCCTCATTTCTAATTCTCAGCCGCCTTTGAAACCTCTCGTCTCTCAAACTCTCTCAAACCCTCTCGAAACCCTAGCCTATATCACTTTTGCTTACCTCAAGCTCACCAGAAATCATGGCCATTCCGATAATGATACCCTCAAGCTCACCCTCTATTACTGATGTGTGCTCAATATTTGAAGAATCAAGGCCTTGACCTCGATGTATCACTCTCAGATCTTCTAAGATCTGTGGTCTATGGTTTCTCTGGCCACTTTTCCGGCATATTCGAGAAATATAAGTCTTTTCAACTCAGGATCGGACTTTCCTCGAGACCTTTCTCATTTCTAGGATTTTCTTAGGAATCCATGGCTAATCAAGATTCTTTCTAATTTTCTTTCCTTAGATCTGTTACGTATCTAGGATTTTCTAAAATGTTTGAGTGATTTTTTACCTTGCTTTTCCTTTACGTGTACTTGCTCCTACTGTGTTCTTGTATTCTTCCTTCTACCACGTTCTTGTATGACTATCTTATTGTGATTTTCTATATGTTTTTTTTGCCATAATGTTTTTTGATGTTCTTGTGTTCTTCTACTACTTTTTTCTACTAAGTGTGACAAGTTCTTTATTTTCCTTTTTCTTGAGTTTGTTTGAAATTCTTTCTAGACATGTTTCATATACTGTTTCCTTAAATTTACGCTACCTCTTTGTCCTCTTAACTTGTTTAAGTTCCAAGCTTTAGCCAAAAGATATTCTTTGTGCTTCAAATTAGCTTTTACACTACGGTTGTTTCGAACCTGATATTTTACATGTTTGTTTTCTCATGAGTCTTATAAAGAGCCTTCCACGCATGTTTCAGTTATTTGCCTTCTCGTCTCTACATCTTGTTTGAATTGAAAACCCTAGGATTTGGGGATTTTGGCACGTTTTGTCTTGTGATTGGACTAGGGTTCTATTATGGGACCTTGGATTCTGTCAAACTAAGTCTGAGCCCATATTGAACCTGAGCCTCTTTGTTTGTGAATCTAAACTTTTTTTATAGTAGATTCTATCAAATTAGTTTAAAAGATTTTTCTTGTTTGACAAGTCTGTACGCTTTATATATGAGGGATTCTTCCTTCAAAAGGGGTTTTACCAATTTGTAATTGATTCAAAATTCCATTTAATAAGGTTTTATTGGTTGTTATTGATTTTCTTTAATTAAATCTTTCCTTACCTTTTCTGGTTAGATTCATTCATACTAAAACTCAATTTCTGATTTTACTGGTTATTGATTGATTCCCTTTCCATATTTGTCCCCAACCGCGTACCATTGAATTGTTTCTTTAAATTATTTCAATGTATTTACCCCTTTTGTGCTACTTTAAAAAGGTTTTAATCAAAACCCCTTTCCTTAAATTACTCTACCCGTTGAAATTAGAATCCCTTAAGTAAAGATAGTTTTATTTCAATGAATATTCTCTTACCTTTCTTACTTGCTTTCTACACTATAAAAAGGGGCATTGCCATTCTACATACATCATCGATTATTGAACACTTAAAATTCAATATTCTCACACTCTCGATTAGGATAATCTTTCAATACTATACTCTCTTATGAGGTCTCTTGAATTGTTTGCTTGCAATTTGGCTTACAAGACTCCTGCTTTCCCTTATTTGTTTCCCTAAAACTGGTATGTCTCAATTTTGATTTAGACCTCTTCCCTATGAGCTTACTTTACATTTTCTATACTCATGTCTACTTTTTTGTTCATGTTCTACAACGAATGTGCTACTTTCTCTTTGCATCTGCTATTTTTCATGAATTCCACAAGCCCTCACCCCTTCAATGTGTGTGAGTTAAGTTCATGGCCTAGCAGTATCCATATTGCTGCCTAGGTTTGAGCCTGATCCACAATGGATACTAACTCTTGAGATTGTGATAACAGGCTGGTTAGGGGTATGCCAGTACTTCCAATTTCTGGGCATGACCAACAGATTACCCTAGCTTTCCCTAATTTCCTCTTTATGCACTTGAACTTATTCTTAGACTCAAAGATCTACCCCCCCCCCCTCTTATGAGCCTTGCTTTGGGACCCTAAGTTCCTTCTGAACTTGGACATTGGACGGTTGGCCCTTCCACACTACACCTTGATCTAATCCTGCAATGTATTTGGGGTTTAAGTACTGCTAGGAGCCCTTTGAGACTCCTGGGAACTTTGACACATCCCAAATAAGAGAAAGGCTTTTTGAAATCTGATCCTTGAAGTTGGTTTATCTCATAATGTTAGAATTTAAGTTTGAATTAGGCAGTTTGGATGTAGCTTGGATTTCTAATGTAACTTTTTTTACTTTTCTGGTTCATTTTGGTCTGTAATAATTTGTAATAACTATTGGGATGACTACTAGAAAGGGATGGGATGAATGTATGCAAAGGGTAGATAACTTGCCTATAGGATTTTTCTGATTCTTGCATTCACATAAATTACTGCATTCATGTAGATAACTTGCTCATAGGATTTTTCTTGAACTTCTGCATTCTCATTATTAAAAATCGTGCCTATAAGTTCTACATTCTCTTCTTAGAAATCCTGCATATACGTGTTGCATTCATGCATATAAAGATCTTGTCTCTATGTTTTTGCATATTCTGCATATAGAAACCATGATCATAGGTGTTTCTGCACTTCATCATATGTATGTCATTAGGCAAAGGATCCTATGTTTAATAATAATTTGCATATATCTATCAGTAGGAAAACTTGTTCATATGTTTAAATAATAAACAACATGCTAGATATTATGCCTATAGGACATCCATAGTTTTTTCATCTGCATCTATCACTAGACAAACTTGTTCATATGCATAAATTATAAACACACTTCTAGATACCACACCTGCAGGGCTTATGCACTCTTGTTTCAACTATAAACTATTTAAAATCAACTACGCTTAGAAATCATGCCCATAGGAGTAATCAGTTGAATCAGCTTCTTCTGTTTCCTCTATGAGTCTAAAATCAGTAAGTAAGATCGTCTTAAAAATCTGCATAACCTTTTGTTTATAAATCCAATAATCCTTTTTTTAAAACTAGTTCACTTTCTGCACTTCTCGATATCATGCCTATAGGTCTCACCTAGGCAAGCCAATCAGGTGATTAATCAATTAGGTCAGTTCTTCATAAATTACAGTCAAACCAAGCCTAATTCGGACTTCTCATATGAGAAATATGTGATAAATCAGCCTGTCCTAATGCTTTAAAGATAATTCAGACCATAACTAGTAATTGAAGTCATGCTATATAATTTGCTCCTTAAGTGAGGAGGCCTATTTGAGCCTTAACTGTTATTTTCTTTCCACCTAACTGCTTATGTGTTCTTGCTTGCCGTCTTAGACTTTTATCCTTTTAAATTTCTAAAAGCCCCAACTCACTACCCCTTTGGATTAGTAGTCCAAACGCTTCTGGGACTGATAGGATTGGGAGGGGTAATAATATGCAGTAAGTAACGATACCATTCAACGCTTTAATAACTTAATAGGGTGGGAAGAGTAGATATGGATATGCTAGGTAGTGCACTAATACCTCATGTATCCCTTCTCTCATGGAGAGTGATTACTGAGTATTGCATTGACGTGATCCATATTAATCATAAACCGAGGACCCCTTTTCCTTTTTTACTTGTTTATTCTTTTCGTATTTGTTTAAATCTTTTTCATAAAATGGCTGCCCTCTTCATATTTTCCTTAAAAATTTACTTGCAATATTATGTTAAGACACAATCTACTTGAGCCCTTATTTTCTTACTTGTTACGTGAAGTCACAATTATAACATGGCCGGGAGCCACACTAGTGGATCTTGGGGGGTTCCTAGCACCTTCCCCCAGAGATAATTTCAAGCCCTTACCCATACTCTGGTTCTTCAACTCAAAACCTTCTTAGTGTCCTAATGCACTTAATCATTAGATGGAGACTCTTCAAATTCACAAATGCAATTCCCAAAAGAGAACAAGTTTTCCTCCAAAAATGCCATAAACCTGATTTCGCCTTAGAAAAAGGGGGTCATGATAGCATGGCGACTCTGCTAGGGATTTTCTTTAGGCTTTTACCATTTCATGTTACTTATGACCTCACTTCTTTTTATTTACCTTTATTTAATTTCTTTATCTCTCTTCTACTGTAAAATTAACTTGGCTATTTGTTTCTTTTCTCCAATGCTTTCTTTTACCGTTTTCCTTCAATATTGTTGTAATTATGAGCAATTATTCTAATAATTACTTTATGAATGTGCAAATACGCCACAACTTGTTTTATTCTTGTACTAGCATATTCAACATCATACTCATTCCAAACAAAACACCATAGCAATGCTTACAATGAGTGCTTGAACCCTTTCGATACTATCACACCCTAAATTTGGCAAAGACGTATTTGCGGTAAAACCAATCAATCAATGGTGCAGTCGACGGTTCCATGCATTTCCCCCTTGAGTTGTATGCTCAAGGGACCGGTCTAGCACCCTATAGAAACCTTAATCCATTCAATTGTGCATACATCATGGTCAAACCTAGCCGAGTCAGTTATGTTGTCCGTACAACGACTCTTTAAGATAGCCTTGTCCAAAGTCCACTGGGTTTCTCTAGAACCCAAATGGACACTATCACGTCTGTGAATTTATTTGGAGAACTAAAATACTTCTTATGCCAATTATTGATATTTAAATAGTCGAGTCTGGAAAGGGTATGGGCCTAACCCTTTGTATTGTATAAGATGAAGCACGAAGTCCCTAGATTCAGTATGGTAACCAACATTCACCCAAGGCTGTTAAGATGGTGGGAAGACCTTCACTCCAGTGATCAGACCCTCATCCGCAAGTATTTTGGAAATTTGCCTTCTCTTCTCGAAATCCAACCCGACAATAAAATGATAGAGGCTACAACTCTATTCTGGGATGGTGATAGGTCATTGTTCCATTTTGGGGACCTTGAAATGACACCTTTGCTAGAAGAAATAGGAGGGCTAAATGGTATCCCATGGGAGACTCCGAGTTTGCTTATGCCGAAAAATTACAAGGGTAGGGGTTTTCTCAAAATGATGGGACTAAAGAAGAACCCAGGCTTGACCTTCTTGAAGGATTCCTACATTCCTTTTGACAATATGTACGAGAGATAAGGCCATAGCAAGTCGTACCGCACTTACCCAGATGAATTCGCCCTTATATCAATGGGGTATATCCACAGAAGAGTTTTCGTCTTTATGTTATGCTTTTCGGGGATGATTGTGTTTCCTATAAAGAAGGCTAGGATTCATACCAAACTAGACATGATTACAAAAAACTTTATGGAAGGAATTAGCGGGCAACCTTTTAGCATAGTACCTATGATCATCGCAGAGATATACCGAGCCCTGGAGAACTATCAATGAGGGGACAAACACTTTATGGGTTGTAACTTACTGCTAGAACTCTGGCTAAAGGAGTATCTCTAGAATGATGAATATAGAAAAGAGATCTATGCAGTGACTGAGATGATCATATTGCTTTCCATCAGCCAAGGCGAATGAACTATATACCTAACCTTTTTTGCTTAACCAGAAGATGCCAAAGGATGGGCAGACTTTTTTGATAAGCCGAAAGAGGACCAAGTACAATGGATGTTCGAACGGTTATAACGGTTCCCTACTGAAGAGTTCATTGTCTGATCTCGGGATGAACCATTTCTTATACTTATTGGTCTGAGAGGAACTTATCCTTATGTCCATTTCCAAGTCATGAGGTAGGCCGGAAGAAAGACTATTATACCAAGGGTTGACAAAATGAGTCACTTCATGGCCAACTTTCAGGATGACGATAACCCTTACAAGTGCCAAACCAAACACATGTGGCACTGCAAAATTATCGTTGGAAATGATACTATTGTATCGAACAGGTACCATGCTGGATATACTCCATACTGTCCAAGTTGGTTGGAAGACAATCATAATAGGTTAGGACAACCAGGGTTTGTTCGAGGTCTCAAGATCATTGATGAAATGGCTGAAGTGTAGGTAAAGTACAATCAACTGTGCAAGAGGCTGCGAGAATGCGAAAATGAGCATCGGCGAAATACAAGAAGCCAATCAAAAGTTAATTGGAGAATTGAAGGATATGGCTTTTAGTGCCAACAAACGACTGATATGTTTGGAGTGAGGCACAATGGAGCTGGAAAAGAAGTTTCTAAGGAGGGTCGCAGATTGCCGAGTTGCTAAAGGAGATGAAGGCGGACGTCTAGCATGGGCCTACTTGCTGCTAGGACTGAGCAAACTGGGAGAGTTGTATGAAGGATCCAACATTGCTGAATCTGGGGAAGGTCCTTCTGAGACCAAATAGATAGGAGTGTTTTTTTCCTTTGAAAATGTAATAGGCCTACGACCACTAGTGACATTTTATTTAGTGTCATTTTAGGACTCTTCTTATTTTCCATATCAGTAAAATGAGGCATTTAGCATTTTAAGTTCTCCGAATTTATTTGTCGCTAGGCCTACCTCGGCATAACAAGGTCCCCAAAAATTAGGATATGTTTTATATTCCCTGCACTACGTATTTAAATATTGCAACATCTTTTCTTATAATCCTTACTAACTTGCTACCTTTTTGTTTTCCCCATTTTGTTTATTCCCCTCACCAAAGGTTAGTTCGTGAACTCTGGCATCATCATTGTATTCCACAAGATCCAAGGGCCCTCCACACAAGGGAACAATTGAAGATTTAAGCAACATCGGAAAGGAAAATAAAGTCGAACTGGTAGAGGTTACTCTGGGTATTCAAGTTTCCAAGGAGAATGCCTCTTAGATAGAACAAAAGTTACTAAAGTTCCAAGAAGAGATTAACAAAGTCCAGAATTAGGCGAATCTGTCATTCTCCCTTGCTGCTCCAGAAGTCACTCGGAACCCTTCACCTCCACATAATATCCTAAACCATCTCAGTCCTCACCCCCACTACAATATTTACCAGACTCCCAACAGCACTTCGTTGCTCAACCCGGAACCAATGAACCCCACAAATGACCATTGCAACAACAACACCTTCATATATTTGGAAATCGTCCTATCTCAAGAATAACTTAGTCCGATGACAAAGACTCTCTTATTAGAAATTTGGATGAAGAACTTATGAAGCTAAGCATTAGGATCCAGGGTGTTGAAGGCAGTAAAGGAATTGAGGGTCTGAACTACCAGGAATTATACATAAAGCCCAATGTTGAACAACCCGAGGGGTACAAACCTCTGAAGTTCGAAATGTTTGATGGTACATGAGATCCCATGCTTCATATGAGAATATGCTGCAACAAGATGGTGGGAGTAGGAAAAGATGAAAAGATTCGCATTGAACTCTTAATAAGAAGTCTGAAAGGGGATGCTCTATCTTGGTACATTAGCTAGGACCCGAAGAAGTGGTCAAATTGGGTGAGTATGGCACCCGATTTCATGGACAGATTCATATTCAACACACAAAATTTTCCAAATGTGTTCTACATTAAAAACTTAAAGAAGAAACCTACAGAGATATTACGCGAGTATGCTGCTCGGTGGAGGTCAGAAGCTGCTAAGGTCAGGACAGCCTTGGAGGAATAAAAAATGAATAGGTTTTTTTGTCCGGGCTCAAGACCCATAATACTGCAAAAGGCTAATGCTGATTGAAGGCCAAAAATTTTCTGACATCATCAAACTAGGGGAAAGGATAGAAGAAGGTATCAAAAGTAATATGGTCACTAACTTTGAAGCCTTTCAAGCCACCAACAAGGCTTTGCAGTCCGGTGCTACGTCACAAAAGAAGGATGTAGTTCCACAATGGTTGCACAGAGAACAAAAATCACCACTCAAATACCAATCCTACCTGATATCTCCACTCAACATATCAACTCACTCCAAATTACCAAGCACCTTTGCCTTCTTGCCAAGCTCCACCAACAACTTACCACTCGCCTCCACCACCCCCATATCAGCCCACTTAATCCAAATACTCCCAACCCACACACGTGTACCAAGCCTACAACACTCAACCGTCCCACTATCAATCACCTACCACTCGCTAATATTTCCGAAGACCCCGACAAAACTTCAACCACAGACCTCCCAAACAATACAACCCCATTGCCGAACCCATCGACCAGCTATATGTAAATCTCAAAGCTGTTGGTTATGTCACTCTTATCCCCGTCATAAACCCCGAAAACCTCTCCCAATGGGTAAACCCAAATAAAACATGTGCATACCATTTCGACATGAAAGGGTATAGCATTGACGAATTCCACTCCCTGAAGGACAAAATCAATGCTTTGATAGACAACAAGATCATTGTGGCAAAGGAGCCTTCCCCGAATGTCCGTAACAACCCTCTACCATACCACAATTGTTGAGGTATACATATGATTGAGATAAAAGATTATTGGGACCCCGAGGGATCAATCAGGTTGATAGCAGAAGGAGACAGTCAAAAGAAGCCAACAGGCACTCTCAATCCAATTGTAGTCCAAATACAGCCTTCCGAAGATGATGAGGTAAATATGTTCATACAACTTGATTTTGAAGTACAAGCCTCTACAAAGACGCCAACACCGATCGAGGTCAAGTTTGGATCCCCAAAGGCGCATGAGCCCTTTGAAGCTACTATATTACATTCCAAAACAAAGGTGCCTATTCCAGTGGAAATGACAGCCGTAACACCATTCCACGCAAAAGCCATACTGTGGGACTACACAGCCGAGGCAAGAAGGAAAGGGAAATCCAAGTTCGGGGAAATGGTTGCAGCACAGGGTACGACAAAAATCGGCAGCGTTTATACCCTAGAACACTTGTCTGTGTCAAGTAAGCAAACCTCTGGTTGACAATCCATCACTTAAACAGGACCCTGTGATCATTGGAGAAAGATACAAGCCAAGGTGTACTTGGTCATTGACCAACTGAACAAAACACCAGCACAGATCTCTATCATGCCCTTGCTACAAAATTGTGATGCACACAAGAATGCATTGTTAACGGTGCCGAGTGAGGCATATCTGCGCACCAACATCACTTAAGGAGAAATGGCAAAAATGTTTGGTCAAGTAATGGAAAGTCACAAAATCACCTTCCACGAGGATGAGCTACCACTGGAAAGACTAAGCCATAACAAGGCATTGTAAATCACTGTGCAGTGTGAAGACTATTTTATGACCTAGATCCTAGTCTATGGAGGGTCTAGTCTGAACATTTGTCATCTGGTAACACTCAGAACATTGGGAAAAGGGACTATATGAAATCAAGGAAGGGTCCATCTACGTCAAGACTTTCGACGGATCTCAAAGGTCCACTATTGGGGAGATTACCCTACCTTTACAAATGGGGCCCACCTGGTTGATGTTGATTTCCAAGTAATACATGTGCCGACATATTACAATCTATTAGTAGGACGACCGTGGATTCATGTAGCCGAGGCCGTGTTGTCAACACTACATCACGCGGTGAAATTTGAGTTGAATCACCAGGACATAATCATTCATGGTGATGGTAGTGACCCCATATATAGCTGCCAAACAATCCCAACAATAAGAGGAAGAAGGAAAGTAGGTGTAAATACCTACCATCCATCGAGCGAGTCAACGCTCTATACAAGGATAAACGGTAGGACAATAAAATTGAAAGCATACTTAACTGGTGCGGGCATGAACCTTGCAAAGGACTTGGCAAGAATCTCCAAGGAATCGTCGGGACCTCAACTGGGCCAGTTCAAAAGACAACTTTCCCTTGCCAAACTTACACATCTTGATTAATAACTGTGCTAAACACAAGCTGCGAATATTCGTTGATTGTTTCGTTGGATACCATAAGATATGGATGGATGAAGAAGATGTTGAGTAAACTACCTTTATTACACCATGGGGGATGTACCGCTACAAGATAATGCTATTTGGGTTAAAAAATGTTGGGGCCACCCACATGAGGGCCACGACTACCATCTTTCGTGACATGATACATAAGGAGACTGAAGTGTATACAGACAACACCATCATTAAGTCCGAGAAAGCCGTGGATCGTATGGATGATTTAAGAAAATTCTTCAATAGACCGCGAAGATACAACCTGAAGTTGAATCCCGTGAAATGTGCATTCAGAGTTCTAGCTGGGAAATCGTTTGGGTTGATAGTGTCACTGAGGGATAGAATTGGATCCATCAAAGGTCAAAGCTATTCATAAATTACCGCCATCAAAGAGCAAGAAAGAAGTCATGAGTTTCTTGGGAAGACTTAGCTACATCAGCCGGTTCATAGCATAATCTACTGTCATCTATGAGCCAATCTTTATGATGTTGAAGAAGGACGCCGCTTCCAAATAAATTGATGATTGCCAAAGGGCCTTCGACAGAATCAAGGAGTACTTGCCAACACCACCGGTCTTGGTTCTGCCCGAGCCATGTAGACCCCGTCTACTATGCCTTGTGGTGCTAGATAGAGCGTTTGGTTGCGTTCTTTGGCAGCATGATAAAACAGGGAGAAAAGAGCAGCCCATCTATTATCTCATCAAGAAACTTACCCCGTACGAGGCCCGGTATTCCCTGTTGGAATGCATCTGTTATGCTTTGACTTGAGTAGCTCAGAATCTGAGGAACTATTTCTGTGCTTATACCATGTATCTCATATCAAGAATGGACCCGTTAAAGTAGATCTTTCAAAATCCCATGCCCACAGGCAAGCTAGCCAAATGGCAGATCCTGGTGAATGAATTCGACATTGTATACGTGACTCAAAAAGCAATCAAAGGACATGCACTAGCAGATCACCTTGGATAAAACCTAGTGGATGGAGAATACGAGCTTGTAAAGACCTATTTTTGTGATGAATAGGTATCCTTCATAGGAAAAGACATTGTAGAATCCTATGACGGTTAGAGGATGATTTTAGATGGAGCAGCAATCTTCAAAAGAGTTAGCATATGAGCAGTCCTAGTATCAAAAATCGGCCAGCATTATTTGGTATCCACCAAGCTCAAGTTCCCATGTACCAATAATATGGCCTAGTACGAAGCATTCATCTTAGGGCTCAAGATGACCATTGACATGAACATCCAAGAGTTGCTAGTGATTGAAGATTCAGATTTACTTATACATCAGGTCCGAAAGGAATGGGCAACTAAGAACTTCGAGATACTCTCATATTTGCATCATGTACAAGAGTTGAGAAAGAGATTCACAAAGATAGAGTTCTGATATGTTCCCAGGGTCCAGAATGAGTTTCCTGATGCATCAGCAACCCTATCATCTATAATTAAGCATCCGAAAAAGAACTTTATAGACCCTATTCTGGTGGAGATTCACGATCAGCTAGCTTATTATGCTCATGTCGAGGAAGAAGTGGATGGAAAGCCTTGGTTTCATGATATCAAGGAATATTTGGCAAAGGGAGAATACTTAGAACTTGCAAATCCTACTTAGAAGTACACCCTCCAGATATTATCTAACAATTTCTTTCACATTGGAGGAATCACGTATATGAGAACTCCTGATTTGGTATTATTAAGGTGTGTCGACGCAAAGGAAGCATCTAAACTGTTAGAAGAAATCTATGTTGGGACTTGCGGTCCGCACATGAACAGTTTTGTCTTAGCCAAGAAGATACTCTGGACAGGTTATTTTTGGATGACTATGGAAACGTACTGCAACCAGTATATTCGAAAGTGCTAACACTGCCAGATTCATGCAGACATGATAACGGTGCCTCCAAACGAGCCTACTGCAACAAGCTTACCATGGTCATTGCCGCTTAAGGAAAGGACGTTGTCAGACCTATTGAGCCCGGCACATCAAACAGTCACAGGTTCTTTCTAGGGGCAATTGATTATTTCACCAAATGTGTTGAAGTAGCACCATACAAAGCAGTGACTAAGAAAGTTATGGCAGACTTTGTCCGCGACCGTATTGTTTGTTGGTTCGAAATTCTGGAGTAAATCATTATTGATAATGGTTCCAATCTCAACAGTGATTTGATGAAATCCATGTGTGTAACCTTCAGGATCAAACACAAGAATTTTATAGCTTACAGACCTCGGATAAATAGAGCTGTAGAAGCCGCCAACAAGAACATCAATAAGATACTAAGAAAAATGATAGAAAAGCATAAATAACGGCACGAGAAGCTATCATTTGCTTTATTGGAATACTGAACAACAATCCGCATATCAATCGGGGAATCTCCCTACATGCTGGTTTATGGTACAGAGGTAGTCATTCCAGCTGAGGTAGAAATCCCCTCGTTGAGAGTCATGCAAGAAGCAAAACTCGACGATGTAGAATGGGTAAAGGGTCTCTATGAGCAGTTAGCCCTCATAGATGGAAAAGAATGAGCGCAGTCTGTCATGGTTAACTTTATTAGAACAAAATGTCCAAAGCCTTCAACAAAAGAGTCAAGCCAAGGCAATTCACACTAGGACAATTGTTATTGAAGAAAATATTTCCACATCAAGATGAAGCCAAAGGGAAATTCTCTCCCAACTGGCAGGGCTCGTACATGGTTCATTGGGTTCTCACAGGAGGAGCCCTCATACTTGTAGAAATGGAAAGAGAAGTTTGGCCAAAGCCAATAACTTTAGACGCAGTGAAGCGATACTATGTGTAATATTTATGCCTTCACACATGACGTTATTTGAATTACGTCTGACCTAAATCCGATTTAAGAGGGGATATGTAGGCAGCCTTATGGGTTCGGCCAAAATTCAATAAATTCTCACTTCCCCCGCAATTGGAAACTGGGCAAATATATTGAGGAGGAGCCTCAAAATTCTGAAGTAACTTCAGTCGATCATCGCAAGCAGCCATCAGAAGCAGCAACCCGATAAAGTGGGGCAGAATTTTGAGGAGGACCCTAAATATTCTAGGGCAAGAGAGGTTGCAATATATGGAGCCGCGTCACGGCCACTGGTTCATCTAAAGAAAACTATCTTTATGTATTTATGTTACATCATTACTAAATCACACATATCTCTTATCAATTGCAGGACAAGAAAGTTCACGAGGATAGGAACTAAACTATCCCTCATACAAATCTCACAATGTTTCTTTGGATACAGCAACCTGAGTTGCAAAACACCGAATACAATTATACACTCGTACTTCTCGGGAATACGACCCTCAACACCATCACCTATGCATATTTGTTATCCGCTCACAATATCCCGAGCAACCACAATATCGCAACCAGCTATAGGCTATTAGTTAAGAAAAGTTTATTACTATCCATATTTTATCTCTTGCATAAAGCTAGATTTCTGCCTTCTGAGACTAAGCACTGTCTCCATCTGCATTTCGTGCATTGCATAAGGCTACCATTCTGCCTTCCGAGTCTGAGCATTGTCTCCATCTGCATTTCCTGCATTGCATAAGGCTACAATTCTTCCTTCTGAGACTAAGCACTGTCTCTATATGCATTTCCTACATAGCATAAGGCTACCGTTCTTCCTTCCGAGACTAAGCATTGTCTCCATCTGCATTTCCTGCATTGCATAAGGCTACCTTTCTACCTTCTGAGGTTAAGCTCTACCTCCATCTGTATTTATGCATTGCATAAGGCTACTATTCTGCCTTCCAAGGTTAAGCTCTACCTCCATTACATGGCTGAAAGAACGCCACCTCATTTAAAATCTGCGTCGGCTGAAAGATCGCCACTTCATTTTAAATTTTGAATGGCTGAAAGATCACCACCTTTTGCACTTCATGGCTTGAAAGATCGCCATTTAATTCAAATTTCGCATTGGCTGAAAGATCGCTACTTAATCTTACATTCTACATCGGCTGAGAGATAGCCACCCAATATAAATTCTGCGATGACTAATAGATCGCCACTACATTCACATTTTGCATGGCTGAAAGATTGCCATTTCATTTAAATTCTGCATCATCTGAAATATCACCACTTTATTTAAATTCTGTATCGGCTGAAAGATCGCTATTTTATTTACATTTTTCATGGCTGAAACATCACCACCCTATTTAAATTCTACATCGGCTGAAAGATCGCTACCTTATTTAAATTTTGCGCCGGCTGAAAGATCTCCACATCATTTAAATTCTGCATTGGCTGAAAGATCGCCCCTTCATTGAAATTCTGCATTGACTGAAATATCACCACTTCATTTAAATTCTACATCGGTTGAAAGATTGCTGTTTTTATTTATGCTCTCATGGGCTGAAAGATTGCCACCTTTTGCATTTCATGGGCTTAAAGATCGCCGAATTTTTCTAAGGAGTCATTATTCGGAGGCATCATCTTCATAGCCCTAGAACGCCATGGCATGTCCTGAGGACCCCTATTTTTACCTTTTTCATATCATTATTCAAAGGAATCTTTGGAGGCATCATTCACATAGCCCGAGAACATCATTTCATGTCCTCCGAATCTTCTATAACATGCGTCATGGCCCAGGACATCATGGTCCGAGACTGTCATCCTAATCGTCCAAGGAAAGCATTCATGGTCCAACTGGAACTTGCATCATGTTTAATTTTATGCATGATATATATTTGTATTACTCAATCTCAGGTACACCGGATAGCAACGGTAGTCCCAACAGGAGCAATCTCACTCCGGTTCCCGCAGCCCTACTGGACTATAGTCGTCCACCCCAACCGAAATATCACGTTCGTTCTTGAAAGACCTCCATCGGCATACTCCGCTGACAGATCTTGAACTACATATGGCCTGATTCCTCTAAGACCAAAGATATGTAGGTAGCTCAGAAATCAGAGTTCGGCAAAAACTCTTCAAATCATTTCTTCTAGTCAAAATTGGCTATCATATATTTACCTGACAACTCTTTCATCCTTCTTGGGTAAAGAGGGGTAGCTATTGATTCACATTTTGTTCCCACATATATTTATATACAAAATACTTTCAAAATAATATTTATATGCATATATAAGCATGCCCAAGAGCGTTGGTATTTTTTCTTAATTTTTAAAAAAAATTAAAATCAATTTATTATTTATTTTCAGCAGAACAAAATCCAATAATTATTCCCAAGATTATCATTTTGGTAAATAATTTATTTCTATCCTTATACTTGCACAAAATATAATTAAGGTGATTTTTATATATTTTTACAAATTTATTTAGTATTTTTAAAGCTCAATTGCATGCAATTGCAATTATAGCATATTCTTACGAATAACGGCATTTTATAATTATAAATTATTTCCAGTATTATTAGATTAATACTTATATAGTATTCTTATCTCAGCATGTTTTAATTTATTTTTAAAATCATTATTATATTTTAATAAAATAAAAAAGTGAAAATTGCTATTTAACATTTTGCCCATTTCTATTTCAATTACAACCTCATTTCCTTTCAATTTTAACCTTATATTTACCCCAATCCACCCCAAATTAAACATAAATTACTCGACCCAATCCTAAAGACCCAACTCGTTCCCCACCTACCCATTAAAATGCCCGTTCCCCACCTACCCATTTAAATCTGGACCGTTGATCACTCAACATCAACGACTAGAAATCACCCTTTCCTTTTAAACCCTAGATGACTACCCTAATTCCCTAATTTCTCAATATCAGCCACCTTTGAAACCTCTCGTCTCTCAAAACTCCCTCAAACCCTCTCGAAGCCCTAACCTATCTCACTATTGCCTACCTTAAGCTCACCGGAAATCATGGCCATTCCGGTTATGACACCCTTATACTCACCCTTTATTACTCCTAAGTGCTCAATATTTGAAGAAACAAGGCTTTTGACCTCGATTTCTCCCTCTCAGATCTTCTCAGATCTGTGGATCTATGGCTTCTCTGGCCACTATTCCGGCATATTCGAGCAATATGAGTCTTTTCGACTCAGGATCGGACTTTTCTCAAGACCTTTCTCATTTCTAGGGTGTTCTCTATAATCCATGGCTAATCAAGGTTCTCTCTGATTTTCTTTCCTTAGATCTGTCACGCATCTATCCTCTAGTTGAGTTTTCAAATGATTTCCCCAGTTTTTTGTCAAAAATTCTTTTTTTAGATCTTTCTTTTTTCGATCTAGGATTTTCTAAAATGTTTGAGTGATTTCTGACCTTGCTTTTCCTTTACGTGTACTTGCTCCTACTATGTTCTTGTATTCTTCCTTCTACCATGCTCTTGTATGACTATCTTACTGTGTTTTTCTATATGTGTTGTTTTTGCTATAATATTTTTTTTATGTTTTTGTGTTCTTCTACTGAATTTTTCTACTAAGTGTGACAAGTTCTTTATTTGCCTTTTTCTAGACTTTGTTTGAAGTTCTTTCTAATCATGTTTCATCTACTGTTTCCTTAAATTTACGCTACCTCTTTGTCCACTTAACTTGTTTAAGTAATAAGATTTTCTCAAAACATAGTATTTGTGTTTCAAATCAGCTTTTACGTTATGGTTGTTTCAAACCTGCTATTTTACCTGTTTGTGTACTCATGAGTCTCCGAAAGAGACTTTCGAGCCTATTTCAGTTATTTTCCTTCTCGTCTTTACATCTGATTCAAGTTGAAAACCCTAGGATTTGGGGTTTTAGCAAGTTTGGTCTTGTGTTTGGACTAGGATTGTATTATGAGACCCTTGATTCTCTCAAACTAAGCTTGAGCCTAAGTACTGAATCTGAGCCTCTTTGTTTGTGACTCTGAACTTTTCTATTCTAGATTCTTTCTAATTAGCTTGACAGTTCTTTCTTGTTTGATATGTCTGTAAGCTTTATATTTGAGGAATTCTTCCTTCAAAAGGGGTTTTACCCATTTGTGATTGATTCAGAATTCCTTTTAATAAGGTTTGTGATTGTTACTGATTTTCTTTAGTTAAATCTTTCCTCACCTTTTCTGGTTAGACTCATTCATACCAAAACTCAATTTCTGATTTTACTGGCTGTTGATTGATTTACTTTCCATATTTATCCCCAATAGTGTATCATTGAATGCTTTCCTTAAATAATTTCTGTATATTTACCCATTTTGAGCTACTTTGAAAAGGTTTTAATCAAAACCCATTTCCTTAATTGGTCCTACCTGTTGAAATTAGAGTCCCTTAAGTAAAGGGAGATTGAGTTTAATGAATATTCCAAAACCTTTCTTACTTGCTTTCTGCACAACAAAAAGGGGCATGGCTTTTTTATACATATCATCGATTATTGAACACTTACAATTCAATATTCTCACACTCTCGATTAGGAAAATATTTCAATACAATACTCTCTTCTGAGATCTCTTGAACTGTTTGCTTGCAATTTTGCTTTCAAGACTCCTGCTTTCCCTTATTTGTTTCCCTGAAATTGGTATGTCTCAATTTTGATTTCAACCTCTTCCCTATGTGCTTACTTTACAGTTGCTATACTGATGTCTACTTTGTTGTTCATGTTCTGCAAAGAATGTGCTACTTTCTCTTTGCATCTTCTATTTTTCATGAATTCCCCATACCCTCACCCCTTCTATGTGTGTGTGTTAAGGCTCATGGCCTGGCAGTATCCATGTTGCTGTCTAGGTCTTAACCTGATCCACAATGTATCTCAACTCTTAAGATTGGGCTAACAGGCAAGTTAGGGGTGTGCTAGTACTCCCAAGTGTCGGGCATGACCACCAACTTTCCTGGCTTTCCCTAATTTCCTCTTTATACATGTGCACTTATTCTTAGATTCTAAGCTCTGCTCCCCTTATATGAGCCTTGTTGGGACCCTGGAAGTTGGTTTATCTCATATTGTTAAACTTTATGTCTAAATTAGGCTTTTTGGATGCAGCTTGGATTTACGATGTAATTTTTTTTACTTTTCTAGTTCAGTTTGGTCTGTAATAATTTGTAATAACCATGTAGATGGCTAGTGGAAAAGGATGGGGATGAGTGTATGCAAACGGTAGATAAGTTGCCTATTGGATTTTTCTTATTCTTGCATTCACAAAAATTACTATATACATGTAGATAACTTGCTCATAGGATTTCTTTTTAACTTCTGCATTCTTGCACATAGAGATCTTGTCTCTAAGTTGTTGCATATTCTGCATATATAGACCATGATAATAGGTTTTTCTCCACTTCAACATGTATATGTCATTTGGCAAACAATCCTAGGTTTAATAAGAATCTGCATATATCTATCAGTACGCAACTTGTTCATAGGTTTAAATAATAAATAGCATGCTAGATATTATGCCTATAGGACTTCCTGAATCCTTGCATCTGCATCGATCACTAGGCAAACTTGTTCACAGGCTTAAATAATAAACAACATTCTACATACATTCCTGTTGGACTTTTGTACTCTTGTTTCAACAATAAAGTGTTTGAAATCAACTACACTTAGAAATCATGCCCATAAGAGTAATCAGCTGAATCAGCTTCGTCTATTTCCTCTATGAGTCTAAAATCAGTAAATAACATCGTCTAAAAATCTACAGAACCTTTTGTTTATAAATCCAATAATTCTTTTTTTTTAAACTAGTACACTTTCTGCACTTGTAGATATCATATCTATATGTCTCACCTAGGTAAGCCATTAGGTGATTAATAAATTGGGTCAGTTCTTAATAAATTACAGCCAAACCTAGCCTAATTCGGACTTCTTATCTGATAAATATGTCATAAATCAGCATGTCCTAACGCTTTAAAGTTAATTCATACCACAACTAGTATTTGAAGTCATGCTATATAATTTGCTCCTTAAGTGAGGAGGCCTATTTGATCCTTAACTGTTATTTTCTTTTCCCCCTAACTACTTATGTGTTCTTGCTTGTCGTCTTAGACTTTTATCCTTTTAAAACACTAAAATCCCAAACTCCCTACCCTTTAGGATTAGTAGTCCTAACGCTTCCGAAATTGATAAGATTGGGACGGGTAATAGCATGTAGTAAGTAATGATACCATTCCGCGCTTTAATACCTTAACGGGGTGGGAAGGGTAGATATGGATATGATGACCAGTGTGCTAATACCTCATGTATCCCCTCTCTTTTGAGGAGTGATTACTGGGTATTTTAATTATGTGATCCATATTAATCACACACCTAGGACCCTCTTTCCTTTTTTACTTATTTATTCTTTTCGTATTTGTTTAAGTCTTTTTCTTAAAATGGCTGCCCTTTTCATTTTTTCCTCAAAAATTTACTTGCAATATTATGTGAAGACACCATCTACTTGAGCACTTATTTGCTTACTTGTTATGTGAAGTCATAATTATAACATGGCTAGGAACCACATTAGTGGATCTTGGGGGCTGCCTAACACCTTCCCCCTTGAGATAATTTCTAGCCCTTACCCAAACTGTGGTTCTTCAACTCAAAACCTTATTAGTGTCCAAAAGCACTTAATCATTAGGTGGCGACTCTTCAAATGCACAAACCCAATTCCCAAAAGGGAACGAGTTTCCCTTCAAAAATGTCATAAACCCGATTTCCCCTTAGAAAAAGGGAGCGTGACACTCATCCAAAGGTATCATCATTCGGAGGCACCATGTTCATAGCCCGAGAACACCATGTCATGGCCTGAAGATTTCTTTCAAACTCTGCATATCATTATTCAAAGGTGTTTTCCTTCTGAGGAACCATCCTCAAAGTTCGAGAACATCATTTCATGTCATGCGAATCATTTATAATATGCTTCAAGGCCCAGGACATCATGGTCTACGGATCCTCATCATCTGAAGACAACATCCATGGTCTGATGGAAATTTGCATCATGTTTAAATTTACCATTGTATATGCTTGTATTGATTATTGGCAGGTAAGACGGTGAGCAACAACCATCCCGTGAGGAGTTATCCCATTCGAGTTCCCGCAGCCATATTAAACCTAACCATTTCCATAAACCGCCCACTCACACAACCATAGATGTTGCACCCGTTCTTGTAATCGCCTCATCAGTATACTCTGACAGTGAATCCTGAACTATATACAACCTGATTCGTATAAAACCATGAAACATGTGGGTAGCTCGGAGCCAGGGTGCTTTCTAACCTCTTCACACCATTTCGCTCGGTCAAAATTGGCCATTATTTCTTTACCTGAATACTCTTTCATTCTTTCCAGTTAAGGAGGGGCAGTTGTTGATACCCAGTTTTTTCCTTTTTATTTTTAATATGAAAAATACCTTCAAAATAGCATATATATGCATATACAAGCAGGTACAAAGTGTTTATTATTTTTTCCATAATTTTGGAAGTTTAAATTGACTTATTTTCTCCTTTTTATTCATAAAAACTTCAATAATTATTTTCAAAATTTTTATTTTGATAATTCATCTATTGGACTTCAATATTTATGCCAAAATATGGCTAAGGTAATTTTTACACATTTTTATATTTATATTTAATATTTTTAAAGCTAAATGTCACATAATTAGGTTTTATATGCATAAAATTGGATCCTGTATTTTTAAATTAGGTATTGTAAATTACTTTAGCATTTCAAAATTATTTATTAGAAATTATCTACTTAAATCTAGCCTAAATCACACAGACCCCAACCCAATTAAAAAAACCCACCGGACCTAACCCCAAACTCAAGCCATACCCGACACACCTACCCTATTCAATCTTGATCGTTGATCATTCAAATCAATGGTCCCCATTTCCCTTCCTAAATTAGACCCAAACGACCCCCCGCCCAAACCCTCTATTTTCTTCACTCAATTGACTATCATCTCTCTCTCTCTCTATCTTTGGTTCTCTCTAGAACCTTCTCCTTTCCCCTCCTCTCCGATGAATCTCATCCACCTTCTCTGACTGTCTCCTAGCCTGAATCCATGCTGGTCTCACCACCTGCCAGCCATATGGCTTTGAACATGTGTCATTATTTTGAGGCCCTCATGTGAACTTGAGGTTGTTCACTCGCTTTCCATGGTTTCCCGTACCATTTTCTGACCATCCATGGTCGCTTGAGTAAGATCCATGTCTTTTCCGGCTGAAACCGATAAACTTTCTCTAGGTTCTCCGGAACCCTAACTTCAAAGATTTTCCCATTTTCTTTCAGATCTATATTAGATCTATATATATTATGAACCTTTTGGTGTTTTCCTCAAAGGTTTTTCTCGATTTTGTTTTCAAAGTAACCCTTTATCTTCAAGAGTAGGGTTTTCTTAAACTCATTTAAAAGACTCTTCCTCTGATTTTCGATATTGTTATATGATTTTACTATGTTTAAACGGTTTGTTTATGTTTTTCTTCTACTTTATTAATCGTGTTGAAAACCCTAAGTATTTTTGGTTTTATCCAGAGTTCTAGAACTGTCTTTGTTTATTTTGTATGTATACCTATTTCGATTGAGTTCTTTATGGTTAGATCCTTTCTTTGTTTATATTGACTGATTCTGAGTTCTTACCGCTTTTTAACACAACTCTGTTGTAAGGCCCCTGTTACACCTCCTTTTTACACGGCTACCCCGAAGGAGAAAACGAATAAGGAAGTTTTTCCAATTAAAGTGAAATTATTTGAAAATGGATTATTTATTTATTTAGAGTCGCCACTTGGGTTAGGCATGGCTTTTGGTGTCCCGAGTCACCGAATCCCAAATCGAGAAAATTGTTTGATTGCCCAAATGGAGTCAGCAAACTAGAAATTCCAAGGAATTCTGTTGACCCGAGGGAGATGTTAGACACCCCTGGATCCCGTGGTTCTAGCTCGGTCCCTTAAACTATTACAATTGGCTAATATTCTGATTTGTATACATGTTCATCCTATAGTACAAATTCAAATTGTTTGCCGTTTTTAAGTTGAATTGTAGGAATATAAATGTCGTTAAAAATGTTCCATTGGATTGCGTCACATGAAATGCACCCGGATCTGAAACACATTTGATTCGAAATTTTGGATTTTGATTTGGGTCACATAAAACGCACACCCATATTTAAGAAGGTAAAATTATTAATGACGTGCCTAAAGCAACTAACGTATTATTACCTTTGCGGGAAACCGTGAAGTTCGCTAAACGGCATGTCCCGAATTTCTAAACATTTTAATATGAAAATTTAAAGAGGGCCACACAGTTCATGGATTTTGTTTGGCGCAGTGCAACTCATTTCGTTATTTTAAGAAGACCAATATAGAGCGGACTAGAATTTTCTATCGAATTTGTCTCTAATTGTCCTAATACATGACATTCAAGCCTTTGATTCAGGTTCAAACTTAAACAAGAGGGCAACCTCCTAATCAAATTTGCTACTTAATACAGAAGGCCCAACACATGAGCGGCGGATTTGCATTAATGATATAAAATGAGAAATCATAAAGTTAATCACAAATCTGATTTAATGAACTGAATTGTTGAGTCCTCAACTCCAAAACTAACTCTGATAGTCACTGCTAATTATGAATATTTTAGGATCACAGAATTACGAAGTGAGATTAGAAGCTATAAATTTTCATACACAGTATTCACAAAACAGTTGTAGAAATGGTCACTTTCAGAGGCTAATACCATCTGATCTTAACAAATTGACTTATACAACAACTAAGTTTATCTTCAAAAATCATTGTACGTTGAAAATTGATTTTTTAAAATCCACATGAGATCAAGCAGCACGTCAACATGCTATTGAATATGTCAATGCAAATTGCTAATAATCAATATATATGTTTACACCTGAATCAACATTAAACATCATGCTTACCTATTGAATTGAACCAACCTAGAGCTGCGTTGAATAGCTATACTAGTACACGATATAACAACATCAAAAATTAATTATACAGTCCAGATACAGTCCATTTTAATAGTTCTATTATATACAATTAACACCAAACACTACTACTACCTAATTCTCATATGAACTACATGCATGAAAGGAATTTAAACATAGAAATCAACAAGAGAAACTAGTCATTCATTCAGCAAATTAAGTATAGATGTGGATCTGGTTCTTCACACATTCAAAGTTCAGGAATACCTAGATTTACAATGAACAAAGGAGAAAAGGAGTTAGCAGGAGTTCAGCAAACTCAAACAGCAGTATAATGACAGAAATCAGCAGCTCGTGATATATTGTGAACCCAGAAATATTATCAAATAGCCTAGGAAAGTTTTAACACAAACAACATCAGTACACCACCCAAAGCAGCTTTACTAAACCCGAGACAACTTGAAATCAAACCCAGGACAGTTTCTGAAGGGTTTAGCCCTTCAAACACACATATTTCAAGTTATTTTCATCATATGTAGCTAGAAATTCTAGTTGATAGCTAAGAATTGGGATTATTCTGAAGAAAATGCTCTAATCGAACAGTAGAATCTCTGGAATTTTAGGGAATTTCAGGATTTTCTAGACTTCCACTCTTTCGAAAAATATTCTTAGAATTTTTTAACCTTTTTGGGAAATTTTGGAATTTCTGGAAATTTTTAGGGAAATTTTCAGGATTTTCATACTTCAAAATTTTTGGGAATTTTTCAGGGATTTTAGACTGACAAAAACTTCTGAATGAAGGCATTAGAATGCATTTTTTATAGCCAAATCATTAGAGCAGCCCCTTTTTACTGTGTTTTACCCATTAGTACCCCTATTTTATTTTAGCTTTTATTAGTTAGTCCCCCAATTCTTTGTTATCCAGGTTACTGCGTTGTAATCTTAAAAATATGATTGGAACCCCATCTTGATGTTCTAGGGGCTTCAAAATCAGTTTCATGTGAGATTCCTTTCATCCAATACCTATACTACCCTCCTAATCCACTGAAATTACCATTTTTACCAAACTAACTCTCAAAAACTAATTAATTTTTAGCTTAAAGTAACCAAAGCTAAACAGCTATATCCAAATAAACTAGCACCAACTAACACTAAAAATAAGGAATTACTGAAAAATTAAAATCAACGAAACATGAATATAGACAGATTTGAAACCAAATTAAACTAACATCAAAAATCGCAAAACCAAATTAATCAAAATCAAAACAGAACTAAACTAAGAAAAATCATAATCAATCACATGGTCAATTATGAACAAATATATAGATCGACTGAAACAAAGAAATAATCAAACTAGAGGAAGGACGAACAATGTGTATCTTTAAGCTAAACCTAGAGTACTAAGTATGCAAACATGGATTTTTCGGAAAAATAAAGAAAGGATAAACAAAGAAAATTTAAAACCTAAGGTAAAGGGAGTACCTAACCTTTTTGGACCAGAAATGACGATCTTAGCTCACTCACGCATGAACTCAAAATGACCCAGGACTTTAACGAGTATCTCAATTGAAAAGGTCCGGAACCAGGGTTGACATTCACTCAAAATTTGAGGACTTTTAGGGTGATTTGATGGAAGCTTATTAGGGTTTTAGGAAGAGGAGGGTTAGGAGAGTCTGTGGTACGATTTTGATCGGGTTTGGGATGAGTTGCAATTTGATCCAGACTTTCGATTTGAAATTCGAAAGAATTGGCTGAAATTTGAGTGAAGATAAAGGTGGATATAACTTGGGGGAGTGAAGACAGAGCTGTGGTATAACGTTAAGGTTGTTTGGTGGTGGCGCCGCCGTGGGCGGCGGAGGTGCGTCCACATTTTTGTTTATTCGAGGAGTTGGGCTCAGATTTGAGGGCTGGTTTTTGGGGGTTTAGAAACAGGACGAAGAGGGGGTTCATTTGTGTACTTTTTTGGTGAGTTGTTAGACCGGCTGTCGGTGGAGGTGATTTCTGACCGGTTGCCATCAGAGGCGATTTCCGGCCGGCAACGGCGAAGCCGAGGGCGGAGGTACGAGGAAGATGAACAACTGTCTCTTGGGTTGTTTTTAATTCGGACAATTTTATTAATCACTTCAAAATAATATGGACTGTTGGATGACAACTATGGACGGACAAGATCAATCACGGGCAGAAGATCTCAAAGGACATAGTATTGGCATGATACTACGTCATTTGAGTGTCTAATGAATTAGCAAATTAGACCGGGTTTGGGGCGGGTTTATGGGTTGATTTTGAAGTGGATTTGGGATTTGGGTTGGGACACTTAAACATAAGGTGGCCCAATTCGAGTCTCCTATAAGAAGACTAAAACTTTTATTTCTTTCTTTTCTTTTCCTTTTATTTGTTTTTTTTTTGTCTTTTTAATTAATTAATCCTCTTTTTTGTTTTTGCATTTTTCAGATTTTATTAAGTAAAAATATAAAAATAAAAATAGACAAGACCAAAATTTAAACTCTACAATTAAACTAATTAATTTCTAAAATATCATAAATCCTAGTTTTAAAAGGAAACTAAAAAAATGTAGAAAAATGACTAGTTTTGTTATTATTATATTTTTTTTTGTGTTATTTTATTTAATGATAAATGTAAAATTGAGTGGTAAATGCAAATGTACTTTTTTTTTTGTATATTTCTGAATTATATCAATTTAAAATGCAAACAAACACTAAATTCTACAATTAATTCCTAAAAATGCAAATAACAAAAAATAATTTCCTACTCTTAATGAATTCTATAGGAATATTTCATGCGAGGAACAAACCACATGCTCACAGCTGCCCCCTTTGCTCGGAGACAAGAAGGATTCTCAGGCAAAGATAACTGAGCAACTGAGAGATTTTTTCCTATTTGGCATTCCTGTGAGAAGCATTTTTGAAAACTGTCTGACCGAACCCTGCTTCAAAAGTGGCCTACATATCCTTGGTTATAAACGAATCAGGTCAGTGTAGTTCTAGAGTGTTTTGGTAACTGGGACTACCAGGAGCTGTGATTTCACTGCTGATGTTGTTGCTACTGCTTGCTGACCTCCTCATTACACCAAAAGGAAAATCAAAGCTAAGCTAGTTATGCCTATCAATTATGAGTTACAAGATTCCTATCTATAAATATCTTAAAACTTGATCTTGAGTCTTAGCTGGATTTGTCGTGGACCACGATCTGAATCTTGATGCTCGTATGTTGTAGGTGACGACTCTTTCTTCAGCATTAAAGTAAAGCGAGACATGCGAGGATTGTGATGTTGAATCAAATTTGAGCAGTCCACGTCTTTCTTTTTTAATCACTCTAGATTTGCTTTTTTTTGTTCTTTCTTCTTTTCCTCTATTCTGGATTGATATTCATTCTTATGGTCATCTCGAATCCTGCACCTTGAGTTAAAACCTGTTCGGACACCAAAATAAACAAACGAACGAAATTTTCTGCCCTAGTTTTCACTGGAAAAAAATTTTGTGAGTTACTTGCAAAACATATCTAAGCTATTTCTTTATTGAGAACAATAAAATCGAGATTGTGTATCTTTTGGAAGGATTGCCAGGTTATACTGGGAAAGAAAATGGGTCCCTGCTGGGGATATGAGGAGGATCCACGGTTAATGCTGGGATAGGAATAAAGAGTCCTTGATGGGGATGAAGAAGAAAAATCCATAGGTTATGCCAGGATGACATGACAAAGATTCATAGGTTATGCCAGGCAGATCCACGGGTTAGGTCGGGATAGGAAACAAAAGGCTCTTGGGTTATGCTAGGGGAATCCGTAGGTTATGCCGGGATGACGAAAAGACTCCTGGGTTATGCTACGGAAAATCCGCGGGTTATGCCGGGATAAGAAGAAAGGTTCCTAGGTTATGACAGGGAAAATCTGGGGGTTATGCCGGGATAAGAAGAAAAGCTCCTGGGCTATGCCAAGGGTATCCATGGGTTATGCCAGGATTTGGGAAGAAAAGACTCCTGGGTTATGCCAGGGTAATCCACAGGTTATGCAAGGATTTGGGAAGAAAAGACTCCTAAGTTATGCCAAGGGAATCCATGAGTTATGCCTGGATGAGAAGAAAAGACTCGTGATGGGGAGAAAAGAAAAATACCCTCAGGTTATGCTGGGGATAAAAGGGAAATGGCCCACGGGTTATGCCGGAGATACTGGAAGATGATCCTTGGGTTATGCGTGGGAGACTAGAAAATGATCCTCGGGTTATGTCGGGGAGGTTCACAGGTAATGATGAGGATATAGAGAAAGAAATCCTCGGGTTATGCCAGGGAGTGAAAGAAAGGAATCCTCAGGTTATGCTGGGAATGAAAGAAAGAAAAGAGCCTCGGGTTGTGCTGGGGATACAAGGAAACTGCTCTTCGGGTTATGCTGGGAGTAGAGAGAAAAGGACCCTCGGGTTATGTCGGGGAATGAAAACAGAACAATCCTTGGGTTATGCCAGGTAGAGCCACAGGTTATGCTGAGGAGGAAGGAGAATGATCCTCAGGTTATGCCGGGGAGGTCCAAGGGTTATGCTGGGGAAAGAGAATAAGGAACCCTCGGGTTATGCCGGGGAATGAAAGAAAGGAATCCACAAGTTATGCTAAGGAATGAAAGAAAGAAAAGACCCTCAGGTTATGTTGGGGATAGAAGGAAACTGGTCCTCGGCTTATGTCGGGAGTAGAGAGAAAAGAACCCTCAGGTTATGCCAGGGAATGAAAGAAAGAAAAAAACCTCAGGTTATGTTGGGGATAGAAGGAAACTGGTCCTCATGTTATGCCGGAGGGAGCCACAGGTTGTGCAGGGGAGGAAACGGAATGATCCTCGGGTTATGTCGGGGAGGTCCACATGTTATGCTGGGGAAATCTAGGGGATATGGTCCTAGATTTTAAGGATCGGGGGTCCTATGCTACCATGACTTGTGTGATTCTCCTTTTCTTCTTTTCTTTTATGAAAACTGCGGGAAAGGATTTAAAGAGAACTTCCATTTTGGTTGATCATTGCTGCAAGGCTATTCTTAGCTCCTGTACATTTCCTTCGGTTGCATCTGCTATTCATCCTATTCTTTTGGATTAACCCGTTTCAGAATTTCAAATAAAGCACGATTATTAGTTCGAGACGGTGGTCGGTTTTGTGGCCTTGATTGCTTGATATCAGCCTAAGTTTTGTTGAGAAGACAATTGGCTTTCCAGAATTTGTCGACTTTGTCTGGTTGGTTTGTTGGGAGAACTAATCTTTCAGATTTATTTTGCCTTTGTAGGCCTTTTGCTTGCGATTTCTTTACTCCGATTTCCATTTTCAAAACCTTGGGTATCTTGCCTTTTGAAACTTTGTTATGACAATTAGCCCACCTGGTCTTAACCTTTCTAATCTTCATTTTTCCTTTGTGGGCATTTGACTTTGATTTTCTTTCGTTCCAACCTTTCCGGCTTCTAAAGCGTCAACCATCATGGCCAACCGGTATTGTCTAGATGCGCCCGTTGAGACTGTGTATTTTCTTTAGTCCCTGCCAGGCGAGCCATGTGAAACCAGTCTTACCACCTTTTCTTGTGGAATAGTCATGGAATCAAAGCTAAACTGAAGGGAATCAAGGAAGCACTATACAAAAGCAATCATATGAGTTTAAAGAGAAGCGCCCCTTTCGTGGAAAAGAGAAAGACTTATTTGTGGGTGCATGCTAATTTCAAATGGACATTACATGCTTCTCGGACTAGATGCCCGATCCGTACAACATTTCCAGCTTCTCGTGGACGGTATTTTAACATTTCCAAACCATGGAACCTTACCAGGACTTTTGATGGCGATATATCTTCTTATCGGCCAACAGCGCCCTTTTGGGTTTTCGCCAATCGACCTCTCTTATGTCTCTTCTCCCGTTGCCCGATAGTGCTCTTTATGAGTTTTCACTAAACGGACTCGATCATTTTCATTTTCTCTACTCACCATCGCCTTATGGTGCCCGAAGGTTTTCACCGATAATACTCTCTCATTTTATTTCTCTCGGATTGAATGGCATCGAATCCCAACAATGGTGTTTGTCATTTCCTTTCCTTTGCCAATTGATCGGAAGGACTTTTGCCAGATTTTGGGTAAAAGAAGTTTGGATAGAACTACAACTTTGGAACCATTTTGGCGGGTTCATGGCCGAACCATTACATCAACTTCCCCAGTTTTCGATATTTTGGGAATTGGAATTTTGTTTTGGTGTGACTGGATCTCAGGGAGCGGCTGCCTACGTATCCTTTCAGAATCAAGTCAGACGTAGTTTAGAAAGTGTTTCCTAAACTAATTTTGTTTTGTTTTGTTTTGTCTTGTTTTTTTCATTCCTCTTCTTTCTTTTTCTTTTTTCTTTTTTTTTATTGTTTTTCTTTTCTTTCGTTTTTGTTGTTTTTTTTAAATGGCACTTCCATGTTCCATAGAGGGTGATCAAAGAAACATATCCGGCCCAAAGGGTTTGCGAAGGGTGATAGTACTTGGGGTAGGGGGAAAAAAAAGCCTTCGTCATTTCAACCAGACTGAATCATTGTTGTAGGGTGTTTAAATGTAGTATCTTTTCATTGCATCTACATTCACTGCTGCTTGGGGATAATCTCATTCGATGTCGCCCAGGTATAATGCTCCTCTGGGAAGTACTTTTTTGATAATGTATGGGCCTTTCCCATTATAAGCAAATTTCCCTTTAGCTTCCTGATGGTGAGGGAGAATACGCCTCAATACAAGCTGTTCAACTTTGAAATTCCTGGGACGCACTTTCTTGTTGTAAGCGCGGGCCATTCTTTATTGGTATAAATGCCCGTGACATACCACGGCCATCCATTTTTCGTCAATCATTGACAACTACTCCAGCCGAGTCTTAACCCACTCGCTATCCTCAATTTCTGCTTCGACGATTATCCAAAGTGATGGAATATTTCTACCTCTGCGGGTATAATAGCTTCAGTTCAATAGACCAATAAGTATGGGGTTGCTCCTACCGATGTATGCACCGTGGTGCGATATCCAAGCAATGCAAAAGGCAGTTTTTCATGCCATTGTCTTGAGCTTTGAATCATTTTTCTCAGAATCTTCTTGATGTTCTTGTTAGCTGCATCGATGGCACGATTGGCTTTGGGCCGGTAAGGAGTGGAGTTTCTATGTGTTATCTTGAATTGTTCACATATTTCTCCCATCAGACGACTATTTAGGTTGGCAGCATTGTCTGTGATGATGGTTGCAGAAATACCAAAGCGGCAAATGAGGTTGGAATGCATATAGTCTACCACAACTTTCTTGGTGACTGACTTAAGAGTGATTGCTTCAACCCACTTTGTAAAGTAGTCAATATCAACCAATATGAATCTATGTCCATTTGAGGCTTTTGGTTCGATTGGCCCAATGATGTCCATACCCCAAGCAGCTAATTGACAGGGTGCTAACATGGGATGCAGTTCAGTTGGTGGTGATTGAATCAAATCCCCGTGCTCCTAACATTGATGACATTTCCGAATGAAGCTGAAGCTGTCCTTCTCCATGGTTATCTAGTAGTACCCTGCGCTAAGTATTTTCTATGCCAACACATACCCGTTCATCTGAGGCCCGCACACTTCCGCGTGTACTTCGTGCATAATTCTTCCGGCTTCCTCGGTATCAACACTTCTTAGCAAATTGAGATCCGGGGTCCTCATATACAAGATATCACCGCTTAAGAAGAAACCACTCGCATGTCGTCTGATGGTTCTCTTTTGATCCCCAGTGACCTGCTAGGAATATTCTTGTGTTTTTAGAAATTTCCTGATATCATAATATCATGGTTGAGTGCTAGGTTCTGCCTCGGTCACATTACAATACCCATGCCTTTCCCCGAGTTGGATTTCCAAGGGATCGATGTAGGCGTTTCTGGGGTAAGAAAACATGGAGGCCAAAGTAGCGAGTGCGTCTGCTAACTCATTGTGACAGTGAGGAATATACCTGAACTCTACTGACTTGAACCATTTGCTGAGATCCTCGACATGATGTTGATATGGGATGAGCTTGTCATCTCTCATTTCCTACTCCCCTTGGGCTTGCCAGATAATTAGATCTGAATCCACATGATCAATAGTTCCCTGACGTCTTGATCGATAGCCATATTCATGCCCATGATGCATGCTTCATATTCAGCTATGTTATTTGTATAGAAGAACTGGAGCCGAGCCGTGGCTGGGTAGTGTTGACCAGTGGGCGAAATTAAGATTTCTCTAATTCCAACACCTTTTGCATTTAACGGTCCATCGAAGAACATTTTCCAAGTAGTGATGTCCTCAGCTGTTACCTCCATCGAATTCACCTCTTCATCCGGGAAATAAGTATTCAGGGGTTGGTATTCATCATCAACCGGGTTCTCGGCTAGATGAGTTCCTAGTGCTTGGGCCTTCATTATTGTGCGAGTGACATAGGCTATGTTGAACTCGGTGAGCAAGATTTGCCATTTCGCCAATCTCTCTGTGGCCATCAATTTTTGGAATATTTACTTCAAGGGATCCAGCCTGGTTATCAGGTAGGTGGTGTGGTCTTGCAGATAATGCCTCAATTCCTGAGCCACCCAAGTTAAGGCACATCAGGTTCTTTCTAGCAAGGTGTAATTGGCCTCGTAACTGATAAACATCTTGCTCAGGTAATACATAGTCTGTTCCTTCTTACTAGTGACATCATGTTTCCCGAGAATGCAACCAAAAGAGTTCTCCAGGGCCGGTAGATATAGAAACAATGGCCTTCCCGGTTCTGGCGGGACCAAGACTGGTGGCTTGGACAGGTAGTCTTTAATCTTGTCAAAAGCCTCTTGACACTCATCCTTCCACTTGATTGCCACATCCTTTTTAACAACCTGAATATGGGTGCGCACGTAAAAGTCAACTGGGCGATGAATCGGCTAATGTAATTCAGTCTTCCCAAAAGTCTCATTACATCCTTCTTGGTTTTCGAAGAAGGTAAATCTCGAATGGATTTTATCTTTGTTGGATCCAGCTTAATATCTCTCCGGCTGACAATGAAACCTAGTAGCTTGCCCAACGGGACCCCAAATGCACATTTGGCTAGATTTAATTTCAAATCGTACTTGCCCAGCCTTTCAAAGAAATTTTTTCAGTCCCGCACATGATCACCTTGAGTCTTGGACTTGATAATAACGTCGTCTACATATACTTCTATCTCTTGATCTATCATGTCGTGGAAGATAGTGGTCATGGCCTTCATATATGTTTCCCCAGCATTCATTAAACCAAAAAGCATAATCCTGTAGCAATAAGTACCCCTAGGTGTGGTGAAGGCAGTTTTCTGGGATTCCTCCTCATCTATAAACACCTGGTGATATCCTGCGTAGCAGTCCACAAATGAGTGTATCTCGTGTTTGGCGAAGTTATCAACAAGGATATAGATATTGAGCAAAGGGAAATTGTCTATGGGACTTTCCTTGTTCAAATCTCTGTATTCCACACACACTCGGGTTTTTCCATCTTTCTTTGGCATCGGGACTACATTGGCCAGCCATGTGGTGTATTGAACCACTCGGATTACTCCCGCCCCCAGCTGTTTTGAGATTTCTTCTTTGATCTTATCACTGACATCAGGCTTGAACTTTCTCTATTTTTGTTGGACTAGAGGGCATTCGGGGTATGTAGGCAACTTATGAACCACCAAATCAACACTCAACCCGTGCATTTCATCGTATGACCAAGCAAACACGTCTTTTTTATTCAATTAAGAGTTGGATCAGTGCGTACCGGATTTCCTCATTTGCATGGATGCATATTTTGGTTTCCCTGGTCTCACCGGGACCACCCAAGTTAATCGGTTAGGTATCATTTAGATTTGGCTTAGGTTTAATTTCAAATGTTCCAGTTCTAGATTGATTTTCCTAAAAGCCCCTTCTTCGTCATATACGGTTCTTGGTTCATTATTTCACAATTAGGCAGCATGTTTTGATCGGGTCACGAAGTCTGCGAGCATGTCATGTTATTTAAAGTTGCATTATTGGAACTGAAAGAAATGAATAAAAAGAAAACAACAAAATCAGAAAGAATAAAGGAATATAGATGATGAAATATTGATTTCATTTGTTTGGAATTGTAATATAACACGATTAAATTTGGAAAATTAAAAGGATAAAACATTAAAGGAAAAACACCCTAGTGACACCCTGAAATAACTCGTGATGCAGAAAAGATGGCAAGACAGGACTACTGGGCCTCCCATTTGATTGGGAATGGCGTAGCCTTCCAATTTTGCCATTTGTCGTCTGGCCCCATATATAGCACCTCAGCGGTGCTCAAGCCTTCTCCAAGATGAACCATGTTGGTGTCATACAATAGTTTTCTCATGGCCCCACATATTTCTTTGATTTCTTCAGCTGTGAAGGACTCATCTTCTTCCTCCTCACTGTACATGGGCGTCACAACTGTTTCATACAAGCGGAGCAAGGGTCGAGGTAAAGCCCATCCATCACACTTCCTGCGATTCTCCCATGTTATATCCTATAGTCTCTGCAATGGGCAAGGCAATCAGCTCGGCTATCCCTTGTAAAGATCTACCAAGGCCCTTCCCTGGTTTGAATCTTTGTCCTATCATCTCTCTAGCCACCATGATTGAGGCATTGGAGAGGAAAGGTTGGGGATAGGGTTTGCCTTCTACACGTTGATCATTCGCCACAACTTCGAAAGCCTGATAGACTATATGCTCACTACCTTCTTTCGCTTCGAGGTAGGGGACGGAGGGATCGCGATAAATCGATTGTTCATCTTCACCATGGACCATGATTTCTTGGTTCTCATGTTCAAATTTCAATATTTGGTGCAGCGTAGAAGGCACAGCTCCCGCTGCGTGAATCCATGGCCTTCCCAAGAAGTAATTATAGAATGTGTCCATATCTAACACTTGAAAGGTTACCTCAAAATCAACTTGGCCAATTCTCAAGACCAGATCAATCTTTTCGATTGTGTCTCTTTTAATTCCATCAAAGGCTCGAACACATACATTATTGGGGTGAATCCTCTCCGTCCCAACTTCTATTCTCTGTAATGCGGAAAGTGGGCATATGTCCACCCTAGAGCCTCAATCTACCATTACCCTTTTGACGTAGTAGCCTTCGCATTTGACAGTTAGATGCAAGGCTTTGTTGTAGGCGGCTCCCTCTGGAGGAAAATCATATTTACTGAATGTGATCTGATTGATAGTGAAGAATCTTTCCGCCATCCTCTCTAATTGTTCCACAGAGGTTTGAGCTGGCACTTAGGCTTCGTTGAGAGTTTTGTCTAGCACCTTCTGGTTCTCAGGAGAATCTATCAACAAGGATAATGAGGAGACTTGTTCAGGGGACTTCTGAAGATGGTCCACTACGTCATAGTCCGGCATCTTCATCTTTTGGAAGAAAACTTCCACCTTCTAGGTTCTAACTGGATTCTTGGGTGGGAATCGCCTTTTTGTGGCATTGTTCACTTCCTCCAAGAAAAAGTATTTCTTCATAGGATAGCTTTCTTGAGTTTCTCCAGTGACTCTTTGCCTTTTGATGTCACCCCCGTTTCTTGATTGTTCCAAGGGACTGCAGAGGGTTCTGTCAAAGGCCTCTGAGGTGCGCGACCGACCACCACGAGCTCATTTAGCCTTGGCGGATTAGTTGTTCCCCGTACCACATAGGTTCATTTGGTTACGTACATAGTCCTGTTTAACTCAAATATCTTTAGGGGACTCAGAGTCAACTGCTTTTCCTGACGTCCCACGAACGACCCCGTGGGACATAAAGGAAAGTTTCTTTGACAGGTGTCGGCTGAGTTTTAGCCTCAACCATCTTTTCAGTTTCAAGGGGCGTGGTTTTATTCTTCTTTTCCTCTTTATATTTCTTGGAGACAGCTCTAGGATTTTATCCGCGTCAGCAATGGCAATTATGGCTTTGAAAGCTGGGTCGAATTCTTTGTCCTCGCAAATCATCCCGATCACCGGTCCATTGTTGTGAGTCGACAACGGGTTGTTAGTCACATTCGGGACATCTTCATCTATCAGCACTACTTTTATTTGCTCTATTAGATCTTCCACAGCCCATTTTAGAGTCAAAAAGTTTTATGTGTCATACTTTAGCTACTAAATGATAAGCACACCGGAGACACTATGTCATTCTAGTGCAAAGGCTAGGCAGCTATTTGTTTCTGAGGGTGAGGCAGTAATCTTCTAGTGCAGACACTATGTCTTCTAGTGCAAAGGCTGGGTAGCTGTTTGTTTCTGAGGGTGAGGCAGTAAATCTGATTTCATCATCAGTTGTGGTTCCTTCTGAGCATACCAAAATAGAGGATATTCACAAAGGACATAAACAATGTTGCAATGTCATTCAGATAGAAAGTGAGGCCAGAAATGACTGTGTTGAAGCAGCACAATCCAATGTCACACTTGCAGACACGATCTCAATGCCAAAGGGTGATTCTGCCAAATCTTCAAAAAATTCAAAATACTGTTCCATTGCATTTGCCTTAAACTGTAGTGACTGTACATAATAATGCAGTCTTGAAGGAGGGTGTTGGTCGAATTAATTCAGAAATACAACATGCTATGGTAAATGCTGTTTTAAAACAGAATGTTGAACCTAAGAATTCCCAATCTGATGTGATTGATAAAGGAAACAAAGAGCAACATAAAATGCTGAAGACTGCTGTGATTACAAATGTTTCAGAAATGTCACAGGCAGCAGCACTAGATCACACTGACTTGCCTTTGCAACCAAGAGAGAAGGCATCAGTTTCTAATAACACTGATGATTCCATCAAATCTGGACAGAAACATTCTGCTCAAGCTGCATATGAGAATGAAAACTTGGATGCTGTTTTTCAACAGAAAACAACACCTTCAGAAAAGGACATTGAGCAGAATTCAATTCCACAACAAAACAGAAAAAAGATTCAGCAGCTAACAGCAGAAGAGGAAGCAGCCAATACAGACTATTTATCATCAAAGATGGCTTCACCGAGGTCCAACAGAAATGAAACTGCACTTGCAAATTTCTGTAAAGATGATGAAAAAGAAGCTGGAGGGGTCATTCAAAAGGTCCAAAGCTATACTCCCATTTCTATATCCAGTATATATGCCGAGGGAAGTATCAACGACAATGGGGAAATCTTAAGCCTCAATGGAAAGAATAAACAACAAATTTTAGATAACATGAGAGATATGGTAATTAAATCGAAACTATGGGACCAATGTTATTCTGATGAAGACGAGAGCTGGGATGAAGGCTCTGCTGGTTGGTCATCTGATCAGGAAGGCCAACAAGATGATTGCAACAGCACAGGAGGGGACAGTGAGGCTACGATCAAGCCAAAAGTTCAAAGGAATTCTGCAAACACAAATGGGCATGTAAAACTGTCATAATACAGCGAGCAATTTGAACCATAACGCGCCAGTTTTCATTCCGAAAAATGAAAGAACATCAGGCACTTCGAAGGTAACAACAACAGAGATCGAACAAATAGAAACAACAAAAAGCAATCCAATTCTCTAGAGAATCATCAATTGTTGGAAGCAAAACAACATTTCCAACTTGTGGACAAAATCAGAAGATTGTCTTACACAAAAGGCAGCCACAAATGAACTGTACTTCTACGGATAACAAATTAGTAGCATCTTCACAAGTAGCACAGTACAATCAACTACCTCTGACAATACCAACATCCCCAGACCAAATCCAGAATGATATGGAAGGAAAACCCATATATGAAGAAGGAGAGGAAGAGGATATCTTAACGCAATGCCAGAAGAATGCTGCAAGAATGGGGGATTTGTCACCAACGCACAGTAAAACAAGTAAAAAGAGTCATCAAATGGATAGAAGTTGGGACGGCAGGATGGCTGAGGATGCAAACAAAAGGAAGCTCCCAATGTGAATTGCAAAACAAAAGCAGATTACTCAAAATACCTTTAAAAAGCCCAGTAAAACAAAGAACAAAGCATGAATTGTGAAGATCTTTTCGAATTCATCACAAAGTTGGAGAAAGGACAGCACATTACTCGCTTCCTCATTTTTCATTTCATCATCTTAATATCCTTATTTGTAATATCACCACAGAGTTGTGTTATGAACTCTGTGGTGATCATGCTATACTTCGGACATTCAAGTCATTATGTTGTAATTTTAATTTTATATTATCAATAAAAATCTAATGCTAGGCTTTGCCTAGTGTTTGCTTGAAAAAAAATAAGCACACTGGACACCCTGTTTGTGAGAAGGCGACTAAGGGTTTTTTCTATTCGGAGGCACTAGCTACAATAGACCCAACTGGACAAGCTTTTGGAATAGTCTGGTATTGGACTCCCCGATTGGCATAAAGTTTTACCTTCTGCGTGTCTCCCTGGGACGGAAATTATTTTGAGGACGATTGGGATTAAAGTGGTTTTGATGGCGAGGCTGGTTTCTCGGAGCCTGGTTCCTGTTGGCCTGCTACTGCGCTAGTGCAAATGGTTGAGCGTTTATAACCGCATAAGGCTGGGGAGCATAGAGCATGTCTTGGTGAGGATAATAGTGTTGAGGAGTTGTTCTCGCGAACATGGGCCTAGGAGCATGATGCCTTCTCATACTTGATGCTGCCATCGAAGCCTATTATTTCTTTTTTGTTCCTTGTGACTCCTTCTGCTCCGCCTTGGATGGGCTAGAAGGCTGCTCTGATGGCTGACTGACTCAGAATCGTTCAAGTTTAAAAACCATTTTCTACCATCTCACCAATCTTGATTGTTTCAGCAAAAGGCTTCCCCTGGCTGACATCATGTTCTGAAAATAATCTGATTCCTCGGCCTAAAGAAAAAAAATGACCATTTATATTTCATCCATGGGAGGCTTCACCCTCGATAAAAAATCATTGGCAAGATCATCCCAAATGTTCCATAGTGAGACGTCTTTGTCCATATACCACTCTGAAGCAATGCCTACCAGACTTTCTCCGATGTACGCTATTAATAGCTCTTCTTTTTCGCCTACCCCGCTCAATTGATTGCAATACTTTTTCAGGTGAGCAATGAGGTCGCCATGACCATCATACTTTTCCAACTTTGGCATTTTAAATCCCATGGGAAGATGTATATGCGGAAACATGCACAGATTTGTATGAGAAAAACTCTTTTGCCACTCAACCCCTGCATGTTCTTTAAGGTCTGCTCAAGGGTCCTCATTCTTCTCGCTATCTCATCTTGTTCGGGCATTTTAGGAGTTTTATCCTGCACTAGCGTAAGCTCATATGGTTGTTTAAGGTAAGTGTATGTGGGGTATGGAGGGGGCTCAGTTTGGTCATTGGGAGTTTGGAATGTAAAAGCCGTCGGATCAAACATGGGTCTTGCCACTACAGGCTGTGTGGTTGCTGCAAATGGGGGAGCCCTAAAGATATTGGGGACTGTTTAGGATGTGAACATCTGAGGCTAGGCTTCAGAAGGTGCTCCAACGAAATTGGCCTGTATGGTGGGCTGTCCCAATAGGATACTTGGATGGCTAATGGGAACAGTGGAAGTACCCCCGATCTTAGGAAGAGCTTAGAAAATCCAGTAATAGCGCAGGGAGGCTCTTTTCCATTCGTCCATGCATCCCAAATCTCCATGACCATAAGACGTAGGATCCATTTTCTTTGGCTGCCGCTGACTCTGAAGATGGCATACCTATAATTGGGCTATCTTCTGAGATGGGAATTGCCGACAAAGTCATTTCAGACGACATTTTTGTACTTTCTTTTGATCTAGTGAAATACCGATGTGATGCCAGCTTATCACAAACCAACCACCGTTTCTAAAACCTGGAGTAGAATTACAACAGCAACAAACAGTTAGTTTAAGACAAATAATAGATAGGGAATTGCACATTGGGGTGTGATGCACCTATACAGTTAACGGATGTCTACATGTTTGCAATGGTTGCATATGTCTTCCCAACTTTTACTCTGTTTCCTTTCTTTTGATTTCCACTCTTTGTTTTTCTTGCTTTTCCCTCTTTTGTTTTTCTCCCTCTTTGGTTCTTCTTTTGTCTTCCTTCCTCTTTTATTTAGGTTTTTTGTCTTAGGGCTTTCCTTTTCTTTTCTCTTTCTTTTTCCCTTTTTTTGTTTTTGTTTTTACTTACGTTTTTAGGGTTACGATCGAATCCTATAAAGATTGCCTACATATCATGCCCCACATGAATCAGACCGAGCATAATATATGCAAGTAAAAAGTGAAGAACAAAATATTTTGGAATTTTTAATTTTCATAATAACCAAACTCTGGTTACAAGGACTCGAAAACTGATAGAATTTGATGAAAGACGAACAAAAGAATCGAAGGATAATTAACCATGTGTAAAAGAAAATACAAACTCAAAGACAAAATGACAGACTTTAAAGAAAAATACAATCTCAAGAAATCACGAATACATCATGGCTTCAATTGCTCCTGCGACCCGTGAGGCATCGTTCGGCCTTGTTGCAGGTCGACTAGCTAAATCCCCCTAGAGGTGATGAAGATCTTCCATTACGCGGCGAACAAAAAGCATCGTGGTGGCAAAGAACATAGATCTAGGCATATCCTCACAGATGCTACACTTCATTGTGATATAGTGGGCTATTCTTTTGATTCTCTCTCGTATGACACCTTTCTCTTGTAATAACCGCCCAATCTGCTCAGTTCTAGCTTCCGAAATTTGTTTGGCTACTTTATTATGCTTTTGAAGCTATTGCAAATCAAATTCCAATTGCGCCAATGCTGTGTAACAATGTTCCCTTTCAATTTTGAACTATTTTTCCTGTTTGAGAATTTTGTTTTCTGCAATGATGACCAATTTCTTTAATCCTGCCACCTTACCATCAAACTCTTCTTTTAATTGCTTAACCAGGTGTGCTTGTTCTGCCGCGTTTTCAGCCAATTGTTTTAGACCCCTGGCTAGTTCCCTTTCTGTTTTACTCCATTCAAAATTGTAATCATTCACTTTCTGTCTCAGGCCATCTATAAGTTTTGTATCATTGGCACTCCGGATGGGGTTTTCTGTTGCTACTTTTATTTTCTAAATTTGTTCCCGAAGGGACACATTTTCCTTGACCAGTTTCTTCTTTTCGGCCTCATCTGCGGCAGCCTTCAAATCTTTCTCGAATTGCAAATTCATGACCTGCTTCTCCAGTTTTTCTATCTTAGCCCGGTACTCTTGTTCTTTAGCCAACCAATCCAACTGCTCTTGTGATACTTCAACTAATTCCCGGAGATGGGGCCTTTTGGCTGGCCTCTCAAACTCAATTTCTCTCATGTACCAAGCAAGGTATCTGGGCGACACTATGCCTCTAGACCGATCTCGTACACAAGTGTTTGCTGTTAGGTATTGGCATTTTTTCAAAATTTTGCGGACAATTGCTTCGGGGATCTGACCATCAGGTCCAATCTTGACTAACCGGATACTGAGATCTTCATCTTTTGGCACTATCTGGTTCCTCCCAAGTTGTCTCAAGACCCGATGCGGGGCATAAGGCTGGATGCTCCTAAGACCTATCAAAAGAAAGTGAGGCTCCATTGCCAACATGTATATGATCTCGTCCACAAACAACTATCCCAGCGTCCCCTCTATTTGACCGGCAGTAAGGGACCGAAAGTAAGATATCCATCCTGTTACTCCTTCACGCAAAATGAGCCCTTCAATCCTTGTGTAAAATTCCTCTATACAAGTTTTCTCTGTTGACCCATTGCTCATAAACTAGGGACGGTGGCATAGATGTTCGGTCATCCACATTTGCAACAACAGATTGCACCCCTCAAAGAAATCTTTCTCGGTCCTGCAAGCTGTGAGAGCGCGAATGATCTCAGCTACTATCATAGGCGTGAGTGTGCACTTGGGTTGGGTGCGTAGAGTGCTGACAACCCCTGCTATTTTTATATTGATGTTCTCATACTTCCTCGAAAACACCAGGAGCCCTAGGAAAGATAACATAAAAGCAAAACGTCTACGCTCTTCCCATTTGACGCGGTTTCCTTTGCTGCAGATTTTGTTCTCTGGTTTGTTAAATCCCCCTATATGACCATATCTGATGTACAATTGGAAAGTATAAAACCCCACTGCCAAGTTCAAGTCGTGTACCATTCTGCTTATTTTTAGGGTATCTAAGAACTTATGTACAGCTCATATTCTTCGGGCAACAAAATACTTGTGTCTCAAAGGAAGCTCAGCATCCCCAAAGTACCGGGCTATTTCTTCTAAGGTCGGGGTAAGTTCAAAATCTGAGAAGTGGAACACATTGTGCGCCGGATCCCAGCATATGACCAAGGCTCTTATGATATCTCCTTGGGGTACAATCTTCAATAGCCCAAGGCCTCCCAAATATTTCTTTACCTTGTCTTGCCCTTCTATACCTAGATCATTCCACCACAACCGCAACTCCAAAGGGATTCTGATTATGAATGAGAGAGGTTCGTTTTGGATTTTTCTCATTCTGCACATTTATTAAGGTGAATTAGTAACTTATAATTTCATTCTATTTGGACTTCAAAATCAAAATTGACCCCCTTCTTTTATGAAATTTAATTTCTAAAACAAAAAGCCCAGCTTTGCAAATATGGCCTATCAGCACTTCCAGAGGAAGATATTAAGGTTATGCCCGGTGACCTGACAAAAAACTAAACAAGAACCCAAAGGTGCCCGTTTGTGCAAAATCAGCCTTCCGGTGTCCCTTTCGGTAACATTCGGCTATTCTTGACAGCAACGGCATCACCTTATTTATTTAGGACAACAAATAAAATTGGACATTTGTTTTTTTTTTTTTTGGCTATTTTTTGCAAAAGGGGGGATGAACCAAATGGGTGTTGCCTACATATCTCACGCCTGGTGTGAATTAAACCAGCGTAAGTTCGGGAAAAATATTTGTCAAACCCAATTTGTTAAAAAGTCTCATTTTCTTGTTTCTCTTTTCTCTCTTTTTTTTTAAAAAATTCCGACAACATTTCGGTACCATTTGAACATTGGTTTCTCGGAACAAGTGGTTACCCTCATTTAGCCCTAATACTGCTATTTTCTCAATTTTCTCTCCTTATTCCCAAGCCAGTCAACATGCAAATCCAAAGGTAATAAATGCGCAAGAACCACGTAATATGCATCAGGATGTTCTTTTCATTTCGGGTCACTTGTTCTAGATGGACCCAATCCCTGTGTTGAGTCCCCTAAGTCAAATGCACATGGTGCAATAAAACGCTCCTACTAGGGATCCGACATAAGGTTTTTGTTGTACTAGGTTCAGAACCTGGGAATTTATTCTAGACTGTGTACTCGAGCGGACAACTCAAGTCGAGGGGGGCTACATACCGGGGACCCGCAAGATCATCCAGCTGAGTAACTTGTCTGAGCCTCTTTCTTATTTCAAGATATGACACTAACAGAATAGGGAGTCTCGATAAGTGAGCACATCCCCGAAGATAAGAAGAGAAGGGTTTCGTAGCAGTTTATATATACAATTCATCCAATATCAAAGCGGTAAAGCATTTAGCATCTATAGCATGGAACATGTAATGATATCATATAAAGCCAATGTAATAGATATACTAAGCTCAAATTCTTGAACCCTGAACCAGAGATTCTGGGTTCGATCCCCCAGCAGAGTCGCCACAGCAGTCACACCTCCTTTTTACACGGCCACCTCGCAGGATATAACGTATAAGGGAGTTTTTCCAATTAAAAGTGACATTATTCGAAATGGGATTATTTATTTATTTAGAGTCGCCACTTGGGATAGGCTTGGCTTTTGGTGTCCCAAGTCACCAGTTTATTTAGAATCCCAAATTGAGGAAATTTTTCGACCGCCCAAATGGAGTCTACGAACCAGAAATTCTAAGTAAGGAATTTTGTTGATCCGAAGAAAGGTGTTAGGCACCCCCGGATCCCGTGGTTCTAGCACGGTCGCATAAACCATTAAAATTGGCTAAAATTCTTATTTTTATACATGTTAATCCTATAGTTCAAATTTAAATTGTTTACCGTTTTAAGTTGAATTTTAGGAATGTGAACGTTGTTTAAAATGTGCCTTTAGATCGCGTCACGTGAAATGCACCTGGATCCGAAACACATTTTATTCGACGTTTTGGGATTTGAATTTGGGTCACATAAAATGCACACCCATAATTAGGAAGATAAAATTATTAAAGACGTGTCTAAAGCAACTAACGTGTTATTACCTTTGTGGGAAACCGTGAAGTTCGTTAAGTGGCATGTCCCAAATTTCGAAATATATTAATATGAACATTTAAAGAGGGTCACGTAATTTATGGAATTTGTTTGGCGCGACGCACCTCATTTAGTTATTTTAAGAAGGACAATATAGAGCGGACTAGAATTTTCTATCGAATTTGTCTCTAATAGTCCTAATACATGACATTCAAGCCTTTAATTCAAGTTTAAACTTAAACAATAGGGCAACCTCTTAATTAAATTTTTTACTTAATATAGAAGGCCCAACACATGAGTGGCGGATTTGCATTAATGATCTAAAATGAGAAATCATAAAGTTACTCACAAACCTGATTTAATGAACTGAATTGTCGAGTCTTCAACTCCAAAATTAAATTTGATAGTTAGTGCTAATTATGAATATTTTAGGATCACTGAATTACGAAGTGAGATTAAAAGCTATAAATTGCCATACGCGGTATTCATAGAACAGTTGCAGAAATGGTCACTTTTAGAGGCTAATACCATCTGATCTTAACAAATTGACTTATACAACCTAAGTGTATCTTCAAAAATCATAGTACGTAGAAAATTGATTTTTTAAAATCCACATGAGATCATGCAGCACGTCAACATGCTATTGAATATGTCAATGCAAATTGGTAATTTCAATATATATGCTTTACACCTGAATCGACACTAAACAGCATGCTTACCTATTGAATTGAACCAACCTAGAGCTGCGTTGAACAGCTATACTAGTACACGAAATAAAAACATCGAAAACTAATTATACAGTCTAGGTGCAGTCCATTTTTACAATCCTATTATACACAATTAACACCAAACGCTACTACTACCTAATTCTCATATTAACTACAGGCATGGAAGGAATTTAAACATAGAAATCAACAAGAGAAACTGGTCATTCATTCATTAAATTATGTATAGCTGTGGATCTGGTTGTTCACACATTCAAAGTTGAGGAATACCTGGAGTTACAATAAAAAAAGGAGAAAAAGAGTCAGCAGGAGTTCAGCAATTTCAAACAGCAGTATAATGAAAGAAATCAGCAGATCGTGATATATTGTGAACCCAGAAATAATATCAAATAGCCCAGGAAAGTTTTAACATAAACAACATCAATACACCACCCAAAACAGCTTGAATAAACCCAAGCCAACTTGAAATCAAACCCATGACAGTTTCTGAAGGGTTTAGCACTTCAAGCACACATATTTCAGGTTGTTTTCATCATATATAGCTAGAAATTCCAGTTGATAGCTGATAATTGGGATTATTCTGAAGAAAGTGCTCTAACGGAACAGTGGAATCTCTGGAATTTTATGGAATTTTAGGATTTTCTAGACTTCCACACTTTCAAAAAAATTTCTTAGAATTTTTTAACCTTTTTGGGAAATTTTGGAATTTATGGAAACATTCAGGATTTTCAGACTTCAAAACTTTTGGGACTTTTTCAAGGATTTTAGACTGCCAAAAACTTCTGAATAAAGGCATTAGGATGCCTTTTTTATAGCTAAGGGCAACCCTTTTTTTACTGCATTTTACCCATTAGTCCCCCCTTTGTATTTCAGCTTTTATTAGTTAGTCCCTGAATTCTTAACTTGTTATCCAAGTTACTGTATTGTAATCTTAAAAATCTTATTGGAACCCCATCTAGAATATTCTAGGGGTTTCCAAATCAGTTTCATGTAAGATTCCTTTCATCCAAGACCTTTACTACCCTCATAATCCACTGAAATTACCATTTTTACCAAACTAACTCTCAAAAACTAATTATTTTTTAGCTTAAACTAACCAAATCTAAACATCTATATCCAAACAAACTAGCACCAACTAACAGTAAAAATAAGGAATTACTGAAAAATTAAAATCAATGAAACACGTATATAGATAGATTTGAAACCAAATTAAACTAACATCAAAAATAGCAAAACCAAATTAATCAAAATCAAAACAGAATTAAACTAAGAAAAATCAGAATTAATTACAGGGTCGATTATGAACAAATATAAAGATCAACTGAAAATAAAGAAATAATCAAACTAGAGGAAGGACAAGCAATCAGAAACTTTAAGCTAAACCTAGAATACTGAGTATGCAAACATGAATTTTTTTTGGAAAAATAAAGAAAGGATAAACAAAAAAAATTAAAACCTAAGGCAAAGGAGGAGTACCTAACCTTTTTGGACCAGAAATGACGATCTTGGCTGACTCATGCATGAACTCAAAATGACCCAGGACTTCAATGAGTATCTAAATTGAAAAGTTTCGGAACCAGGGTTGACATTGACAAAACATTTGAGGACTTTTAGGGTGATTTGAGGGAAGCTTTTTGGTCGGGTTTGGGATGAGTTGAAATTTGATCCAGAATTTCGATTTGAAATCAAAAGACTTGGCTCAAATTTGAGCGAAGATAAAGGTAGATATGGCTTGGGGGTGTGAAGACAGAGCTGTGGTGTAACGTTGAGGTTGTTTGGCGGTGGCGTCGCCGGGGGGCGGCAGAGGCGGCGTCCAAACTTTTGTTTATTCGAAGAGTTAGACTCAGATTTGAGGGTTGGTTTTTGGGGAATTGGAAAGAGGAGGAAGAGGGGGTTGATTGTAGTATTCTTGGGTAAGTTTGAAGACCGGCCACCGGCGGAGGCGATTTCCAGTCGGCGACAGCAAGGCGGAGGGCGGGGGTACGGAAGATGAACAACTATCTCTAGGGTTCCTTTTATTTTGGACAATTTTATTAAACACTTCAAACTGATATGGACCGTTGGATAATAACTATGGATGAACAAGATCGGTCAAGGCCAGAAGATCTCAAAACGACATAGTATTGGCATGATACTACGTCATTTGAGTGTCAAATGAATTGGAAAATTGGAGCAGGTTTGGAGCGGGTTTATGCGTTAGTTTTGAAGTGGATTTGGGATTTGGGCTGAGACATTTAAACATAAGGTGGCCTAATTCGAGTATCCAAATAAAAAGACTAAAAAATTTATTTCTTTCTTTTCTTTTCCTTTTATTTATTTTATTCTTTTTCTCTTTTTAATTAATTAATCCTCTTTTTTGTTTTTGCATTTTTTAAATTTTATTAAGTACAAAATTAAAATTAAAATAGACTAGACCAAAATTTAAAATCTACAATTAAACTAATTAATTTCTAAAATAGCCTAAATCCTAGTTTTAAAAGGAAACTAAACAAATGTAGAAAAATGACTAGTTTTTGTTATTGTAATATTCTTTTTATTTTATTTTATTTTATATAATGAATGATGTAAAACTGAGTCCTAAATGAAAATGTACTTTTTTTTGTATTTTTAAGAATTATATCATTTTAAAATGCAAACAAACACAAAATTATGCAATTAATTCCTAAAAATACAAATAATAAAAGAAAATTCCTAATTTTAATGAATTCAATAGGAATATTTCAAGCGAGGCAAAAATCACGTGCTCACAACTCCGAAAAATTTCTCCAACTAAATTAGGATTTCGTGGTGCCATATAGGCTAATTATAGTGTTCTATGTGCTATTAACATGATGGGAATCAATTAGATTTGGTAAATACGTGTGTGAATCATATAATAAATAATATGGGGTCGAATGAGAGGCCTAAGTCTAAGTCACGTTATAAAATTCCTTAATGGGCCAAAACTCCAAATGACTATGCACAAGTCCCCACTTTGAACTATATATATATAAGGTCTTATGTGATGAACAATCAAATTAAAGGTCTTCGAGTCTAGTTTCTAACGCTTCAAACCATTTGTTATTTGGATATTCCTACACAAAGTTATGATCAAATTACCAAAGGCTAGATTTGCCACAAATTTGCGATTGCAAAACGACCATGCGGTCCGCATATAGGTCGCATAGTGAAGCAGTATGGGGCAAAACATTTTGTTGTCATATGTTGATTATGTTGTAGCATAATCTATTATACTGTCGATTATTCTATCACATTTTGATTACGTTGTAAGAATGCTGCCCACATTTCTATTATGATATAGCATAATTGCACCACATTGTTTACTTCGGGGTCATTTTTGAAAATTTTCATATCCGAGCCCAGTTTGATAAATAAGCTTTGGGGATTTATCTGGGACTATTTTTACACTAAATCTATAGAGAGGTGATAGAATTGTAGAGGGAGAAAGAGAAACCTAGCCTTCTAATCATCAATCTTGCCCAAACCCTCAAAAATCAACTACTTCTAATAATTCAAATATGAGATTATGAGTTCAAATTTATATTGTGGAGTTAGAAATAGGCCATGCATGTGACACTAAGCTATAGTATGTGGGAGTAATGAACTATTTCGGGTTGTTCTTGATGAAATTGGATAAGGGAAGAAGGAATCTCCATTGTAGAACATTGTCGTCTATTTAACTTATTAGGTGTTTGATGAAATTCCTAAGAGAGTTACACCATGGATAATCTTTCTAATTATTAATCGATTTCCACTATTTCCTCATAGATTGTTATTGCTATAGGTGTTGGTGTATTCTAAAAACTTAAGGAAAGCTCTTTGAGGTATGTATGGATAAAACTCCATCTTTTAGAAGTTGAGCTTCATCGGTGTTTGTGTGACTATGTTAAGATTCAAGTTGAATTGTTGCATAGATTATTATTTTACATAAATTGGTGTTGTTACCTTATATGCGTGAAAGATCTGTCTCAACATGATCAACACGCAATCTTGATAACTTGAAAGGGGCAAAATATATGAATTATGCATTGAAATGCTTAGACCTTAAATTGGATTGAAGCTGCATATATTGTGCCATCTATGTGAAGTCTTATCTATGCTTACAATTTAAATTGCTCTTGTGTGCACCTACTATCCTAAATGGGAAAGCTAATGTTGAAATTGGGAATGAGGTAAAATGCGGCCTAGTGCCAAGAATGATATGATAAGTTGTGGCCCCAAGTGCCTAGAAAATAATATGTGTGAAATGAAATAATTAATGAGAAGAAAATAACGCCTTGGTAGGGCGGCCTAGTCGATCGGTCTCCGCTCAAGATAGCGGTGGTATTGTGAATGAATTCCGAAAAACGGAAAAATGAGATTATGATTAAAGTATATGTCTCAAATGAGGCAACCTAGCCGATCGGGTCGAGATCAGACTCCGCTCAAGATAGTGGTGGTATTTTGAACAACTGATAAATAGTGTGAAATGCCTCAAACTAAAAGCTATGGAAAAATGATCTGAAAGTTGTATGATTCTTTTTTTTGATAATGTGGTGATCATTTAAATTTTTGAGTTATACTTGCAATTTCTTATTCTTGTATGAAAGTTCTTTCTAACTAAGATGGTATTTAGTTATACATACTAGCACTATTGATGCAACTAACGTCCCTTTCGCCGGGGGCACTACTTCTTTAAATGGGTGTAGTTGGTTCAATAACAGGCAGAGTTGGTCGCAACTAGTGCTGCATCATCTTTTCAGCTGACTTGGTGAGCCCCACTTCGTTTCGCGGTCCTGTTTCATCTATTTATCATGCACTTTGGATTTGTGATATAGGCTGAGCCTTGTTACTGGTGTTTCAATATTACATTACTCCTCAGTTATGGTTAGAGACTCTGTAGACAGGTTATGGGTGGTGTTGATTATTGTAATTAAACAAGAAAGATTGATGTTTGGAAAAGATTAATAAAACTTGTAATATTTTGATAATTATTGTAAGCACGTGATTTTTGCGCTATACGAAATACTTCTAGAAAATCTCAAGAAAATAGATTTTTTGTTAATTATTTGCCATTTTATATAATTTTATAGGATTTTTATTTCATTGTTTGTATTTCGTGCATGTTTAATTTTTACTTTAATAATGAAAAAATATCATGCATTGCATTTAGGATTTATTTATATTTTTAGAATTAACCAGTAATTATTTGTTTATATAAATTCGAATATAACAAAAGAATATAGCTCATTTTTACATTTTTGTCTTTTGATTTTATCTTATTAATTTTTTCTCTTTCAATCTAGAATTAAATAATGTTTATATTTTTTGTAATTAGTTAATTAGCTTAATTTCACATTTTTTGATAACCAAAGATTTTAATTTAAGGATTTTTAATTAAAGAAAAAAAAAGAAATTTGAAGAAAAAATTTGATTGCATATTTAGTTAGTTCTTGTACCCAATTAGACCCACAAATTTCTTATCTAACACGTGATTTTTAGGCCTATACCCTCAACTTAATCCTTATCCTTATCCTATATAATAATAGTACATAATCCTTAAATAGACCTACACATTAGAAGACCTAAAAAAATGAGATCAGATCCTTAGACCCCCTTCATCGGAGAAAAGTGAAGCAAACAACCTAAGGCTCCCTTCAGCTTCATCTCCTTCTCCAAATAGCCTAGAAACTCTCTCTTCTCATTCAAGAACACAGAAAATTCCAGCTCCAAATCCAGCACAAAACCCCAGCAAAACACCTTAATTTAAGAAAAATAAATACTACTAAAATACCAGTGAATTTCCAACAAAACACTAAGCCAAAACCAACTGAAAACCAGCTTTAAAATGCCTCAAAATCAACCCCAAAAAACGCAGCTGAAATCCGCTGCAATCAGCTTCTAGATGCGGCCTTGACACAGCCCAAAACTCCATAGCTAATCATCTGATTCAACTCAATTTCTTCCTCTGAATTTCGGCCTAAAATGGGTGTGATTGAATCGACGTTGCTGTTGTTGGAGGTCCATTCACTGGTTGTTATGTTTCGTGTTTCTTGTTCAACTTTCATAGGCTTTTCTCGGATTGACTTCTTTGACGCCCGTTGCTTGTATTTTTCCTCAAACTAAATTAATCAAAAGCTCAATTTTCAAGTTCATTGATGAATCCTATTACTCTATTTTTGGGTGTTGATTTAAATTCGGAGCCATGGATAAATAGGTTTGAAAAGTGTTTGAGATATAGCTTGTGCTTGTGAGGTTTTGATGATTTAGTTGATATAGTATGATTTGTGTTGATGATCTATGTATGAGCTCAATTATATATAGCCAGCCAATAATGGGTGCCAGTAAATTATATCTTGAATTTCTAATAAGATACTCACAAAGGTAAGTAGAGATGGTGAATGCTTGTAATAAATTGTTATATGCACAGTGAATGTTAATCTCTTGGTAATCTATTCATAATACTCCTTCGATTTGTGGCATTCATTAGTCCTAATATGTTTGCGCAATTATTTTTTTTTACACAACTTTCATCTAGTTTGAGGAATCTAAAAATACTATACAGATTTTATCCTTTAAATATGTTGCTTTCTCTATCTATGTTTTCAACAATTGCTTTAATATTCTCTTCTAATATCAGTAATATAACATAGTACATGAGTTAAATTAACAATTTAAGCTATTTAGTAAACACCATCACAGTTAAATGAGAAAGGGAGTAGTATATTTATGTAGGTAAACTATAGTTCTGAATTAGTTGGGCTTATTGATGAGTCATTCGGTTAAACAACTCTATTTTAATCAGTTCTAATCGCAGAATGTGTTGAATTTTGCACATGTTGAACCTCGAATTAGCTTTAATACGAATATTCATAGGTTGCTTTAGTTAAGTACAAATCTTTATAATAATTTGAGGCGACCCATTCTAAATAAAATTCTTAAACTCATGGCCCTCATTTAATTAATTTTTATCCTTAGAAATCGAGGCATGTCATTTAGGTTAATTTCCATGGCCCTCGCAAACTTGAAAGTACGTAGTTACTTTAGGTGCGCTAGTAAAAAAAATTACTTTCTTAAACTGGGGTGTGCATTTCATGTGACCTAAATCTAAATCTCAACAGTGTTAAATAAAATATGTCTCGGACTGTGGGTGCATTTCATGTGGTGTGGTCCAAAGATGCGTTTTAAATAACGTTGAAATCTTCCTTAAACTAATTAAAAGCGGTTTAATAAGTTAAAATATACCATAAACTAAAACATGTATTAAAAAAAGATAATAGGCCAACTGTAGTAGTTTAAGCGACTGTTCTAGAACCACGAAATTTGGGGGTGCCTAACACATTCCCTCGAGTTAACAAAATTCCTTATTCAGAATCTCTGGTTCACAGACTTCAAACGAAAGTCGAAATCTTCCTCGATTTGGGATTTAAAAATAGGTGACTTGGGACACCAGAAAATAAACCGTTCCAAGTAGCGACAAAAAAAATCAAATAAATAATCTCATTTCGAATAATATCACTTAAATTGAAAAAACTCCCTTGTATCACCTTCGGGTGTGTAAAATCGAGGTGTGATAGCTCTGGAGACTCTGCTGGGGATCCAAACCCAGAATATTGTTTCAGGGTTCATGTATTCAAGCTTAGAATAGCTGTTATGATTGGTTTATCTATTATCTGATTTCTCTAAATTTTTTAGCCTAATGTGCTAAATGTCGCGTTTAATGCTTTGATGTTTTGTGAATTGTATATAAACTGCTACGAAACTATTCTTCTCTCTAAGTCTGCTAAATCATCTCGAGAATGTGCACTTTGTGTGACTTCCCTTCTGTTTAGAGCCTTATCCAAATTTAGAACGAGGTTCGGACAAGTTGCAAAGCCGTGAAGCTACAGTGTTTCCGGTACGATGTCCCCCCCCCCCCCCGGCTTGAGCTGTCTACTCGGGTAAGCCACGAGTAGAACAATACACTCAGGTTCTTAAACCTAGCATAACATAGCCTCATGTCGGATCCCTAGTAGGTAAGTTTGTTTGCATCACGTGCATTTGACTTTGGGCACTCAACAAAGGGGTATGGTCCTTCTAGGACAGGTGTACCCTAAATGACAAAAACCATGATGATGCATCTTACGTGCTACTTGAGCATCTGTTTGTTTCGGCTTACATGTTGGCCGGCTTCTGGAATAGAGGAAGAAAATAAAAAAAAAATCAAAAAAAGAGCTGGATATGTATATAGAAAATTCTTAAACTCGGTCGAAATTCTGAAAAAAGAAAAGTCATTTTAAATAAAGCAAAAAATATATATTTCAAGTTCCATGTTTCCCGTGATCTGTCAAAAAAGAGCGAACCATGCGGGTCTGATTCTCAACGGAAGTGAGATCTATAGGCAAACATCATCGGTTCCGACCCCAATTTTTAAAAAATCCAAAAAAATATTTTATTTTCTTCTTTTAATTAAAAAAGGGGTCTTTCTTTATGATCCCTATTTTTTAAAAAAAACAAAAACAGAAAAAAATCCAAAGATATTTTCATTTACTTATTTTGAAAAATATTTTTTTTAAGAACCCAAATTTTACAAATCCAAAAATATTTTCCTTTAGTTTCTTCTTTAGAATTTTTTTCTTAGAAAATTAAAAAAATAAAGTTTTTTGAACTCAAAAATGGTTTCTTTCTTTCGAACGTCTTTCATAAGAAAAATGAAAAATCAATAAAAATCAAAATCCAAAATACCGGTTTCCTTCATTTTGATGTATTTTCAAATAATCAAAAAAACAATCAGAAGCAAAAATCTAAAAAATACTCCTTAAATGTCTTTCTTTTATAATTGTCAAAAATTGAAGTCCAAAAAAAATATTTTTGCTTTTTCTTTAGAAGTACTCCTTTTAAATAAAAAAGCTCAGAAATTTAAAATATTTTTCATAAAATGTCCCTCTTTTGAAAATTAATAGGTTACATCCAAAATCAAGAAATATTTCTTTCTTCCTTGGAAAAAGAGAAAACAAATGAAATTCAAACAAAACATTTTCTTTTTACTTTTGAAATTTCCAAAGTTCCAATAAAAAGAAAAAAAATTTAATAGCTCTTTCTTTCCAAGATAAAATCAAAATCAAAATCAAAAATTCAAAAAAAAAAATTTCTTTCTTCTTTTAAAGCATTTTTTTTAGAAAATTCCAGAAAAAAAATCAAAAATCAAAAATTTTTTTTTTGCCTTAAAGCTTCATGGTTCGAGTTTTTATAAAAAGAAAAGAAAAAAAGAGTTAGTTTACTCAACTCCCAATCTTCTCGAACTATGCAAGATCTGATTCATGCAGGGTCATAATACGTAGGCAATCCCCATCAGATTTGATCATAATCATAAAATAAAGTGAGTGAAAAAAAAAAGAAAAAAGAAAATTTGAGCGGAAAAAAAAGAAGAGAGTGAAAAACAAATCAATAAAAAAGAGAGCAAGAAGAAATAAAAGAGTGAAAATGGCAGGCCAGCGGATTCTCCTCCCATCACTTGGGATTAGTGTGTATAGTTGTTCTTAGATATGTATATCCCTCCCTCTAAGAAGGAGGAGCTGCAGTACCAGTTTGACCAGATCAAACAAGGTTAGATGTCTGTGACTGACTATGAGGTGAGGTTTGTCGCTGGATTGCAGTTCATGATACTTCCTACAAACGCGGAGAGGGTGCGGAGGTTTGTTGCTGGATTGCAGCTGGGAGGATTCGGTTTAGTATGGCTCGAGAGGTGGAGATGGGCACAGAATATCAGCTAGTGGTTGATATTGCTCTTTGGATTTAGGGATATCGCCAGAGGGGTAGAGAGCAGATATAGTAGGATAAGAGAGATAGGTTCTCCGGTGGGTACAGAGGTGCCCCAGCCAGGGGCAAAGGTCAGTATGGGAGGGGCCAGCCTAGTAGGCCACCAGTTTCAGCACCACCTCCTGCCCGGGAGGCTCCAGCATGCCCCTATTTCAGTGATATGCCAGAGACTTCCCACCGTCCGCCAGCTATTCAGGGTTCCTCCATTGGGTATTCAGGTCCCTAGGGTCCTTCTGATTCTTATTTAGTGCCATGCCGGAGAGTTCATGTCGTCCACTGGCTATCCAGGCTTCTTCCAGCGAATCTACAGTTTATCAGGGTCAACCATCAAAGCAGTAGGTTGCCGCCCCGCACTGTTGTTTTGAGTGTGGAGATCCGGGTCACATGAGGAGAAACTGCCCCAGACATCGGGGCAAGGCAATGCAGCTGGATCAACATCCCATGATTTCAGCACCAGCTGCCCAGCCACCTAGAGGTGGAGGGCAGATGGGTAGAAGCCATCCTAGAGATGGAGGCCAGGCAGGGAGAGGTCAGCTAGCTACTACTTAGTCAGGTGGAGGCCAGACAGCCGGCGCTCCAGTTAGATTCTATGCTCTTCCGTCCAGGCCAGATGCATTGGCCTCAGATGCCGTCATCACATGTATTATTTCCATCAGTGGTAGAGATGCTTTGGTATTATTTGATCCGGGGTCTACCTACTCATATGTATCACCTCTATTTGCTCGTTTCCTGGTTATTTCTCCTGACCCTTTGGGCACTCATGTTCATGTTTCTACTCATGTGGGTTATCTTTTCATTGTGGATTGGATCTACTGGTCCTGTATGGTCAATTTCTATGGTTTTGAGACTAGAGAATATTTTTTGTTGCTTGATATGATTGATTTTGAGGTCATCCTGGGCATGGATTGGTTATGTCCATGTCACGTCGTCTTTGATTTCCATGCAAAGACTGTTTCACTAGTGATTCCAGGATCGCTGATATTGGAGTGGAAAGATTCTACAATTTATATGCCTAACAGGGTTATATCTTTCCTGAAAGCTTGACACATGATCGAGAAGGGTTGTTTGGCCTATCTAGCTTATGTTCGAGACGTCACCGCAGAGTTTTTAACGATTGATTCAGTGTCTGTAGTCTGAGAGTTTGGCTTCTGATCTTCCTGGCATGCCTCCGGATTGTGATATTTATTTCTGTATTAGTTTGGCTCTAGCCACTCAGCCTATATCTATTCCACCATATCGTATGGCTCCTAAGGAGTTGCAGAAGCAGCTGGAGGAGTTGCTAGCAAATGGGTTTGTCAGGCCCAGTGTATCGTCTTGGGGTGCACCAGTGTTATTCGTGAAGAACAAGGATGGGACCATGCGTATGTGCATTGACTACTGCCAGTTGAACAAAGTAACCATCAAGAACAAGTATCCATTGCGCCATACATATGATTTTTTTGAAAGATTAGAGGGTGCTAGGGTGTTCTCTAAGATTGACTTAAGGTCCGGGTATCATCAGTTGAAGATTGGGGACTCAGATATTCCAAAGACTACATTCAGGACTGGATATGGCCATTATGAGTTTTTCTAGTGATGTCCTTTGGCTTGATTAATGCCCCAGCGGCATTTATGGATTTTATGAACAGGTTTCAAGCCTTATATTGATTCCTTTGCTATCATTTTCATTGACGACGTCTTGATATACTCACGTAGCCCGGGCGAGCACGAGCAACATTTGAGAGTAGTGCTTCAAACCTTGCGAGAGCAGAAGCTATATGCTATGTTCTCTAAGTGTGAGATTTGGCTATAGTCAGTGGCATTTTTGGGGCATGTTGTGTCAGGAGAGGGTATTAAGGTGGATCCCAAGAAGATTGAGGCAGTTCAAAGTTGGCCACATCCTACTTTAGTGACAGAGATCAGGAATTTCCTGAGGTTAGCAGGCTATTACTGGAGATTCGCGCAGGGACTTTCATCTATTGCATCACCTTTGACTAGATTGACCCAGAAGAGTGCTCAATTCTGTTGGTCCAATGATTGTGAGTAGAGCTTCCAGAAGCTCAAGACAGCTTTGACCAAGGCACCAGTTCTTGTATCGCCTTTCGGTTCAGGGATGTATAAGGATATTGTGATGCTTCCTGCATTGGCTTGGGATGTGTACTGATGCAGGGGAGGAGTTAATACATATGCATCATGTCAGCTGAAGGTTCAAGAGAAGAATTACTATGTGCACGATCTGGAATTGGCAGCGATTATTCATGCTCTTAAGATATAGAGGCATTATTTGTATGGGTTCCATGTGAGATTTATACCGATCATCGCAGTTTGCAGCATTTTTTAGGCAGAGAGATCTTAATTTGAGGTAGTGCAGGGGGCTTGAGCTACTAAAGGATTATGACATCACCATTCTTTATCATCCGGGGAAGGCAAATGTGGTTGCAGATGCCCTGAGCAGAAAGGTGGAGAGCATGGGTAGTTTGGCATTTATTCCAGCAGAGGAGAGGCCCCTAGCTTTAGACATTCAGTCCTTGGCTAACAGACTTGTGAGGTTGGACATTTCAGAGCCTAGCTGAGTTCTAGCATGTGTGGTTGCTCAATTTTTTTTATTGGGGGATATCAAGGCTCGGCAGCTCGATGATCCATATATTGCAATTCTCAAAGATACAGTACTTCATGGAGGTGCCCAGGAGGTTTCTATTGGCGAGGATGGTGTTTTGTGACTCCAGGGTCATCTATGTGTTCTTAATGTTGATGTCTGAGGAGGAGGATTCTAGAGGCGGCACACAGTTTGTGGTATTTTGTACATCCGGGTGCCACAAAGATGTATCGTGACTTAAGGCAACATTATTGGTGGCAGAGAATGAATAAGGACATCGTAGAGTATGTTACTAGATGTTTGAATTGCCAGCAGTCAAGTATGAACATCATAGGCCGAGTGTCCTACTTCAGCAGATGCCTATTCGGGAGTGGAAGTGGGAGCGCATCACCATGGATTTCGTAGTTGGGTTTCTGCGCACATTGCGGAAGGTTGATTCAGTATAGGTCATTGTAGATAGGTTAACCAAGTCGGCTCACTTCATTTCAGTGGAGACTACTTATACAACGGAGAGATATGCTAAGATCTATATTCGGGAGATAGTCCGATTGCATGGTGTGCCGGTTTCCATCATATCAGACAGACTCCCTCAGTTCACTTCCCATTTTTGGAGAGTTATTTAATTGCTTGAGCAAGTTCGCATATTGTTATAGGACTTGCGCGAGTGTTCGGAGTGGAGCCCTGAGGGCTCGAGTGAGATTCGGGCGTGGTTGAAGGTAAGAAAACACAGCAGTTTTGTTGGTATTTTTGTTGCTGCTGCAGGTTTTGCAATTGCGAGATGGCCATCCCAATTATGAGAAAGTCTTCGCATTTACGATATTGGCCGAGCTAGACAATGTTCACATTTGCGAACCATTTCTTCGCATTTGGCAAGTTAAGGTATATCCATCCCAGATTACTCTCTCTAATGTTTTTGTTATAGCTCAAACTTATACAGACTTAACTGGAGGTGCGTGTTCAATTGGGGAGAAGTCAATAAAAGGTCTTTTGGATCCAAAAGCAATGGCATGGCTGGCTATTGGAGAAACACTCACAAATCTTGTTTGGGAAAAGATACCTCTCTTTCTGATATTAAAGCAAGCGGAAATTAGACGTATGCTGCAAAGCTAGATGGTAAAGGAGCTGCAATCTATGACGCAGTTGCGAACCCAGCAGGGTCGGCATTTGTGACCAATGCACGGCATTTGTGACCAATGCATAGCATTTGTGATCAAGGAAGGCTAGACTCAGTTCGTATTTGCTAACCTTTTGTCACAATTGTGACCTCGCATTTGCAAGCCTGGTGTCGCAAGTGGCTTGCAAATGCAACATCAAAGGGCTAGGCAAAGTTTTTAAAAATGGGACTTAGAGCATTTATTTCATTTCTACTCTACACTTGGGCGATTTGAGAGCTTCCAAAAGGGGGATTTCAACATAGCATTTTAAGGTAAGTTTCTATTCATGTTTAGTTTAAATACATGTATATCAGGTAGATTAAACACCAAAAACTAGGTAAAAATCAAAGGGTTAGAGCTAGACCTAGGGTTTTAATAAAACTAAGTTTGAACCACGAAATTTGTAATCAAATGAACTAGAATTCATATATTATTGATCCTTAGGTTATAAAGAGAAACTTTCTTTGAATCTCGGAATCCGGCCATGTGGGCCCGGGGTCGAAATTTAGGAAACCTATGGAAAAGGTTGGAAAATTGCTTAAATAGTTAGAATTCGACCTTGTAAGCCTTTATTGACTAGTTCTTGTTTTATTTAACTAGTTTTCGATCATTCGGCTCCGAATTGAGTGCTTGGGCTTGTTCTTGATAATAGAAGCGCGCTTTGGATCAAGGTGAGTCTCCTTTCTAACTTTGTCAGAGGGAATTGTCTTAGTAAATGTTACTATACGGGGGGCTATACATGCGCGAGGTGACGAGAGTCCGTGCGTAGCTACTACTATGTTAAGTGACCGGGTAGTTTAGGATCCACACCATGCTTATTTTATATAAATCTCTATATTATCTTGTAATACGTGCACCTAGGATATGCTTGAGACTTATAAAGGGAATAATGAACGTACTTGTATAATTGTTCAAGTCTTGCTTGGCATTAATAATTATCGATGTGACTTGTGTGTATACTTGTCATTTCTTATTATTTTTGGATCGGGCCGAGCGCCTCAGTATGAATAGATGAATCTATAGATGCATTGTCAATCCTCGGCAAGTGCACAGTTTATTTCTGTTGGATCGGCCCGTCGCCTCGGCATATTTGCGCATGCTATTGTTGCTTGCCTGAGAGTTTTTAAATATTGATATCGCCTTTCATGGCCTGATATTAATTGAAAATATAACAAATGGTTAGTTGGAGATATAGGGGAGAATATGACTTTTATGTATTGTTATAACTATTGCTTATTAGTGATTCTTCATTGTTTGTATAATTTCCTTGTCATATCATTCGACCGTAGTGAGTATCAAGTCGACCTCTTGTCTCTACTTCTTCGAGATTAGGTGGGATACTCACTGGGTACATATTGTTTATGTACTCATACTACGCTTCTGTACTTAATTGTATAGGATCTGAGGCAGATACATCTTGTTACCAGTCAGGTGCGCGCCCTTGAGTTTCTGGCAGAGGCTTCCATGGTGAGTTGCTTCCTTCCTAAGCCGCTCAGCTTCCGGATGGAGTGTTCCTTTACTTTTGTTGTCTTTCTTTATCTTAGACAGTAGGATAGAGATATTTTTTGTGTATATTCTACTATCTGCCCGTAGCTTGTGACACCAGGTTCGGGCACACACATTAGTAGACTTACTTTTGGGTCGTATTGTTACACCGTTTACATTATCTATCACTTTCAATTTTGAATTCAAATTGGATTACTTATTTGACTTAAATTCTGATAAACCAAAAATCAACATAAAAGATTTAGAGATGTTTCTGCGTTGGCTTGCCTGGCAAAGGTGTCAGGCGCCTTCACGACCTATTATGGAATTGGGTCGTGACAATATTCCACTCATGCAAACAAAATTCCATAGAAACGCTTATAATGAGTGGTTGTGGTCTTCCAATATTATCACCCCTATATTCGGTAAAGGTATATTTGCGGTAAAAGTAGTCGATCAACGGTGTAGTCAACTGTTCCGTGCCCTTTCCCTCTTGAGGTGTCCACTCAAGGGTACCAATCTAATACCTCATAGAAACATTACTCTGTGCAATTGTGCATGCATCATGTTCAAACCTAGCTGAGTCGGTTATGTTGTCTGCATAACGACTCCTTAAGATAGCCTTGTCCAAAGTCCATCAGGTTTCCTCAAAACCCAAATAGATACTACCACATTTTGTGCATTTATTTAGAGAACTCAATGCTTCTATGACAATTATTGATATTTAGCAGTCAAGTCTGGTGGGGTTAAGGGCCTAACCGTTTGTTTTGCAGAAACAAATGGCACGAGGTCCCCAGATTCGGCATGGTCACCAACATCCACCCCTAAACTACTAAGCTGTTGGAAGGATTTTCACTCCAGTGATCGGACGCTCATCTGGAAATATTTAGGGAACCTACCCTCTCGCTTGGAAGTTCAACCTAACAATAAAATCATAAAAGTTGCTACTATATTCTAGGATTGTGATAGGTCTATGTTCCGTTTCGGAGACATTGAGCTGACGCCCCTGCTCGATGAAATAGGAGGACTAGCTGGTGTACCATGGGAAACTCCAGATTTGCTAATGCCGGAAAATCGCAAGGGTAGAGGTTTTTTCAGAATTATGGGTCTAAAGAAAAATCCATACTTGACATGTTTGAAGGAGTCGTACATACCCTTTGACTAGTTGTACGAGTGGCATGCTCATAGCAAATCTTAGAGTACTTATCCTGATGAATTCTCCCTTATGTCATTGGGGCATATTCACCGAAGGGTGTTTGTCTTCATGTTCTGTTTCTTGGGAATGATAGTATTTATAATAAAGAAATAAAGGATCCATACCAAGCTATCTATGGTCACTAAAACTCTAATGGAGTGAATTGACGGACAACCATTCAATCTTGTACCAACGATCCTCGCAGAAATATACCGAGCCTTGGAGAAGTGTCAAGGAGGAGCTAAACCCTTCGAGGGTTGTAAGCTACTTCAATTTTGGCTTGTGGAACATCTCCAAAAAGGTGAGTAGCGATAGGAAATCCATCGAACGGTTGGGATGATCATATCGCTTTCCATCACCCAAAGCGAATGAATTACATGCCCAACATGTTCTCCCAACAAGAGAATGCTAGAGAATGGGTCGAACTCTTCAAAATCTGTGTGAGGACGGAGTAAAATGGATGTCCGAGTGGTTCCCAACCGAGGATTTCATCGTCCGATCCAAGGACGCACCTTTCCTAATGTTGATCGTCTTAAGAGGAACGTACCTATACGCACCTCTTCAGGTTATGAGACAAGCTGGTAGGAAGCAGGTTATACCAAAGGTCGACAAGATGAGTCTCTTGTGGGCTAATTTCCAGCATGACGATAGCCCTTAAAGGTGCCAAGCTCAGCATATGTGGCATTGAAAAATCATCATGAGAAGGGACACCATTGAACCAGACAGATACCATGCGGGTTGTTATCCCTATTATTCAGGCTGGAGGATAATCATAATAGGCTGGGTCAACCCGGGTTTGTTCTAGGTAACCATTTCATAAATGAAAAGGCCGAAGCACAGGTCAAGTAAAACCATATGTGCAAGAGAAACCGAGAATGCAAAAGCGAGCATCGCAACAGATAGGAAGCCAATCAGAAACTAATTAAAGAATTGAAGGATATGGCCTTCAGTGTCAACAAATGTTTGGTCCATTTAGAGTGAGGTACAGTAGAGTTGGAAAAGAAGTTTTTGAAGAGGGTCGAAGACTGCTGAAGGAAACAAAGGCAGGCATCTGGCCAGAGCCTACTTGCTGTTGGGATTGCATGAGATATGGAAGATGTTTGATGCAGCCGATGATGCCGAGTCTAAGGAAGGTCCCGCTGGGACCAAATAGATAGGAATTTCAGTTTCCGCTTTGTAAAATATAATAAGGCCTATGGCCATTAGTGATCTTTATTTCCTTGTTATTTAGTGTCATTTGGGATTCGTCTACTTTTTATCAATGAAATTAGGCATTTAAATTCTAAGTTCTCCAAATCAACTTGTCTCTAGGTCTTCCTCGGGCACAACGACGTCCCCAAAATTAGGACACGCATTATATTTTCAGCACTGCATGTTTAAATATTGTAACATTTTTTCTAATGATCCTTACTGACTTGTTACTTTTTTGTTTTTACTTTTTTGTTTATTCCCTTCCTCAAAGGTTAGTTCATGAATTCTAGCAACATCATTATATTTCACGAGATCCAGGGGCCCTCCACCTACTCCTCCTCCCAGTCCTATTAGACACAAAAACAAAAGGAAAATGGAAGATTTGACCAACTCAAATGAACGGGTAGAGGTCAGTTATGGTGATGTGGTTCCCAAGGAAAATGCATCCCGATTGGAACAAAAGTTGATGAAGTTTCAAGAAGAATTGGATCAAGTCCAAAATTTGGCAAGTGTGTCATTTTCCCTCACCACTCCAGAGGTTACTTTCCCAACTACTCAGAATCATGTACCTCCACAAAACATCCCAAAGCAGCAAAACCATCCCGCTCCTCACCACCACTACAATACTTGCTATACCTCCAATAACACCCCGCCGATAATTCAAGAAATCAAAAACTCCACAAATGACCATTGTCATGCCCAACACAATAGCCCCATCTACGTGAAGACTATGCCATACTCCCTCCACCCCATCTCAAGCACACCCGAGTCTGATGACAAGGACATGCTCATCAGAAATCTGGCGGAAGAACTTAAAAGGCTAACTAGCAAAATTCAAGGCATTGGTAATTGAGGGGCTAAACTATGAAGATTTGTGCATGTATCCCGATGTCGAACTATCCGAGGGGTACAAACCTCCCAAGTTTGAAATGTTTGACAGTACAGGGGATCCCAGGGTCCATCTGAGAACATACTATGACAAGCTGGTTGGTGTGGGAAAACACGAGGACCGCAAGAAGCTTTTCATGAGGAGCTTAAAGGGAAATGCCTTATCTTGGTACATTAGCCGGGATCCAAAAAAGTGGTCGAGCTAGGTAAGCATGGCGTCTGATTTTATGGAAAGATTCAGGTTCAACACAGAGAATGCACCATATGTGCTCTACATTCAAAACCTGAAGAAGAAACCTACAGAAACGTTCTATGACTATGCTACCAAAAGAGATCAAAGGCCGCTAAAGTTAGGCCTACTTTGGAAGAAGAGAAAATGAAAAAATTCTTCGTTCGAGCCCAAGGCCCACAATATTATGAGAGGCTAATGCTGATCGAGAATAACAAATTTTCTGACATCATCAAGTTAGGTGAGAGGATCGGGGAAGGCATTAAAGGATGTATGGTCACGAACTTTGAAGCTTTGCAAGCCACCAACAACGCTTTACAGTCTGGTAGTACGTCCAAGAAAAAGGACATGGGTGCCGTATTGGTTGCACAGAGGACCAAATCCACTATCAAGTACCAAACCTACCCAATGCCTCCACTCATATATCATCCTACTTCAAATTCCCAAACACCCCTACCTCCCACATACCAATCTTCTTCACCCGGATATTCACAACCCGCACATGTCTACCAAGCCTACAATACTCAACCACCTCACTATCAGTCCCCCCCCCCCCCCGGTCAAAACTTCACTAGACCTCGACCAAATTTTGATCGCAAACCTCCTAAACAGTATATCGCCATTGTTGAATCAATTGACCAGCTATACGAAAGACTCAAAGCTGCTTGTTATGTCACCCCTATCCCTGCCATTACCCCATAAAACCCTTCTCAGTGGGTCAATCCAAATAAATCCTGTGCATACCATTCCGGCATGAAAGGATATACCATTGATGAATGTTGCTCTCTGAAAGATAAGATTCATACTTTGATCGACAATAAGATCATTGTGGCAAAGGAACCTGCTCCAAATGTCTGCAATAGCTCTCTACAAAACCATAAGAGCGGAGGTGTTCATATGATCAAGATAGAGGATGATTGGGACCCCAAGGGATCAATTGGTTTGATCACTGAATGCGACTATCCAAATAAGCCAGTAGTCAATTGTGGTCCAGATTCAGCCAAATGGGGACGCCAAGGTGAAAATGTCCATACCACTCGAGTTTGAAGCACCATCATCTACAAAAGCGCCAGCACCGATTGATGTTGAGTTTATTTCACTAACAGACAGACCTACACCCTTTGAAGTTGCAGTTTTACCGCCTAAGAGGCCTGCTCCGTTCGGAGTAAAGATAGCTACACCAATTCCATTGGAAATTTCAGTTATAACACCATTTCACACCAATACCATACCTTGGGACTACATAGCCGAAGCCAGAAGAAAGGGGAAGGTCAAGTTTTGTAAAGCCGTTGCTGCATAAGGTATGATAAGAACGGGTAAGGTTTATACCCCAAAGCATTTAGCTGAGTCGAGTAAGCAGGCCTCTAATCGACCAACTATCACTAAGTCGGGAACCGACGATCTTTGGAGAAAGATACAACCAAAGATTACTCAATCATTGATCAGCTGAACAAAACACCGACACAGATTGCTATCAGTGCCTTGGTGCAAAGTTCTGAAGCACACAAAAATGCCATGTTAAGAGTGCTGAGTGAGGCATATGTACCGAGTAACACCACCGGCAGGGAGATGGCAAACATGATGGGGCAGGTACTGGAAAGTCACAAGATCACCTTCCACAAACATGAGCTACCTCCAGAAGGGTTGAGTGAAAATAAGGCATTGCACATCATGCAGCGCGACGATTATTTTATCACCAGGATCCTGATTGATAGAGGGTCCACCTCAACATTTGTCCGTTGGTAACACTCAAGACATTAGGAAAGGGACTGCACGAGATCAAGGATAGGGCCATCAATGTCAAAGCTTTCGATGAATCCCAAAGGTTTACTATTTAGGAAATTAGCTTGTGCTTGTAAATGCGGCCTACCTAGTTTAATGATGATTTTCAAGTGATAGACATACTGGTATCTTACAATATATTGTTGGGACGACCATGGATTCATGCCACTAGAGCTGTCGTATCAATACTACATCAGGTAGTGAAATTTGAGTGGAACCACCAAGAGGTGATCATTCACGGTGACGGTAGCAATCCCATACACAGTCGCAGGACCATTCCAACAATTGGATGTAGGAGAAGGATAGGCGCAGAAACTTACCACCCCATCGAGCGAGTCAATGTCGTTGATAAATACAAATGGAGTGATAACAAGATTGAAAGCATATTGAATTGGAGCGAATATGAACCTAGCAAGAGACTTAGCAAGAACCTCTAAGGAATCGCTAAGCCCATTAAACTCAGAGACATGGCACCAGTTTCGGATTGGGATATGAGTATACCTGGGAAGACTTCAACCATTGATCGCCCCCATGGAGCGGTCCTCACTACCCTTTGGAGCAGCCAATACCCCGTTCGGAGCAGACTTTCCAGCCGGCCAAGGTTGTCTATGGGTCAGAAGAAGAGGAAGCATTGGCAGCGCTGAAGAGTTTTTCCTAGAAGACGATAACATGGATTGTTGTGTCATTTTCGAAGATGAGAGGGAGGAAGGCCCCTTCCATACAGGTTGTAGGTAGAGGAGCATGCCTCAATAACTAGACTCCACCAAAGCCTAGCGAGCCTCGGGGTGGCAAGGCTGAACAAGCATCATGCAATACTTTAATATACTAGTTTACTTTCCTTTCACATTTTTTATTTTCCACAAGAAATAGATTCGATGTTCAAAAACAATTATGGAATTTATCAAAAGCATTTTGGTTTCTTATAAATATTACTCTTATTATTTTTTCTCATTCCTTTTCTTATACAGCAATACTATTACTTATTTTGATGAACCAACGATTGTGACATGCAATGAGACCACGTAACAAACAGACATGGATCCACTGGAAGATAATATACCAGAAGAGATTGTTAAAGAGGTTGAGAATTTTGAGAACAGACCTAAGTCCAACCTGGGCGAGACTGAAATTGTTAACCTACGGAGGATGCAGAAAACATCAAAGAAACACGAATCAGTGTTCATTTGTCACCATCAGAAAAGGAAGAATATACATAAATTTTAAGAGAATATGAGGACATATTCGCCTGGTCATACAACGACATGACTGGTCTGAGTACATTTATTGTAGCATACAAAATGCCGAGTGATCCAACATGTCCACCAGTAAAAAGAAGCTCAAAACATTCAAGCCAGATATGAGTTTGAAAATCAAGGAAGAAGTCACTAAGCAGGTCAAAGTTAAAGTTCTTAGGATAGTTGAATATCCGACGTGGTCAGCCAACATTGTGTTAGTGACAAAGAAAGATGGGAAGGTTAGAGTCAGTTTCGACTACCGGGATCTCAATTGGGCCAGTCCAAAGGACGACTTGCCCTTGCCAAACATACACATCCTGATTGATAATTGCACCAAACACGAGTTACAATCATTTATAGATTTTTTCACGGGTTATCATCAGATCTTCATGGATGAAAAAGATGCTGAGAAAATGGATTTCATTATGCCGTGGGGGATGTACTGTTACAAGATGATGTCATTCGAGTTAAAGAATGCAAGGGCCACCTACATGAGGGCCATGACTACCATTTTTCATGATATGATACATAAAGAGATTGAAGTATATATGGATGATATCATTATCAAGTTCAAGAAAGCGACTGATCACATGGAAGATCTGAGGAAGTTTTTCAACAGACTGAGAATATCAACCTAAAATTGAATCCCACAAAGTATGCATTCGGGGTTCTAGCTAGAAAATTGCTTGGATTTATTGTGAATCCCCGGGGAATAGAATTAGATCTATCAAAGATCAAAGCCATTCAAGAATTACCATCGTCGAGGACCAAGAAACACATAATGAGTTTCTTGGGGAGACAACTACATCAGCCGGTTCATAGCAAAATCTACATTTATTTGTGAGTCGATCTTCAAGATGTTGAAGAAGGATGTTGCCACTAAGTGGACCGACGAATTCCAGAAAGCTTTCCACAGAATCAAGGAATATTTGTCAACGCCAGCAGTCTAAGTCCCGCTTGAACCAGAGAGACCTCCGTTACTCTAAATCGCAGTATTTGATTGTGCCTTCGGCTGTGTTTTGGGGCAGCATGATGAGATAGGAAAGAAAGTACATGCCATTTACTACCTCAACAAGAAGTTCACTCTGTACGAGGCCCGATATCCTTTATTAGAATGCACCTGCTGTGCTCTAACTTGGGTAGGCCAGAAGCTGAGGCACTACTTCTATTCGTATACTACATATCTCATATCAAGGATGGATCCTCTAAAGTACATCTTTCAGAAGCCCTTTCCCACTGGCAAGCTAGCCAAGTGGAAAATCCTATTGAGTGAATCATACATAGTCTATTGACTCATAAAGCAATCAAGGAACAAGAATTAGCAGATCACCTTGCTGAAAACCCTGTGGATGGAGAATATGAACCCCTGAAAATATATTTTACAGATGAAGAGGTATCATTCATTGGAGGAGATATTGCAAAATCCTATGATGTATGGAGAATATTTTTCGACGGAGTAGCAAATTTCAAAGGAGTCGACATAGGAGCGATCCTGGTATCAGAAACCGATCGGCATTATCCGGTGTCTGTCAAACTCATGTTTCCTTGCACCAACAATATGGCCGAGTACGATGCCTGCATGTTAGGGCTCAAGATGTCCATTGACATGAACATCCAAGCACTGCTAGTAATTAGTGATTCAGCCTTGCTTATACATCAGGTACAAGGAGAATGGGCAACAAAAAATTCCAAGATACTCCTTTATCTGCACCATTTGTATTAAGAAACACATTTAGAATATATTTAAATTTATAACCTAATCATTAGCGTATAAAATTATCGTTCTAAAATTTAGAACCCGTAAAGTGGAAATCATGGTTCTGCCTCGGTTTAGTCAAGTGTACCCCTTCCCTGGCTTCAATCAATTCAGGAATTGCCTGAATCCATGAAAATTTTTGTATGTACCAAGACAAACGTGTTGGCTGATCGTCATCATATATTAGTTTCACTGCAAAGCGGCAACGCAACTTCGCATGGTGGTGCACTATATCGTCTTCCATTGGCTGTCAATTCCGCTACATGTTCAACAACACCACTTTCATCATGATTATTTAGCTTCCTGCATATTTTGGAAGTACTTGAAAGTTTGGTGAGCTTTCTTGTATGAAGATGATACTAGTGTCATCTTCAAGGTGAGTCAAGGAAGCCAAAAAGGAACTAATTTGAATGTAATTACGATTCATTATATAATTACTTTACCTGTTAGTCTGGCCAAGTAATTGAATTTGCTCAAACTATAGTTTTCCTTCAAAGAAACGTGATTACACTTGCTTTTGCTAATGTGGGAAGAATATGTTAGCTGCTTAATTGCACACCCTCTCCAGGTGCTACAGCAGAAAGAGCACAAGTAAGTTTGCCTTTCGCTCTAACTATGGTCTACCCCACCTTTTTATAGAAAAGATCCTCTGTAAGTGTTACTAAGCTAACGGAAGATGGTATTAAAGGCCAATCCAAGACTTGAACTTGATGAATTTAACTTTAAAATAGTTAGCACAAACCTATTGTACTCAAAACACAATATTATTAAATTTTGTATTTTGCCTTTTCACATATACATCCAATGTTTGTGAGGAAACGACTGAATTCAATACTGTAGCAAATGAGCCACATGGATGGCAGCGTCCTCCGGACAGTCGTACAGTAGACCGATTTGCCATGCTAAGTAGACAGATTCCCGTGGATGTTCTACTCTGACAGAGCATATTGTTTTCAAAGGAAAATCATAAGCACAAACATACAAACATATGACGACTTCGATCACATGTCCAGAAAGTATTGAAGAGTATCATATTATTTCCATCTTCCAAAAGTCCAAATTAGAGGTAATTAATAATCACAATTTAAAGAGCCAGGTTAATTAACATGGAAGGGAAGAAAAATTCAACAATATTTATTCAAAACAAGTGTGGACTAATGATGATAATCCATATAAAAAGAATAGTAAGTCTATTATGACCGGTTATTAATGTAGAAATTCTTGAATAACCTGTCCTGAAACATGATCAAGTCCAACCTAAGAATGATAAATGCTATTCCATTTTTATTTTGTTTTTTCAAAGTTTTCTTGCCCAAATACACATGAAAAGCTGTAACCTAAAGCATTTTCGCTCTATAGGTTTTTTACATGAAGCGATCAAATCATCAATACCTTCACCTACTCTTCAAATGACGCACAACATCGGCTCACCTTTAACCAATGTACTTTTGGAAAGAGTGGAAAAAAGCAATCTTTCGTGAAAGGCTCAGCTCGAAAATGACCCCTAAATCCAGATATATTAATGAAAGGTAACATTAACTTGTCATGCAATCATAGTACTCTTGATACATTCTTGAGTCATTCACTTCTTAGATAGTATATTAGTATTCATCACCTACGCTACCACGCTCGAAGAATACAGAAACAAGGGTTTACGATAGCATTCATAAGTTCCAATTGGAAACACACACAAAATATTAGTGGCCAGAAGCATACGATAGCTTGTTGACACTTCCAAGGACTAGAGACGGCTCGAAGAATCTATTTGCCAACAAGTAACCAAACCCTCAATGATAGCAAGTTAAGCAAGAATATATTTTTTGCCCTTTTAACCTAAGAAATTGGCGGTTGATCTAGCGATGACAAACTATCAGTAGCCTCCTACTAAAGATATGCGAGCCTCACGTGAACGATTGATAGTCTTTTCAAAAGATAGAACCGACCACATCAAAAATTCACGTAAGGTCTTCGAAAGGTTAAGAAAATATCAATTGAAGATGACCCCGAAAAAATATCAGGCAATAACATATTGACCTAACCTCTATTGTATTACTTAAGCCACTCTTTCTTCAAAATACCAAATAGCCAAAAACAACCATCTTTATTGTATTTTAGATAGAGTCATCTACATGACTAAGAATCTTAACTATACTTAGAAAGGAGTATCGCTACCATGTTCTTTTGTAATCGTAGGTTGACTCAACCATGCATCCCGACTGAGGTCTCACAAATGTGCACTTCCCTTATGCATCCAACTACTTCACTAATGTGACTTGGTTATACAGAAAAGTAGGTTGGTTATATACTCTCGCTACCAACCAGCAGACAGACGTCATCTGTCTTCTTCCTTCCAGCAGCCTTGTGAACCCTCATTTTAGCAGCTGTGAGGCCAGAAGGCCTCCAAAATACTTTTCAATACAGTAAAGGCCACAACAAGGTGACGGGATCCACAGTTCTTTACAGAATGCACATACAGAGGGCCCATAATTGACAGCATCAAGATCCGCTTCTTTCTTCGGATAAAGGATTACCGACACCAAGTTGTCCGCCTCGACTAGTTCACTTAATGAATGACCTTCAACCAGCACGTGTCGATAATCCTATTCACAGACTTATATCGAAAAAACTCGCCCAGTAGTCAGTAAATCTTGTTCACCTTGACTGAGGGATCGAGAAAAATCGCCAGCATATTCTCACCTATGCTCAGATTTGAAGCTTATTCCTCTTTATTTGTGTTTCTTTACCTAGTTTCGACTCGATTACTTAATCACCAATTCTCCTTTGAAACCTTCTATCTAATGTTGAGCCAAATATATAAGTCATGTATCTGGGAGATCTCTCGTGATCCACTAAGCTTAATCGACCGTAGGCCTTTGCTTTGTGCACCCCCCCCCCCCCCCCCCCCAATTACAGTTTACATAGAATTGGAATTCAAGGAATAACATTTGAAGAACAAAATGTGATGGGGTTTTCAAGATTTCTAGCGCAGGACCTGGCTATTCTTAACTTAAAACATAGATGCCTTAAAAAGATCAACAACCATTGCATGCACCAAGATTAAGCTTATTAAAAGCCAGCAAACATCAATTTCTTCACAAGGCGCTCCCCAGCATGATATCGATACAACCAACACCATAAATCCATTTAGTAGCCTTGACCAGTAATGATCACCAATGGTACATCAACTAATAATAATGGCAATGCATTAATGAAGATCCACACTTTTACCTTACAATGTAAGACTACATTTACAAGCTCACCAACAACTAGCCTCAGTACAAGGGAAAATGGTACATGCTGGTAGAGGGAGGATTTCATTGAGAAATACAACATAAAGATATAATAACAGAAGGAACTAGAACTAGCAGAAATCAAACTTCAATCATGATTTGAAATAGCAGGAGCGCACACAAATTCGACAGATGAAAGCATTAATAAGCCAAATGTTCACCTAATTGAGATGTTTCACAGCCATGACATCAAATCTTGAAATCTTCAAATGTGAATCCCTCAGATTAATTAGTCATATAATTTCACAAGTTTCACTATTTGAAAAAAACTAACAAGAAGCGAAGAATCTTAAACAAAGATGGCATCAAGCAAACAGCAGTGAAGGACACAAGGCAATGCCACCCATAATATCCAAACCAACATAATGAAAGAGTACAAGCAACATTCATTCTGTGTCCCTTGATATTCCTCCACATAGCACATAACTTCGTTGAATTTAATCCACCGATAGCGATGAGATGATTAAAGTCCCTGCTATATCACAGGCAATCATCCAATCTTTGTATACCCTGACATGTACAGTATAGGCCAATGCAGAATTGTCAAATGCAGTAAAACAATGTAAATTATTTCCTAAAACAATCAGAAACACCATAAACTTTGCTGAAATAATCATGCAAACACAAAATTGGTCTAAATCATAATATAAGCTTTTCAACGGTTGCGAGCAAAACTAAAACAAAGGGCAGAAACAACCCATCATTTATACTAGAATAGATGCTATGCTCTGTCACTAAAGCACAACTCTACCACTATATCATGCACAATTACAGTGTCAACTCAGAGTCGACGACAGTAAACCTCTTATTGAAGAAACTTAGCTCATAACAATAGCCTTGAAGTTGAGGGACATGTACTAGATATTCTGAACCAGAACCTCAACCGTCAACTACATTCCGCATCCCCATGTAGTGGCAGTTCTCGTCCCAATTCCAATCAATCAGCAATCAAACTAATGCTGCGGCCACTGGATACTCTTTATATCAATCCCCTCTTTAACCATTTCATAAAGCGGGCTCATTTCCCTCAACTTCTCAACCTGTTTGACCGTAAGATCCACCGCACGATCAATCTCTTGCTCAGTAGTAAACCTCCCAATTCCATATCGGATCGAAGTGTGGGCCATGTCTTCTTCAACTCCCAATGCCCTCAACACATAGGAGGGCTCCAAACTTGCACTGGTACATGCACTTCCACTTGATACAGCAACTTCCTTCAAACCCATCAACAAACTCTCACCTTCCACATATGCAAAAGATAAGTTCAAATTCCCGGCATATCGCCTTTCAACACTCCCATTAACAACAACCCCATCAATCCTAGACCTTATCCCATTCAGCAACCTCTCTTGCAAACCCTTAATCCTCTGGTTATCATATTCCATCTCCTTCATTGCAAGCTCGCAAGCTGCCCCAAACCCTACCACCAAAGGAGTAGGCACTGTCCCACTCCTAATCCCTCTCTCTTGTCCACCCCCATTCATCTGTGGCTCAACCCTAATCCTCGGCCTACGCCGAATATACAAAGCTCCAACACCTTTCGGCCCATAAATTTTATGCCCACTTAATGACATCAAACTTATATTCATCTTCTCCACATCAATTGGAATCTTCCCCAGCGCTTGTGCAGCATCAGTATGAAAAGGAACATTAAATTCTTTGCAAATTTTCCCAATTTCCTCCATAGGCTGAATCACACCTATTTCATTATTCACCATCATAACTGATACCAAACCCGTATCAGGCCGTATAGCAGCCCGAAGCTTTTCTAGGTCCACAAGTCCATCGGACTCAACTGGAAGGTAAGTTACATCAAAGCCCTCCTGCTGTAAGTGACGGCAAGAATCAAGCACACATTTATGCTCCGTTTGAGTAGTGATAACATGTCGCTTCTTATCCCTATAAAAATGTAAAACCCCCTTAACTGAAATATTATTGGACTCAGTAGCACCTGAGGTGAAAATTATCTCCTTGGGAGAAGCATTAATTAGGGCTGAAACTTGGGCTCGGGCCGCCTCAACGGCCTGATCTGATTCCCAGCCGTAAAGGTGAGTTCGGGAATGGGGATTTCCGAAACGGGAGAGATGGTAAGGCAGCATAGCGTCGAGAACCCTAGGATCAATAGGAGAAGTTGCTTGCATATCTAGGTACAGAGGTCTGCCGGAGATTTTCACACCTTTCATCGTGATGCCAGTGGTTTCTTCATCGTACGGCTCCACAACCGCCGCTGCCGCCGTGGAAAACGGGCGGACACGGCCGTGGCCGCCGCACGGTTTACGGATATTGCGCCGTAGTGCTGTGGTTAGAAATTTCGAGAACATCATTTCAACTCACCGATTTCTGACTCAACAGTTTTTTTGTTTAATATACTAAATATATAGTTTTATTTTATACCAACCTACTTCCTTTTTTATCTATTTAAAAATAAATAAATTATTTTTAAATTTAATAAAACTTTAACTCAAACTTATCATTTTATTTTTTAATAAAAAGTTATTACAATTATATAAATAATATGGGGCGTTCTTAACTTATTTAAAATTATAAATTTCAGTTTTTTTTTATTTTTTATTAAATTTTATACTCAATCAAACCAATATACTTAAATTATATCGGAAGGCAGTAAGAAAAAAAAGTCACCGAATCACCGGCGAAGACCGCCTTCATTATTCGGCGACACGTTGCAGTTTCTCCACAGTACATTAACTCATTAACCCTTTGGTCGATAGCAACGACACCGTTACGTTCTATAACGGCATCGTATTAGTGGCAATTTGTGTGTTGACAATTTTAGATTCGTGGGGAAGGGAGTGATAAGGAGATGAGGAGGAGAGGTGCCAGTGTAAACGCAACATTTGTTTAAATTATTCTAAAGGAGGAGAATATGTGTGGTTTTTAAATACGTAATAAAGTGAGAAAAACTGGATCTTGATCTGAACCTAAAAGGAAAAAAAAAGGCATTTAAGTTGTTGGGATTTTGCTTAAAAATGAGAAGGGTCATTGTCCTACATTGGAAAAATGTTAAAGAGTAGCTTGGAGGCTTGCCTATATAAGGGGGTTTAAGTTATGTTTTCAAATGTACCAAACCGAATGCATTTCTAACACTGTTTGTTAGGAGAATGTACTGAGGTTTATGTGATTGTAAGAATTTTTATATAGTGGTCGGTTGTTGTCTTTTGACAACGGATGTGACTTTTTCCCGGTTTTGGGTTTCCACGTTAAATTCTTGTATTGTTTTTATTTCTCAATTTTTCTCTTTACAAAAGGGGCGTAGATCTCGGGGTTTACGGGAAATGGTCATTTTTTTTCCCAACAAGTGGTATCAGAGCGAGGTCGCCTAGCTTGTGGGGGAATCTTAGTATGCTCTGTGGTGGCAGCTTTGGCTGATCTTCCACATCAGAAAAGATTTTCTGGTTCAAGAAGCTAGTAGGAGGGGAAGTTGGTGCAATTGGAGTATCGAAGCTTGTGGTGAATTCTGGCGGTTAGAATCAAGTCTGGAGGTACATGTCTAGGTAAGCTCTGGCTAAGAAAGACTTGGTAATTAAGTGGTCACGCCGGACCCACCTCTCTTTCCTGGGAACTTACCTGGTGTGCTGTTCGCGGCTACAGACGAGGTTCTAAGCAAGTGTTTTTCATCCACGGATATTGGTCAGTGATACGGTTGCAATGGGAAGCATCAAGTTTGATATTGAGAAATTTGATGGAAGAATCGATTTTGGCTTGTGGCAAGTTCAAGTCAGGGATATATTGATTCAATCAGGTCTACACAAGGCCCTAAAGGGAAAACCACAAGCAGGTTCTAGCGATGATTCATCAAGCAAGAGAAATGAAGAATGTGATGATTTGGATTTGAGAGCTGCAAGTGCGATACGGTTATCATTGGCAAAGAATGTCCTTGCAAATGTGCATGGAATTGCAACGGCCAAGGAGCTATGAGAAAAGTTGGAAAAGCTGTATCAAACAAAGGGAGTCTCAAATCGGGTGTACCTGAAGGAACAATTTCATACATTGCATATGGGTGAGGGTACTAAAATCTCGGATCATTTGCATGTTCTCAATGGGATTGTCTCTGAGTTTGAAGCTATTGGGGTGAAGATAGATGAGGAGGATCAAGCCTTAAGGCTCGTCTGGTCTCTTCCTTCGTCTTTTGCGCACATGAAGCCAATATTGGGAAGGAGCAGGTGGATTTTTAAGAAGTTATCAGCACGCTCATCTCTGAAGAAAGAAGACTAAAAGGAGACGGGAGGGATACTTCTTCTGAAGGTGTGTATATGTGCTACGGGAACCGAAAAGAAAAGAGGAACCCCATGAAGCGGAATGTTGTTTGCTGGAAGTGTGGAGAGCCTGGACACATGAAGAAGGATTGTCCAGCAAGTGGAGCAGGTTCGGCTACAGGCTCCAAGTCAAGTGATGCTGTTAATATGGTCTTTGAGAGGGACCCATATGACATTATATGACCCAAAGACAAGTACATCCTTATGGCATGCCGCTATTTGCCATGGTGAAGGATGTGAGATTAATTGCGGAATTACACACGGGCATTGGTTTGGCAGGAATGCAAGGTGTGTGATGAAACAGTTATGTCGATAGCTGATGGACTTCCAAGGAGAGCCAATAGTGGAGGTTGCACCATAATAATCAGCAAGGTATTGTTCGACATGAGCCGAAGTGGAAATTCTTAGAATGGTTTATTCTAAGTGGCGATACTCTTTATGGTGGAGTATGACAGATGTTCAGCAATGTGGAGTATGGCGGATAGCTGCTGCTATGATCATTTTTAATCAAGGTGGAGTTTGTTGGGATTTTGCTTAAAAATGAGAAGGGTCATTGTCCCACATTGGAAAAATGTTGAAGAGTAGCTTGGAGGCTTGCCTATATAAGGGGGCTTAAGTTATGTTTTCAAATGTACCAAACCGAAGCATTTCTAACACTGTTTGTTAGGAGAATGTACTGAGGTTTATGTGATTGTAAGAGTTTTTCACATAGTGGTCGGTTGTTGTCTTTTGACAAAGGTTGTGGTTTTTTCCGGTTTTGAATTTTCACGTTAAATTCTTATGTTATTTTTATTTCTCAATTTTTTTCTTTACAAAAGAAACGGAGATCTCGAAGTTTACGGGAAAGGATATTTTTTTCCCCAACATAAGTTTCAGGGGTCACGTCTTCACCTCTTCTGATAGTTCGCGATTCAACCTCTACAAAAACTACTTGCTACCCATAAAACTCATATACCATTTCTCTTCGGCTTTTTCAACATTATTGTTTATGGGGTTCCTGTAATACAATTATAGTATTATTATTATTACTAAGTTTGTGGTTCAAGGATCTTATTGCAACTTTGTACCTTTTCTTCCATTCTAATAATTTGACCAAATTTGCCTATAAAAATATCTAGGGGTATGCATTCGATTTATCGATTCGATTTTGACCCTTATCGATAATTATTTATCGATTATCGGTTTGAACATATGCTTATCGTTATCGTTTTAATAAGATTTCGATTTTTTCGATTTCGATTTATCGATTTTTGGGGCTTATCGATTCGTTTATCGATTACACCAATAAGAAAATTTTCGGGATTCGACAAAAAGTATATCGCTACAAACACGCCTAATTAATATGGAAAAAAAAGAAGCTAAAATAAGAAGAGCATCGTTTATAACATAAATATTGTGTCAACAAGCACATGAAACGAAATTAAAGTAAGTGATCAAATGTATGCCACCAACATTGCAACAGTATAAAAAAGAATAAAATATATCATCACGGCTAATTTTATTTTCCATTAATTTGAACTTTATTCCCTTAAACTTTAAATATGATCATTCCTTAAATATGGTAGAGGAAATAATAGCGCTAGGGACTTAGGTTAAAGGAAATGGTATTATAAAATAAGGGTAAAAAAATTTTAAAAAATATTTTAAATTTTTTTTTATAAAAAATTAAAAAAATAGTGTATGTTTGATAAACCGAAAAGAACAGAATCGAAATCGAAATCGATAACTCGATAAGGAAAATTTTGAAATCGAAATCGATAAATCGATATCAATAATCGATAACAAATAATCGATTCGATTTATCGATAAACCAATTCAAATGCACACCCCTAATCTTGAATCCAGACGCTGAGACTCGCTTCTATTACTGTATATCAGGTATGCCCTTTTCAGCTTTTTCTCTTTTAGTATTGTGGTAAGATTTCTAATTTATGTTCTTTTGACTTGTTGGTAAGGGTATTTATTCATGACTGTTCCGTGCTTATATACAAATTCAGATCTTTTGAGAACAATGTGTGCGTGTATTTCTGAGTGTTCTTTAATGGCTGCAGTTTCAATTGTATGTTTTTGCCAGCCTTTTGTCTTTAAAAATTTTCATGCTAGTTTGCCTTCACTATATAAAATCATAACTTGATTTTACATAATGTAACACGTCAACATTTCTATGAATTGTCTTGGAGAGATTTTTTTTGGGACTGATTGTTGATTTTCTTTTTTTGGAGTTTAATAGATGATAAAAACCTGTTTTTTTTTTCACTTCATCGGAAAATGAATGTTTAAGCTACTCTGAACATGTTGATCTGGATGAAGTGAATAAGTAGCAAGTCAGATCCAGCGAAAATAACCAATTCCTTAGTTTTAACTGAGTTGATTATATTGGATTGTCTTACAGTATCTGCAAATTTATCTGAACTCTTTGGTCTCTGTTAACCACTGTCACTGTTTTGTTTCCTTTAGATGTACCATCTTTAGGTTATTCCCTTGATAGGTCAGTATTTTTATGAAGAGAATTTTTTCTCTAGATTTCATGGATTCTTGCCCTGGCTCGAGCCCTTAAATTACATTTTATTTTTGGATTTGTTTGAAGTTTTGGTAATTGGATTCGGGAAAAACCCATTATCATGTTCAAGTATTCAGCACGTAGAAACCAGAGAAATAAAGAATTCAAGTTGAAGCATGCCCTTCAGATATGTGTACTTGTATGTGTTTGTATCTGGCTGCTTTACCAAGTCCAACACTCACGTACTAAGAAAGCATCTTATGAACAAAATACAAGTGTTTCGGAGAAGGTACAGAGTGAGAATGGTGTTATCAAGAGAATTTTTTCTCTAGATTTCATGGATTCTTGCTCTGGATCGAGCCCTTAAATTACCTTTTATTTTTGGATCTTTTTTGAAGTTCTGGTGATTGGATTCAGGAAAAAACCATCATCATGTTCAAGTATTCACCACATAGAAACCAAAGAAATAAAGGATTCAAGATGAAGCATGCCCTTCAGATATGTGTATTTGTATGTGTTTGTATCTGGCTGCTTTACCAAGTCCAGCACTCACGTACTAAGAAAGCATCTTATGAACAAAATACAAGTGTTTCGGAGAAGGTACAGAGTGAGAATGATGTTATCAAGAGAATTTTTTCTCTAGATTTCATGGATTCTTGCTCTGGCTCGAGCCTTTAAATTACCTTTTATTTTTGGATCTCTTTTGAAGTTCTGGTAATTGGATTCAGGAAAAAACCATCATCATGTTCAAGTATTCACCACGTAGAAACCAGAGAAATAAAGAATTCAAGGTGAAGCATGCCCTTCAGATATGTATATTTGTATGTGTTTGTATCTGACTGCTTTACCAAGTCCAGCACTCACGTACTAAGAAAGAATTTTATGAACAAAATACAAGTGTTTCGGAGAAGGTACAGAGTAAGAATGATGTTATCAAGAGAATTTTTCTCTAGATTTCATGGATTCTTGCTCTGGCTCGAGCCCTTAAATTACCTTTTATTTTTGGATCTTTTTTGAAGTTCTGGTAATTGGATTCAGGAAAAAACCATCATCATGTTCAAGTATTCACCACGTAAAAACCAGAGAAATAAAGGATTCAAGGTGAAGCATGCCCTTCAGATATGTGTACTTGTAGGTGTTTGTATCTGGCTGCTCTACCAAGTCCAGCACTCACATACTAAGAAAGAATTTTAGAACAAAACACAAGTGTTTCGGAGAAGGTACAGAGTGAGAATGATGTTATCAGGTTAGGAGGGAGGGACCTCCAACCTCAAAAGAGGGAAGAAGAAATTGACGATGAGAAGCTGAAGGAGGTGACACAGGAAGGAGAGGGTAAAAGTTTCAATGACGACACCAAAGTGGCCGAGCATGATCTTGATCTAGAAAAATCAGCACAGGATATTGAGCAAAAAGGGGATTCAGTGGCTGAGGATGCAAGTGTTAGAGATATAGTAGATATGCCCTAGATCCAATATCATATTTGATAACTTGAACATATTTTTGTGAATGTCATTTGATATAAAATATATGGCATTTGATATTCTTTTATCATTATTATTAATTGTTTGATTAATTTGATATGGTCCTTGATTAAATTTTGAGATTTGTCATCGTGATAGAGATCATGATAATGAGAGCAAAGTCTTTTACAATTTAATCTAAATTTTTTCTTGATCGTAGGATTATTAATTTGGACATTAGTAATCTGGTTAGAGCAATATTTATGTGATCGTCTTTATCGAATAAAGATTAGTTGATCTCATTAACTAAATCACATAGATAGATGATGCATATAGAGATATGATCATTGAACCGACTCATTGGATAATTCGTAATGGTTAGAATTACCGTAATTGTCAATAGGATATTTTCTTGAAGAATGTGATGTAACCGTTTCCTTTGACTTGAGATCGCCATAGTAATTGACAAATTATTCATTGTGATTTGATACTAGACACCTATGGCCCTAGGGTGATAGTTGAAAGGATATTGGGTACGATTGAACACTTGTAGAATTAGTGATTGATCAAGACGGAATCTGTCAACTCTTGGTAATGAGTTTAAGCTCCATGTTGTCATGAATTATAAACGACCAAACTAAGACCTTGGCCTGGGCAATTAAATGAAAGAAGAATGAGTTTCTTAGGTCATTCAATGGTCGATTATATTTGACGTGATCACATAGTTGATCGCCTATTAGGATTTGACATTTGAACCATATCCTAAGGTGATCTAGAGCTATAAGGACAGAAGGAATTACTACATTATTCTTCTACTGGTTCTTGAGAGTAAATTGTATACTTCATGCTATCCGGTCGTTAAGGAGTGTTGCTAGACGCCACCCTTGCTTAGTATATTGATATGATCAATTTACTACTGGTTTAGTATTGAACCTATGGGGTCGTACACTAACGAGTATTCTGATCTTTGCTAAAGGATTAATTAACTTATTATTTGATAATTAAATTAAGAAATTTAATTAGTCAAATAAATTTAGTTATTATTCCAAATGAAATATTATTATATTCTTTGCTAGCACAAAAATTATAATTAATATTGTGAACAAATTGAAGTTTCTATTTGGAATAGAGATTAAATAATATTTCTTGGTTGATATATATATATATATGTGATATACATAAAAAAACAAATTAGTATTGATTTATATAAAGGTTATGTATATAATATTAATTTATTTTCCAATTTGGAATTGGAATTGACGTGAAAGTCCAATGTTGAATTGGACAAACAAGCGTGAAATTCCAATTGGACTAAGTATCATATTTTTCCTTCGGCAGCCACGTTCATCTTGGGAACGTGATTCTAATTTTCCAAATAAGTTTATTTTTGGAATAGACTTTTACCCTAAGTAAATTATTACCTCAACCAAATAGGAAAAAGGTTTGTAGGTCATGCTATATAAAGGGTGATGGAGAAAATTTTAAAAGTTTTTTTTAGGTTTTAATTTTTCTTGAGAAGAAAACCTACTTTGTGAAAGAGAGAGTGCAATACAAAGCCAAGAGAGAAAATACAATACAAGAAAAGTGTTTCTTGTTCTTCTAATTTGAGTGGAGATTTTTTGAGAAAAATTTCAACTCAATACTCTTCGTTCAATTTGTTCGCGAGTTTCATCGATCAAAGAGTTGATAGCAAGGATCGGTCTCGGTATGGATACGCATAGAGTCTTCGCACTATCGAAGAAATTCTGAAAAAGAAACTATCTTAACCAGGTACGTCTTAGACCCAATCTTTGACACGTAAATAAGTTTTAAAACATGAAAAATCTACCTAGGATTTTTATTGTCTTCCGCTACGTGTTACGAACACCTATACGCAATCCTTCAGTGGTATCAGAGCTGTGGTTTATTATGTCTAAAATTTGTTTACGAAATATTTTAATATTATATTTGAAGAGTTCAAACCATAATAGATGTGCCTTGTGCAATAGTCAATTCGTTTGAATGATTGATATTATTTTATTGTGGATAAAACATGCATTCATATAACTATTGAGATAGTTCATAACTTGAATTTGAAATTTTGTATTAGATACAATGGGAATCTATAATAGGTCACATGATTCTATTGTTAATTTAATTTTTATTAGTTCATGATATGTTAATTAATAATAATATTCTAGCATGAATTCTTTTTATGTGATATATAAGATAAATATGTTAGAGGATGTTGAATTTTGTTTTATGCCATGTGCTTGTTCATAATTTTGAATTATTTATTACATGTGATGTAAATTAATTTAGGGCTAAGCATGTAGACAACTTGAACTAAATTCACATGCTATAAAAGATTCGATCTTCGTGCTATTAAAAATTATTTTTGTAACAATTCCCTCTTACTAAAATTTGAGTTTTAAAATATAGAGCTATCCATCAAGGTAATTAATTTTGCTAATTTCTTGTTTATAAGGAGCAGCCTGACTACCAAGAGACTTATAGTTCGAGAATATGTTAAAATTATTTATTGCATTAGGTGTATGGATTGAAAGAATTATTCAATTTTACACTAGACGCCTGGACTAACCGGGGGAGTATAAAATTTAATAAGTTCTTTGCTATCATGATGGTTGAACTCAACTATGCTAATAAGATCGACCTGACTACCAGGGGACTATTTGAGATAGAGCTATTTAAGGAAATTGTATGGGGATACAATTGGTAAGAGTACCTACCTTTAAAATATATGTGAGAACCGACTTGATTTCCAAGGGACTCGTACATATTGTTAAAGGATTCCTTTACTCCACTAAAAGAAATAAAGATTTCGTAAACTATAATGAGGGTAAATAGTTAGAAATAATTAGTGGAAATATCATTTAGATAAAAGTCCATGTCTTTATGATATATGCAAATATGTTCTTATATTACTGCTTTTTCTTTTCTATATTTTAGATTTCTCAATATGTTTGCTATATTACTGCGTGGAATACTTGAGACCAACAAGTTGGTAGGACCAAACTTTGATGATTGGTACAGAAATTTGAGAATTGTTCTCATGCATGGAAAGCTTATTGATGTGATCGATAAGCCTTCCAAGGAAGTCCCAGATGAAAATGATGATGATGCTACCAAGATTTATCAGAAATACTTGAAAGAATGTCTTACTACCAAATGGATCATTCTCGCTTCTATGAATTCTGAACTGTAGAGGAAACATCAGGATATGGATCCAACTGCAATTATTGAACATCTTAAGAAGATGTTTGGTACACAAAGCAGGACAGCTAGATACCAACTATCTAAGGCTTTATTTGGATCCAAATTTACTGGAAACTCACCAGTTGGACCCTATGTCAATCATATGATTGATCTTATTGAAGAGCTTGAGAAGTTGGGGTGCAAACTGGGTAAAGAACTTTATCAAGATTTGATCTTGCAGTCACTACCTGAATCCTTTTCACAATTTGTTATTAATTTTAATATGAATAAAATGGATTGTGATCTTCACGAGATGCTTAACATGTTGATTGATTATGAGAATCAAATTGCATCTGAGAAGAAGAAATGATCTATCATGTTGGTTGGAAACTCTTCTAAGAAGAAGGGTAAGGTTAAAAGTAAACCCAAGAAAAAGCTCACTGCGCCCAAGGGTGGTGTGACCAAACTCAAAGGCAAAGAAGGAAAAGCTGACCAATCTGATGCTGTATGTTTCCACTGTAAGAAAGTAGGACATTGGAAGAGAAATTGCAAAGAGTATCTTGCAACTTTAAAGGATAAGAAACAAGGTAAGACTTTAATGAAAAAAAATTTCAAGGTTTCTTTAACTACTACTAATTCTTCTTTATGGGTATTAGATACTGGCAGTAGTTATAACATCTGCAATATGTTGCAGGGGTTCCAGATAAGTAGAAAGTTGAAGAAAGGAGAAATTAATCTACAAGTTGGAAATGGTACAAAAGTTGCGGCCGTATCTATAGGATCAATTTCTTTAATAATGCCTACGGGCAAAGTACTTATGTTGGATGATTGTTATTACGTTCCTAAATTTGTTTCGAACATAATTTCAGCTTCTATGTTAGACAAACGTGGTTTTCGCATTAATATAGGCAATGGTATTTGCTCTATTTATTATAGTGATAATTTATATGTGAATGGCTATCTCCAACATGATGTTTATGTCTTACCTAGAGTGAATGCTAATTCGATTATACATGTTTCAAGTCATAAGAGGAAAAGAGATGATTATGTAAATCAAACATACCTTTGGCATTGTAGGCTTGGTCATATTGGAGAGAAAAGAATTAAAAAGTTGTACAAGGAAAGGTACCTTAACAAGTATGATCTTGAATCATATCCAACTTGTGAATCTTGTCTCAAAGGAACAATGACCAAATCTCCATTTACTGGAAGTGGAGAAAGAGCTTATGAATTATTGGGACTAATTCATACAGATGTTTGTGGGCCCATGAAAATTCAAGCTAGAGGTGGATATTCTTACTTCATCACCTTCACTGATATATCAAGATATGGATTTGTATATCTTATGAAACACAAGTCTGAATCTTTTGAAATTTTCAAAAGATTCCGTAGTGAAGTTGAGAAGCAGACTGGTAAAAGTATCAAAGTACTAAGGTCTGATAGAGGTGGAGAATATCTTAGTGAAGATTTTACCAGATATCTCAAAGATAATGAGATTCTCTCACATTGGACACCTCCAGGAACACCACAACACAATGGTGTGTCTGAAAGAAGAAATAGAACCTTATTAGATATGGTGAGATCTATGATGGGATTCACTGATATGCTTTGGAAGCAGCAACATACTTACTTAATAAAGTTCCCACTCAGTCAGTCTCTACAACACCATATGAGATATGGAAAGGATGTAAGCCTAACCTTAAACATATTAAGATTTGGGGTTGTCCTGCTTATGTTACGAGACTGCAGTCTGATAAACTTGACTCAAGATCTGATAAGTGTAGGTTCATTGGGTATCCCAAGGAAACAAGGGGATATTATTTCTATCACCCTTCTGACCATAAAGTGTTTGTGGCTAGAGGAGCAACCTTTTTGGAATGGGAATTTCTTTTGGAAGGAAATTATAATGGAGAAATAGAACTTGATGAAGATCAAGAAACTAATGAATCAACACAATATAAAGATCATGATGCCAAAGTTGAAGAATCTTTATTGGATGTTTTGAAGTTGCCAAGGAAATTGCCATCTTCAACGATTGAAGTTGAAGAACCAAATGAAGTTCAACAACAGGTTAATGAACAAGTTCCAAACCATATTGAGCAACAACAAAATCCAACACAAGGTGAACATGTTGTACAAGTACCTCTTCGAAAGTCTACATGAGAACGTCATGTACCAACTAGATTAAATTTATTGGTACAAGATGATTTATCAAATGAGGTTGATCATAATGATGATGACCCTAAGACCTATGAAGAGGCTATACAATGTTCTGATTATGAGAAGCGGCAAAACGCCATGGAGTCCGAAATGGAATCCATGAAGGAAAATAAAGTATGGACTTTAGTTGAACCTTCAAAGGATATAAAACCTGTAGGTTGTAAATGGGTTTTTAAGAAAAAGATTGGAGCACACGGAAAGGTGGAGACTTACAAAGCACGTCTTGTTGCCAAGGGATATCGTCAGAAAGAAGAAGTCGACTATGACGAGACATTCTCTCCCGTGGCAATGCTCAAATCTGTTCGGATTTTGCTTGCTATAGCATCATACTATGATTATGAAATATGGCAAATGGATGTGAAAACAGCTTTCCTTAATGGTGAGATGGAAGAGGATGTGTACATGACACAACCTGAAGGTTTCACATCTTCGTCTGATCATAATAAAATTTGTAAGCTACAAAGATCTATTTATGGATTAAAGCAAGCTTCTCGAAGTTGGAACATTCGATTTAACAAAACAATTGAAAAGTTCAATTTTGTTAGATGCGAAGAAGAACCTTGTGTGTACAAAAAGGTTAGTGGGAGCACAATTATATTTTTAGTGTTGTATGTTGATGATATATTTCTCATAAGGAATGACGTACCGGCATTGAGAAATACCAAGATTTGGCTATCTGAACAGTTTTCCATGAAAGACTTGGGAGAAGCAACTTATATATTAGGAATAAAGATCTATAGAGATAGATCTAGAAAGCTGCTTGGACTTTCCCAGTCTTTGTACATTGATACTATGTATAACATGGATAATTCCAAAAGAGGCTATCTACCGATAGGCACTAAAATTTCTCTCTGTAGGGAGGATTGTCCTAAAACACCTGAAGAGAGAGAACGCATGAGTAAGATCCCATACGCTAGTGCAGTGGGAGCTATCATGTATACCATGACATGTACACGTCCTGATGTGGCATATGCACTTGCAGTGACTAGCCGTTATCAGGCAAATCCTGGTGAGGAACATTGGAAGGTGGTGAAGACCATTCTTAAGTACTTAAGAAAGACTAAAGACCAATTCCTCATCTATGGGGATTCTGAGTTGAAACTTGAAGGTTATACTGATGCAAGTTTCTCTTCAGATGGGATGATAGCAAATCTATTTCTGGTTATGTATTCACCTTAAATGGTGGTGCGGTGAGTTGGAAAAGTTTCAAACAAGCTACAGTAGCTGATTCAGTGACTGAAGCAGAATATATAGCAGCTAGTGAAGCTGCTAAGGAAGCTGTATGGATGAAAAAGTTCTTAACTGAACTTGGTGTGGTTCCTCCAATGGAAGGTGCGGTTCCATTGTTGTGTGACAATACTGGAGCCATTGCTCAAGCAAAAGAACCAAGATCACACCAAAAGTCCAAGCACGTTCTGCGAAGGTATCACTTGATAAGAGAGATCATTGAACGTGGGAGACGTCGAGATTCAAAAGGTTGATGGAAAGGAAAATGCTGCATACCCATTCACTAAAGCTCTTGGCGCAAAGGAGTTTGACAAGCACAAGTGGAAATTGGGGATGAAGTACAAGAGCGATTGGCTCTAGTGCAAGTGGGAGATTGTTAGGGATATAGTAGATATGCCCTAGATACAATATCATATTTGATAACTTGAACATATTTTTGTGAATGTCATTTGATATAAAATATATGGCATTTGATTTTCTTTTATCATTATTATTAATTGTTTGATTAATTTGATAAGGTCCTTGATTAAATTTTGAGATTTGTCATCGTGATAGAGATCATGATAATGAGAGCAAAGTCTTTTACAATTTAATCTAAATTTGTTCTTGATCGTAGGATTTTTAATTTGGACATTAGTAATCCGGTTAGATCAATATTTATGTGATCGTCTTTATCTGATAAAGATTAGTTGATCTCATTAACTAAATCACATAGATAGATGATGCATATAGAGATATGATCATTGAACCGACTCATTGGATAATTCGTAATGGTTAGAATTATCATAATTGTCAATAGGATATTTTCTTGAAGAATGTGATGTAACCGTTTCCTTTGACTTGAGATCGCCATAGTAATTGACAAGTTATTCATTGTACTTTGATACTAGACACCTATGGCCCTAGGGCGATAGTTGAAAGGATATTGGGTACGATTGAACACTTGTAGAATTGGTGATTGATCACGACGGAATCTGTCAACTCTTGGTAATGAGTTTAAGCTCCATGTTGTCATGAATTATAAACGACCAAACTAAGACCTTGGCCAGGGCAATTAAATGAAAGAAGAAATGAGTTTCTTAGGTCATTCAATGGTCGATTATATTTGACGTGAACACATAGTTAATCGCCTATTAGGATTTGACATTTGAACCATATCCTAAGGTGATCCAGAGCTATAAGGACAGAAGGAATTACTATATTATTCTTCTACTGGTTCTTGAGAGTAAATTGTATACTTCATGCTATCCGGTCGTTAAGGAGTGTTGCTAGACGCCACCCTTGATTAGTATATTGATGTGATCAATTTACTACCGGTTTAGTATTGAACCTATGGGGTCGCACACTAACGAGTATTCTGATCTTTGCTAAAGGATTAATTAACTTATTATTTGAATATTAAATTAAGAAATTTAATTAGTCAAATAAATTTAGTTATTAGTCCAAATGAAATATTATTATATTCTTTGCTTGCACAAAGATTATAATTAATATTGTGAACAAATTGAAGTTTCTATTTGGAATAGAAATTAAATAATATTTCTTGGTCGAATATATATGTGATATATATAAAAAACAAATTAGTATTGATTTATATAAAGGTTATGTATATAATATTAATTTATTCTCCAATTTGGAATTGGAATTGACGTGAAAGTCCAATGTTGAGTTGGACAAACAAGCGTGAAATTCCAATTGGACTAAGTATCATATTTTTCCTTCGGCTTTATTTTTGGAATAAACTTTTACCCTAAGTAAATTATTGTCTCAACCAAATAGGAAAAGGGTTTGTAGGCCATGCTATATAAAGGGTGATGGAGAAAATTTGCAAAGTTTTTTTTAGGTTTTAATTTTTCTTGAAAAGAAAACCTACTGTGTGAATGTGAGAGTGCAATACAAAGCCAAGAGAGAAAATACAATACAAGAAAAATGTTTCTTGTTCTTCTAATTTGAGTTGAGATTTTTTGAGAAAAATTTCAACACAATATTCTTCGTTCAATTTGTTCGCGGGTTGTATCGATCATAGAGTTGATAGCAAGGATCGGTCTCAGTGTGGATACGCATAGAGTCTTCGCACTATCGAAGAAATTCTGAAAAAGGAACTATCTCATCTAAGTATGCCTTAGACCCGATGTTTGACACGTAAATAAATTTTAAAGTATGAAAAATCTACCTAGGATTGTTATTGTCTTCCGCTGCATGTTACGAACCTATACGCAATCCTTCAGCAGGGACGGAGAAAATCCAGGAGAATGAAGTGGGAGGAGAAGACCATGCTGAAGGAGAAAGCAAAGAGAATACCGAGGATGACGAAGGTGAGAGTAATGAGGAATCCAGTGACATGAGCACCAACAACATTGAATCTAGAGAATAAAATAGGGAGAAAGACCAGGGAAAGCTAAGTGGTGCTCAGGGGGAAGAAAATAAGGACCATGAAGTAGAAAAGGAAGACAAAGATGTAAAAGAAAACAATGACAAGGAAAGTCAAAGTGACGATGGTAAAGAAAAGGAAACTGAGGGAAACGTTGATGCAGAAACTGATGTGAAGGAAGAGAAGGTAGAAAGTGAAGACAGTGGAGGTGAAGAGATCTCTGAGAATCAAAGCGAAGAAGCTCTTGAAAATGAAAGCGAAAAGAAGTCAGCAGAGTCAGAGGAAAGTAATGAGGAAAAAGTAAAAGAGAATGATGAGAGCAAAGAAGAGAAGAATGAGGGAGATAGCAGAGAGAACAATGAAGTCAACAAAGAGAAGGAAGAGAACCAAAACACAAATGAATAATCTGGCTCATTTGGAGAAGATAAGGTTCATGATGAAAGTGATAGGACTAATGAGGTTGCAACAGTATAAAATGGCAAGGAATAGAGTTCATTGGTCAAAGAGACTTAATATTCTGAAAACACGACAGGAACAAAAGGAGATGGTAACGTAGCCTTGAACAATGACGAGCAATCAAGAAGGGAGAAGATAAGTTGCAGGACGATAAAAACAAGAACGAGGGAAGTCATGAAAGTCTGAACAAGTCGGAGGCGGATGCTGGAGAAAATAAGATGGTTGAACAAAGTAGTTCTGCAGATGCAAATGCTGCTGGAGAAGCGAGTAATGGAAGAAACACTGAGGACAATTTTAATCCCGTGGCAGGAAACAATGAAGCCACTAGCCAGCAGACAGAAACTGGCAATGTTGCCTCTGAGACCAATCAAAATGAAAACAACAGTAGTGATAACTCCGATGCTGCAGCTGGAACGAATGAAGCCAATGAACATCAGCAAGGAAATGAGAACTCTGCCTCTCATACCCAAAATGAGAACAACTCCAGCGATAACTCAAATCCTGCAGCAGGAAATGAGAACAACTCTAGTGACGATTCCAATTCTTCTGCAGAAACCAATGAAGCCAGTAAGCAGCAGCAGGACAATGACAACTCTGCATCTGGTACCACACAAAATGAGAAGAACTCCGGTGAAGACTCCAATTCTGCAGAAGGAACCAATGAAGACAATAATAAGCAGCAGGAGAATGAGAAGAACTCAGCCAATGAGGTTGCTTCTGTTGGAGATGGTACACAGAACATTTCAAATGAGCAGCAGTTTGAGAAAAATGATTCAAACACCTCGGCAAAAGAACAATCAGTAACAAGTTCAAACAACTCTGAATCTGTTGTATCAGTTAACCAAAATGGCAATTTTGTTACAGCTGGGTAACTGAGAAATCAACAGGAAGTGGGAGCGACCAAAATGAGGCAAACTAGAAATCAGATGCTAATTCTGATCCTGGCACTGCGAATAAAATCAATCCCTCAAATGACAATGACGAGGCAGACACAGATTAAAACAAATCGGCTGATTTTTCCAGCTCAAATGGCAATTCTAATGATAGCCAGCAAAGCCAAGTCGAGTCAACAAATTCTGCAATTCCTCAAGAAGAGACAGAGGCTCGTACGGATCTGGGTACATTGCCACAGACAGGAACCGAGGGGAACAACCATGAAGAAGCTACAGCAGAGTAACATAGATACCTCTTATAATTTCTTTGTTCAAGGTTTTATTCCACATTCTTTTCTTTTGTTGCCTTATTTTAAATTCTAAGGCAAATGTGAAAGTAAGATAACTTGGGTTGCTTGCTGGTTGATGCTGAAGAGCCCACTATGTAACAAATATAAAGTTTGATGTTACACCTGAACTTTATGAATTGGTTATCTCTATCGCATAAGCGTGTATCTGCATGTCTGAATCTTGCAATGTTCTATGATTAATGATAAGAATCAATCTTTAGAGCATACTGCCAAAAGAGATGATTATCAATTTTGATCATTGATAGTGGCTTATTGCATTTTCTGGAGATTTTGATTCTTATTAGCTTTTTTAATAAACTGGCCAGTAATCTCCCATTTACATTTGGTGACCACTTATGTCGTAATTTGGTAATTGCCTATTTGTAATGTTATATTGAAATCACAAAGATTGCTTATTTGTCGAGTTTATGTTTTGGTTGATGATGGTCCTTGAGACGAGGTATATCAGAAATAGCATTTCTACCTTCTCAAGGTAAGAGTAAGATTTTCAAAATTACAAGGGGAAGGTGAATTGTAGCCTTTCTCTAGTCGATTACTCTTCAGATCTAGTCGATTTATGTGAAGATAGCTTGCACAGAACTGTTAGTTCTTTCGATTTAAAAAAGTATTAATCACAATAAACAGTAAAGGAATAGAATATAGTACGAGAGCGATAAAGTAAATAACACCAAAAATTTACTGGTTGGGAATCAATGTTGTATCCTAATCCAGTCCTCTTGGGTTGCAAGAGTGTTATTTTTTAGAGCTCTTTGTAAATTGAATTTGAGTACAACCTTGTGATTTTTAGTGACCTCTATCAATGCTGATGAATACGTTAGTTTATGTTTAGTCAGCAATGGCATGCCAATTGGAAGAGATGGTGGAAAGAGTTGGTATGAATGCTAGGAGGAAGCTTCCTCATTTGATGTCACCAATGATATCAAGAGGAGGTAGTTTGATGTTACCAATGGCATGAAGAGGAGGTCTTTACCTCTATAAATAGATGCACTCCTTCATTTGTAAAAACCATCTCAAAAATAATACAATACATTTTGGTGAGTAGAGAGTTGAGAGAGAAATTCTCTTTAAGTGTAATTGAGAAATCTCCCCTTCCTTTGTTAATTAATAAAAAGGCAATTGTTTTCTGGTGGACGTGGGATTATTTTGATCCAAACCACGTTAAATCTTGTGTTCTTTCTTTTTATGTTTCTGCTAACAATCGGTATCAGAGCGACATCATTCTTTAACGATCCACGGAGGAAGAACAAGTAAAGATGAGTTCCATGAAGTTTGACATTGATAGATTCAGGGGACGCAACAAGTTTGATATTTGGAAGATCCAGATTATGGCGTAACTGCGAAGGGAAGGTTCAACCCATGCTATGGACGGAAAGTATCTTAAAGATATATTAGTTCCCGACAAGGAGAAGATTAAAGGGGATGCATTGAGTGCAATCCAACTATCCCTTACACCTAACGTGCTTTGTAAAGTGAGTACGAGTACCGAAGAGATGACCAAATAGTCATGTGAAAAACTAGAAGGGCTATACTAAGACCGATTAGTGACAACAACAATGTTGTTATAACATCTTCGCACATTTAATATGGGGTCAGGTACTTCGTTACAAGATCATTTAGATGCGTTCAATAAACTTGTCATGGACTTACAAATTATAGAAATTAAAAAGGAGGAGGAGATGCTTTCATGTGCTTTGCTATTTTCATTGACTTCAGGATATCGTGATATTGAGAATTTAATGATGTATAGCAAGGAGCCTATCAAGCTTGAGCAAATGCGGGAGACACTTAACTCTAGTGATGTGCGGATGTACATTGAAGGAGACAGAGATGACTAGGAAAGTGGGCTCTTTGTTAGAGGCAGGACTAGCCAACAGGGAAAGAGCAAATCAGAGCATAGATCAAAGTCTCGTGTGAACAAGAAGAATACAAATTGTTGGGGCTGTAGTAAGAAGGGGCACTTTGAACGAGATTGCCCAATGCCAAAGTCCAAGGAAAAGGCGAGTGCATCCATAGTTGAACACGTACTTGATTTTGATTTTGAATATGTACTAACAACATCGTGTAATAATATTATTTATGTAAACAAACGGGTGTTAGAATGTACTCTGCATATGACGTTCCAGAAAAACCGGTTTAGCAACTATGAGAAAAGTGGAGGAATTGTAGTAATGGGCAATAATGCAACTTGTGCAATAGTTGGCATTGGCTCAGTTCGAGTTTGCTTCCATGATGAAGTCGTGAGGACTATTACACAAGTCCGGCATGTTCCTAATCTGAAGAAGAATTTGATTTCTTCGGTACTCTAGATGAACAAGGCTACAAGTACATGAGCGAAGCAGGAACTATGAAGGTGACGAAAGGTTCTATAGTCGTACTGAAAGTCAAGTTGGAGAATGGACTTTACACATTGACCGGAAGTACCATTGTTGGCTCTACAAATGCATGTGCAATGTAGTTATCTAATGATGATAAGGCAAGACTATAGCATATGAGACTAGGTCATGTGAGCGCACATGGAGTGGAGATGTTGAGCAATCGTAACCTTTTGGAAGGTGAGAAGATCATCACACTTGACTTATGTAAGAATTGTGTTGTAGGGAAGCAGAAGAAGGTCAGCTTTAGCACTGACAAACACAAGACAAGAGGAGTGCTAGACTATATCCATTCAGATTTTTGGGGTCTATCTAAACTTCCATCAAATGACAGAACGAGGTATTTTCTCACTTTTATTGATGATTTCTCACGAAAGGTTTGGGTGCATTTTTTGAAGGCAAAAAGTGATGCTTTTGAAGCATTTAAAGAGTGGAAGACTTTGGTTAAAAATCGAATGGAGCGGAAAATCAAGTATCTTCGCATAGACAATGGCTTGGAGTTTTGCAATGAAGAGTTTAATGGATTCTTCAAGGTTCATGGGATCTCAAGACATAGGACTGTAAGGCATTCCTGTTACACCTTCTTTTTTACACACTACCCCAAAGGATAGTGTATACGGGAGTTTTTCCACTTTAAGTGATATTATTCAAATGGGATTATTTATTTATCAGAGTCTCTACTTGGGATAGGTTTGACTTTTGGTGTCCCAAGTCACCGGTTTATCTTGAATCTCAAATCGAGAAAATTTTCAACTTTCCAAATGAAGTCTGCGAACCAGATATTCTGGCTAAGGAATTATGTTGATCTGAGGGAAGGTGTTAGGCACCCTCGGATCCCGTGGTTCTAGCACGGTCGCTTAAACTATCATAATTGACTAATTATTTAATTTTAAAACATGTTTATCCTATAGTGCAATTTAAAATTTATTTACCACTTTTAATTGATTTTAAGATAAGTTGAACGTCGTTTAAAACGTATTTTGGATCACATCACATAAAATGCACCCGGATCGGCGAAACCTTTTATTCAGTATTTTGGGACTTGGATTTGGGTCACATGAAATGCACACCCGAGTTTAGGAGGATAAAATTATAAAATAGTGCGCCTAAAGCAACTAGCGCGTTGTAAACTTTGCGTGAGGCCATGAAAATTAGCTAAATGGCACATCGCGAGTTCTAAGGATTTTTAAAAGGAGATAATTAAAGAGGGCACACAATTTTGTGATTTTTATTTGGCATAGTGCACCTCAATTTCATTTTAAAAGGACATTTGACTAAGGCTTGAAGTCCATGAACTATTATTATTTAGCAGAACTCCTATTCTAATTAAAGAGTTAAAATAATTAGCCTGAAACTATATCTAAACTCAAATTAATTGTTTATGGTGATGCTAATCGTCCTAATAAGAACGACTAGGCCCAGCACATAGCATTTAATAAGACGAGCAAGTTTGAGCCCACCAAGTCAGGCCCAAATTTCAAACAAAGACAAATGCCATTGCTTAAGTTTTTAATTCGGATCTGCTACCTGAAGTTGGAACTCAATATTTGGGCTTGAAATGGCCCAGCAGAGGGCCCAATCTTTATTCAAATATCTATCCAGTTTTCGCCCAAAATGAGCCCAAATCAACATTGGCTTTAAATTGGTACCTCACAACACTGATCGATTTTGTAACAAATAAATTATTTAAATTCACTCAATCAGGCGCTTGCTCATTAAAAATCAAGTTTCAAGTTCATATCCAGATCATGTTTAAGCTAATGAGTTACTACATTCATTTATGAAATTTAACAATAAACTAAAGTGATTAATATTCTTAAACCAAAGGAGATGCCTGAGTTATTAGGTAAAAATTTTAAACCATTAGTTATCTGATTTCAAAGCCAAACTAGCGAAGCATAGAGTCATTTCAAACATTTATTAAATCCAAACTTACATTAGTACTGAATATAAACACTGGTCCTACAACAAGCTTCAGGCCCACATTATATTCCAATTTTAATCGTTCAAACTAACATGATAGCAAGCCTTAAAACATTAAAATTAAACTAGCATTACTAAATGGATATGCATGAGTCCCAACAGTCCAATTATTACATCACTTAAAAGATCCAGTCTATATAACTCTCATATTCTAGTGAAAACCAAATGCAATACCTAAATTAACATGTAACATTTAATCATTATCTTCAGATTTGATCACATATCCGATTTAAGCCTTCACACATTGTTTGAGGCCAAAGGAATACCAAGAGAATGAAACCAAGAAAAAAATGAGAGGTCAGCAAAATAAACACCAACAATCAGCACTAGCAGCACATACCCCATAAAATTGAACCCATGAAATTTGTGTAAGAACAGTTATATCCACAACAGCTTCACCCAAAATCTCGGACAACACACACTTAAATTCGTATTTTAGCTTCTGAATATTCAAAGATGATGTTTAACCATGAAAGTTTCCAGGATCTCAGTGAAAAATCCAATAGAACAGTGTTTTGTGAAGTTTTTAACTGCCTAGAAGTTTCAGAATTTTTAATGCCTCCAAAAAAATCTCTCTTCATCCTTAGTAACAATGCCTTTACAGGCAAGTTACTAGGGTAACTTCAGATTTTAAGTTTTTCCTTTTAGTCCTTCTTAATTTTCAATTTTTAGCTTAAAAACCCTTAGTGTACTGACTTGCTACCCAATTCATACTACTTAGTTTCTGAATTTCAAATTAGAACCCCTATCTAGAAGGTTCTACGGGGTTCTATTTCAGTCAATGCAAGATGCTCTTATTTAAAATACCTAAATTGACCTTGAATTAATTCTGAAATTACTAAGTCATGCTAAACAAACCCCAGCCCCCTTTTAACTTGGTCAAAAGATGACCATGGTTGATTACTAAGGGCCTCGGACTATTCAACAGTACCAAACCATTTTCAATTATAAATAAACCTTCCTAAAATCGAGCTAACAGTCCAACTAACCTATTTTAAGCTTTGAATTAATTAATAAAAAATCAGAATTGACTGTGGAATCAATATGAACAGACAGAATTAACTACATTATAAGTCAAACCCAAAATTAACATAAAATCAACATGAATAGAAACGAAAAATCTAATAGACTGGCAAACAAAAATAAAAAAACATGCAGATATAATAATTGAGTTATCAAACTAAACTTATCGATAAGAAATAAAATGGAAGACTTAATGCATATGTTAACAACACTAAATGAACCTAGAACAATCATGGAACAACTTCAAGAACAAATCTTTGGTTCAATTGGGAACCCTCTAACCCTAATGAAAGAAGAAAAAAGACAAAACGAAAGGAAGATACAAGAACTCACCGACTAAGCTTGAGTCTTGACCCTGGACTCTAATTTGGCCACAAAATAATGCCAAACATTTGTTCTTGGTGAAGAACAAATGGACGTAATTATTTTGTATGTAAAGCTAAAAGAAAAAAGACCCATGAACTCAGAGCATGGCCTGCTTGCATGAATTCCTTTCAAAAAGCTTTTTGGCTCACTCTTTGGTTTGAAATTTGAGACACTGGAGGGGGATCAGAGAAAACAAAATGGGGATTTGGGATGAGGGAGAGGAGATGGTTCAGGGATGTGATTTTGGTAGGGTTTGGTGGCGGCACCGCCGGACACGGCGAAGGCGGCGACTAGGGTTTCGTTTATTCGACGAGTTTGGGGTGGATTTGAGAATAACAGAGCTTGGATTTGGATAGAGGAGGCTAAGGGAATCAGGGGTGTTAATTTGGGACCCTTTCATCGCCGGCCGCTGGCGGAGATGATTTCCAGTGGGCGGCGGTCGGCGGAGATGGGTTGGTCTCTAGGGTTCATTGGTTGTGAGGGAGGAGACGAGTTAGAGGGGGTCTTATTAAGACAGTTAAATATTAATTGATTGAGGCTTCCTGGCTGTTGGATTGATGAAACCTCAACGGCCAGGATTAAAAGAGGTAAAATGACGTCATTTTGAGGCGATGGGGGCTGGACCGGGTTGGGATTGGGCCAGGGACAATTTTGGACGGGTTATGGGGGTTTATTTGGGCTGGAATTTTATTAGAAGTTGCCCAAATTTGGGTCTACAAATTTCAGATTTCTTCTTTTCATTTCTTTTCATCTTTCTTTCATTTTTTTTATTTTTTCTTTTGTTTAAAAAATTATTAAAACTCTAAATTAACTACAAACCTCAATTTCACCTATAAAATGCAAATCAATATCATATAATTATATCAAAACAAAATTAAATGAAAATTTTCCTAAAAATTAAAATTAAGAGAGCAAATTAGACCTATTTTTTGTTTTTCCTTTTATAAAATGCTTAATTTCTAATTAATGCTTGAAAAATGATCAAATCAACTTTAAAATGTGCATGAAACATATTTTGTATGTTTTAAGAATTATCTAAATCAAAAAATGCAAACAAAAATGCAAACCAACACGAAAATTATGCAATTAATCCTAAAAATTAAATAATTATAAGAAAAAATTCTAAATTTAAGAATTTTGTAGGAGTAATTTACGCGGGGTAAAAATCACATGCTCACAATATCCCACAACAGAATGGAGCTGCCGAGAGAATGAACAAAACTCTTCTTGAAAAGGCTCGTTGTATGCTCCTACAAGCCAAAATGTCCAAAGTATTTTGGGCTGAAGCAGTTCACACTATTGCTCATATTGTCAATCGATCTCCAGCATCGGCAATTGACTTTAAGACTCCGAATGAGGTATGGTAGGTGAACCCTATAACTATTCATACTTACGAGTATTTGGATGTCCAACTTGTTATCACGTTAATAAAAGAAGGCTTGAACCAAGGGCTAAGAAGGCCATATTCGTAGGGTATGTGGATGGAGTAAAAGGGTACAAACTTTGGTGTTTGACTTTACTCAAATTTATAGTTAGTAGAGATGTCACCTTTGATGAATCCTTTATACTTGTTCCCCATAAAGTTTCTGTGGAGTTATCAGAAAACAAGAACGATGAGCAGGTGGAGCTTCCGATGGAGCTTTCCAAGGAAAAGGATCAAGAGACTCAAGTTAAAGATGAGTCAGAAGATGTAGAGCTTGAAGAAGTTACTGTCAATGAACCGTACATAATTTCGAAGTGGAGGAAGAAGAGACAGACTCGAGAACTGGAACGCCTTATAGATCAAGCAAACTTGATTGCATATGCATTCGTAGCTGCACAAGAAGAGATTAAGGATCTAGAGCCCTCATTGTATATTGAAGCAACTTCTTGTTTGAATGTTGTACAATGGTGGTTAGCCATGCCTGAATAGATGGAGTCTCTTTGCAAGAATCAGACATGGGGTCTTAGTGAAAAGACAAAAGGGGAAGAGGATAGTTGGATGCAAGTAGGTCTACTGAAAGAGAAAGGGAATTCCTGAAATGGAATATGCTATGTTTAAGACGAGATTGGTTGCAAAAGGTTTCAGTCAAAAAGAGGGAATTGACTACCATGAGATTTTCCCTCCAGTCATGAAACATAGCTCAATTCGCGTGTTACTAGCATTGGTTGCACAATTTGACTTGGACCTTTAACAACTTGATGTCAAAACTTCTTTCTTACATGGTGATCTAGAAGAGACAATCTATATGGATCATCCTGAAGGTTTCCTAGCTGAGGGAAAAGAAGATCACGTATGCCAACTAAAGAGTCTTTGTATGGTTTGAAACAATCCCCTAGACAGTGGTACAAGAGGATTGACGCATTCATGAATATACATGTATTCTCAAGAAGTGCATTTGATAGATGTGTGTATCACAAGAAGATGTCTGGTAACTCAATGATTTATTTACTATTGTATGTTGATGATATGTTTATTGCTGATAACAACATTACAGAGATAAATGCTTTGAAGAAACTGTTGAGTAAGGAATTTGACATGAAGGATTTAGGAGCTGCAAAGAAAATCCTTGATGGAGATTTCAAGAGAAGACGGTGTTGTACATCTTTCTCCGAAGAGGTATATTGAAAGGATTCTTTAGAGGTTCAATATGCATACGTGCAAGCCTACAAGTACACCATTAGCTCCTCATTTTAAACTTTCAGAGTTACAAATGTCTCGGTCTGATAGCATATGTCAAAGATTCCTTATTCCAGTGCAGTTGGTACCATTATGTATGTTATGGTATGCATATGTACAGATATTGCTCAATCTGTAAGTGTGGTAAGTAGATACATGTCCAGCCCAAGAAAAAGGCATTGGGAAGTTGTCAAATGGGTATTGAGATATGTCAATGGAGCTTCTGGGGGTTGTCTGACCTTTTGAAAAAGTGGTGGAGGTATTTTAATTCTCGGTTGTATTGATTTTGACTGTGCAGGAGATCTTGACAGAGGAAGGTCCACAACTGGATAAATCTTTACCCTCGTTGGCAGTGCCGTTAGCTTGAAGTCGACTATGCGGTCGATTGTCGCTTTGTCTACGATAGAAGCAGAATACATAGCAGAAACAGAGGTGGCGAAGGAAGCTATCTAGTTGAAAAGTTTAGTAGCGGAATTGAGTTTGGTTCAGCTAGAATCAACTCTTAGATGTGATAATTAGAGTGTTATTCATCTAATGAAAAATTAGAGATTTCATGAGCGCACTAAACACATTGATGTCATATTTCACTTTATTCGATATGTTTTTGAAGAGGGAACTATCATAGTCGTGAACGTTATCACAGACGATAATGCTGCAGACATGTTGATCAAGATAGTCCCTCTCGCTAAGTTTGCACACTGCAAGGACTTGGCGGGTGTATGCATAAACTGATGCAACTCCGAAGAGAACGGTTGTTAGGTGGAGGTGGTATGTTCAACCATGGTTTGATTTTCTTGTTTCTTACAACGGGATTGCCCAGCAAGCTTAGAAGTATTGGCCATAGTTGTTCACACACATGCTTGAAACGCAAACCAAGGTGGAGATTGAAAATGTTGGTTTATGTTTAGTCAATAATGGCATGCCAGTTGGAACAGTTGATGGAAAGAGTAGGTATGAGTGCTAGGAGGAAGCTACCTCCTTTAATGTCACTCATGACATCAAGAGGAGGTAGTTTGATGTTACCAATGACATCAAGAGGAGGTAGTTTGATGTTACCAATGACATCAAGAGGAGGTAGTTTGATGTTACCAATGACATCAAGAGGAGGTCTTTACCTCTTTAAATAGATGCACTCCTTCATTTTTAGAAAATATCCAAAAATAATACAATATATTGTAGTGAGTATAGAGTTAAGAGAGAAATTCTCTTAAGTGTAATTGAGAAATCTCCCCTTCCTTTGTCAATAATAAAAAGGCAATTGTTCTCTGGTGGATGTAGGATTATTTTGATCCAAGCCACATTAAATCTTGTGTTCTTTATTTTACGTTTCCGCTAACAGTTGACATGGTTGGTTTTCACTCGCTCACTAACAGCGAACCTTGGGTTTTCACTCGTTCACCAAACAAACGAACAATGACACAACATCTAGGACACTGTATCTCCAATATTTTTCTGTCCCTCTTCTCTCTTTTGGATACATAGTAAATCTACTAAAGTGAATTACAATGCTTGTTAAGAGTAGAATAAAAAACTTATAGTGGAATAGACAATTGTATAAAAGGCTGCGTACTTTCTTCCTTCAGAGAGCTCGTACATTTATACCCCTTTCAACTTGTTCTAGCAATTGCTAATCTAAGGGAATTTTAAAAATTCTTCCAATCTTCCTTGTAGCTGTTAGATGATTGCTTCCTTGAATCATAGGGTAATAACTTGTTTAAGATCTTTAGATCGTTGCTTGGATATCTCCTGCCAATGTAAGCTTTCCTTTTGAGATGGACCATTTTAATTAAGGATCTTTTGCATTCTTTGGAATACCATAAATGCCTCTTGATTGCTTCTACATTATACTTCCTTAATTGGAAAAATCACGATCCACTTCTACATTCACTTCCTTGTGCAATAGTTTTTATATTCAATAAGTCTTCTTTCCATCCTATGTGATTCTCTTGCTTATTCTTGGAGATATAATTTCTTACTATAATATTGTAGTTAGAATATTCTTTACGTAGTAGATCTTATCCAAAATTTTAGGAGGTATTCTTCTATTGTTCTCCAACGTTCCTTTAGTAGGTCTTTAAAAATAATCTCTTTTCATAAAATAGATTGTATTACATCCATAATATATTTTCTATCCATAGAAAATATATTCTTACTTGTCCTTGGAGTATCTTTCTCATATAGTATCTTCCTTCCATAAAATAATAGATCTTCTTTACGATTTTGGCAACTTTCCTTTCAAGATGTTGAAAAACTTTCCATCGATAATTTCCATATATTCTTCTTTTAGTATTATAGTAAGCCATTCAATATTTGAAATTTCACTTTCAAATATTATTCTTTCTAGATTAAATCTCTGAAAATAATCTTCCTTGATGAATTCTTCACATGATATTCTCTTTTCCATATTTGTTTGGATCTTTACTAGCATTTTTTTCCTGTACAAGAATACGATTACCACAAGTACATGTTCTTTGATTAAAATTTTGGTTTGTTATAATCAAAATTAATGCATGAAACCTTGAAGCTAACAATCTTCCCCTTTTTTATGATGTCAAACCATTGAGTACAAAATAAGAAAATTTAATCAACGACTTGATTAAAGTACAGTAAATGTACTTCCACGAAATGTCGAGCTTTATCTTTCATGCATAGACATCATGCCATATAAAGGCTCACCCTTACTCTAAGCGTTCCTTCGTTATTCTCCCCCCGTCTCCATACATTCTACATTTTTTTTAACTTTTGTACATATTATTTTCTCCCTCTTTTGTCATCAGGGTGAAGTAACTTGTAGCGAATATGCAAATAAAAATATAATTGTAACTTATAATCATCCTGGAGTTATACAACATGTAGTAATAATTCCCTTTAAGAGCCATAAGTATGTAGTTGACATCTTTTAATCCGGCCAAATATCCAAAGAGTTAACCACAGCTAAAAAATATTGAAGTGTCATTGTAGGTAAGACAAAAAATTCTAGACCACAGAAGAACATCATTTCACATGATTGAAAGCTTAGCAGAGATTAAAAAAACTCACAGGATACTTGATTTTTCCAAAACATTATTTAGCATATAAGACGGTGTAATAGCTATCACACCTCCTTGTTACGCGGCTACCCCGAAGGATGACACACATAAGAGAGTTTTTCCAATAAAAATGACATTATTCGAAATGGGATTATCTATTTATTAGAGTCGCCACTTGGGATAGGTTTGGCTTTTGGTGTTCCAAGTCACCGGTTTATTAGAATCCCAAATCGAGAAAAATTTCGACTGCCCAATGGAGTCTGCGAATCAGAAATTCTTAGTAAGAAATTATGTTGACCCGAGGGAAGGTGATAGGCACCCTCGGATCCCGTGGTTCTAGCATGGTCGCTTAAACTATTATAAGTGGCTAAGAATCTGATTTTACCCATGTTCATCCTAACATGCAATTTAATTACTTACACCGCTTTTGATGCTTTTAAAGGAAATTTGCGATGCCGCTAAAATATATCGTGAACCACGTCACATAAATGCGCACGTAGGTTTTGATATATTTCAACTTCATTGGGATTTAGATTTGGGTCACATAAATATGCACCCAGCATTTGAGGAAGATAAATTATTAAAATAACGCGCCTAAAGCAACTACGTATTTTTAACTTTGTGGACCGTAAAATTCGCTAAAAGGCATCTCCCGGATTTCTAAGCATTTTACTATGATTAAAAGGCCACACAACATACAATTTGGCTTGGCATAGTGCACCTCTTTTGCTTTTAGAAAGGTAACCTAAAGTAACTACGATTATCTATTATATGTCGTCTCTAAAATAAAGGAGAAGTTCCAATTAATTCACATGTTAATGATCTACCACCAAAACCGTTCACCATGCATATCTTCAGTATGTTTTTATGTAACGATTTCGCATTTGGGCTCATTGTCTGGAAGACTAACCCAGAAGGTTCAACATTTATATGGATCTCAGCGGTAATCATTTGGGCCCAACAATTTGAGCCTAGAGACTAGAGGAAACAACATAAAAACCAATCATGAATCAAGGATTAAATTCCAGAAATTAGAATGCTACAGCCGTTATAAATTAACTTTGTTAATATTTGTGTTGTGTCGCTTTAACAATCTAAATGTTTAGCATGGTAAATACACAATTCCTAAATCTTAAAGCAGGAATTATAAAATTCAAGGATTCACATGTTGAAAATCAAGTATTAATCTAGCCGATAGACTTATTTATACAAATTTGCATAAGTTCATACGCACTATCACTACTATTTAATTAAGTGTACGAAACCAAAAAATCTAAACATTACTACATAAGATGCACCATCCTACTAGTAGTCCAAATTGTCTAAGCATACAGTCCAGGTACAGTCTATATTACACAGTTCCAGTTTTACAAACGTAAATCAAATTAAGATATACCAGATATTACAAATTGTTTAAAACTACTCGATTCTACATTATTGAAGGCCCAGCAGGCTCAGTTCAAAAGATGAATGCATGGAGTGCTTATCATTTTGATTTCCAAACATGGTTACATCAGATCAGGTTCATGTGTGTGTACCTGGAATTACAACAAAGAAGAAAGTACCTATGAGAAAGTAAGCAAGAAGCAATAACAATAGCAAATCCACGAATTATAAACCCAGAAATAGTATCAGGAAGCCTAGGAAAGCTTTTAAAAACCAACAACACCAACAAATTCAACCCATACAGCTTGAACAAAACACAATCCAACTTGAGATCAATACCCAAGATAGGTTCTGAAGGTTCTAACACCCTAAACACACATGCTTCAAGTTATCTTCATTTTATATAGATAGAATTCTGATTATTTGGATGTTTTTTAGGAGTTTTTTGCCAGGAGTTTTCTTTTAGAATAAGAGAGCTTGGGATTTTTCCAGGGATTTTTCAGACTTCAAACCGTGGGAATTTTCAGGGGTTTTCAGCCTCTTCTGGAATTTTCAACCTCTCTTCATGAAGGCACTCACTTGCCTATTTATAACACCAACCTAGGGCAACCCTTTTCTTTTGTGTTTTATTCACTAGTCCCTTTCCTATTTCTCAGAATTTTTCATTTAGTCCCTCGTTTTCTAACTTGTGCCTCAAGTCTTATTAGGAAATTACAAGAAATTAGTCTTTGAACCTCCAACTAGAAGGTTCCAGGGGTCTGTTGCAAGATTTCTATAACCATATACCCTTATTACCCTTGTCCTTTCCCCCTAATTACTCAGCCTAACCAACTACACCCTAGTTCTTATCAAGTTGGTCAAAAATTGACTATAGTTAAATTACTTAAAGTGATAAGCATGATTTAACCCTGACCCAATCTAGTCTGATTATCACCCCAACTAACCTGAGCCAAAATGTAATAATACACTAGACACTAGATGTAAGGGAGACTGCATTTATATCAATTATTTAACCAAAAATCAAAAGCAAACAAAATCAACAAAATTGAAGACCTCAATATTGACTAAAATGCTGAACATTAAACATATAATCACAAACCCCAAATTAATCCTAAAACATGATGAAATAATCACTTCTTATCAAACCAACTCAATCCTAGACTTTTCAATTTGAATTGCTCAAACATGATGTTCATGGATCAATACAGAATGACTCAATCTAAAAAGAAAAAAAATCTAGAGGTCCAATTGATAAGGGATCATTCAAAGCGAATTATCAACTACTTTAAGCAGAGGAACATAATTCTGAATAAACCAAAATTCCAAATAACCTAACAGAATATTATTATCAAATGAGCAAGAACAAATAACGTAGAACAAACATGCAATCACAAGATGAAAAGAAAAATGAACAGGGAAATTTAGCTTAATGACCAGCATAGCCAAAACCCATGACCTTTGAATTTTGGGGTTTCCTGTCATCTGTGGATTTCAAATCTGAAAGGATCTTTTGATATTTAAGAGAGACTGAATAGAAATTTGAGAGGAAGAGGGCGAAAACAGTACCAGGTGTAAGATTGGTTGGGTTTGGAATATGTTGGGCTTCAAATCGGTTTTTGATTTGATTTTTGACAAGCGAGTCATATTTGAGGGTTACTGGTTATAGATTCGTGGAGAGGGAGGTGAAGGGTTTGTGTGGAGTAAATTTCAAGGAATTTCGGGGAGGTTGAGGATTCGATCGGAGCTTTGAATGGATATTCGAGGTGGTTGACTAAAGTTTGAAAGAAATTGAGGTTGGATCTGTTATGGGGATGGGGTGAGGAACCTGGGGTGTTATTTTTGGAGGGTTCCGGCGGTGGCACCGCCGTAGGCGGCAGAGGCAGCGTCCACAAATTCGTATCTTCGAGAGGTTTGGCTCATAGTTGAAGGCTGGTTTTTAGGGCATTGAAAAGAGAGGGAAACGGTGGTTCACGGGTGTATTTTTGGGAGACATCGGAGCTTCGCCACCGACGGCGACGATTTCCGGCCGGCGGCTGTGAGGCAGAGTATCAGCGGGGACGATAGGTACAAGGAAGGGATATTTTCTCTCTAGGGTTTGGTAACAATTTCGGACATCATTCTTTAAAAATCGAGACTGAACCAAGGCCATTGGATTACGGTATATGAACGGTTGGGATCACTGGCCCCAAAACGACATCATTTTGGGGCGTCTCTAATGATAGACTGGGTCAGGGAGGGGTTTGGGCTGGTTTTATGGTGGTTTGGACGGGTAGGGGGTTTGGGCCATTCGGCTTTGGGCCCAATTGTAAAGCCAGCCTTGATTTATGCCTCTCTTTTTTTTAATCTTTTTTAATTCTTTTTCAATTACCTATTATTCAATTATTGTTTCAATTTTTAAAATTCAACTATAATTAAACCTGAAAAATTATTCAAAGCTATTAAATCACAATTAAACTACTATTATTTAAAAGAAAAATTAAAACAAATCAAAGTTTTCTTTGTGATTTTTATATTTTGTAAAACAAAAACCTAATTACTATTTAATTCTAACAAAATTATGTAAAAATCAAATCCTAAAACGCTCATGCAATTTTTCTATTTTTTACGACATATCATGGTGCACCAATAAAAATAAACACAAATATGCGTAATTCAATCCTAAAAATTGAATAATAAAAGGAGAAATGCTAACTCTGGAAATTCTGTAGGAGTAATTTTAACGGGGTAAAAATCACGTGCTCACAATAGCACATAGTCACTTGAAAAACACTCTGATGGTTTAAAAGATTAAGAAACTTTTGGTATCCTCACATGTTAAAATTTCAAGAAAATTTTTAGCAAAAACTTAAGACTCTTTGAAAGATTACAGCATATTAATGCATACAAGAGTCAAGAAATGATCATATTATCATATCATCAAAAAAATATTGGATCGTATCACCAAAAATAAGGATAGGGGGTCATTCTCATGAAAGTCATTATCCTTTTTATGTTATGAGAATATTAAAAATCTTCATCCCATTTTTTATTTCAGTCCATTTTGTTGCCAGCAATGTTTGCATCTAAAAATATTCTACTAGATCAAAGATATTAGTTCTTACATACGGTAATCTACAATTTAGAATCATCCAAAGATCCTTTACGGCACTAGAAGGAGATATTATGGGATCAGGTATACCATAATATATGTCACAAAAATGCAATAGAGAATCGGCCATACCTTGGTACTGTATTAGATTGTTGGACTTACTTATTTTCTCCTTGCTTCGTATTATTTGGAATGTGAAGATAAATGTAAATTCTCAATTATACTCATTTCCAACCCGATCATCTATCAGATGCTTAAAATGATTGATATGTTTTTGGTTAGCATTACAAAAAAAATATTCTATCATAAATACAACTTTAGAAAGAATAATCGTCACATGATAAACATGAATATGCTTCAAATGGTAACTAATCTTAGTTACATGAATGTGATTCAAAAAACTTTCAACTCCAAAGAGAGGTTAGAGAATAATGTCATGCTGTTTTCAAACCACTTAAAAAATATTTGAACATCCATAAAAATACCTTACAAACTTTGTAATAAGCACATGAAAAATGACATTCTAACAAAACTCTCAAGGAAGAAATAGACCTTCTTATTGTGAAATCTTGGGCTAAACATAATTTTTACAACCTTATTGATCTTATCCACTTTAGATATCCATAATTGCAGCTCATTTGCTTGTTACTGAATTTTCATAAGGTTGATTCTTTCAGCTTTGCTCAACAATTCTTGTATTATTAGAATCCAACATTCATCGTTTAATGTTTCTTCATGACTGTCTAGTTCGACAATTATAGATGTATCACTAGCAATTTATTTCAAGCTATCCACTATAATTCTCTATCCTTATTCACAAATTTCTTAGAAAAATATTAGTATAAATAAAAATGTGCATGATGATATTTATCTACAACTAATGAATAAGAAATAAGAGCCTTACCAAGACAGCTGCAACCAAAGGAAATAAGATAACCAAAAAATTAATTTTTCTTCCTTCCCATAGCTCAGAAAAAATTTCATTAAAGATAATATCCAATGTAAATATTAAAGCACATATAAGCCAATGATGATAATTTATGCAAAAATAATGCTTTCTTTTCAAGTCTTCATTCAACTCAGGCACCAAACTAAATAAGAGAAAATCATGTATGACAAAGAAATTATCGAACAAATACTATAACTTACATCAATGATCATCATTTTCTTATTCAGGAATATAACCTAAGCAAAAGTATGGATAAACATTAATAGAAAAAATACATGTGCTTTCCACGCTTTTAAGTCTTAGAAATGGTCGAGTATCTCCATACATACACAAGTAACTGAGGCATCAATGTTAAACAATCTTCTCAAATTTGAATAAAATATTGAAACGTTCACTAAAATAATGAATATAAGAAGTAATTCTCTTCACAGGTTATTTTAAGCTCACAACTACATGAAAGGAATACATGCATGCATGCATGCTTGCTTATCCTAATGCTTATTCAAATGGCATGGTTCATGCAAGATATTTATTCTTATTTAGATCTCTTAGTCAAGGATAAGATTAACACGAAACATAATATTAGTGTATTGAAGTTAGTTGACTCAACCAATATGTAGTTGTACATAACAAAAATATTACTAGATACATATCACCTTATAAAGCATCCGAAGAAATTTGAATAACCTTTATGATACCAATCACTTATGCTTTACCATCACATGTAATAGTTCCTTCATTATTTGTAGAGTATGTATGAACTTTGAAGCATCTTTAAGCATGTGCCTTGACCATCCATTATGCAAATGTCATTTATTCCTTTTTTATGGATCGACTCAGAATTCCTGCAAAATAAATTAATTTATTTTGGTACCCAAATTTTTTTTGGGTCCTTTATGGTTAGTGGATTATGTAATTCAAGATGTATGTAGTTGTTTAGGTCTCCAAACATATTTTGATCTAACATAACTTTTGGCGTAATTGCATGCAAATACTTTATGTCCAGAATTACCACAATAATGACATGTAATATAAGGAGAAGAGTGTTTACCTGTAGGTGCCTTATTAGTTGACTTGGAGCTTTCCTCAGTCAACCTATTCAAAGTAGGACGTTTACCAGTTGTTCCCTTATAGTCGACTTATAACTATTAAACAAGGAGACAACTTTGATCGATCAAAGTACTGGCTGGGGGATTTGTGCAAGCTGCTAATTTATTTGTAAAGCTTAAAATTTTCTTCTTGAAGTAATTTATTCTCCACCACATTTTCTTTAAGCTAGATATCCCACTCATTCTTTTCATTTCTGAACTTGTTGTCTCCTTCAAGTTGGATTTCCCAATCTTTCTTTCCATGTGTCTAACTTATTATATTATTCAAGTTGGATCTCCCAGTTCTTCTTCTCATTCCTTAACTAATGATATTCATTTAAAACTTTCTTAAAGTCATTGCAAACCAATTTCATATTATCCTACAATTCATCACAATTATTGCAATACGTAATAGGAGTGTGACATACCTTGTTAATTTATCTTATTGCCATGAAATATTATTTCTCCATTCTTTCGTGATTGTTTTCTTCTTCAGATTCAATCTCACCGATTCATAATTTGTGATTCTTTTTCTTGAGATCACAATCTAGAGTAGCATTAAAGCATACCTCTTCAGTTTCCCCTATTTTCTTGAGACATATTTTTGCCATTTCTTCTTGATCATCCCCATTGCTCCAAGTTAAGATTCTATGATTTTTCTTCTTGAGATTGGGACATATTTATTTTCATACATCCAGGTTTACAACATTTGTAGCAGCATATGTTCTCTTATTGTTGAACCTAATTCGTTTGATTCTTTTTATGATTCTGGATGAATTGACATTTTCTATTCTGATTCTTTCTACTATTCTTTTTTCTCGTCCTGGGCATCACGGCCAAGTCTTCTCGATCTTCATCATTTTAGGATTCTTCAAGATGACGTGGATTAAATTTTCTTAACTCTGTTGGCTTCTCATGGATATTTTTGAATATGTCCCATATATCTTTAGCAGTCTTACAGGTAGATATTCTCATATATTCTTCTTTACTAATCACAAAATAGAACATGTTGATTGCTCTAGATAGCATTTGTTTGCATAATATCCAACTGTTCTTTTGTGTAGATAAATATGGATTCCCTTTTTACAAGCTTCTTTCTATCATTGTTGTTCGGAGTGAGTATTGGTCCATTCTAAATAACTAGTCAGGCTCGATAATCTATTGATTGAACATAAACCTTTATTCTTTCTTTCCAATGGCTATAATAATTACTACTGAAGTACGATGGCCTTCTTGTTGAGTATCCAATTTGAAGTACTGTTCTAATAATTTAATGACTTGCCACGGATCTTTACTCACTTGCTGTTATGCAAAAAATAAAGATGTAAGACCTACTCTGATACCAATTGAAAGTACAAAAGGGGGGATGGGGGTGAATGGTAGCCTTTTTAAATTTTTAGTCGACTTATGCGAAGACAGTCTATACAGAACTGTTAGTTCATTCGATTTAAACAAGTATTAATTACAATAAATAGTAAAGGAATGGAATATAATACGAGAGCGATAAAGCAAATAACACCAGAAATTGTATACTGGTTCGGAACAAATGTGGTATCCTAATCTAGTCCTCTTGGGTAGGAAGAGTGTTATATTTTAGAGCTCTTTGTAAATTGAATTGAGTACATCTTTTGTGATTTTAAGCACTCAATACCAACGCTGACAAGGTTGGTTTTCACTTGCTCACCAACAACGAACCTTGGGTTTTCACTAGCTCACCAAAGAAACGAACAAAGACACAACCCTAGGACACAGTCTCTCCAATATTTCTTTCTCTTTTCTCTCATTTGGGTACACAGTAAATCTACTAAAGTAAATTACAATGCTTGTTAAGAGTAGAATAAAGAATTTTTAGTTGGATAGACAATTGTATAAAAGGTTCCGTACTTTCTTCCTTCATAGAGCTCGTATATTTATACCCTTTCATCTTGTTATAAGAATTGCTTAATCCAAGGAAATTTTGGAAATTCTTCCAATCTTCCTTGTAGCCGTTAGATGATAGCTTCCTTGAATCTTGGGGTAATAACTTCTTTCAGATCCCTAGACCGTTGCTTGGATATCTCCTGCTAATGTAAGATTTCCTTTTGAGATGGACCATTTTAATTAAGGATCTTTTGCATTCTTTGGAATACCATAAATGCCACTTGATTTATTCCCTATTTTATTTCCTTAATTAGAATAGTCACGATCCACTACTACCTTCACTTCCTTATGCAATAGTTTTTACATTCAATAAGCCTTCTTTCCATCCTCTATGATTCTCTTATGTTCTTGGTGATATAATTTCTTACTATAATACTGTAGTAAAAATATTCCATATGTAGTAGATCTTTTCCAAATTTTTAGGAAGTAATATTCCATAATTCTTCAATGTTCCTTTAGTAGGTCTTGAAAAATAATCACTTTTCATAAAATAGATTGTACTACATTCCATAATATATTTTCTTTCCATAGAAAATATATTCTTACTTATCCTTGTAGTATCTTTTTAATATAGTATCTTCCTTCCACAAAATAATAGATCTTCTTCATGATTTTCGTAACTTTCCTTTCAAGATGTTGAAAAGTTTTCCAACTATAATTTCCATAGATTCTTCTTCTCATATTGTAGTAAGCCATTAAATATTTCAAATTTTATTGTCAAATATTATTCCTTCTAGATTAAATATCTGAAAATAATCTTCCTTGATGAATTCTTCACATGATATTCTCTTTCCCACATTTCTTTGGATCTTTAGCAACATTTTCTTTCATGTACAGGAATAAGATTACAACAAGTAAATATTCTTTAATTAATAGTTATTTTGGTTTGTTATCATCAAAATTAATACGTGAAACCTTGAAGCTAACAGGTTTGCATACACACTACCCTCTCTAGATTCCACTTGTGGGATTATACTGGTTATGTTTGTTGTTTTTGTTGTTGATGTTATTATTTTTGTTGTTGCGTTTTGATTGTTGATGTTGGTAATACGCCTGATAGGGTGAATAACATCAAGCTTAGAAACTATTTGCTTTGACATTTTCAGAGACTACTATTTTTCTTGTAAAAATTTGATTGGATCATTTTTGTTATATTCTAATTTGGACATGCTATGTTCTCTGGTTTTTCGAATTGCTTAGCATATACAAAAGTAATATACCTACTTGGGGCATAGTTCTTGAAACACAATCGGAGAAGACGTGTTGTTTGACCAAAATATGTCAAAACATTTTTTATTAAAATAATTGATGATGATGATTATGAGGATAATTTTAAAAAAGCATAATAAACTATAGATCTATAAATAAATCTGAAAACTATGAATAAGATAAAATCGGGCCAATCAATCTCATTGATATTTTTCATTTCTTCTTGCATAATCTGATGAGGGTTATTAGTTTACATGATATATGGAGATAGTTAATTTACATCTCTTCTTGATGGAACGTTACATATGAGACGAGAGAGAGAGAAAAGTCACCTTTCTTGGAGGATTTCCCCCTTTATATACAGCCCTCAAGTCCCTACCATATTCTTGAGTTGATGCGCCTTTATACCACGACCGTTTTCATCGTTACCTGAGTATTGTTCTTTAACTTGATTGATCAAGTCGTAACGTCTTTCACTATCCATCTTCTTAGGCGGCATCCAAATTAGGTTGACCACAGTAATTAGATTTCAACCAATACAGTTAGTCCCTCCATTCGTCGGGGTCGTCTCCTGTCAGACCCGACGGGCAGATTATAAGTTTACATATCTAGGAGTAATTTGACTATCCACGCCTTGGGCATGGATTTAGATCGAGATAATGGTGCGGTGCTCCTGCGATACCCTTGGACCATAGGGACCATTTCAAAATCGAAGTGTAGTTTAACTCGAAATATCATTCGTGGTGTCTACCATTATGACACATTCTTAGGGGATTGAACCGTTTCATGCCCAATCAGCTTCAGTTGGTGAATCTTGGGTGTCACATTTGTGGAATTTATGTCACTATAAATAAAAGGAAAGAATCATTTGATTGGGTACACTTCCTTTCTCTTGTTGAAAGAACTTTGTGAATCTTCCTTGCTTCCGATACTTTGATTTTTTTTGGTTTTATCCGGTCAGACAGAAGCTTTTGTTTCAGTCTCTTCTGTTTCTTACATCTCTTTATTCTACTAAAGTTATACAAAGGGCTAATAAATCTTCCCGTGCTGACAATCCTGCCGCAACTCCTACGCCGAAAAGCAATGTTCCTACCCCTGGAGTAGAAGTGATAGAAGATTAGGGGGTCCGACGGTGGATGAAATCTTGCCTCACCTAGGAAAGCCACGAAATGATTTCTCAGTCCTGTCGGAGAAGAGACAGAATCTGATTCCTCCGTTATGACTGAGGAAGGAATTACAGAACTGAAGGCCAGATGGGGGATCCCTTCGCACATTGAAATGTTGATGGCGATGGAGAATGACATAATTTATTTTTATCTCCAAGGGTACTGTGCGTTCTATGCGTATCCCTTCATTGTCGGGTATACGCTTCCCCTTCCTCTCTTGGTGGTAGACTTTTGTCACTTCTACGAGTTATGCCTGGCCCAACTTTCATCATACTTATGTAAATTGTTCCTTATGCTACTCAAATTTGCGGAGCTTGCCGGTCGGGAGATCACTTTGAGACACATGCTCAACATCTTCGCTCCTCAATTCATTCATACTATGATGATTCATATTCCCCGTCGAGAGACGAAGAGTCTGGTGGTAAAGATGGATGACAGAGCCAACCGTCATTTCTATGAGAACTATTTTTATGTGCGGACCAAGCAACTTGTGGCGGACCCTGCAGGATTCCCTGTGAGATGTAACTTTGCACGTAAGTTTCTACATATTTGGTCGGGGTGATGGTCGACCGGTTTTCCTTTTGTAGTATTTATACTATTTTTCTTTTGCAGCTGCAAGACTACCCCGCGCACCTGTTAATGATATCTGCGAGTGGGTGAACACCATCCTTCCACATACAATGGGGGTTCATGCATGGTCAGCCTTCTATGTGAAATAAAGACGCAAGCCCCTTACTGGTAAGTAGCTTTACCATAGTATGTTTTCCGCTTTGCAATTTGGATTTGTTGCTTATATGATATATTATCATTAGCAAGGATAGTGCGAATGGAGAGGGATCTTCCAGTTGCTTTTTGTCAGCCATCGTCCTCTGCTCGGCCCATACCAAGGACTGCTACCCGACCTTTTGCAAAGGCCGATCAAGTTGGATGTACTATCGTAACTATGTGCACAAAAGTCATTCCTCAATTCGGGGCTTCAACTTCTGCTGTCTGCCCAATGGAGGAGTCTTCCTATGCCGAGGATGGCGAGGGACCATCGAAGAGGCAAGGGTATAGTCTGAGGTAGCTCCGTCAATCGTGATATTTTTAGAGGAAGACGTCCCTTTAATGGAATCGGAGATGGGAAATGATGTTAATCCATCTACAAAGGTAGAGCCGGTCGCCGTGGCCAACCCGTCAATAGAGATTTCGGCCATTATAATTGACCAACATACTACTATGATGGGGAGCCAAAGTCCCGGGGATGCTATTTTTACTTTGGGCAGGCCTTCATCTTCTTAACTGAGTCGTGCTTCTTCTTCAACTACTAAGTGGGAAAATGGCATCGTGGTTGATGACTACGAATATGAGTTTGATATTTAGCTTGATTATGTCAGGATGTTTGAAGATGGCCTTACATGTTTGGTGGTTCATGCGGGAGGCACGTCTTGTATACTTGAAATCTCATCAAGTATCAGCCTTCTGGGGAATACAGAGGACATGGTGCCGTAGTTTGACCTTTTGTGTTCTGCCACTGAGAGGGAGGCTCTCTAGGATGTTCGTTATATTTAATTTGATGCATGAAGTGGCCGCTATGGGCTTGAGGGTAAGTTTCACTTTTCTTTTATGTTATTTTTATTCTCTGGTGATCTGTCCTTAACCCATCTTTTCATTTTCCAAACGTACATAGTGGAGATTGAGATCCCCTTTAGGGCCTATACTCGGCCAAGATTTTCCTAACAATACGGGCCATGATTTTCCTAACGATGTTGGAGAAATATAGGTTCTATCATAACAAGTACCGTGAGATGCACGAGCGGCTGAAGGAAAATCTTGGTGATCATTCCAAGGCAAGGAAGTGGAGTAGAGGGATTAAGAATTGATGCAAGCTATATGCACGAATAGTATAATCAAGAACAACTCCATTCAAAGGACGAAGAACTTGAGTTTGGCAAAAGAGTTGCCGTAGAGTACGAATATCTTCAGGCGAAGCTGAGGTCAATGCAATCTGAGATGGATCGGAATGCCATCAGGGTCAAAGTGATGAGTACGAAATGGATGGAAAGTTGACCGATTTGGAGAGGAAGGTTGTCGGATTGGAAAACATAGCGAGTGCACGGTCGTCAGCTTTAGCGAGGACAACGGCTCTGGAGAATACTATCTGCGTCCTCTAGTCCGAACAGGAATCAGAGTGGGTGACGTCCACGCTAAGGGAAGCGAGGCTCGAAGAGCGTATTGGTGGGATCGACTAGGAAGCATCAACCTTAGGGGATAGGGTCGTATCTCTTGAGGCCAAAAAGGAGCAATTGCAGGCTCAAGTAGAATCTTCCTATGCATCTATTCCCCATCATTTACACAAACCGTGGGTTCATGCTGAAGATCAGCGGAACATATATAAGAAATGTGGGAGGCGGACAATGTTTTCGAGGCTTGGTATTAAGGAGCACAGGCGAAGGCATGAGAGGCTCGTGTTAACTGCGGATATGATCATGCAATGTCGAAGGCCGATAAGGGTGTTGATGATGAAGGAAGACTTCTTGGAGATGGTGATGAAGAGGACGACGATGATGACGAGTAAAAGAATTGTTGTCTTTGTTTGCATTCATTTTTTTATTCATTGTTTATTCTTGTTGTTTTTTTCTTTTTCTTGTTGACTTGGCCAGTTTTAGCCATATGTAATCTGTGGCTGTTTGCGCAATAGCTTTGTGTAAATAAGAATTTTCCATTGATGTATGCCTTCTGTACTTCTTTCCCTATTTTGCTTTATACATCTTTGGTGCAAAGAAGAAAATTTCCATGCGGTGAATTCCCGATTCTCAGGGAATTCAATCTCACATGTATCGAGTAGGATTTTAATGATGTCTTTATCTACAGAGATGGTATTTTCAAGCTGAGGTTGAAGGATTATCCCGTCATAGCTCGAACGATGTCGAGCACTTTTATTTGATAGCGGCCATATCCATAAGGAAATTACTTTCGATCGAACATTGAAGTATTATCCCGTCATAACTCGAAGATGTTGAACTCTTTCTTTTGATAGAGGCCCTTGGCCTTAAGGGTATTGATAGATCTTAAATACTCATGTTTATATTTTCCTTATGTTTTAATGATCTAACAAACTCTCTGATAAGAACCAGTTAGGGATCCTGACCTACTTGGGGTTGCTGCAAACTCAAACAGACTCTAGTAAAAGTTGAATTGCTACACATACGGGAGATAGGAACCACACAAGGACATGATTCTCCTATTGTTCCTATATAGCAGCACAAAGTCATTTGGACATAGCTAGAGCTGAAGTGAGCGGCGGTACTGTTTCAGCCGCACTGCACCACACTAACAAACAAAGTACTCATATCATTTCAAGTGATGTGGCAAATTTGTACCAAGGGGGCTTTCATACAGAACATCACAAATAGGTTTCAATTTCATTACACAAGCATCAAGAAAAAACATAAAAGATCATTCTCTCAAGCTTGAAGAACAAGGTTGAACGCTGCCATGGACAAGTTCCTAAGCAATTGATTATTGTTGTCCTAGTTAAGTTGTAACCTATTTAGTGCACTTACTATATCTCCTAAATCACATACTTAGAAGTTTATTGATTAGGAATCCTCTTGTAAATCCTCAGACTCATTGAGTTTAGGTTGTGGCTAGTTTTAGTCATAAAGAAAAGTCTTTGTAATCATAGGGTTACAAACTTGCTTGTAGTAAAAGCACCACAAGTTAGAAAAGCCTTTGTAACTAGGATAGTCACAAAGTGACTTGTGGTAATGGTACCACAAGTTAATATGAAGTCTTTGAAATCGAGAGTATTGTAAAGTGGCTTGTAAAAGGTAAGATTACAAGTTAGTAAAGTTAAAAGCCTACAAGGTAGGTCGTAGTTTTTGATCCCCTTGTGAGGGCTTTTTCCACGTAAAAATCCTCTACCTCATTTACTTACTGATTTATTAAGTACTCTCAGCAGAAACTTGGAGATAACTAGGTACTATACGATTTGGTAGACCCATATAAATTAACAATTGGTACCAGAGCGGGTTCCTCCTATCAGGTTAACACCTAAGAAGGATCCTCATAATGGCTTCACTAAATTTTGAAGAAGGCAAATCCATATACCGACCACCCAAGTTTGATAGAAAACATTATTGGCGGTGGAAAGTTAGAATGCATGATATCGTCATGGCTAAGGATTGCGAGCTATGGGATGTTATTTGCGATGGTCCGTTTTGTCAAATCAAAATAAAAAACGAAAAATCAGTTTCAATAAAAAGGAACAGCGAAGAATACACTAAAGGCAAAGCGATGGAGAAGTATTCTCTTGCCGAGAAAATCCTGGTAGATGGTTTGGAACCTTAAGAGTACGACAGAATCTCTGCATGCGACACTACCAAGGAAATATGAGAGGTTTTACAAATGGCTCATGAGGGAACTATACAAGTAAAACTAGAAAAATCTAACACATATAATAGTTCTATGATGGCAGTTGAAGGTAAGGAAATTAGATATAACTCAGTGCGTGCGGCTCAATCAGACAAAGATGAAGACAATGGCAACAAAGAGGTAATCTTTAAGGATGTTCAGAGAAATCTGAAATACTATTCTCCAAAGAAACTCATGTGTTTAGCCGATGTTTTAAATACTGGGTTTTGTAGTCTTGCGGAGGATACAGATTCCTTGTTCTTAGAACTAGAGGAATTTGAACATATTAGAAGACCTAGTGGCTACTATTACTGATATATAAAATCACTGAAATTCTTAGAAAATAAAATAGTGGCCTCTTAGCAGAAACTGCTGACCTAAGGGAATAGATAGTAAAGCCCTTGACTGAGTCAAAACCTGAAAGCTCTGAAAAGGGAAATGAGATAGTTAGTAAGGAATATGTTAGGCTTGAGAATGAGGTGAAGGCCTTGAGAAGTATGATGAATGCTGAAATTGAGAAAAACGAGCTTCTCCAAGTCGATCTAAAAAAGGTAATGAATAATTTTGAAAAATCTCTAAAATGGACCTGGTCCATAGAAGCAACAATTACCTTGTTGACTGATGTCAGTGAAGAAGGGCGGGTAGTAGGGTTCCCAAGGAAGAAAGATCCTTACAGCCATTACAGTAAGAGCACCACTGCATCTTGGTAACTAGTCTAGTACCTAATGTGGGAAGATTGGACACTTCTTGGAAGGTGTCCATGTCAAGAATCAGTCAATTTCAAAAGATAAAGTAGCTGCTAAAACTATGACCACAAAAGAAGAACCAGGTTCCACTCACAGAAAACGCACGTTACCTGCATGGACTAAGAGAGCTCTTATTCATCATTGTGGTTACTACAAGGGACCCAAACTTGTTTGGGTTCCTAAAACTAACTCCTAAATTCTTGTGCAGGGGACAGTGAAGGTAAGTGGTCGACAATGGTTCATGGATAGTGGGTGTTTGAAACACATGACTGGGAATGCCACAAACGTTCTTTCACTAAAAGCCCTATATGGAGGGAGTATATCCTTTGGAAATGAAAAAAGAGATAGATTCTTGGAGTTGGAAAAGTTGGGAAGTCACTCTCTCACCCTATTGAAAATGTGTACTATGTTAGTGGACTCAAGTACAGTCTCCTGAGTATTTCTCAAATTTGTGATAAAGGAAATAAGGTGGAGTTCCTATCCAAAATATGTACAGTCACTGACCTAGTGACTGGTGAAACAGTTCTTCTCGCCAAAAGATACAAGAACATCTAAGTTGGTGATTTTGAATCTTTACAAAGTGGTAATTTGAGTTGTCTGAAGAGGGTTGACGATGATGCGGAACTGTGGGATAGAAGAGTGGGCCATGAAAGTTTTTCCCTTATGAGTAAACTAATTTAGAAGGACCTGGTCGATGGTCAACCTGTGTCACAATTCAAAACTCAAACAATCTGTGATTCCTGTGCTAGAGAAAAACATGTAAAGTCCTCATTTAAGTAAAAAAAAAGGATGTTAGCACCTCAAAGCTGCTTGATCTTCTGCACATGGTTCTTTATCGATCTCTGAGGGTGCAAATAAGAGGAGGAAAGAGATACATTTTTTTGATCGTGGATGACTATTTCAGATTCACATTACTCTGTTTCACAGAATAAAAAATGAAATGGTTGAAGTATTTGCGGCCTTTGTAAAGAAAATTCAAGTGAAGATGAAGTCTAGAGTTGTATGCATTAGATCAAATCATGGGACATAATTTGACAATGTCAAATTTGATGAATTCTGCAATGCAAATTATATCAGTCACAACTTCTCAGCTCCCAGAACTCCTTAGTAGAATAGAGTAGTAGAAAGAAATAATAGAACTCTTAAAAAAATGGCAAGAATAATGATGATCGACAGTGGACTTGCAAAGAACTTTTGGGTTGAAGCTGTCAATAGTGCCTGCTACTTAGTGGCAGGTGCATGATCAGGTGAATTTTGAACAAGACGTCGTGTGAACTGCTAAATTGAAGAAAGCCCAAACTGACATTGTGAGCATGTAATTTTTTCCTAGCCTAAATTTCTCCTATAAATTCGTAGAATTATGATTTTCTTTATCTGTGTGATTTTAGAATTTAATTGCATAAATTGTGTGTTCATTTGCATGCCGAGTGCATTGTAATTCACAAAAATACCAAAAAAATATATGCCTTTTCATTTAGGATTTAATTTGACATCTTTGCATTAATTAAAAAAGTTAGTCATTTTATAAAATACAAAAAACTCAAAAAAATAGTTTACTTAGTTTAAAGTTTAAATTTTTGAATGTTTGGTAGTTTTCTTGGTGATTTGCTATTTGATTATGTTTTTAATAATTGTTAGTCTTAATTAATTTGATTTGGTAGTTTAAATTAGTTTTAAAATTAACTTAGCGTTTAGTTAAATTTTTGGAATAAAAGAATTAAAAAGAAAGAAAATTTTTTGAAAAGAAAAGGGAATGAAAAACAAAAGAAAAGGAATTTGAGCCAACCATCCCAAACGAAACCCTTGAATTAACCCCGGTCCCAGCCCAACCCAATGCCTCAACCCGGTCCAGCTCCACACCCTACCAAAACGACATTCAGCCATTGTCAATTTGGATCGTTGATCTCAGTAGATCAAACGGCCAGGAACTAACCCCTCCTTAATACAAATATGTCCTAATGCGACCCTACACAAAGGTGTTTTAGAAAAGAATCTTGCAAATAATTGATTTGGAAACCGCTAGAACATTCTAGATGGGGTTCCAATCAGAATTTTAGGACTTCAGTATTAAACTTGAGAAACAAGTACCAACCTTAGGGACTAATTAGTTAATGCTGAAAATATAAGAGGGACAAAGAGGTAACGATCAAATCTGAAGGCTGCCCTATGTGTGAGCCTATATAAACTAGCATTCTTTCCTTTCAAGGCAAGATGAAGAGAGATTAGAGGCTGAAAAATCTGATAACACACACAAAGTTAAAAGTTGAAAATCTGGAAAATCCTCATAAATTTCCATGGAAGTCTGAAAAGTAATTGAATTTGTAGAGTGATTTCAAATCTTCAGGTTCTGAAATTCAAGTTCCAGTTTGAATAAGGTTCAAAAAAGGAGCTTGAATAGTCTTGTAGTTTTCAGAAGTTCCTGGGGTAATTTCTAGGTTTGTTTGAATTCATTCGATCTAGCTTTTGGTTGTTCATTGTTCATGTTCACTTGAAATGAACAGATGGTTTATTGAAATGCCATTTCTCAGTCTATTAATTCAATTCTACTGCTGATTGTTGCTTATTTGCTACTGGTTATTGCTCACTGCTCATGACTTATTCCTTCTTCTTACTTTGATTCAAACTCCAGGTATTTCTTTGGCCTCAAGTGCTATGTGAAGACTGGATCCATATGTATGAACGCATTTGAAGAAAATGTTGAATAACTTTTTCTTTGATTTACGTAAATATGTACTTATCAATGTGTGTAGACACTTGGTTCAGTAGTATTAAGACTATCGTTTATTTCTGTACTAATTGGACTGTGAATTATGACATGTTCCTATTTGTTTATGTCGGTCCTAATAGGTTAGATAGATTTTACAAACCAATATTAATTTGAATATGGAAATGGGTTTGGAATTCATCAATGCTTACCCCTGTTATTATGTGTGAAGTTTTTTCCAATGTTCACTACCAGGTTTTCAAATTCTAGTTTAAGTTCCAAGTTAATTTTGAAGTTAAACCACAGATTGATTGTGTGGCTTGTACTAGTTTTGTCTCCTGTTGATTTAATAGGGGCTGGAAATAATAAAATCAAAGTCATGTACATTTTCTTAAACATGTATATCATTGTTTGATTATCTACTATTCAAAGTAAAGTCTAAAGGAAGCTAGTTTTGGGTTTGGATCAATGTTAATTGGTGTCAAAGTTTAAATTAATAAATCACATCTTTTGATCTCACATTCATGCTAATTTTGTTTGGGTTCATTTTTATTATTTTCACCATGAAGATTGGGCCTATCGTTAGGCCCAACCATTTATAATAAACCCAAATGTTACCAGCCTTCTGAAACGGTTTGTTTTGTGGATCACCAGGGACTTGGTCTTGAGTCCCCATTTCTAGCTCGCCTCTAAATTGAGCTTGTGTTAAGGCCCAAGCTTGAAAGTAGTCCACTTGTTTGATTCGCAGCCGCCTATTAAAGTAGTATGGTCTCAAATTAATCGACCCTTCTACGTTTAGGCAATTAATTTCTTTCAAATAGTGGAGTTGGGATATACTAGACAATAAATAGCTTGTGACCCTCGCTTGATTTCATAATCTAGGTAAAAATTATTAATATTTCGTAGTATATCCTTTAGGGACGTCTTAAAATACTATCGTGATTGTGTATACGTTCACGTAATACAATTATGGTTCTAAAAACAAGAGCTGGAGTATGCGTTCGCACAACTTCGGCCCAAACTTTTCTTAATAATAATTAAGTGTTATTAGTTGTGGACACTTTTGCGTGACATGATTTTTGACGCGTCAAACAGGTTGGTATACGTACGCGTAACCCATTTCAAGATAATTTTCTAATTAAAAGTGATAAAAGGCATAAGCACATAGGTTCTAAAATTAGTAATCAAACAATTTAGTCAAGCCAAGTAGGATCAAAGCGACCATGCTAGAACCGCGGAACTCGGGAGTGCCTAACACCTTCTCCCGGGTTAATAGAATTCCTTACCCGGATTTCTGATTTGCAGGCTATAATAAGGGATTTATTCTTTTCCTCGATTCGGGATTTAAATCAGTGAGTTGGGTGGGACACCATAAATCTCCCAGGTGGCGACTCTGATTTTAATTAAAATGAATCTCGTTTCGATTGTCACTTAAATTGGAAAAACTCCCTTATCTACGCCCTTTGCGGAGTACTTGTATTAAAAAGGAGGTGGAAAGACATATCTAAGAATATTTGGATGCAAATGCTTTGTTCTCAACAATTGGAAGGATCAGCTTGGTAAGTTCGATGCTAAAAGTGACAAATGGATACTTTTTGGCTACTCTTCTCAAAGCAAGACTTACAAGATTTTTAAAAAGCGGACCTAATGTGTTAAAAAAAGTGTTCACATTATCTTTGATGAACTCACCCATCAATTGAGAAGAGTACTAAGGAAAATCAAGATAGAGAACCTTAATTTGTTCCTGGTGAAGTCATTAACATGAAAAATGGTAAGTAAGACTTGATGAGTCAATTGAAGAAGTCAAATGAAGGTGACACAGTCTCATCAACAACAAATGAAGAACCTCAATTACAATCAATGAAGTGGAAGAAAGAGTGGTTCATGTAGTTCAAGGAACTTCTCTGGGATCTGAAGTAAGGATAGAAGAGAATCAGCTAAACATACCGTCCTCCTCTAAGAATTAATCTCATAAATCCAACAGGAGACATCAAAGATCTCACCCTATAGATAACATAATCACCCCTCTAGATTTTGGAGTTCAAACTAGGTCAAGAGCTAGAAATCAGTTGCCTTCTCAGCCTTCCTCTCCTAGAAGAACCCAAGAACATCAAGAAAGCCTTAAAAGATGCAGATTGGATTATAGTCATGCAAGGTGAGCTGCATCAGTTTGAGAGAAATAATGTTTGGCACCTGGTACCGAAATATTCTAATAGAACCATTATAGGAAATAGAGGGTATTCAGAAACAAGCTGGATGAGCATGGAATTACCACAAGGAATAAGGCCAGATTAGTGGCTCAAGGTTACAATCAAGAGGAAGGGATTGACTATAATGACACATTTTCTCTAGTGGCTCGCATGGAAGCCATCAGAATTCTGATTGCCTTTGCTTCTCATATAGAATTCCCTTTCTTCCATAGTTATGTCAAAAGTGCATTCTTCAATGGACTACTTAAAGAAGAAGTTTATGTGAAAGAAACCCCTCGGTTTGAATGTCATGAGCACCCTAAATATCTGTTCAAATTGGACAAAGCCTTGTATGGGCTTAAGTAGGCTCCTCGAGCGTGGTATGAAAAGTTGTCAAAATTTCTCTTAGAAATGGCTTTAAGAGAGGGAAAATTGACAACACTCTTTTCTTAAAGAAACGAGGAAGAAACATGCTCATTGTTCAGGTCTATGTCGATGATATCATTTTTGGAGCAACGACTGACTTTCTATGTGAAGAATTCAGAAAACTTATGGGAAGTGAATTTGAAATGAGCCTAATGGGTGAATTAAACTTCTTCCTGGGTCTTCAAGTGAAACAATCCCCAATGGGCACTTCCATTTGTCAGCAAAAATACATCAGGAAACTATTGAAGAGTTTCGACATGGAAGCATCAAAAGTAATAAACACTCCCATTGCAACTGCCACCCTACTAGACACGGATGAATTTGGACCTCTTGTGAATTAAACAATGTATAAAGGCATCATTGGGTCGCTTCTTTATCTCATTTCCGGTCATCCTGATATTGTTTTCAACGTGGGATTGTTTGCAGGGTTTCAATCAAATCCAAGGAATCTCACTTGAATGCTGCCAAAAGAATATCGAGATATCTTAAAGGCACGCAGGACCTGGTGCTATAATATCCATCAGGTGACAATTTTTATCTAATTGGGTATGTTGATGCAGACTATACAGGTTATCTTGTGGATAGAAAAAGCACTTCTGGGATGGCTCACTTCTTGGGATCATGTCTTATCTTTTGGGTACAAGGAAGAAAAATTCAGTGGCCCTTTCAATAGTTGAGGCTAAATATATAAATGCAACATCCTGCTATGCTCAACTTTTGTGGATCAATAAGCAACTGGAGGATTTTGGAGTTCTCACTAAGAGCGTGCCCCTCCTACGTGACAACACCACTGCACTTAACATGGCAAAAAATCCAATTCAACATAAAAAGACCAAACATATTGATGTGAAGCATCATTTTCTGAGAGACAATGTAGAGAAAGGAATGATATGGATGAAGTTCTACAGTACAGAAGATCAAATTACAGACATTTTCAACAAGGCACTAAGTAAGGAACAGTTTGAAAGAAACAGAGTGAAGCTGGAATTGTTGAGGCCAAACTAAGGACCAAACTATGAGAATAGAAGCAATAGATGCAATACATGACAGATAAAAGAGTTTTTTTTTTTAAAAGGGGGGGGGGGGGGCCTGAAGACGAAAATGCTTAGTAGTTCTATGCATCCCTTAGTTCACGTCTTAAAAGGTACAAAATACAAATGCCATCTCATCAACTTTTTAGATCAGGCTGTCATGTCTCTTTAATTCAAACGTTCCATCTCTTCCTTCATAATTATCCCCTTTGTTTAAAACCCTTCTCTTCTTCACTTCTCTTGCATAAGCCTTCTTTTAACCTCACTCAAACAAGGAAAGGATAATCACACCACCTATGTCAAATGGCCAAGAAAAATTCAGATCCTTCTTCATCACCTGAAACCCCCTTTGAACCGTCTATGAGACATCTCGGCGTCTCTGAGTCAGTGTCACCCTCTGTCAGCCCTATCACTATAGTCCTTCCTTTCCTAATTTCCCAAGCTCATTCCAACTAGAAAATCATTGTATCACTCTCCCCTTTGCATGTTGCCCACAATAGTCAAACCTCAAATGGCGACCAAGGTCTAATCAATGCGAACACAAGAGACTTCTGCCATTATTATAGTCAACCCCATGGTCGTGGAAGCACCATTTGTTGAAGATAAGAAAGTGTTTGCGGTATCCGCTGAAGGGATATTGTATGAGGTCATTTCCTGAAAGAACGCATCACATAGTGTAAGGGAATAAGGGACCTTTATGGAAAATGCAGTAGCATACGCTACAGGGGTTCACATGGAGAAGCTGATCCCTCTTAGAGGGACACATGTCACGGGTATCATCCCCAGGACAGTAGAATGCCTGCCTTTGATGATGTGCCCTTGGAAACTCAAGGCCCTGAGATGCACTCTAGTGATGAAGAAGACCTTGACAATATAGCTCTTGATGAGCTCATGAGTAAGCGTAGGACTGATTTGACTCCTGACTCCGAACCCAAGCGCCCCACCACAAGGCTTCAACTCAAAGGTGGCTTACGACTCTGCACTCCAAAAGTGCAATAAAATCAGTAAGAAGAAGAAAATACAGCTAATGAAAAATGGTGTACCTGTAGGGGATGAAGCTATCCTTGTTGTTGTGATGGAGGAGGGAACTCTTGAGGAACCAGGTTCCCTTATAAGGCGGTCATCAAAAAGGGTAAGGTCTGTTTCTCTAGAGAAGGGGTCTATTTATTAGTCCAAAATTGATAAGGCAGTGAGTTATCAGGATGCTCTTGTCAGGTCCAAAAGGAAAAGTAAGGTCAGTGGAGAAAAGCATAGGAACACATGTATGAAATAGTCGAAGAACCTAGTTCTGGAAAAAATGCACGAAGCGAGTTATGCCTAGGCTTTGAGCGATTGAGGCACCAAAAAGTTCTGTTGGGGTGTACATTTGACCCCACAATCTTAGAAATGGCTGGGATGCATCAAATCTTGGAAATGGTGGAGTTTTAACAGTGGACGCATCTTTTCTACGTGGATGCTCCCAAAGTGTATGAGGAGGAGGTCTAGAGTTTCTACTGATCATGTTTGTGCCTTAGTCAATGGTGTGGATATTGTATTTAATGTGAAAGTGTTGGGGAGATTTTGCAAGTTCCTACAGTTGGAGTAAATTTTGAGATGTTTGCCGGTACAACTTCCATAATGTAGTGGTGAAAGATAATTCAAATAAAAAAGGGGACCGGATTCATAAGAAAGCACTACTTCCTATCTACCAGTTGTTGTTTAACTAGTTAAAAAAGTCATGTTTCCACGAGCAGAACGCCGAACTGTCACTTCTAAATATGATTTATTCCTAACAGAGCAACTGGACAGTTTTCACCCTGCGAGTTTGCCTGCCATAATGATTGAGCATATGCAGAAAGTGGCTGATTACAAGGATTGTAATCACGGGCCTCCCAATAGATTCTTGCTTATACAAGTATTCAAACACTTTGAGGTTCTTCTAGGAACAGGTAAAGTAGGGACCCGTAAGTAGTCATTCTCACAGACAACCCTGGAATAGTGTGAGTGTATTGAGAAGTATGGGATGTAGGAAGCTCTTCAGCTGTATCTTAACTCATCAATGCCCAAAACAGTGTAGCTGAGAATATACGTAGATTGAAGGCCAAGAATGCTATCCTAGAAGACCAGCAAGCTCAAGTGGTTCCCCTTCTGAATGATGAAATGATCCGCTTGACCCAAGAATATGCTGACCTCAGGGCACAAGTTGAGAACCTGAAAGCCGAACTGCTCAATGAGCAAAAGTCAGGCAACGCCCGAATAGACCTTGTTCTACAAATACTTGTTACAGCATCCATGCCTTTTCCTCCTAGTGCCCCCTAAGTTCTTTTCAGTGACCAGTGTTCTGGATATAACTATTTCTTTTTGTTTGTGTTGATGGTTGATGGTTTGTGGTTGGTAGTTGTTTTTGTTTCGTTTTGGTGGTTGGGATGTACCTTTACTGCTCCCGTGTTTCAGGTCCAATGTTGTCGCTTCCTTTTTTCAAAGGAAGAGGCATATCAAAATTATTAATATAACTCTTCTCTTATTTGTCTAGTACTTCATCTTTTTCTTCTATTTTTCTCATGATTATGTGCACGTAATGTGGAATGAGTTAGCTTCGTTGGACTTCTTTGCACTCTTATTCTTTTTAAAGATGCCAAAAATGGGAAAGGGACAAGGGAACATGGGACACATGGGAAATCACATTTTGGTACTGGTTCTTTTTAAACTCGTAACTTAAGGCATTGTCTCAGGGAGGAATTATTTGACATTCACTGATGCCTTAGTTTTGAACTTATAAATGCATATGTTTGTCATCATCAAAAAGGGGGGAAACTGATAGATCTTAAATACTCATGTTTATGTTTGGCTTATGTTTTGATGATCTAACAAACTTTCTGATAAGAACAAGTTAGGGAACCTGGCCTACTTGGGATTGCTGCAAACTCTAATGGACTCTAGTAAAATTTAAATTGCTACACATACGAGAGCTAGGAACAAAACAAGGACCTGATGCTCTTGCAGTTCCAATATAGCAACAAAAAGTCATTTGGACACAGTTGAATTGAAGTGACTGGCGGTACTGTTTCGATTGCACTGCACCACAGTGACAACCCACTCGTCATCTAACCAAACAAAGTACTAACATATTTTAGGAGCATTCATACAAAACATCACAAATAGGTTTCAGTTTCAGTACTCAAGTATCAAGCAAAACAGAAAAGATCATTCTCTCAAACTTAAAGAACAAGGTTGAACGCTGCTACAGAGCAGTTCCTAAACGATTGATTATTGTTGTCCTAGTTGAGCTGAAACCTTGTTATTGCACTTACAATATCTCCTAAATCACTTACTTAGAAGTTTATTGAACAGGAATCCTCTTGTAAATCCTCAGACTCATTGAGTATAGGTTGTGGCTAGTTTTATGTTACAACCCATATGCACACGTGTTAGTTCATGCCATATGTTAGTTAACATAAATCCAAGAAGCAATTATCTTTGAGATGATTAGAAATTAATCTTATTGGTCTTAAGTGATACAAGGGTGTATATGGGTGATTAACAAGTATTAGAAGTTAAACGAATCAAGGATGTTGTAACTCGTATTTTCATGTAGACCTAGAGGTGCTTAATACACTCAAGTGGTCATGTATTAAGGTATTTGAATCATATAATGTCCATATCATAAGTCTTGAAGTCAAACAAGTTATAAAACAAAAGTTGACAAAAATTGTCGCAACGTAGGTTCATAATTTTACTTAAACATTAGGTCAAATATTTCTAAGCTTTTCTCCTAATTTACAAGGAATTACAAGGTGATATACCCACCAATACGATCTTGGAGTATAGAGATATTTGTATTTTCACAATCCTACGCAGATTGGTAGGTGACAAGTAGGTGCATCACCTACTTGCCAAAATGAGAGGACAAAAGTAAAAGTCCCAAAGTTGGACAAGAAAGGACTTTTAAGAGATTATAAACTCAGTTATTTCACCCTTATTTCAGACCTTCAAAACCAATTGAACCCCTGCAACTCTCCCAAAAATAATCCCACACAAACCATAATCGATTTTCCATCTCTTTCAAGTTCTAATTAGGGGTAAAACCTAGAGTTTGAAGAACCAAGGGAAGGGCTAACTTATCGAACAAGTAAGGTAAGTTACCTACCTCTTTCATACTTTCTTTTTCTGCTGTGAATTCATGGTAATCATTCTATACATGTAAGAACTCATGGGACGGTGATCGCAAATTGTAAGTTCGAGTTATTCACTCTTAACAGACTGTTTTGTGGATTGTTTTGTGTTGTTGTTTGGCTGCATGTTTTACTACTATTTTTTGGAGTTTTGGAGGAGTAAGGGTCTGTAGAAACACCATAGATTTAAGGTTGTGGGTTGATATTTCTTCATAAAATTTTCGGATCGTTTGACATGACTACGATGGCCTTCGTATGTATGAAGTGATTAGGTTGTGCATGGGACTGTGTTGAGAGACTCAATATGATTATTATTGATGTTGTTTGGGTTTTTTGTTGATTTTTTTTGAATTGTGTGAAGTCATATATATAGGGGAGGTGTTGTCTATTTCATCGTAAAATAGGTTGTGGTCAATACATAATAGTTATGATGCTTAAATTATGACGATAATATCGTTTCTCTTATTGTAGAATAGGGAGTTCTGAAAATTGCATAGCTTGAAATTGGGGCAGTGTATACAAGGTATGTGAGGCTATCCCTTTCCTTCTTTTGCACGACTCTGATTGTACATAATGTAATGAACGAGCTTCCAAAGATACTCTACTCTTATAAGCTAGTAGTACTTCCATTGTTTCCCCTCTTATGGTGACGATTGATGTTAATGATGCTTCTCTTATTCTTATTCTATCAATGTTGTTGGTACTTGCTGATTCTTACAAGGTTCATAGTGAAGAGTTAGTCCTAATAATGTGTATAGAGGATACCGACCTTATGTCACTCCGAAAGGTTTAGAATGTGATTCCATGAGTCGAGCATGCATTATATATATGTATCTACTTTACTCTACCGAGCCGTGCTATAGTCGGCTAGGTAGGCACCTATTGTGCAACCACTGATCAGTAGGATATTACCAAGCTCCGTGTGGCCCAGTACGATTCTACCAAGCCTTATGACGATCGAGTATGTTTTTTTACTGAGCCTATTATGGTCGGGTACGATATGATGATGATGATTCCCAAAGAGGGGTATGTTTTAAAATTTTATGCATTTATACATATGTATGATCCATTTCATGTTAGTAGCCTTCAGAGGTACCCAGATGTTACAGGTTGTATATTCTCTATCCCAACATACATTACTGTTTGTATTTATGGTTCACTGCCTTACATACCAAGTACTTTATTTGTACGGACGTTGTTTTATTAATGGACGATGCATGTCTTGTTGTAAGTCCTCATAGACAGGCAAGTGCAATTCCCCCACCACAGTAGGTTGTCCAGTTCAGCGGTGATTGGCAAGATCCCTTCTCCGGACTTGTCGTGTTCTTGGAATGCATTATTGTTATAGACACTATGGGTTTGTCAGGGCCCTATTCTGGCTATGTTGCAGCACTTATGTTCGTTTAGAGTCTCATAGACAGGTGTTGACTCATGTATAAAGTGGTATGCCTTGTCGGCTGGTTTTTGTTGTATAGTATATCATGGTAGCATGGTAGCTCGTACCTTATAATTTCTTGATTGTCTGGTCATCCCATATTATGTATATTCATGCCATCATATTTTATTGTTGTTGTCCATGATCCATGTATATTGATCTCGTCAGCCCCAAAAGATAATAAAGAAGGTTAGATAAAATGTGTGTTGGTACTCGGTAAGTATGGTCAGGTGCTAGTCATGGCCCTCCAGTTGGGTAGTAATAAACTTGGTATCAGAGCAAGTCTGTTTTGGGAATTGTCTATGAGTCGTGTCTATTATAATCTTAATTATGGATTTGTAGGCGCCACATTTATAATTAGGAGGCTACATGACATCTAGGGTTGTTACCTTCTTCGTGAATCTAGATCGTGCATAGAGTTGAGTCATAAGTGTTCGCCTCTAATATTCACCTTATTTTCTTTTAGTGAGGCCTTCGACTAGGAAGCAAACAATTAGTAGACTGCTTGATACACCTTTGGGAGAGGGTACTAGTCAAGTGCCCCAAGCCAGAGTAGGCCAAAGTGACATCTAGGGTTGTTACCTTCTTCCTGAATCTAGATCGTGCATAGAGTTGAGTCATAAGTGTTCGCCTCTAATATTCACCTTATTTTCTTTTAGTGATGCCTTCGACTAGGAAGCAAACAATTAGTAGACTGCTTGATACACCTTTGGGAGAGGGTACTAGTCAAGTGCCCCAAGCCAGAGTAGGCCAAAGTGAGGCTCAGAGTGAGATGTCGTCTCATACCTCATCTACTTTGTCTCCTTCAGAGGATATTAGGAGGCACCTAGCACCTCCAATTCCTCCATTTGGAACTACAGACCAGGATATGTGGAGGGCTTTGCAATTATTGACTAGCTTGGGAGCTACTCAGGCTTAGAGGCAGAATACAGGTGCTGCTGATAAACCAATTGGAATGAGAGTTCATGATTTTATTAATTTAGACCCTCCAGTGTTTACCCAAACAGACCACAAGGAGGACCCACATACTTTTATTGATCAGGTTCATCTACACTACTGATTATGCATGTTAGTGATACAGAGGCAGTACAGTTGGGTTCTTATCGGCTACGAGATTTAGCGGTTCTCTGGTATGATATTTGGGAGAGATCGAGGGGTCCTGACGCTCCTCTAGCTATGTGGAAGGAATTTTCTGAGGCCTTTCTTCATCACTACTTGCCAGTTGAGATACGATGAGCTAGAGCCTATAAGTTCTTGAACCTTAGACAAGGTAATATGAGTGCGCGAGAGTACAATATGCAGCTTGATTTTTTAGCAATGTATGCTCCCCATATGGTGGGAACCATATCTCATAAATGAATGCACGACAGCCTCCTTGGTGGAGGGCATGGATATTTCATGTATTCAGGCTTATGCCCAGACTCTAGAGCATCGTAAGCGCCAGCAAATGGAAGATAGGGAGCAGGATAGGGGCCAACATAAGAGGGCGATATTTGCATGGTATTCTGATAACTTCAGAGGCAACGTCAAGCCACAGTCATCGAGGAATTCAGCTCCACTTGTAGCTAATGCTCCTCCACAGTTTTAGAGGCATCGATATGATAGATTTACCTATTCTAGTCTAGGTCAGAGTTCGCGGGCATCAGGCTCACAACATCAAAATGGTACTAGTCAGACAAGACCCCCAACACCACGTTGGGATCGGTGTGGCAAGGCCCACTTTGGACTATGACATCGAGGTTCTGATGCATGTTATTCTTGAGGACGACCTGGCCATATAATGCGGGATTCTCCTAACAGAGGAGGTGATGTGGCTCAGCCAACTAGATCTGTGTCTGGTTCTTCCTAATCAGTTCAACCTTCAGCACGGGGTATTCAGCAGTCGACAGGTCGTGGTAGAGGTAGAGGTGCAGTGCCAAATTTGAGTGGTGCTCAAAATTGAACCTATGCTCTAGTAGGTCGACATGATCTCGAGTCATTTCCAGATTTTTTATAGGTATATTGTCTGTATTTTCTTACGATGTAAATGCGTTGATTGATCCGGGATCTACATTATCATATGTTGCACCCTTTCTGGCTAATAAGTTTGGCATTGAACTTGAATTGATAAGTAAACTCCTTGCGGTATTTACTCCAATATGAGATTCTATGATTGCTAGAAGGGTATATAAAGGTTGCACTGTGATAATTTGTAGTCGTCAAACCTCGGCAAATTTCTTTGAGTTAGAAATGGTTGATTTCGATGTGATAATGGGAATGGACTGCTTGGCCTCATGCTACGTAAATGTTGAATATTGTACGAAGATGGTTAGGTTTCAATTTCTTGGTGAACCTGTTATTGAATGGAAGGGGAACATTGCTACACCGAAAGGTAAGTTTATTTCCTATCTTAAGGCAAGTAAATGATCTCAAAAGGTTACATTTATCATCTTGTTCGCATTAGGGATGCGGAGGCGAAGCTGGCTACTCTAAAATCAATCTCTGTGGTCAATGAATTTCCAGATGTTTTCCAAGGTGATCTCCCAGGCCTTCCTCCTGAAAAAGAGATTGAGTTTAGCATTGATGTGTTGTCGGACACTCAACCGATCTCTATCCCTCCATACATAATGGCCCCGACACAGTTGCGAGAGTTGAAGGCGCAGTTTAAGGACTTGTTGGATAAGGGCTTCATTAAGCCTAACACTTCACCTTGGGGTGGCCCATTCCTATTCGTGCGGAAGAAAGACGGGTCGTTATGAATGTGTATCGACTATCGACAATTGAATAAGTTTACTATAAAGAACAAGTATCCATTTCCAAGAATTGACGACCTGTTTGACCAACTCCAGGGTGCCAAGTATTTCTTCAAGATTGACTTACGTTCAGGGTATCATCAGGTGAGGGTTAAGGAGAAAGATATTCCAAAGACGGCCTTCTAGGCAAGATATGGGTACTTTGAGTTCTTGGTGATGTCGTTCGGGCAAACAAATGCTCCAGCAGCCTTTATGGATCTCATGAATACTGTATTCAGGCCCTATCTTGATATGTTCGTGATTGTATTCATTGATGACATTCTGGTGTATTCTCGTTCGGAGGCGGAACATGTGTGCCACGTGCGGATAGTATTACAGATGCTTCAGGATCGTAAGTTATATGCTAAGCTCTCCAAATGTAAATTCTGGCTTAACTCATCAGCATTCCTTGGCCATGGATATATAACGAGGTTATTAGTGTCGATACACAGAAGATCGATGCAGTAAAGAATTGGTCGAGACCTACTACACCATTAGAAGTCTGCAACTTCCTGGGGCTAACAGGATATTATAAGTAGTTTATAGAATGGTTTTCCTCTATATCAGAACCATTGACTAAGTTAACACCGAAACCTACCAAGTTCTAGTGGTCTGACACTTATGAGTCGTAGTTTCTAGGAGCTAAAGAATCGATTGACATTTGTACAAGTGCTCACTCTCCCTGAAGGAACAGAAGGTTATGTCGTATATTGTGATGCCTCAAGTATAGGTTTGGGGTGCGTTTTGATGCAGCGTTGGAAGGTGATTGTTTATGCATCAAGACAATTGAAGAAGCATGAAAAGAATTATCCAACCCATGATTTGGAATTGGCTGCAGTAATATATGCTTTGTAGATATAGAGGCACTACTTATACGGCGTCTATGTTGACATCCACACAGATCATAAGAGTTCACAATACATCTTTAAGAAGAAAGAGTTGAATTTGAGTCAGCGTAGGTGGCTTGAATTACTGAAAGACTAAGACGTCGAGATATTATATCATCCCAGTAAAGCCAATGTTGTGGCAGTCGCTCTCAGCCGTAAGTCAATGGAAAGCTTAGTACACATTGAAGCAAGTAGATGGGGGTTGACTAAAGAGCTTCATCAGCTAGCCAATATGAGAATCAGATTATTAAACTTTGATGATGGAGGTGTTAATGTACATAATACATTAGAATCATCTTTGGTAGACGAGGTAAAAGCATGGCAATATGAAGATCCTATCTTAGTACGATTGAAAGAGAGCATTTAGCAGTGTATAATTACAGCTTTTGAGATCGGTGGAGATGGGGCACTAAGATACCAGTGCCGATTATGTGTGCCTAATATGGCAGGGTTGTGAGTGAAGATTATGAATGAGATTCATCAATCCTAATATTCTATCCATCTCGGCTCGGCGAAGATGTATCATGATGTCAAGGAGCAGTATTGGTGGCATAACATAAAGAAGTACATTGCAAAATTTGTAGCCCAGTATCCCAATTGTCAACAAGTAAAGATAAAACATCATAAACCCGGTAGATTGCTTAAAAATACAAAGATTCCGACCTCGAAATGGGAGGTTATTAATATGGACTTCATTATTAGATTACCTCGCTCTTATCATAAGTTTGACTCCATCTGGGAGATAATTGATCGACTTACAAAATGTGCCCATTTTCTGCTAGTTAAGACTACTTACATGGCTGAAGATTATGTGAAGTTGTATATTAAAGAGATTGTTAGGATTTATGGTGTGCCGGTGTCTATTATATCAAACCGAGGAGCTCAATTTACGGCTAAATTTTGGAGGTCTTTTCAAAAGGGTTTAGGCACACAAGTGAATCTCAGCACTGTATTTCATCCGTAGACAGACGGACAGGCTGAACGTACCATTCAGACACTAGAAGATATGCTATAAGCATGTGCTCTAGATTTCAAGAGAAATTGGGATGACCAACTTCCACTCATAGAATTCACCTACAATAATAGCTACCATTCCAGTATTAAAATGGCTCCGTACGAGGCACTACATGGGAGGAGATGTAGATCACCAATTGGATGGTTCGAAGTTGGTGAAACGGAGTTATATGGGCCAGATTTGATTCACCAAGCCATTGAGAAGGTGAAGGTGATACAAGAACAATTGAGGATGGCACAAAGTAGGCAAAAGTCTTATTCCGATGTCCGACATCGTGATCTGGAATTTGAGGTTGGTGATTGGGTTTTCTTGAGGATCTCACCAATGAAGGGTGCTATGCGTTTTGGGAAGAAAGCTAAGCTGAGTCCAAGGTATATTGGTATGTATAAAATTCTTCGACGAATTGGACATGTTCCTTATGAGTTAGAATTGCCATCTGAATTGGAATTTGTCCATCCAGTATTCCGTGTATCTATGTTGATGAAATTTATTGGAGACCCTTCTCGATTCATCCCTATCAAAGATGTACAAGTTACAGAGGATCTATCATATAAACAAGTGTTAGTGGCTATATTAGATCGACAAGTCTGCAAGGTGATAACAAAAGATGTAGCTTCTGTCAAACTATTGTAGAGGAACAAGAATATAGAAGAAATGACATGGAAAGAAGAAGAGGAGATGAAGTCTAAATACCCTTACCTGTTCCAAAATAAAAATAACGAGGATGCTAGGGGAACACAAGATGCATTAGAAGGTGGAACATCTCTATGAGGTAAGCAATAGGTTGAGAATACTCTTCCTTAATAGAAAATGGTGATATGTAGATAACGTACATGCCCATAATGCTTTGCATACTCTTGCAAGGCCATACATTGTGTTAAACTACTTGAAAGTTCATCCTCTATTTATGGGAGAAACTCGGCTGGAATCCACAACGATTTAAACTCCCCATGAACCCTTACATTCGAGGATGAATGTTGATATGTAGATAACGTACATGCCCATAATGCTTTGCATACTCTTGTAAGGCCATACATTTTAACTACTTGAAAGTTCATCCTCTATTTATGGGAGAAACTCGGCCGGAATCCACAATGATATAAATTCCCCATGAACCCTTACATTCGAGGATGAATGTTTCTAAAGAGGAAGGGTGTTACAACCCATATGCATACTTAGTTCATGCCATATGTTAGATAACATAAATCAAAGAAGGAATTATCTTTGAGATGATAAGAAGTTAATCCTATTGGTCTTAAGTGATACAAGAGTGTATAAAGGATATTAACAAGTATTAGAAGTGAAACGAATCAAGGATGTTGTAACTCGTATTTTCAGGTAAACCTATAGGTGCTTAGTACACTCAAGAGGTCATGTATTAATGTATTTGAATCATATAATATTCGTATCATAGTTCTTGAAGTCAAACGAGTTATGAAATAAAAATCGACAAAAGTTGTCGCAACTTAGGTTCATAATTTTACTTAGACATTAGGTCAAGTGTTTCTAAGATTTTCTCCCAATTTATGGGGAATTACGGGGTGATCTGCCCACAAAATTAAAGATCTATGAGTCTAGGTTCCAACGCTTTAAACCGTTTGTCAATGCGATCACATAGTATAGATGTATTTGTATTTTTGCAAGCCTGCGTAGATTGGTAGGTGACAAGTAGGTGCATCACCTACTTGCCAAAATGAGAGACAAAAGTAAAAGTCCCAAAGTCGGCTAAGAGAGGACTATTAAGAGATTATAAACTCATTTATTTCACCCTTATTTCAGACCTTCAAAACCAAATTGAACCTCTGCAACTCCTCCCCAAAAAAACCCCACACAAACCCTAATCGATTTTCCCTCTATTTTAAGTTATAATTGGGGGTAAAACCTAGAGTTTGAACAACCAAGGTAAGAGATGAGTTATCCAACAAGTAAGTTAAGTTACTGTACTCTTTCATATTTTTTAGTTCTTCTGTGAATTCATGGTAATTCGTTTTATACGTGTAAGAACTCACGGGATGGTGATCGGAAGCAGTGAGTTCAAGTTATTCACTTGTAGCAGAATATTTTGTGGATTGATTTGTGTTGTTGTTGGGCTGCCTACTTTACTCCTATTTTGTGGAGTTTTGGAGGAGGAAGGTGTTAGGATTTATGCCCGTCACTAGAGGGGGGGGGGTGAATAGTGCGGCACGAGAATTTTGATAAATATTGCGGAATTAAAAATTGCAGGAATAAAATAAATTCGGTAATAAAAATAGCAAGGAAAGAACACACCGAATTTATCCTGGTTCACCACAACTTGTAGTTAGTCCAGTCCCCAAGAGACTCTCTCGAGATTCCACTAACTCCGTTAAGCTTACGGGTGCCTAACAAACCGTTACACTTGCTCGTAGATGTACACTCTACAAGACTTCAACTTGCTCGAGGATACCGCACCCCAAGACTTCACCTTGCTCGTGGATACCGCACCACAAGACTTCACACACTAAGACTTAGGGTACTTAGCGAACCCGACAATCAATGAGAAGATATGTTCTTCTCAAACCTTTCTCTTTTACAACAAGAACTCTCTCAAAAGAGTAGATAAAGAGATACAAATTTAGCTCTATGAACAACTCAAAGTTGTCTCTCAAATGGCTCAACAAAAGCTCTAAAATGATGCTCAAATAATGTCAATATGTATATCAATATTGGGAGGTGTTGTGTGTTTAAAATCAGCTCAAAAGACCTCTTTTTATAGGGGTTAGGGGGTGCAAGTCCGTTGCTTAATTGACAATCAATTATGCTGATTTTATGCAAGGATAATCGATTATTGGATTGGCATAATCGATTATTCTTCCAACGTTCAAAAATCAGAAGCTGATTTTCTGCTGAAGAATCGATTACTGGATTCTGCATAACCGATTATTCTTTTCCAGTGTTCAAACACTGGCAACGGTCTACAGCATAATCGATTATGCAGATTGTATAATCGATTATTCTAGTCCAGATTTGAAAACTTACTTCAAAAACCATTTTGGTTAAAATGAGAACTTTAACATCATTTTGTTTGAAGTATTTAAAATATGTTTATGATAAATATGATTTAATAAAATATGTTTATGATAAATATGATTTAATAAAATGATTTTATGCATATTTATGATGACCTATGTTGAGCCAAAACACGAGATAACTTAAGCGTTGCTCTTACATTGGTTCTACCTAACGACCTATGCCTTGGGTCTTCGGTCTTGAACATTTGAGCTCGTCTTTGTCTTGTCTATGCAATTCCGTCATCAATATGCTTCTCGGCATTCAATCTTGATTGTTTGTCATATAATAACGTTGTTTGACACTTGACTTCATTGTTTGTCATTCATCAAAACCTATACCTGAAAATCATGCTAATACAACCGAAGCGCACATATCATAGATAGAATGATTTTCTACAATTTCCCCCTTTTTGATAATGACAAACAATAGGAGTTATGCATATTGGATTCCCCCTAAATTCATGCTATATCTCAACATACAATTCATGTAAACAATTTAATATAATTTCCCCTTAATTGAATATTCCCCCTCAATTAAAGCATACTAGAATGTGAAGACATTTCCCCTTATTCGATGCATATTGCGAAGACATTCCCCCTTATTCGATGCATATCGCCTAAATTCTTCCCCCTTTTGGCATTAGCAAAAAGAGTATACAAAGGCTACTTTCCCTTATCGACACTTCCCCTTTTGGGAATACCAACTACTAGTGTCAAAAATAAAGTAGGAAGTATAATGAGGAATATACATTGACGATACGAATTGTTAGATTTAAAAAATCATATCAGCATAAAATAATACCAAATGTTAGTAAAAACATACCAACCATAATAACGGTCATTTTTCGCAAATATACCAACTAAAAATATTCATCAAAACATGAATCAATCATTATTTTTAACACGAAATAATTGATGCCAATTGTTATTCTCAACCAAAAATAACTAATATCAATTTGTTAACAAAGATATATTAATCTTTAGCACATATCAACTATTACGTTTTTATCAAGAATACGATAACTAACCGAAATTCCCCCTCGATGCAATAAGGTTCCGTGCTGGTGCATCTACTACGATTTTGTAGTCTTCAAGCACACCTGCAAACGTACCTAAAAATAGGTTTTCGGTACCCAACTTCTTTTGGGTCCTTGAGGGTTAGGCAAATAATTGTCATAATCAAAATATGAATCTCTATGTTTAGCAAACATACGGGTGCAATGTGTCCTACCCGGTTACAATAATGACATATAACATTAGGGTTGTGCATATGTCTTGGTTGAGCCAAATGCGTTCTAGGTGATCTAAAGTCGTTATTCCTAGAAGCGTTGAAATTCCTAGAGTCATTTGTAGGTGGTCTGAAATTATTCATTCTAGACTCATTAATAAAATTCCTAGAATTGTGTCTAAAATGATTAGTTTTAGACTTATTAACACAATTCCTAGAGTCGTTTCTAGGTGGTTTAACCTCATTTTTATCATCCTTTTTAATTACTTCACTTGTTTTAGAATCATTTACACTACATTTTTCTAGTGTATTTCTAAGTTCTATGTTCTCTATTTTCAAAGAACTACAAGAAGAACAATTTGAACTTTGAACACTTAAAGAGGCTTCATTCATCTCCTTGATTTTATTTTTGAGATCGACATTGTCATTTTCCAAAAATCTATTTTCTTCTTCTAAAAATTTGATTTTATTTTTAAGAACAGTATTGTCATTTTCTAAAAGATCATTTTCTTCTTTTAGTTTTTCATTATCACAAGTCAATTTTTCAAAATCTTTTTCTTTTAAAGAAGGTTGTTTTTCAAAATCTTTTTCTTGCAAAGAAAGTGTTTTCTCAAAATCTTTTTCTTGCAAAGAAAGTGTTTTCTTCAATTCTTTTATGGTTTTGGAAGCTTTAACAAATTCACCATATAATTCATCGTAGGCATTTTGTATTTCTTCAAACGAGTAAGAGTTAGAAATACGTACCTTTTCTTCTTCGTTTGCCATGAGGCATAATGCGGCAGTTTCATCGCCCGAGCTGTCCGAATCCCATGTTACGCGCCTATGGTGTTTCTTCTTTTTCTTGTCCTTTGATTTTGGACAATGTGATTTGGTGTGGCCAAGTTTTCCACAATTTTGACATGAAGGACTTAGTTCTTCCTTCTTTATTTCCTTCTTCATAAACTTATAAAACTTTTCAATTATATCATTGGAAGTAATAGCATCATCGTTTTCCGAATCACTTACCTCTTCTCTTTTAGAGGATGAGGCTTTGAAGGCAATATTCGAATTACTTCTAAGATACGGATTAAGAATTGTGCTTTCATAAGCTTTAAGATTACCTCGTAGTCCATCAATTGTGACGTCCGTGATTCCTATCGACTCTTGGATAGCATTTGCTTTGGAGCGCCATTCGGGAGTGAGACTCCGTAGGATTTTTCGAACTAGATCTTTGTTCGAGTATACTTTTTCGAGAGCATGAAGATCGTTGACGATCATTGAGAATCGTTAGAACATACTATCGATGTTTTAATCTTCCCTCATTCTAAAAAGTTCATATTCATGTGTTAGAAAATCAATTTTAGATTCTCGGACTTGAGACGTACCTTCATAAGTGATCTCGGGTTTATCCCACATTTCCTTTGCGGTTGTGCAACAAGAGATTTTCCGATAGTCGTCCGGATTCACCGCACAAAATAGTAAGTTGACGGCCTTTGCGTTTCTTTCAACCTTCTTGATGTCCTCGGCATCATATTCATTTTCCTCCTTTGGAACCATAATTTCCCCAACATTCTTTGTTGGCATTTGTTCACCTTTCTTGATGATTTGCCATAATCGAAAGTTATTTGATTGGATGAATATTCTCATTCGCTCTTTCCAATATGTATAGTTTGTTCCGTCAAATAGTGGAGGGCTATAGGTGGAGTGTCCTTCACTCATCATTCCTGCGTTCAATATTCTCAACAAAAAAATATATATTGCTCTCAACCGGTTAAGGCTTTCAGAGAGTTAGGCTCTGATACCAATTGTTAGGATTTATGCCCGTCACTAGAGGGGGGGGGGGTGAATAGTGTGGCACGAGAATATTGATAAATATTGCGGAATTAAAATTGCATGATTAAAATAAATTCGGTAATAAAAATAGCAAGGAAAGAACACACCGAATTTATCCTGGTTCACCACAACTTGTGGTTAGTCCAGTCCCCGAGAGACTCTCTCGAAATTCCACTAACTCCGTTAAGCTTACGGGTGCCTAACAAACCGTTACACTTGCTCGTAGATGTACACTCTACAAGACTTCAACTTGCTCGAGGATACCGCACCCCAAGACTTCACCTTGCTCGTGGATACCGCACCACAAGACTTCACACACTAAGACTTAGGGTACTTAGCGAACCCGACAATCAATGAGAAGATATGTTCTTCTAAAACACCTTTCTCTTTTACAACAAGATCTCTCTCAAAAGAGTAGATAAAGAGATACAAATTTAGCTCTATGAACAACTCAAAGTTGTCTCTCAAATGGCTCAACAAAAGCTCTAAAATGATGCTCAAATAATGTCAATATGTATATCAATATTGGGAGGTGTTGTGTGTTTAAAATCAGCTCAAAAGACCTCTTTTTATAGGGATTAGGGGGTGCAAGTCCGTTGCTTAATTGACAATCAATTATGCTGATTTTATGCAAGAATAATCGATTATTGGATTTGCATAATCGATTATTCTTCCAACGTTCAAAAATCAGAAGCTGATTTTCTGCTGAATAATCGATTACTGGATTCTACATAACCGATTGAACACTGGAACGGTCTACAGCATAATCGATTATGCAGATTGTATAATCGATTATTCTAGTCCAGATTTGAAAACTTACTTCAAAAACCATTTTGGTTAAAATGAGAACTTTAACATCATTTTGTTTGAAGTATTTAAAATATGTTTATGATAAATATGATTTAATAAAATGATTTTATGCATATTTATGATGACCTATGTTGAGCCAAAACACGAGATAACTTAAGCGTTGCTCTTACATTGGTTCTACCTAACGACCTATGCCTTGGGTCTTCGGTCTTGAACATTTGAGCTCGTCTTTGGCTTGTCTATGCAATTCCGTCATCAATATGCTTCTCGGCATTCAATCTTGATTGTTTGTCATATAATAACGTTGTTTGACACTTGACTTCATTGTTTGTCATTCATCAAAACCTATACCTGAAAATCATGCTAATACAACCAAAGCGCACATATCATAGATAGAATGATTTTCTACAGAAGGGTGTGGAGAAATTCCATATAGATGTATGGTTGTGGGCTGATAGTTTTTCGTAACATTTTTGGGTCATTTGACACGACTACGGTGGTCGTCGTATGTATGTAATGATTAGGTTGTGCATGGACTATTTTGGGAGGCTCAATATAATTATTTTTTATGGTTTTTGGGATGTTTGGTGATTTTTGGAATTGTGTGAGTCATATATATAGGGGAGGTGTTGTCCGTTTCATCGTACAATAGGTTGTGGTCAATACATAATAATTATGACGATTAAATGATAACGACAGTATCGTTTCTCTTATTGTAGACTAAAGAGTTGTGACAATTGCATAGCTTGAGATTAGGTCAGTATATACAAGGTATGTGATGCTATCCTTTTTCTTCTTTAGCACGACTCCGATTGTAGAAAATGTAATGAATGAGCTTCCAAAGATACTCTAATCTTAGAAGCTAGTAGTACTTACATTGTTTCCCCTCTTATGGAACGATTGATGTTAGTGTTGCTTCTATTATTCTTATGTTATCAATGTTTTTGGTAGTTCCTGATTCTTATAAGGTTCATCGTGAAGAGTTAGTCCTAATAACGTATACAGAGGATACTGACCATATGTCACTCCGAAAGGTTTAGAACGTGATTCTATCAGTTGAGCAAGCATTATATATATATGTACCTATTTAATCTATCGAGCCATGCTATAGTCAGTCAGGTACGATACCTATTGTGCAACCACTGATCAATTGGATTTTACCGAGCTCCAAGTGGACGAGTACGATTCTACCGATCCTTTTGATGGCCGGGTATGTTTTTTACCGAGCCTATTACGGTTGGGTACGATATGATGATGATGATGATGCCCACAGAGGCGTATATTTTAAAAGTTATGTATTTATACATATGTATCATGCATTTCATGTCAGTAGACTTTGGAGGTACCCAGATGTTACAGGTTGTATATTCTCTATCCCTGCTTACATTACTGTTCGTATTCATGGTTCCTTGCCTTACATACTCAGTACTTTATTCATACTGACGTCCTTTTATTTGTGGGTGATGCATGTCATGTTGCAGGTCTTGACAGACAGGCAAGTGCAGCTCCCCCACCACAGTAGGTTATCTAGTTCGGCAGTGATTGGCGAGATCCCTTCTCCAGACTTGTCGTGCTCTTGGTATGTATTTTTGTTATAGACATTATGGGTATGTCGAAGCCCTATTCTAGCTATATTGCAGCACTTTTGTTCCTTTAGAGGCTCATATACAGGTGTTGACTCATGTATAGTTTGATATGCCTTGTCGGCTAGTTTTTGTTGTATAGTCTTTCATGGTAGCGTGGTAGCTCGTACCTTATATATAGTTTCTTGATTGTCTGGTCATCCCATGTTATGTATGTTCAAGCCATCATATTTTATTGTTGGTTGTCCATGATCCATGTCTACCATTTATACTGATCTCGTTATCCCTAATAGATAATTAAGAAGGTTAAATAAAATGTACATTGGTACTTGGCAAGTATGGTCAGGTGCTAGTCATGGCCTCCAATTGTGTCAGGTGCTAGTCATGGCCCTACATTGTTTGATCAAGGTTGAAATCTTCTCTTTGGCGATACTCCATTGTCTTTAAGGGTGTTATTTCGAACTTTCGTCAAAATATTATCTCATCGTTGTTCGATCAAGGTCGAACTCTTCTCGTTGGCGATGGCTCTAGGCCTTAAGGGTGTTATTTCAAACTTTCATCGAAATATTAACCCATTGTTATTCGATCAAGGTCGAACTCTTCTCTTTGGCGATGGCCCTTGTACTTAAGGGTGTTATTTCAAACTTTTGTCGAAATATTAACCTGTCCTTGTTCGATCAAGGTCGAACTCTTCTGTTTGGTGATGGCCCTTGGCCTTAAGGGTGTTACTTAGAACTTTCGTCGAAATATTAACCCGTCGTAGTTCGATCAAGGTCAAACAATTCTCTTTGGCGATGGCCCTTGGCCTTAAGGGTGTTATTTCGATCTTTTATCGAAATATTAACCTGTCGTGAGTCCCAATTATTTTTGGAGAGTTAGGTATCCTCTGGAGAAGTCCCAATTTGCTCAACCTCTATGCTTCCAGGGTGAGTCCTAGTTCGCTTGATTTTATTTTCATTGAAGTGTGTGATGTCTGAGGTCATAAAATGATGTTGCTTTGCTCATACTCACTTCATGCACATATTGGAGTTTCCCTGTTTATTCTTTTCTCTTTCTGGTCTGGAGATGCCGTTAGTGGGTGGGACGATGAATAATACTTTGAACTCGGGGATGTCCCCTCGTCGAACCGGTCCCCAAGTCCACGAGAAGACCTTCTTGGGACAACTCCTAGGTGAGGGAGAGAGAGTACAACTTAAGGGGCTTCATTTTCTGGAAGTTGGTTTGCCAAGTGGATGATATTTTGGTTTTTTTGTAGTAGTTTCCTATTCTTCAGTTGAGATGTTTCTTTGCTCGCCCACCCATACGGCGCTTGCATTCTTGTTTGAGCAAACAGCAGAATGTGGACCAAAATGATATTTTCATTACCCTGATCCGATGAGTTGGTGAATGGGGGTTGATCTATACTGTTGCTTGTTTCGCCTGGCGTTTCAATGGTTGATGGGGTGGTGGTTATAGAATTCAGTAGTCATGTTCAGCTCTCTTTCCCCTTTCTTTTTTGTGTTTTTCCCTGCACGGATTGGGCTTGCTTTAGCTGGTTCATGGAATGGCCGGCGTGGGGGGGGGGGGGGGGGGAGGATGTTGGTTGTAACTCCTGCCTGCATATAACATCATGATCTAGATTGGCATGTGAGGTTTATTTACCACTCTTTTTGGTGGTTGATCATGTTTTCGATTTTTGATCTAGAGGAGCGTAGGAAATTTTCACTAAGAAATCCCCAGAGACGGCACCAAATTTTTTGACCAAAAGATGTCAAAACCTTTTTGATTAAAACAATTAATAAAGATGATGAAGTCAATCTTAGTCAAGCATAAATAAACCCCAGATCTATAAATGAATCGAAAAATGATGAATAAGATAAAATAGGAGCAACCAATCTCATTGATAATTTTCATTTTTTCTTTCATAACCTGATGAGGGTAATCAATTTACATGATATAGGTAGATTGTTCATTTGCATCTCTTCTTGATGGAATTACAAGGAGAGGGAGGAGAGAGAGAGAGTGTGTCCTCCTTTCTTGGAGGATTCCCACCTTTATATACAACCCTCGAGTCCTTACCATATTCTTGAATCGATGCGCCTTTATATCATAACTGTTTTCGCCGTTACCTGAGTATTGTTCTTTAATTTGATATATACCGTAAATAGTTAGTTTGGATTAAGCCATAATGTCTTTCACTATTCCACTACTTAGACGGGATCCCAGTTACGTTGACCATAGTAACTAAAGTTTGACCAATACATGTACTACCAAAAATGAGTGCACCTCCAGCTTATGTGACCTTGCTAAAGTCAAATCCCAAATTCATAATCCTCTTGTCATGGACTTGATTGCTTAATTAGATGTTTGTGGCATGAGATTGCGGTGGGCGTGCTTAAAAGATACAACACTATTCATAAGCAGTTTTTGAGGCTTCACTTTAAAATGCCAGCCAACATTCTTTGTACTTTGAGACAATAGCCATGTTTCTTTTGATGAATGACAAGTCAATAGTGAAGTTCTACCAGTTGTGGACTGTTTTTTCCTTTTATTGAGGCAATTTTATATTTTTCTTCTCGATATTAGCGCCTGGCAGAGGAAGAAAAAAAAAATAGTAAATGGATACTGAAATTTAAATTTGAATATCGCCTACTCGGCAACTAATATTTGGTATTATTAACAATAAGTTTCTCTTTTATATTTTTATTTTTTAGAGGCAAAGTACATTGTTTACCTTTGAAATTTAGGACTAAATCTCTATGACACACTTTTTAAGTACGGTTAACATTTTACAAACTCAATCGTTCCCAAAGTGTGTCTTATCACGCATCAATAGAATTGTGAAATGTGTTATTAACTCAAAAATAAAAGAAAATATCTGAATTTACTCTTATACCCCTAATTTAAAATACACTAACTTCCCATCTTCTTTTGCCCTCAACCGTCGCCGGAGACCACCGGGAAAAAAAGCCATAACCACCTTCTAACCTTCACACAAATTTACTTTTGCAGTGATACTTCCCATAACAAACCATATACAAAGAACGGAAGACATAAAAATTAAATTGAAACTTCTCCTTTGTTCACCTTTGTGAAAAAAAACCTTCGTTTTGGTTCTTAAGTTTTTAGCATACGTTACCCCCAAAATTTTGAGAGGAAAGCATTACTCTCAGAGAAGAGTAATATACGTTTTCACAGTATTTAAATCTTTTCTAGAATTAAAATTTTAAAGATAGTAAAGAAAAGAGTATTTTATAGATGCTTCTCTTTTAGCTGTAAAAGCCTTTTAGGTTAGTTGGATGTTTTAACTCCCCATAGCGTTTTATTTTGTCCCTGCTTTTCGGGTTAGGGGTATGAGGGAGAAGAAGAAGAAGAGAAGGAAGGGGGTGGGTTTGTGGGGTCCAATATTTTTTGTTTTAACAAAGAAAATATATAAATGAGGATTAGGGAAAAAATTTAAGGGTTAACGTTCTAATTTATTTGGTTACACATGCGTAGACCACCTAACAAATATGATGTGTCTTAAATATATTTTGAAATAAGTTAGGTGTGTAATGTACTTTAAAAATATCAGAGGAATTAGTTCCGATGGTAAACCATATATTTTGTCTATTTCTATATAATAAGGTGCATCGCGTAAGTTGTGTTTCAAAAAAAAAAATTAATAATAGATGTGAGCAAATGATTTTTACCCGCTTGAAACAAGCTCCTACAGGACTCTCAAAGTTTAGGATTTTTTTCAAAATATTTATTTTAGGATTTTAATTTTTAGAATTTAATTGCATATGCGTGTTCATTAATGCATGTTTAAATTGTTTAGGATTTAATTGCTAAATAAATTTATTTTACAAATTGAAAAAACAAATATATATATATTTTCGGCATTTTTAATTGTTATTATGTTTGTTTAAACTTATTACATTTTTATTTGTGATAATTAGGGATTTTTGGTTTTTAAAATAAAGCTAGAAATTAATTAAAATAAAAAGAAAAGATAAAAAAACATATATATATATATATATATATATATATATATATATATATATATATATATATATATATATATATATATATATATATATATATATATATATATCTATACAGCCACCCAGGCTGGCCACAATTGGGCCAGACTTGAGTAGCCCAAACCTTTTCCCCTTCTAAAAACACATAGCCCCAGCTCAAATAACTGATCTCAGTCCAGTCCACACAAGGACCAATCCAAACGACACCGTTTAGAGACCATACATCACAGCCGTCGATCATGTCCCCATCCAACGGTCCTAATGTCTGCCCCAATTTTAGATATATATGTCCATACGTCTCTAATACATTTAGAGACCAAACCCTCCCCTACCTCGTACCATCTTCCCCGGCGTAACGCCGCCCTTAACCGCCCTTGACCGCCACTTGACCACCCCACGACCACCATTGACCACCCACCTACCACCCTAATGCCGCCGCCGGAAATCGCCTGACGGCGGCGGCCGGTAACCAAACCTCCCCAGATTTACACCACCAAACCGTCACAACCTCCTCTTTCCCACACTGTGGTTAATTCTCGTCGAATAAACCCCCTCCGTCTCGAATATTCGAAAACAAGGCCGTCTAAACCACCGTCCTTGGCGACCCTGTTCCAAAACCCTCCAAACTTACACCGTTGAGGCAGCTTGATCTCCTCTTTCCAACCATGTGTGTCACGTCTTCTGAAAATGCCTGAAACCCTTCGAATATCGATTCAAAGCCTAACCCTAAAACTCAAAACCCTTCGGAACTTGGTCAAATTCCTCTGAGGCAATCCTTGGCCTTTTCCCTCCCCAACCATGCCACCCACGACTCCCAAACAACCCCAATCACTGAAGAAACTTAGATCTAAGACCTCACTGGGGTCTCAGAATCATAAAAGTCTCCCCGAAATTCCTAAACCTATTATACACTAGACCAGTTGCCCTAGGAGGTTAAAAACCTCTACAAAAGGTCAAGGAATGATAAAGTGATCTCAAGCGGAGTTTCATGTGTAAAGAAGCTAAGTATTTTGTCTCTTCTGTATATATTTGCCTAAGTATTTTATCTCTTCTGTATATATTTTCCTAAGTAGTTTATCTTTTTTCTGTATATATTTTCTTTATTTCTATTAGCTCTTAGATGTTTGACTCCTTTTAAATAATTGTTTGTTTGTCCACAATCTTGCCCGAAGTAGGTCTAAATGGTCATATGCTCTGCTTGTCAATAATCTGAAGTTTCTTTGTCTCTTTAGTAGTTGTGATAACATCTTATGCATTAGCCTTCTGATGCGGAAAGCTTAGCTTGCTAATCCTTCAGTAGTATGATTTCTATGGTTGTTGACCTTCATCTCATGATGCTCATGTGTTTTGTTCCCTGATGTTCTGACTAGTTTGATTAGTTCGTTTATGCTACTGAGTGCCTGATTCTCATTTCACAATAACTTTGATCTTCAGTATTTATGCATAATTAAGTTATTCTTTCTCGCTGAACCTTTACTTTCTTTCTCATTTTTGTTCATGAACTGAGTGCTCACTCCCTGCTATGTGCTTCTCATTGAGCTATTTCTGAAAAGTTAAGTGTTGGTGGATATACTCATGCTTGTTGTTATTTTGGTCCTTGTTTTAATATTTTGGTTAGAGGAAAATCACATTAAGGCACTTGTTTTAAAACCTGACTAGTTTTGGCTAATTTTGAACCTTGATAAGCATGTTAGTCCAAGATTAAAATGTGACCCAAACTTGATTAACCTGGGTCAATTGTAACTAAACCAAGATCAAGGAATAGTTGAGGTTAAGAACTTCAGGTGGGTAATTTAGGAAAGGATGTAGGGGTATAAGAGGGATTTGAACCTTAAGGAATCTGATAGTAATCCCCAGAACCTTCTAGTAACGGGGCAAAACACAATTTCTGCCTCAAACTTGAGGCACAAGTCAGGAAATGAAGGACCATTTAGGAAAAGTGCAAATCTGAAGCAAGGACTAAAAGAAAAACAAGAGATAAGCTAATGCCCTAAGGCTCCATTATAAAAGAAACCACCTGGGCACATTTTAAAGGATCTGGAACTTTTTATTTGAATTTTAGAAGAAAATACATCTAGTTCTTCCTATATCCTTTGAGAAACAATCAGTGCTATTCCTGGAAGGTTTTAATTCTCTCAAAATTTGCTGAAATTCTGGGTGTGTTGGTTTATTGGCTGTTGTTTTGCTTGTTGCTTGCTTTCCTTTACTCATAGGCTGTGGTCCTTTGCTGAATTACAGGTATATTTCAATGCTTACTAGTGTATGAAGCTCAAGTGAGATATATTTCTGAATATGAAGACCCACTGCTCTTATTTTGTTCTGAATCCCCCTTTTGTTTACCCCTTCCTTTATTGTAATATACCTAAATATTTTGTAGTAGTTAAATATTCGGTTCATTCATTTGTAATAACTGAACATTACATATTGATTTATCTTTTAATATCGGGACATTCAGATTATTATTTTGAGCATGTATAACTGATAGTCTAATTAGCTAGTGATGTGGTTGTTTTAGGTGTTTATTTCCTGATCTGTTTAGAAATGTTAGATTCAGAAAATATCATCCTGGTAACTACTCAAAAATTGAAACATTTGTGCAGTGTTTTAGTTTGTTTAAATTCCACAGGCTTAGCAATTACTTGTTCAGATTTACATACCACTTTATAACTAGAATCGTAATTGGATTTGGAAAGTTAGATTCACATACTATAACTGACGAGTATATGAATTAGTTAGTTCAAATCTAAAACTGAAAACTGAGATAAAATGATCATTAGTATTCTCTTTATAAATGTATAGAAATTAATCTAGTGTATAGATTTGAACAGAAAAAGCATTATCGAAACTTGTTCATATGGACTCCCCCGTATAAATTAACATTAGGCCCAGTTAAGAGGCCTAGCAGTGGCCAAACACAATGTGTGTTCTGGGCCTGCCCAAACATGAGTCCCGTGTGTGCAATTAGCCATGAATGAGGCTAAGATGCACGTATTGTTTTTCCAAAAAACACAGTCCATACATAAAATAATTACTGCATTTAAACAAAGCAAAAATAGAGAACTTAGTATGCATTAGAATGCCCTTATAAGATGAAGTGAGACGTGTTAATCCAATCAAATACTATGCGATGACTCTTTAATTCATTAAAACACATAGAAAGATAGGAAGTGTCGTTTAGCGAATTTCACGGTCTTCCCTCGAATTTTGAAGACGTAGTTGCTATAGGCGTGTGTTTAATAAAAATACCTCCCTAAATTCGGGTGCGCATTGATGTGACCCAAATCCATTCTCAATGGAATAAAAATGTGTCTAATATTGCGGCTGCATTGATGTGACGCGATTCACGACATGTTTTAATAACATTGCAAATTTTCCTAAAAAGATGTTAAAAAGCGGTTAATGATCTAAAATTGAAGGATTAACAGGTATATCAAATCATATTTTACCCATTTATAATAGTTTAAGAGACCTTGTTAGAACCACGGGATTCGAGGGTGCCTAACACCTTCCCTCGGGTCAACAGAATTCCTCACTAAGAATTTCTGGTTCGCAGATTCTATTTGGGCAGTAGAAAAATCTCCTCGATTTGGGATCCTCAATAAACCGGTGACTTGGGGCACCAAAAGCCAAACCTATCCCAAGTGGCGACTCTAAATAAATAAATGCCCTCATTTCGAATAATGTCACTTTAATTAGAAAAACTCCTATACATGTATCATCTTTCGGGGTAGCCACGTGTAAGGAAAAAGGAGGTGTGACAGCTCTAGCGACTCTACTGAGGAACGAACCCAGAACCTCTGGTTCAGGGTTCAAGAATTCGAGCTTACAATAACAGCTATACTTGTCTTCTTCTGATTTGCTTACATGTTCTGTGCTAAATGCCGTATGTTTTACAACTTTGATATTATCTGAATTGTATATATAAACTTATACGAAAACCTTTCACTTCTCACCTCCGGGGATGTGCTTACTGGTTGAGACTCCCTATTCTGTTAGTGTTCTACCCTAAAATAAGAAAGAGTCCAGACAAGTTACAACGCCGGACGATCTCGCGGGTCCCCGATACGTATCCCCCTCCTCGATTCGAGTTGTCCGCTCGGGTGCACAGTCTAGACCCTATACCGAGGCTCTCAAATTAGTATTACAAAATTCATGCCGGATCCCTAGTAGAAACGTTTATTTGCATCATGCATTTTGACTTAGGGGACTCAACAGAGGGGTTGGGTCCGTCTAGGACATGTGCCCTGAAATAAATGACCATCCTGACGCATTTTTATGTGCTACTTGTGCATCTATCTTCCCTGGATTCGCATGTTGACCGGCCTGTAAACAAAGGGAATAATTGAGAAAAATATCAATGCTAGGTTAGTCTCTTTTTGTTCAAATAAATTTGGAGTTTTTCAATAATGTCTACGGGTTTCGATAAATTAATTTGACCAAGGCCAACCCTTTTTTCAAACCTGTCAAAAATGCCTGAGTTTTTTTTCTTACTTTGAAATGAGTCGGATGGTGCCATTATTGCGATAATAGCAAAATTTTGCTACAAGGAACGCCAGAAGGTTTATCTTGCGCAAATGGCTACCTCTGAATTTTATTCGGACTAGTAATCAAGCATAGCCTGAAAAACTTCTCGCCGAAGGGTCGAAGGGCCGTATTTGCAAAGCCGGTTCTAGTTTTTAAAATAAAAATGTCAGTATTAAATGTTTTGAGAATACTAATTCTCCCTATTAAATGTGCAGAATGAGCACGATAAAGAACAAAATAACTTTGGAGCTGCGGCTGTGGTGGAATGACCTCGGAGAGGCAGGACAGGAAAAACTCAACGCACATTTGGGCGGTCTCACGTTTGTTGAAAATCAATCCCAGGGGAGACATCATAAAGGCCTTGATCACTTTCTGGGACCCGACCCACAACGTCTTCCACTTCTCAGATTTTGAGTTTACACCGACTTTAGAAGAAAGGTCCGGATATATCGGGACCCATACAATCCCTTTGAGGCATCAATATTTGATCGCACCCAGAGCCCTCATTGTGCACAAATTTCTGTATTTTTTGAAAATTAGTAGAAAGATTCACAACCCTTACTTATCAGCTGGCTTTTCACCTTGCAATTTATATGCCAGAGGTATGGCCACATCGGAGGATTCAACAACCCTGAAAACCTCATTTGTAGCAAGGGTAATCGGATCAAGTGGGAGGAGCATCGATTTTTCGTGTTCATGGTTTCTTTCTTGGGTTCTTTTAGTATTCCCGCAAAAGGACGGGAACATCGACATACGGATAGCAGGGGTCATTAGTACTTTGATGACTCAGGCAAAGAGTGCTCTTGCTCCAATGATCCTGTCTGATATCTTCCGAGCCCTTACCATTTGTAAAGCAGGAGGGGATTTCTTTGAACGATGTAACTTGCTGTTGCAAATCTGGATGATTGAGCATTTATGTCATAGGCCTCGGTTTATGAATTGTAGGATGCCAACAAAAGGTTGCATAGAAGAAGTGGACAACAGGGTGAATGGGTTTAAATTACCGGAGGGTGTCGCAGAGTGGGTGTTGCATCTCCGGGTTATTTCTGCAAATCAAATACAATGGACACTCAGTTGGCTCTTTGTAGATGAAGTTGTGTATATGCCCGCAACAGAACCACATTTTCTCTTGATGGGCCTTAGAAGCATCCCACCTTACGCCCCGCATCGGGTCTTGAGACAACTCGGAAGATGCCAAATAGTGCCAAAAGACGAAGATCTCAGCATCCGGGTAGTCGAAATTGGGCCTGGTAGTCAGTTCCCTGAAGCTATGGTCTACAAAATCTAAAATGACTGCCAATATTTAGCCGCTGACACTTGTGTACAGGATCTGGCCAGAGGTGAAGTGTCTCTGGGGTACCTCGCTTGGTACGGGAGAGAAATTGAGCATGAAAGACCATCCAAAAGGCCTCACCTCCAAGAGTTCATTGGAACATTACAAGAGCAGTGGGATTGGTTAGCAAAAGAAAATGAATACCGTGCTACTATAGGAAGGCTAGAAAAGAAAATTCAAGAGTTGCAATTCGAAAAAAGCTTACAAACTACAACCAGTGGGGGAGAAAAGAAGGTATTGGTTAAAGAAAACGAAGCCTTGAGAGCCCAGATTCAGAAAATGAAAACAACCGTATAAAATCCTCCGAGAAGTACAAAAGATGAAAAGCTCATAGAGAACCTGCGTCAAAAAGTAACCGAATACGGTTTCGACCTGAATAGGGCAGAGGTGAATTGTCTAGAGCTCGGAAAAAATTAATTAAAAGTGGTGAAGAAAGGGCCCGCATACTAGAGCAGTTAAAAGAAGGAAGCGGCAATGAAAGCGCTGGTCTAAAACATAGGGTTGTCATAGCTGAAAACAAAATGGCCAAACAAGCCAGAGATTTCAAAGCTGAGAGGGAGCATTGCTATGCTGTAATAGCGGGTTTGGAAAGAGATTTGAAGCAGTTTCAAAAGCTAAATCAGGCAGCAGAATGGACTTTAGAAGTACGAGCCGAACAAATACGGTGTCTGCTACAAGAAAAAGGGGTTATCAGAGAAAAGGTGCGGGAAATTGCAGACTATATTACCACTAAATGCAATCACTGTGAGGACATGATGAAATCTTTGTTTTTTGCTGCTGCTATGACATTTGTCCGACAAGTAATGGAAGATCTCCACTATCTCCAAGAAAGTCTAGCACGCAAACCTGTGGCAAGGCCGAATGATGCCCCGCAAGCTCCAAAAGCATTTGAAGTGTTAATGTACTCATAGATTTGTATATTTTCTGAAAAAGAGTCCGTCTGTCGTCCTTTCGAGTCTGTATGGTTAATTAAGTCCTAGTCTGGTAGTTGCTTTTCATTCTATTAGCCATTGTAATCAAGGTTTATATCTTTATCAAAATTGAAAATCTCAAACATATTTTGCTTTGTACTTAACCTTTTGTTTCCATGAAATTCGCTCAATCTGATTCATGCAAAGTCATGATATGTAGGAAATCTCTATAGGATTCGACCGTATTCTTTAAAAAAGCTAAAAAAATGGTAATAATAATAAATAAAAAAAAGAAGAATAATAATAAGAGGCAGGAAACAAAGGAAATTAAAATAAATGTCGGGATGACGCATGCGACTATGGCGAGCATATAGAAACCCATTATCTGCATAGGTGCATCATGCTCAACGTGTGATTCCCTGTTTGTCATCTACCCCGAACTAACTACGTTTTCTAGTGTTACAGTTCACGTGTTTAGAACAGTGGTTGGTTTTACGGCAAACTGGCTTCACACGGATACTTCACTCAGTCAAAGGGAAATACAGAGATGTCGACTGAAATGGCTCTACCCACCGTCCCTATTCCAGAGGACAGTCCAATCACAAGAGTATCTACCTCTGAATATGCAGTGGCCGAAGAGAACAGGATCCTGCGGCTCTGGGTCATGGAAACGTGGGATGCATGGACCAACGGGAAGGAACCTCCCAGCGCTATCCCTGGATTTCCCGAGCTATTTCCAAGGTCAGGGGGTACCTCTACTATTTCTATCAGTCACCCGAGCATTCTTCTAGGGCAACTTACCATTTCAACAAATTTTGTTGGGGCGCCTTCTGAAACCAACCCTCCAATGTTTGCATCCAGGCCAGTTCCCAACATCTTTACGGCCCCTCCGTGCGCAGCTACTACACAGCCGGAAGTACCAAGGCCCGTGTTTGACCCCCGCAGCCTTTACATTCCAAACTCCTAACTACCAAAATGAGCCTCCCCCGTACCCTACATACAACTACCCTCGACCAACATATGAACTTACCCCTGTGCCAGACAAAACTTCCAAAGCGCCCGAGCAGGATGAAATCACAAGGAGAATGAAGAGTCTTGAGCAAAGCCTGAAGAATATGCAAGGACTGAGCGGACAGAAAAGTGTAGCCTATTCAGACCTGTGCATGTTCCACCATGAGCATCTTCCTTTTGGGTTTAAAATGCCTAAATTCGAGAAATATGATTGTCATGGCGACCCCATTGCCCATCTGAAAAGGTATTGCAATCAATTACGTGGAGCCGGCGTGAAGGAAGAACTCCAAATAGCGTACTTCGGGGAGAGTTTAGTGGGTATTGCATCCGAATGGTACATAGATCAAGACATTACCCGATGGCACATATGGGATGACCTTGCCCGGGACTTTGTAAGACAATTCCAGTACAACATCGACATCGCCACGGATAGGAATTCCCTAGCCAACCTGAAGAAGAAACCCGCTGAAAGCTTCAGAGAATATGCTATTAAATGGCGAGAGCAAGCATCAAGAGTAAAGCCTCCTATGGACGAAACCGAGATGGTCACTGTCTTTCTACAAGCACAAGAGGCAGACTATTTTCATAACATGATGTCCGCAATAGGCAAACCATTCGCAGAAGCAATAAAGATTGGGGAGATAGTGGAGAATGGCCTCAAAATAGGGAGGATTCTAAGTCAATCTGCCATAAGAGCCACGTCCCAAGCCATACAAGGAGGGGAGGCATGAATCCCAAGGAACAAGAAAAAAGAGGAAGCATCCATGGCAGCCTACGTGACAAGGAAACAACATACTCACATGCATGTATTCTTTGAAAAAGCGCCTCAACGTTACTATCCTCACCGAGACATGGACTATGTCCCTCAACCCTACGCAGTTATGAAAGCTCAGCCCTTCGCCCGACCTCAACAGCAGAACAATAGAAATCAAGCCCCAAGAAATCAACTTCCTTAGAACCATTACAGCCCCCGCCCTCAGCAAAATAATCATCGTCCCCGGAAGCCACCCTGAGGGCAGAACTTCACCCCCAATAGGAGAGTCCTTCGCCAGCTTGTTCCCAAAGTTAGTCCATATGGGTCTTCTCCAACCTGTACCCCAAAACAGACAGAATCCTGAATCACCATCTTACCAAAGGGGCGTGCGATGTGCTTACCACTCTGGGGCAGAGGGACATGAAACACAAAATTGCTAGACCTTAAAACGAGCAGTGGAGGACTTGATTGATCAAAAGAAGATAGTTCTAAGAGATGATGAGGTCCCAGATGAAATTGATTACCCGTTGTCGGCCCATGACAATTGGCCGGTTATCGGAATGATATGCTAGGACAAAGAATTTGATCGCGCTCTGAAACCCATCATAGCCATCGCCGAGGCAGATAGAAAAATAGAAGTCCCCCCCCCCCCCCCCAAAGAAGATGGAAGAGAAGAAAGCAAATGAAGCCAAATGCCATGAAGCAGAGAAGAGGTTGGAGGTCAAATCTGAGACGACCCCCACCAAAGAAACAATACTCTATATCCCACGGGGAAACAAAGAAAAGCAGCCCACTTTAAGCCCTCCAAAAAGGTTCGAGCTGAACAAAGCCCTGTATGTGCCCAAGAAAGCCTATGTGGTACGGGTATCGATTAAATCACCGGTGTTGAATGAGCCTGTGGTTATCGATCGCGCCCACAGAAGCCCATGACCAAACCCTCTGCCATCCCTTGGAATTATCAAGAAACCATTGTTACATACAAGGGCAAAGAAGTCCTCGGAGAAACCCAACAAGGATGTCCCATAAAGAAATACCTAGACATGGAAGAGGTGAATGCCGCTACCAAATGTCGATTTCCGCCAAAGAGGCCAGTGAATGCTAAGGAAGCAGAAGCTTTCTTCCAGAAAATGAAAATGTCGGAGTACAAAATGGTGGATCAGCTCAGAAAATCCCCCGAGCAGATTTCTTTATTGTCACTCTTGAAGAAATCTCCCAATCATCAGTAGGTATTGGCCAAAACACTAAACGAAGCTTACGTACCAGCTGAGACCTTTGTAGAACAACTAGATAAAATGGTAGAGAGATTCTTCGCTATCAACCATATATCGTTCAGTAACAATGACTTACCCTCGGAGGGAGATTCTCATAACAAGGATTTACACCTCACTGTCAAGTGTGAGGGATACTACGTCAAAAGAGTGATGGTCGATGGAGGTTCCTAAGTATACAAATGTCCACTATCTACTTTGTAGAGAATGGAGATCGAGACAGGGAGGATCTGTCCTAACAACGTATGTGTCCGAGCCTTCAATGGAATAAAAAAGGATACCATAGGTGAAATCGATTTGGTGCTCACTATTGGTCCAGTCGACTTCGAAGTAACATTCCAGGTGTTGGACATGGACACCTCCTACAACTACCTCCTGGGAAGGCCGTGGATTCATGCAGCAGGGGCAGTGCCTTGGACCCTGCACCAAATGCTAAAATTTGAGTATGAAAATCAGGAGATTGTAGTTCATGGAGAGGACGAGCAATCGATTTACCAGGACCCTTCTGTTCCTTGTCTATAAGCCAAGGAAGGGAGTGAACACATAGTCTATCAAGCTTTCGAAGTCGTAGTGGCCGCTCAGCATGAAGAGGGCAAGCCGCTCCCCTAGCCTTTTCTGTCAAATGGTTCAATTATGGTAGCAAAGGAAATAACGTACCAAGGCTTCAAGCCAGGCAAGGGGATCGGAAGCTCCCTACAAGGCATAACCGAGCCGGTCTCCCTGCCTGCCACAGAAAAGTTCTTTGGATTGGGATTTCATCCAACCTCAGAAGATATCACCAGGGCTAATCGCAGAAAGCGCCAAAGATGGGCCTTACCACGACCCTATCTCACTTGTACAAAACCTTAATAAAACCAAAGTAAAGTAAATAGGAGGAAGAAGAAACCATCACGGCAGAAGAAATTGATGAGATTTGCGGGGCTATGAGGGAGTTGCTCTATGAAGTAAAGATGATCCAACCGGGAGAAGGTTCATGTGCTGCTGAAGTGCTGTATAGGGGGCCAGATGCCAAACTTCAAAATTGGAAGGCTACACTTTTCTGGTCAGGCGAGAGGCCCGGTAGTCTCGCCTTGCTACCTCTTCCCACATCATGAGCTATTTCAGGGTGTAGCTCGGTTGTTTTGTTTTCCTTTTTAGCACTTTAAATCTCAATTGTAAACCCTGTTTATTTTTCAAGTTCGAAGAAATAAAATCAATATTTTGTCCTTCACATTTCTTGGCCTTCCTCTGATTTTTGTCTTTGTTTATTTTTATCTTTTCTTTTAGTCCCAGTAATGCAGCTTTAAATAAAACGACATGCCCGCAGACTTTTTTCCACGGCCCAAACTCGCCGACGGTATGTGAAATAATGAACTAGGAACCGGAATACAATAAAGAAGAGGCTTTTAGGGAAATCACTCGAGAGTTGGAACACTTCGAAAACAAACCTATGCCTAACTTAAATGATATGGAACCCGTTAACTTGGAACATATCGATGAAATCAATGAAACTAAAATAAGCATCCACGTAGATAAAGAAATACGGGATTCATTGGTTCAACTCGTGTTTGAATTCAAAGACGTATTTGTGTGGTCCTACGATGACATGCCTTGTTTAGGTATGGAATTGGTGGTTCATAAGTTGCCTACATACCCCGAATGCCCTCCAGTACAACGAAAGCAAAGAAAGTTCAAGCCTGATGTTAGTGATAAAATCAAAGGGGAGATTACAAAACAGCTTGAAGCAGGGATAATCCGGGTAGTGCGGTACACCACTTGGCTGGCTAATGTGGTCCTAGTGCCGAAGAAGGACGGAAAAACTCGAGTGTGTTTGGATTATAGAGATTTGAACAAGGCGAGTCCCAAGGATAATTTTCATCTGCCCAACATGCACGTCCTTGTCGATAATTGTGCCAAACACGAGATTCAATCCTTCGTAGATTGCTATGTAGGATACCGCCAAGTGTTGATGGATGAGGAAGATACTGAGAAAACTGCCTTTACCACACCTTGAGGAACATATTTGTATTGTGTTATGCCTTTTGGATTGAAAAATGCCAGGGCCACATACATGAGAGCTATGACCACCATCTTCCATGACATGATGCATAAAGAAATAGAGGTATACGTGGATGATGTGATTATCAAATCCAAGACTCAAGGCGATCATGTAAAATATTTGAGGAAATTCTTTGAAAGGCTCCGCAAATATAATTTGACACTAAATCCAGCAAAATATGCATTTGGAGTTCCGTCGGGCAAACTTTTTGGGTTCATCGTCAGGCGGAGAGGCATCGAATTAGATCCAACCAAGATCAAATCTATTCGGGAGCTGCCCCCGCCAAGGACCAAAAAGGATGTGATGAGTCTATTGGGAAGATTTAATTACATCATCCGGTTCATAGTCCAGTTGACTTCAACATGTGAGCCTATATTTAAGCTACTGAAGAAAGATGTGGAAGTTAAGTGGACAGTCGAGTGTCAGGAAGCTTTTGATAAAATCAAGCAATACTTGTCTAATCCACCAGTTTTGGTCCCGCTGGAACCAGGAAGGCCATTATTTCTCTATTTGACGGTCTTGGAAAGCTCTTTCAGTTGTATTCTCGGGCAGCATGATGCCACGGGAAAGAAAGAGCTGGCCATTTATTATCTGAGCAAGAAGTTTACCAGCTACGAGGTCAAATACTCATTGTTAGAGAGAACGTGTTGCGCCTTGACATGGGTAGCTCAGAAGCTAAGGCACTATCTGCAAGGTCATACCACGTACCTCATAGCCAGGCTGGATCCACTAAGGTACATATTCTAAAAACCAATTCCCACAGGGCGACTGGCTAAATGGAAGATCCTGCTTACCAAGTTCGACATTGTTTATGTCACTCGTACTGCGATGAAGGCTCAGGCATTGGCAGATCATCTGGAAGAAAATCTCGTTGATGAAGAATATTAGCCTCTGAACACTTACTTCCCTGACGAAGAAGTGAACTCATTGGAAATAGCAGCTGAGGACACCCCCGTCTGGAAAATGTTCTTCGACGGAGCAACAAACGCAAAGGGTGTAGGGATCGGGTCAATCTTAATCTCACCTACAGGCCAGCATTATCCAGCTACAGCCAGAATTCGATTCTTCTGCACCAATAATACCCCAGAATATGAGGCTTGCATTATGGGCATGAACATGGCTATTAACCAAGATGTCGAAGAGTTGCTAATCATGGGAGATTCCGATCTTATCATCCGAAAAGCTCAATGAGAATGGGAGACAAGGGACATTAAGCTCCTCCCATACCGACAGCATGTCAAAAACCTCAGCAGACGGTTCAGGTCGGTAAAATTTTGGTACATTCCCCGTTGCCACAATGAGTTAGCAGATGCACTTGCAACCTTGGCTTCCATGCAGTCATACCCTGGGAATGCCTATGTCGATCCTTTACAAACCCAAATCAAAGAAAGACATGGGTATTGCAATGAAATCAAAGCAGAGCCTAGCCCACAACCTTGGTATTACGACATGTTGAGATTCCTAAAAACACAGGTGTACCCTGAGCAAGCCACCGGAGAAGAAAAGAAAACCATCCGACGGCATGCGAGCAATTTCTTCTTAAGTTGTGACACTTTGTATAAAAGAACTCCAGATCTTAATTTGATGAGATGTGTGAATGCCGAAGAAGCTGGGAGAATTATGCACGAAGTACATGTGGGCGTGTGTGGGCCCATATGAATGGCTATGTACTGGCAAAGAAGATACTCCGAGCTGGCTATTACTGGATGACCATGGAAAAAGACTGCTTCAGCTTTGTTCGAAGATTTCATCAATGCCAGGTGCACGGTGATCTGATTCATGCACCACCAAATGAACTGCATCCTATGTCAGCACCCTGGCCATTTGCTGCCTGGGGTATGGACATCATTGGGCCGATCGATCCAAAAGCCTCAATGGGCACAGATTTATATTGGTCGCTATTTATTATTTCACAAAATGGGTTGAGGCCGTAACCCTCAAGTCTGTTACCTAGAAAGAGGTAGTGGATTTTGTGCATTCTAAAATCATTTGCCGCATTGGGATTCCCGCTGTCATAATTACTGACAATGCAGCTAATCTAAACAGTCGGTTGATGGGAGAGATATGTGAACAATTCAAGATAACACATAGAAACTCCACTCCTTATCGACCTAAAGCTAATGGTGCGGTAGAAACAGCCAACAAGAACATCAAGAAGATCTTGAGGAAAATGATTCAAAGCTCGAGGTAGTGGCATGAAAAGTTGCCTTTCGCACTGATGGGATATCGTACAACAGTACGTACATCTGTAGGAGCAACTCCCTACTGGTCTATGGAACTTAGGCTTTAATACCTGCCGATGTGGAAATCCCTTCGCTCCAGTGATTGTCGAAGCAGAAATCGAAGAGAGTGAATGGGTCAAAACCCGCTTGGAGCAACTGGCATTAATTAATGAAGAAGGAACGGCCGCAGTATGCCACGGGCAGTTATACAAAGAAAGAATGGCCCGTGCCAACAACAAGAAACTGCGCCCAAGGAATTTTGAAGTCAGGCAGCTGGTTTTGAGGCGGATACTTCCCCATCATCAAGAAGCCAAAGGAAAATTCGCTCTAAATTGGAAAGGCCCATACATCATCAGGAAGATATTGCCTAGAGGAGCGTTGTACTTGGGTGACATTAAAGGAGATGAGCCCGAGGCAGCGATAAACGTCGACGTTGTAAAGAGGTATTATGTTTAAATCCCCTGCAACAATGACCCCGGTGGATTGAGATGACGAAGGTTTTGCTCCCCTGCTATCCCCTCCCTCTTTGTAACCCGGAAATGTTGTTCAAAATAAAAAAGAAAAAAAATAGAAAAGAAAAAAAACAGAGAAGAAGAAAATAAAAACAGTCAAAAAAAAGAAAAAGAAAAAAGTGAATACAAACAAAATTAGTTTTGGACCAAGTTTCCTGAACTACGTGTGACTTGATTACGAAAGGATACGTAGGCAGCCTCTCCCTAAGGTTCAGTCACATCAAAATAAAAACCCCATTTACCCAAGAAAATCAAAACTGGGGAAGAAATGTATTGGTTTGGCTACAAATCCGTCCAGATGGTTATAGAGTCATAGACCCCCGGGGAGAAAAAATACAGTTGTCAGAGTTCGGCATCAATCAAATTTTTGAGAGAAATAAAATGAGAGAGTCTTATCAGTGAAAACTTCCAGACACCGTAAGGCAACGGTGAGCAGAGAAAAACAGAATGAGAGAGTCCGTTTAGCAAATACTCGCAAAGAGCGCTATCAGGCGATGGGAGAAGGGAAATGAGAGAGGCCGATTGGCGAAAACCAGCTAAGGGAGACATTGGCCGAAATGAGGAAATATTGCTTCCCAGGTCTAAGTAAGTTTCTTTGGTTTTCGAGAAAGTTGAAGTCACAAAGCAGAAATGGATTTGGGCTGGGTATCCAGTCCAAGAAGCATGTCCTCGCCATTTAAAGTCGGCTTGTACTTCTAGATAAGTTCCCTCTTTTCCTTTAGAGTGCATACCTCTCTAAATTCATACTTCACTCATTTCCACGTTAATTTCCTCACCATTCCTTAAAGAAAGGTAGTAGGGTTGGCTTCGCGGTTTTCTCCTGGCAAGAATTAGGGGAATGGCCGACATCGTCAAGTACGCTTGGCCAATCCCGATTGATCATGACAGTTAATGTCCCAAAAGTAAGGAAATAAAAGAAAGGGAATTCAGTCAAAGAGGCATGAAGTTGAAGCAAAATCGGGGGTTTTAAGCCGAACAGGATGTTGATTCTTATCAAAAGTCCCAAAAGAAAAATCAAAAGAGAGGCAAAACTCACAACCTAAGGCCCGAGAAACAAAGACCAATCTAAAACGAGGACCCCCTGATCCATCAACAAAGCAAGGATTGAAAGTCAAGGGTTAGCTTTTAAATACAAAGGAAGTCGAAATCAAGCGTGACAAGGCCGCAAAACCAATCACTGTTCAAACTAACAGTTTGTTTTGTCTCTGAACTAAAATAGATGCAGGTGCAACTTAGAAAAGTAAAAGGAACATAGGGCAAAAAAAACCAAAGGATAGGCACAAGGGCCAATGATGGTGGTGCGTCAGTGGCTAAACGGAAGTTTTCTTTTCATTTTTCTGCAAACTCGTAAATATGATAGAACGAGACCCCAATCCCTAGTTCCCCTTTGTACAGCTTGTGGATTTCCTAGGCATTAACTAAGGATTGCATTCCACCCCTCTCCAGCATAAAGTCTCCTTTCCTCACACCCCGGCATAACCTGGGAAGTTTCCCTCCACATACCCAGCATAACCATGGGATTTTCTCCCTACACTTTCCATTCCCCAACATAGTCTAGGAGTTAACACTCCCCTCCCCTTAGCATAACCTAAAGGTTGTTCCTTTCCTCCTCTACCCCCACCACAGTTAAAAGAATCTCTGAGGTCCTCCAGTGCCTTGCATTTCCCCTAGCATAACCTAGGATTTTTCATTCATCTCGACATAACCCGCAGATTCTCCTGACATAACTCAGAATTTCCTTTCATCCCAGCATAACCCGCGGATCTCCCAAGCATAACCTAGGATTTTTCATTCATCCCGGCATAACCCGCGGATTCCCCTGGCATAACCCAGGACCCCCTTTCATCCCGGCATAACCCGTGGATTCCCCTGGCATAACCCTGGACCTCATTCAATCCTGGCATAACCCGTGGATTACCCTGACACAACTCAGGATCTCCGTTCATCCCGGCATAACCCGCGGATCTCCCTAGCATAACCTAGGATTTTTCGTTCATCCCGGCATAACCTGCGGATTCCCCTGGCATAACCCAGGACCCTCTTTCATAGCAGAACTCAGGACCTCATTCAATCCCGGCATAACTCGTGGATTCCCCTGACACAACTCAGGATCTCCTTTCATCCCGGCATAACCAGCGAGTTCTCAGTATCTCCTTCCAATCCCGACATAACCCGCGGATCTTCCTAGCATAACCTAGGACTTTTCACACATCCCAGCATAACCCGTGGATTCCCCTGACATAACTCAAGATCTCCTTTCATCCCGGCATAACCCGCGGATTCCTCTAGCATAACCGAGGATCTCCTTCCAATCCCAGCATAACCCGCGGATCTCCCTAGCATAACCTAGGATTTTTCACTCATTCCGGCATAGCACGTGGATTCCCCTGACATAACTCAGGATATCCTTTCATCCCGGCATAACCAGCAGATTCCCCTATCATAACCTAGGATCCCATTCAATCCCGGCATAACCCGCGGATCTCCCTAGCATAACCTAGGATTTTTCACTTATCCCGACATAACCCGTGGATTCCCTTGACATAACTCAGGATCTCCTTTCATCCTGGCATAATTCGTGGATTCCCCTAGCATAACCTAGGACCCCTCATTCAATCCCGGCGTAACCCTGGATTCCCATAGCATAACCTAGGACTTTTCATTCATCCCGGCATAACCCGTGGATTCCCCTAGCATAACCTAGGACTCCTCATTCATCCCGACATAACCCGTGGATTCCCCTAGCATAACCTAGGATTTTTCATTCATCCCGGCATAACCTGCGGATTCCCCTGGCATAACCCAGGAATTTCATCATAACCCATCCTCGGCATGAACTTTTCAATTCCGACATAACCCACGGATCTTTTCTTTCTATCCCCACAGAGACCTTTTCATTCCTATCCCGGTATAACCCAAGGATTCTCATCATATGCATAACATGGCGATTTTTCCAAGAGATACACAATTCCGATTTTTATATTTTTTTAATAAAGAGTAGCATAGATGTGTGTTACTAATAACTCACAAAATTTTCTAGCGAAAACTGGGGAAGAACATTTTGTTCGTTTGCTTGTGTTGTTGTCTGAGCTGGTGTCACCTTAAGGCATAAGATTTGGCATGATTGAAAGCACGAGTGTCAATTCAGAACAGAAGAAAAGAAAAGAGACAAAAGGTGAACTCAAAGTGATGAGGCGGACAAAGACGTAGACTGCTCAAAATATAATCGAAGTCACAAGCTCAGAATATCCCTCTTTATTTCAAAAACTGAGCCAGCAGTTGCCATTAACGAGCTTTAAGATTCAGATCGGATTCTGCCGCAAAAGATAGCCAAGACTCAAGATCAAGCTTCAAGAGACTCATATATAGGAATCTTGTAACTTGTAGTTGATAGGCTTAGCTAGCTTAGCTTTTGATTTTCTTTTAGTGTAAAAGGATCTCAGTAAGCAGAAACAACAACAACAACAACAGCCAGTCACAGGTCCCCGGTAGTCCCAGCTACCAAAACTTCCAGAACTACATTGACCTGATTCCTTTATTGACAAGGATATGTAGGAAACCCTTTGAAGCAAGGTTCGGTCAGAAATTTTTCAAAATGCTTTACATGGAGTACTCAATCGGACGAAAATCGCTCATATTCGCTCACTTGTCTTTGCACGAAAACCTCTTTGTGTTCCCGCGCAAAGAGGGGCAGCTGTGAGCATATGATTTTCACCCGGTTGAAACAAGCTCCTACAGGACTCTCAAAGTTTAGGATTTTCTTCAATATATTTATTTTAGGATTTTAATTTTTAGAATTTAATTGCATGTGCGTGCTCATTAATGCATGTTTAAATTGTTTAGGATTTTATTGCTAAATAAGTTTATTTTACAAATTGAAAAAAACAAAAATATATATTTCCGGCATATTTAATTGTTATTATGTTTGTTTAAACTTATTACATTTTTATTTGTGATAATTAGGGATTTTTGGTTTTTCAATAAAGCTAGAAATTAATTAAAATAAAAATAAACGACAAAAACACACACACACACACACACATATATATATGCACGTATTGTTTTCCAAAAAACACAGTCTATACATAAAATGATTACTGTATTTAAACACAGCAATAATAGAGAACTTAGTATGCGTTAGAATGCCCATATAAGATGAAGTGAGCCGCATTAATCCAATCAAATACCATGCGATGGCTCTTTAATTCATTAAAACACATAGAAAGATAGGAAGTGTCGTTTAGCGAATTTCTCGACCATCCCTCGAATTTTGAAGACGTAGTTGCTATAGGCGCATGTTTAATAAAAATACCTCACTATTTTCAGGTGCGCATTTATGTGACCCAAATCCATTCTCAATGGAACTAAATTGTATCTAATATTGCGGGTGCATTTATGTGACGCGATTCGCGACGTGTTTTAATAACATTGCAAATTTTCCTAAAAAGATGTTAAAAAGCGGTTAATGATCTAAAATTGCAGGATTAACAGGTATAGCAAATTATATTTTAGCCATTTATAACAGTTTAAGCGACCGTGCTAGAACCATGAGATTCGAGGGTGCCTAACACCTTCCCTCGGGTCAACAGAATTCTTTACTAAGAATTTCTGGTTCGCAGATTCCATTTGGGCAGTCGAATAATCTCCTCGATTTGGGATCCTAAATAAACCGGTGACTTGGGATACCAAAAGCCAAACCTATCCCAAGTGGCAACTCTAAATAAATAAATGATCTCATTTTGAATAATGTCACTTTAATTGGAAAAAGTCCTATACATGTGTCATCTTTCGGGGTAGACACGTATAAGCAAAAAGGAGGTATGACAATAGATATAATAGTGGCAAAAGAAAAGGAAGGAAAATCCATGGACTGACCCCATCATCTCCACCCCGTAGGAACTACGAGATCACCCCAAGGACGTCTTCGGCATCCAGGGGTCACGACCTCGGTCTAGGTCCGAGATAATCCTTTGTTCCATAGCTCTGGGGCTATTTACAACTAGCCAATTAAGAAGTCTCAGATGTACTAGCACTGCATCTTTGATGCAGTCATCGATTCTCCCGAGAGGTCACAATTGCCGCAAAAAGTCTTTCTAATTTCTATAAGAAAGGAACTGGTGTATACATAGGGAAAGCCGTGTGCAATGAAATGCAAGCACGGCTTGGGGAGGGGTCTTTACTTGTTTATTTAATTTAAGATTAACATTTTATTTTATTTAACAAGGAACTTATCTATTCCATCCGACTAGTTCGAGGTCCGAATCCCGGACAACCCACTAGCATATCGAAATTCTAGTTCTCTGTAGAGAAGTCCGTATTTTTTCAATCAACTTCATTAAAAATTTGAATAGATCTACATACACCTTGGTTGACACATATGTTATATGAAAGACGGTCTTAAAATCAAAATATATTTTGCAAAATATTTTTGAGATTGTAATTTGAACATACTTAAAACAATTTTTTTAAGAACGGTTTATATATCTAAAATGGCATATTCAATTACTATTATTTATTTTATAAACAATTGACTTTTTTTTATTCCAATGTTGTGAAGTTAAATCACTTAAGTTCTGTTTCATAAAAACGCTTATGGAGGGATACAATCCTATGTTATAAGAAAGACAATCATATAATGGAGAAATGTTATTGAAAAATATTTTGAAGATTGAGATCTCAATATACATAAATAAGTTTCTAAAGGTCTAAATTTGCCAGTAAACTATACAAAATTATACATATTTGTCCATCGCTAAAAAGTGGACTCGATCATGTCCTTGCTGTGTATAAGTTGGATAATATATGACTTTTTTAACACAGCTCATTAATAAAATATTTAGTATCAGATTTTGATACATGTCACAATCCGATGCATTCCATCTATACCCTAAATTAAATAATAAATCAATTTGTCCATCACTCTTATTTTATTATATCGTCCAGATATTTATTTTTAATAAACATCTATCTGTTATAAACAATAATAAAAGAACAAGAGCAATATTGCAGAGAAAGAGAGAGAGAAAATTCTTATTGAATTTGGGAGTGATTTACAATGGGGTAAGACCCCTCTATTTATAGGAGGAAAAATGACTTAGCCTCAAAGTAAAACTCTCAACAAGATAGACATTCACTCCAAATAGAATTCTATTCTTAACACTCCTCCGTGAATGTCTACTCAATAAGTAATGTGCCTCATTAAAAAACTTAACTAAAATAAAACCCAATGGGGAAAAAATTCTAGAAAAGGAAAAAGAGTACACATATCTAACAATACGCCTTTTGGTTGCCTCATTAAAAACCTTGCAAGGAAAACCCAGTGGGATAAAACCTTGTAAGGAAAAAAGAGTATAACGCATATTAACTCCCCCTGATGAGAGCATCAATTCACATCTTTGAGCCTTTATATTCCAATCTTGTGCGCTATCTTCAAGAGATCGTTGGTAGAGATTTGATAAATAAATCAGCCATATTAACTTGAATGAATATTTGCACCTTGAAAACATCACTCGTGATAGATATATAACGTCTTCACAAATATCGTGGAATGGATCTTCAATATTTCCATAAAGGTATCCTCGCTATCACATTATCATGCTTATAGTTATAGCAAGATACAAATGTTCACAAATTGCACTTAGCATGTGGTACTTCAAGAACAAAAATTGTATATGCTTTAAGCGGTTTAAGTTATTCAAGGATTGTCATATAAGTTAAGCCATATAAGCCATCTAAAGAGGCTTTAGTGCATATCAAGTTTTTATGTATTGCATAGACATATAAGATATCGAAAATTGATTGCACATACTATTGACTTTATACTTTCAAGTATTTAAACTACATGTCAAAAACTACATGTCTTTCATACGGAATCAATTCTACTTGAATTGTATCTCTTTTGTGTCTATATTTGATAGACTTAAGATCCTCATCTATACTTAGCACTATGATAGATGTCATCGACAAACATTTTATATCGGTTCCAATAAATTTTCATAATGACATAATATGGAGATCTCTTCATTCATAAATTCGAGGTACCTGAATCTCTCATGAGATTTTATGAAGTGTTATGTCATGTGACCTTCTAGATCACTTGCCTCCTTTATTATGATCACTTTGATCATTTGCTCATCTTCTTTATCAAGAAGTTCTATTTGAAACCGATTTTTCTATATGGTTTAAACGTACCATAGACTTTGTCTTTCTAGGACTTAATATGAGCATTTGCAATGAGAATATAGTTACTTTCTTTGGGTCAGCAAATGCTTATGGAATGCTTTGCAATATATTGCAAACGAATTATCTTTTTATGAACTTCAAGTTCATATTATCGTAATCGAGGATTTAGATATACAAATGATAATTCATTCTACGTAACTTTTTCTCAACTGTCTATCATGTCTCCCCCTCATGTTAGAAAAACTAACTTGCTTCCCCAACTTTGAAAGCCCATCTTTGTGTGTCATGGTGTTAATCAAAATATACAGCGCACATCAATAATAATAAGATGAAATTATTTAGTTCCTGACCCTGAACCACTTGTGAGGGGAGAAAAAAATATACTATCGTATCTAACGTATATCATAATGATATAGATAACTTTGTTCTCATAAGAAATAGTTTAGCTATTAAGTGGAGGCACTCAACAAATTATCTTGCTAAACCCGCTGTGATGTAAGCTAACTTATCAAGATAAACTATCTTGAATAGAAAATCTGGAAATTGTGCTCTAAATTGAATTATTGATCAAGTTACCTCGCAAAATACCATGTTGCGGGTTAATAATAATCGCACATGTAACCATCTCATAGATTCATCTTATGCGGTATACATGGTAGATGAATGGGCCCATATTCACATTTGATATTTCCAGCATTCATGGGATTCAATCCCAATTTTAATTGGTCTATCAATTAACGAGAATAAGCATCCTAAGAGAATTCGTAAAGATATAAGAGAATTCATAAAGAACTTTACACTTCTTTAATATTTACTCATGTGAATTCTCTATTATTTTTTCACATTATACTTAAATTGATATGGCTAAACTGATTATTCCAACGGAACAAATTATCAATATTGATAAGTTCATGTTTACACCATGACATGTGCAATTATCAATAAAACTCCATGTTTATTATGATATGGGTTTTTATATCAATAAACGTCAACTTTATTGTGGCATTCTTTTATTTGTGTAGTACAAATTAGAGAATAAAGCGGGTAGATTTTTGCATACATATTATTCCTCTATAAGTTGTAGTAATAGAAGATATAAAATTTTTCCTTTATTTATAGTCTCAATACAATCAACGCTTTCGTATATACTTTGGAAACTGAATAAGTTTCTTTGAGACTTACTACAACACAATACGTTCTTGGTAATCAATTGTGTTTCTCCAAAATAATATAATTGGCTCTTACAGAGTTCTCAATTAATTTGGTACTATCACATATTAATCAATATCCATATAGTGAATATTTCTTTTAAAGAGAAAGTTGTACCATTATGGTCATGGTCAAAATTATATGCAAGATATGCTTGCATTACTATTGTCCTTTAATAATCACATTACCAAAATATTTTGACGTACAATAGGTACATGACCAATGACCATTCATGCCATAATAATGACATTATTTTCTTATATCATCTCAACCCTCCTTCTAGAGGTGACCAATAGCATGTTCATCTTCTTCCAATAATGAATATGTATTCATAAATCAGATGTTGTCACATTCACACCATGAATGGACCATAATAATCTGTATGTGCTATATAAAATCTCATGTAAAATCGATGACAGATATTACTTTCACAAAGTGAATGATTATTTTGAGAATCCTTATTGTTCTCATTACCACAATAATGACGATTATAATTTCTTCTATTTCCACTTCTACGTCCATTGATACCTTCACGGTAATAATTTTTTCTTCTTTCAGACTTATCACATACTACTATCACATTCTCTAAGGGGAATGAGAATGGAGCAAATTCAATGGAACGGGTTTTCAATTCTTTGCCCATAATCATACATGATTTTGATCATGGCAAGTCATAGAAATTTTACCACTTCATGTGAGTGTAATTTCTTACAAACTCCATTAGAGTTATAATCAAACTTTGTTGTCTTTGTTTGTATATGAAATCAAATCGTAGAATTTCAAGAATTTAAAAAGAGAAAAGTAAATTACTTACCTTAAATCCAGATTTAATCATGAAGGAAATTCATGGAACAATTGACAATCTTTATGCTCAATCCCAAAGCTTCTACTCAATTGGTTAGAGTCTCATGTAGTTTATAGCCCAGATTCGAACGGAACCTCGACGCACTGCAATTCAACGACCTTAACTGAGTATGAACTGTTTTGACGACCCCAACCAAAGCTCGAACAAATGATGATGCTACTGTGGATACAGCAGAAGCGACGCTACTGGACGACGATGGTCGTTTCGACGTGACGACTGGTGGTCGACGAGACAGCAGTTGGGTGTGAGGAGCAGAAGCGAAGCAGTGACAATGGTTGTTGCTGCTGGTTGGCGATGCAGGTCATGGAGGACTGGTCGTGAAAGATGGTCGACTGGTTTGGGGCTGGTTGTCGACAGAAATGGCGGGTGGATCGCTTGGGCTGTTCGCTAGTTGGTTTGGTCGTTGGTGAGAGCTGCTGCGATGATGGTTATGGCGGATCGTGCTGATAACGTGTTATAAACAATAATAAAAGAACAAGAGCAATATTGCAGAGAAAGAGAGAGAGAAAATTTTTATTGAATTTTGGGGTGATTTACAATGGGGTAAGACCCCTCTATTTATAGGAGGAAAAATCACTTAGCCTCAAAGTAAAACTCTCAACAAGATAGACATTCACTCCAAATAGAATTCTATTCTTAACACTATCGTATTTTATTAACTGAGTCTCTCACCTTACTTTCTTCTCCTAATTTATCCTCAGCTGACCACACTACAAAGATGGACCTCTAGGGTTTTTTTTTTCAAAGACATTTCGAAGGTTGTATGCTCTCAAGGTATGTTATCTTTTGTCTTGTTTTCTTTTTTTTATTTATGGGTTAGGGTTTGTTTGTTTGTATTTTGTATGCGGGGTTAGGATTTCTTGTCTTATAATATGGTTGTTTTTTGTTGATATCTATTCTGTACTTTATCCTACTAAAGAATAAAATAAAATGGATATGCATTATAATTAATGATTTTGTTGTCTGGTTGTTGTCTTACATTGAAGCCGTTTGATTTTAGATTTTTTTACGTGTCTTGATTATGGCTTTCTACTTACTGTGGTGGACCCTCACTTGTCCATCTTTTTATATATTTGCATGTGATACAAACTAGAGATGATTGCTATAGTGAACATGTCATTTCACTATAGAGGTAATAGGGGTTTTCACATGAAATAGTGTATGATCAGAAGCATGTGTACACTTTGCCTAGTTATGATTCTTGCCTTGTCAACTAGAGAAGTCTATGTAAAGAATTTACCACAAAAATTAGGATTTAGCTCAGTCGAGCAACTTTTAATGACTGGACCTTTGGGGAGATACTATCTGGTAACTGATGATGATGGTGTAAGGATTTTTCAGTACTTATTCTCTAAAGAGTTCAATGTGATTAACTTTTTTGATGTGGATGAGTTTGAAGCTATGGTGTTTGATCAAATATTATCCATCATGAAGAGAAATATTCTGTAGACATTGATGCAACTTCTAAATGCTTAAGTAGTTTGGGTGGTGGTAGTTTTGATGATTCAGAAGGTTCTGAATATGATTATTCAGAACTTAAAGCTATTAGTCTAGAAGAAAAAAGGATTGTAAAATGATAGGCTATAATATTTTAAGGTGTTGGAATCAGGTATAACATTTAAGAATAATGGAGAAGCTAGAAGGATATTTAACCTCTATGCATTGGCTAATAAAAGAGGGTTGCAAGTGATAAAAAACTGATTCAACTAGGATTAGTTATAAGTGTGCTACTGGTTATTCAATTAGATGTTATATTTCACAGGATGGTAATAGTGATAGCTATCAAATGAAGACATGAAAAGGTGTCCATACATATCATCCTTGCTTCAAAAATCCTAGAGCCAATCAAAATACTTTAGCACACCTATTAAAGAGAAAAGAACAGCATAATCCTCCGTATAGCTTGAATGAAATCAAAGATGATTTAGAAATTGAGTTTGAATTAAATATGTCAATGTCTAAGCTTAAAATAGCCAAGAATTTGTCATTTAAGATGTTAGAGGGCAGTTTTATTTATGACTGTAAAAAACTTGAGGCCTAGGGGCAAGAACTTAGACAATCTAATCCTGGAAAGTAGGGGGAAATTATTTTGAAAAGTATAACCATCTTAGACAATGGAACCTCCTGATGTTTCCAAGAATGTGGGTAAACCTAGAGCAAAGAGAAACTGGAACCAGATGAAGCAATAAAGAGGGTTGGGGAGTGGAGTTAGTCAAGAAAGGGAATTGTGATGGCATGCAGCAATTGTTGTGGGGAAAACCATAATATTAGGGGGTGTTTCAAGGTAAAGAATTTTAATTTGGATTCTATGATTTGTCACGCCTTCTAATAATTTTTTGTGGGTGCCAGGAGAAACTAATGCAGACACTTCAAAATCAAGAAAAAGAAAACACTAGAAAGGTGGTTCAAGTCAGACCTCAGTTCCAGATTTTCTATTTGCATCTGCTGCTTCTGAAGATGAAGGAATGATAGTGAGCCAGTGATGTAAGAGACACAAGAATTCTCTTATACCACAACTATTTTATCACAAGGTTATGGTCATGTTATTGGTGATGATGAAGATCCACCTCTGAGGCTGTTGATTATTTTTTAGTCAGAAAGAAGACTGGCAATTAGAAAGTTGCATGTAAGGCCATCAACAGGAACAAGAAGAATTCAATTTTGCTAAGATGTAGATGGAGTGATAATGCCATGAAATTTGTTTTACTCACCAACTAAGATAACTTGGAAGGAAAACCAGTTATCACACTCAAGCATATTCAAGATGAAGCACAAAAGAAAATTGAAGATGACATCAAATTGCGAAGTTTAGCAAGTTTAGGAACCTTTTTGGGGGTAGATGTCTTTTTGTTAAAAACTTACATTATGGATAAAATTCTGGCTGTTAGTTTTTGGTGATTTCAGACCTTAGGGATAGATTTTTTTTAGTTAAGAACTTACATTATCTGGCTGTTGGTTTTTTGTGAATTCAAACCTTTTCTATTTGAATTGAAATAATTTTATGCAAATGAATATTGTTAATGTTGTTCTGGTTGATGTTCTGGCTGTTGGTTTGTAGTTGTTAGATTTTGCTTGACTTGGAATGGTTTCAGTAAGAAAGCATGTTTATGCATGTGGTTTTATTGTATAGGATTCGAAAGAACTTATATGCATGGAGGGCATATTTGATCAAAATTGTTTAGTTGAAGGGCATATTTGATCATATTGCATTTACACATTGTTAACAAGTGAACTGCTTTTGTTAAAACTCGTTTTAAACTGCACATTATTAGTTAAAACCATCATTTTGGGTTAAACATTTCATCAAAATTGTTGCAAACTCATTACATTAAGATCAATTCATTACACAAGAAAAAATTACATAAAGTCATTACATTCCATTCATTCATATAGTCAAAAAATATGATTAAATTCCATCCAATATTCAAAAGCTACATAACTTAATTATGTAATACATAACCAACAATAAACCCAACAAGGATGCAGAATAACATAACAAATACATTTTCTCTCTTCTTTTCATATCTCCCATTATTTTCAGTAGAGGAAGGAAGCTTATCAATAACAAAAATTGCCTCTAAATCAGCAATTACAACCTCCAACAATTTAGTTTCAAGCTGAACATCAACAACTTTTTCCTTCAAAATACATGGTTTCTCTCTAAAAAATCAATTTTTTAAGTAATTATTTTCACCAACAAGAGTATATTTTTCCCTTTTAATTTGTTGATGACAATAGTGGATCTTGGATGAAATTCGACATCATCCCATTCCCAAATAGCGGCATGATATTGGCTGCAACATAACAACTAAATTTGGTTATAATTCAAAAACAAAACAAAAAAACCTATAAACACAAATCTGAAAATTTAAAAGCAAACAATAACTTACATCAGGTTTATAACACTTCAACAAATGTCTTCCAGGATTTTCAGGTGTCCACGAAGTGAGATGAAGCACAACATTTCCACATCGACAATTCCTTACACTCCAGTTAGAAGAGCTCAATGTTTGCGTTCACGAACGAAGAAAGAAATAAAAGACCAAGGTTGTTGGAAATTAAAGACTGAAGCCTAAGTAATGCTGAAATTGGGTCAACTATTTGGGAAAAAGCCCTGATAGAGCATCTATGATGAGAGGAGAAATTGGAAGAAGAAAGCTAGGTAAGAAAGTGGGTTAATAAAATAAGATTGAGATTTATTAAAAAGGAATATCTGGTCGGAACGGTTCAACAAAGTAAGAGTGATGGGTCCGGATGGTTTATTATTTAAAATCACGATATATATGTAATGTTTTCAAGATTGTTACACGTGTCAATATTTGGTGCTAAATATTTTATTAGTGAGGTCTTTAAAAAAAGGCATATGTAACTCAAATTATACACGACAAAGGCAGGATTGAGTTCATCTTTTAGTGACAGGCAAACGTATACAATATATTGGCATATCGGAGCTTTTCCGTATATAAAGTAATTAAGTTTGGTAAACAATTTGAAGGTTGTGAAGCAGAAACAACGAATTGCCACGGGACATAGCAGCAAAGTCAAGAAGACCTGTTTACCATCCTCTTTCAGCTCTTAAACTATATGTATACCAAAAGCTCGGCGAGGGTCATTGTCGCGAATACCAAATTATATCACATGTATCAGCAGAAGGCTTATTCAAGCTAAATAACCAACCTCCATCACTTGAAAGATACGATTCAATCATATCTTAGAAGATTTACAAAAACCAGAATCACCACCCTCCTATGTCAATAATATCCAGTAAATGAAGGTCATACATCAAGGCATTCAGAATGCAAATTAGTAGAAATTCAGCTCCAACCTAATTATAATTCCCTCTAACAATGGGACATTTAAGAGCAAACATATCGACATGAATAATTATCCCTGAATTCTTATTCTTTAAAGCACATTGTAAGTAAACAGCAAAAAAGAGAAATATGTCAAAGAAAAGGCAATCGTTTCTTATAAGCAAAGAACCAAAAGTAGACATCTAATGCAATAAATGTGATCATCCTCGCGGATGGATAGAAATTATTTTAACGCCTTCACAGAGAAACCACGCAGTTTCAGTGGTGCTTGACCTCGAAAAGCCCATCTGGACCTGCATTCACCAAAGGCCAGAGAAAGTATGGTATTAAAACATTGTGTAGCCAGACAGAAGATCTAAATGCAAACACAAAATATGGCAAATATGGATATTACATCCTCAGAGAGATGTATAACACAGAAACTGTATAATAACATGCTATAAGCACTGAATTAATTATTAAAATAATGAGAATATGTGAAATCAGGTTTAAATTGAAAACAAGGCCTGTAGCACAGTCAATTCAGAGCTTGGACTGATCAACCAAAACAGGAATATATATGCAGCAGAACATGACATTCTTGATTTCAGCTCACAGTTTCCTATTCGCAACATATGCAACTAGAAAAAAAATCCAGTCATTTCATTATCTGGGGATGGTGCCAACAATATGTAATTAGTTCAACAAATCACATAATCAATTTATGCAATGCCAAAAGGGACTAGGGATAAAGAGAGCAATCACATAGGTAAAATCTTGAAGAGCAAAATGCATATATTGTACCTAGTTTCAAGGGCCATGCAAATTTTGTCCAGTACTTGCTTGTTTGACAGTCAGTAATTGCAAATTTTGAACTTTACTTTTTGAAATTCTGGTGAAATATTGAAAAACCTGTTTGAGCATTTCAAGTGAAATAATGATTTTCATTCACAAAATGTCAACTTTTTTTCCGGATGAAATGCATATCCAAACATAACAACATCGAAATACTCTTTCAACTTCAACCAAATATGGTCCAAACGCCAACTTATTTTTTTTTAACCAACACGTTTAACTAAGAGTTAATCTTTAAAGAGTCCGCAACATGAAATTATCGAGAAGCAAAATAAAAAAATGACTTATGTCACATAATTACCCCATGGAAACTCCTTGTTGCGAATGTGCAGATATGAGTAAGCCTGCGAGCAGAATAAGCAACGGTATAATTGAAGTTGTAATATTAAGTCACACAGGATGAGGGAAATAACATATTACACACTTGAATTCAAAAATATATGGCAACAGAACGGTTTTCCACATTGTCATCGTGAAGTTAACAGATCAAGACACTTTACTCCTGTAACTATCCTTTTAGTCCCATCAAGCCACTTCCCTCTGTGCAACCCCAAATAAATCACCAAAACATGCATAACAAGAGTAAACCTTGCCGGGAATAAAAGTTAGATATTTGCTTCTCAGGAGGCCACTTGCAGCAAGTGTCTCTATACTATGACTCAACTGTTCAAAAGTCCCTTCTACAACAGAAATCCCGCAAACCCTTTCAATAAGAGAAGAAAATGAAGAAACTACTCCGTTCATATCAATTTAACTTCTCAACTACTATTTTAATACTTTATTCAACTACCATTTATATAACACAAGTCAAATTGTCACATAACATAGAATGGCTGGAATAACATTCTACCATCTCTTTTCTTTCTTACTTACAAGTACATTCTACCCTTTCTATACATTGGATCTATCAACAAATAATGAAAATTTAACAATATGTCCCTATTTTGTCGTTCTTAAAGAAGACATTTATCCTCTTCTTTAACTACACCTCCGTACTTACTGTTTCCTACTCCCCCCGCCAACCCTATTGCGCTTTATCCACTATTTTTAGGGCATTGATATCTTGCTTCAGATAGTATTGTTATCTACCTTCTTAAACTATTAGAGTTTCTCAAGCATAGAAGAGGAATAACTGAGAGATTTCAAAATAGAGAGAACTTATGTCATCTTATTCATAGTTGTATGAATTTTCGGTGAAAACCAACCAAAACCTCCATTATGGATTTATAATGTTCTGTCATAACTCTCTTTTTGAATTAATACAAAACGAACTTAAATATCTTCCTTGCATTCGTAAGTGTTGGCAATTTTCCAGCTGCTTAAACCTTTTAAGGCTGACGGCTCATCATGAATATGTGATATATTTCTACACATTGCACTTATGTGGTGAATTCATTGTTTCTAGGCCATTAAGAGGATTCATTGTTTCTAGGCCATTAAGAGGATTTTGTCCACTACTTGAAGGGAAGAAGTGAAAATCTCTCTGATTGATAACGCCAATATGACTTTCTAATTTTAGCCTAAGGTCGGCATCTAAATTGAAAGATAGACAGAGGAACATACTGTTGAACACAAAAAGTTCAGATTTCTGACATTAAATAAAGTAAAAAGAAATTCAAAGAAAATGCTTACAGGAGGCGCATCAGAGTGAGGGTGACCCTTTGACAGACAAATTGCAGCAAGAATAGAGCAGGAAACTATTCCAACATAAGTAATTTTCTCCCACTTAGAGGCTTCACCTGGCCACATCATATGAAATATATACATTCAAGTTAATCACTTAAAGCAAAACGTATCAAGCAGCTAGGACTAATCGCAAACTAGTTTGGATCAGCTATACATATCTTCTATATTAATTCTGCTCAAACTTGTCTTTTCTACAGAATGTAACTCTAATACAATTTCACTTTAATTAAATTCCAATAAAACATGTAAATATAGAACTTTAAACACAACAAATCAATCAACTGAGCCTAAATCCCAAACTAGTCAGGATACGCTTTAAAAGTTTTCGTTAATAATTCGGCTCAGGCAAATTTTATTCCAACAACTTGCCTTCTTTTACGAAATGTAACTCTAAGTCAATTTCACTTAATCACATTCCAATATAACATGTAAATACAGCATACACGGAGCATAAGATCTAGACAAAGTGAATAAAATAGCATATGAAAGCGCATCCAGAAAGAAGAAAAAGATGTATATTGAAAATTAAAGATCGGATTCAATGCAAGTACGAATGAATAAACCTTAATTCAAATAAAAAAATGAATGAGACAACATACGGGCCTCTTCCTCAACGGATGAGTGAGAAGAGAAGGTCCTCTTGGTAGCCGGAGTTATACGAGGAGCGCCGCCGCGGAGGGCGGAGCGAATACTAGATCTGAACATCGCAGTCGCCATTTAGGGATTTCTCTTGTTCTCTGTGCTGGTGGATTGAACTTTCCGTCTGTGTGTAGACTACTCCTTGCCCTTGTTAAACACCAAATTCGTACGCTTACCGTGCTTGCGCGTGTGAAGATCTTTTAAGGGCCGGGTTTGTAGCTCACTTGGACTGTTGACTAAGTTTAAGGTAGCGTTTGCTTGAAAATTTTTGAAAGGAATTTTTACCTTCCTATACAGTATTTAAAATTTTACTACTTCTTCTATTTACGTTTTAATTTAATTATATAATTTATTAATCATATATAAATTAGTTTTAAATGAGTACTCCTTTATATTAGAAATTGAATAAAGAATCAACTATTTTACATCATTGTTCTCTCTCCCATCTCGCTCTCTCTCTATCTCTCATGCGCTCTCTCCTTCTCTCAATCTCTCATTCTCTGTTCTTTCCCCAATTCTTTTTCCTAAAATGTTCTTTATTTTTTATTCTTTCATATTGTATATAGTTTTAATGGATTTCAATCTTTGTACTATAGAGTTTTAACTTAGAAATTTCATTTCATGTTGCACTACTGCTGTTCAAATTTAAATTGTCAATTAATAATTTTTGAAGGCGTGTGACTCTCCACCATTGACATCCATTAAAAAATTTTAAAACTTTAAATTTGAATTTAAATTTTTAAAAATCATTATTTGTTTGGATTGGGTGTTGTTGAAAATAATTTAGAGTATTATTTGGAGTTATATCTCAATTTTGAGGGTATTTGGTGAAGATTAGGCTTGATTTTGGTTGAGATTCAAATTGAAACTCGAAGAAGACGAAGAAGAACACATGACATACAATTGTAATGACCTGATAGGTCACCTTATTTTTAGAACCTAATTCTGCGTTTCGAAGTCTTAAATACCTCATTTTATCCTTGCTCAATTTGCGTGCTCAGTTCGGTTATTTTTCAACAATGTTTTATGTTAAGAAAATGATAAAATATGAAATTTAGCTTCAAAATCCATTTGAGTTGACTTCGGTCAATGTTTTAAGCAAATAGACTCGGATCCATATTTTGAGGGGCCGGGCCCGTATCGTTGGACCCAAATCCGTTTCCTAGTCCAACATAAGCCAAAAGGAGTCAAAGAATATGTTGTTGCATCAAAACTTGACCAGCATCGCATTCTTGTCACGCGAGAGGAACACTTTATCACCATTCAAATCCTAGATGATTTTCCTACACAATGGAGAGATCTTGGTTTTATCATATCTATTTAGGTGCTATCCGGATCGCTTTAACATATCACGGAAGAAAAGGTCAATGTATTGTAGCTTGACTTTCTCTTCTAGATACAATAGACTTGGAGTACCAACATGCAAATTTAGGTACTACGGAAGTTACCTTGAATGCGGGGGCTGTCTTCATAATTATATTTTCAAATTTTAACATATCCCTTTATGACTCATACTTAACCGAAGCACTAAAAATCCAAGTCTAAATCATAGAGTCCGACAAGCCAAAGATTCTATCCAAGCCACTCTTCATCACCAAATGGCATGGCGAGTACAAAATCATGTCCCGGATCTCTGCCTTCGCAGAGGAGAAAATGCTTTACTCATAAATATTGATGCTACCAAAGGAAATACCATGTGTACCAAATACCCAAACAAATTTTCAGAGATAAACTAGTTAAAATTCTTCCTGATTCCTGAATCACAAGTTATGAAAAGTGGGGAACCAGAAGAATCTCTACAATATGGTGAGCCAACTTTTACCAAAAGAAATGACAAAATCGTCTCAATAAGCTTTGACCATTCCTATCTCAGAAAATCCAACAGTACCATATTTTTTTGCCAAATGATCCAACCCAATGATACAGCCCTTGATCTTAAAAGTGAACCCTTCTGGAATATACAAACTATCATGGAAGAACGTAACTAGTGTCAATATTTTGACAAAGAAGGAGTCAGAGTTTGGTGGTTCAAATACCCCTTTACGGGATGCTGCCATTAGAGTCTTGGTTGCGACTGCCAAGATTGTTTGGAAGACCCAATTCGAGATATGATAATCACCACCTGCTTCATTGGGAAAGATTTGGCCCCAATGAGACCAAACCAAAATTTAAGAAAAAAAAAGGGAAAACCACTAACAAGAAATTTCGAGCCAAATTGAAAACAAAGATCTTTCAATTGGCTCATTAAGTCGTCCAGGTAAATATGAATTTCTTGTCAGTTACAAACCCCATGAATGGCCAAAATTTCAAGAAAAATTTACTTCAACTTGGGAAGATAGTGAAACCAAACCCAAACCCAAACCATCATCAGCTCATATACTAGAATCCAAAAAACCATCTAAACATAAAACTTGACCAACTTAAAAACCCCAAATTCTACATTACCATATATATGCATGCTAAGACCTTCAAGCTCTAGTCATACCCAAGATTTTCCTTCACTTCAACCTCTTTGAAAAGGGTATTTCCATGTTCCTAAAATCCCCAAGAAAAACATAGTGCTACCAACCGAAGAAAATCCCCCCAACAAGTGACATCGAAGCATCAATGAATTGGCAATCAGAAGATTCATTTGTCAAAATAAAGTGCCAAACAACATTGGCAACACTATAAAGAACATGGCCCACACACAATACAAAATATCTCATCATGCAGGACTAATTAAAGCTTTTCAAGTAAGGTTAGCAAATTTACAATATGGGATTTGTTTGCCAGGTACTTCACTTTTCCAATTCTTCCAACAACAACAAAAGGGGACGATTTCCATCAGAGAAAAAATTCAACTTTTGAGAAATGATCACTTTGAGTCACAAAAGACTCCAATTTTCCTCTCAAAACCTACCTTCTTCCCTATGTCGCCACAAACATATTCCCCACTAAAATTGGACTACACATTTTCTACTTTTCGAACTACCTCACAAAATTTTATTTTTTTTACCCAATCCTTAAAAGAAGAACATGATTTTGACATTGCAAAAATTTTTTGGGAAAGAAAATATACTCTTTAAATACAAAAACAAACAAAGAAAAGGCGAGATCATGGTGAAAGATCAAAAGGGTTCAAACCCAAAAATTTGATGATCTTTTATCAAAAGGCTCCAAACCTCTATATCTCCCAACCAAGAAACATGTCAGAATGAGATATCACATTGTCAATATCCCAAAGTTCACTAGACGATAAAATAGTGGAAGATAGATCTTAATCAAGTAATGAATCCACAACAAACTCTTCTGAAGATGATGATTCCCCGATATTTGTAAACTAGCCAAGAGGCCAGAAATATCTGAAGTAGATGAGGAACAAGAAGGCATGACAGATGAACCAATCCTAGAAAGAAGATATGAGCCCATGGCATCAAAAACAATTGGAATCGTTTTCCACACTTTCCCTTTAGATAACGTCAAGGTTTCAAAATGGCCTAAAGGATCCAAGACTTCTATACTTAGATGTTGACCAAAAATTTGGTGGAACGAGAAAAGTATATCATCTTGTTATAACTCACTTCACGATTCTCAGGAATCCTCAGAGATTAGTTTAGCTCAATTGGGATTCAAGACAAAAATACTTTTCTTACTTTCCATGACTTTTCCTTCAACATAAGAATCCTGCATAAAGTTTTCTGTGAAGATACTGGCCAACGACAAGAAAAGATGTGAAGACAACTTTTCGAGATGAAGTGTGTGTCATTCGACAGAAATGACATTGGCAAGCATTTTCAAAAAATGGTGAAGATACTTCGAGATGTGTGGAGACATCAATCTGAAGCAAGCCCTTATATCTTCCCTTTCAAAGTTGTTGGCAAGCCGAACTATAACCAACATTCAGCGCTTGAAAAAGCATTTTGTAAATCTTATATGATCACTGGATTAGGATGTTCTTGCCACACATCTAGGCGACATAGAAGATTCAGGAGGTTCAGATGGCAAATAATTCCATAGGGAAATCAAGATCTAGGAGGCGCACAAAATATTTTAGACAAATGAGGCTAGGAAATTTTCACAAAAAAGAACAAACGCTTTATTTGCCACAAGATTGGATATTTTGCAAGAAATGTTCCTCAATCGAGGAAAGTTGTCAAACTCTTGCAAGAAATTGAAGATTACACTGCATACATATCGAAAAGGAAGAAGACCTCGAGTCCATATTCTTTATGGACGATGAACCCAGTGAAGACACCTTATTCTCTCTTGATATATACGAAGATCATAGTGATGACCACTATCAAGTTTCAGAACCAACAGCTAAAGCCCAAGAAGAGATCAACGCTCTCATAGTCATCCCTCAAGTGGAAATCAAGGTTTATTCATCTAAATGGAATAACCCAACTCGAGTCATTGCTTTTATTGACCCGAAAGATCAATAGGTGCCGCACTTTAAGGATTTTAACATTGTATCAAATGGGATCTTGACTACCACCATCATTAGAAAGCACCGGGTCACAATTGAGTTCTTTACAGGATTGAAGTATTGAACCAAGCTGGTAGGGTCCAATGTACCAGGGAAAGATATTATTGTTGGATTCGATATTTTTAGACAACTAAAAGATCAAATCCATATTAGAGCTACGGGAATAACCTTTATGAAGCAGTTTAAACCTTATTATGAAATTCCAAGGCTATTCTAAATCACCAACAACGAACAAATCAAAAGATTAAACAAAATCTTGTTGACCATTCATGTGATGAATCCCACAAGGATTTTATGAAGAAAGAGAAAAGCCTGTTATGGATGAATGAAGAGTTTTTGTCAAGCTCCCTTAATGAAAACACCAATCCAACAAAATCCGGTCATTCAGATATGAATCTAGATATCTTCAGCTTGCAAAGAAAGAATGCGAAGTACTTTCGGAATTTGATCTAATAGAGCCATCATATTCACAATGGGCGTGCAAAATATTTTATGTCAACAAAAGAGCTGAGCAAAGGAAAACTCAGGTTAGTCATAACTACCAACCATTTAACCATTTCCTCCAAGATGATAAATTCCTTATCCCATAAAAACTCACACTTTTTTCCCACTTAGCCAAGGCTAAATATTTTTCCAAGTTTGATCTTAAATTTTGATTTTGGCAATTGGGAATCCACCCCGAAGAAAGAGCCAGAACTGGATTTTGTATCCCTAATCATCACTTCCAATGAAAAGTCATGCCCTTCGGATTAAAAACCGCACACTCCTTATTACAAAAAGCCATGATAAAAATATTCCTACCCATCCTCCATACCTCTTTAGTTTGCATTGATGGCATCCTGTTATTCAGTGATACATTGGAGGAACATGTCAACTTGCTTCGTGAATTTGAGGCAGTAGAAACATAATATGGGATCATGCTTTCAACAAAAAAGATAGTTCTTATTCAAAAGTTCTCACTGCCTAGATTTCCTACCGTGGGGATCGTGATGGCGCCTAAATCTTAGAATATTGCGCAAGCCAACAGATACAATTCTATTACGCTAATCACTAACCAAAATAGTAAATTAATAATAATTAAAAACTAAACAATTAAGAAGTACTGAAATTTTATAGCATTTTAAAACACTAATACTTCGCTACCCGATGATCTAGTGTCACAATCCATAAACGTCTAAGAGTTTCTACAAATACTGGTTTAAAAGAAAATACATATGTTCTCAAAATGAAGGAAAACTGGAAATCCAAGATAGAGGGAACGGGACTCCATGGTCTGTGAACGCTAGCAGATCTACCTTGGTTCTCTTGATGGATTGAAGGTAGCAACCCAACTCTAATCCCGAAGTCTAACACCGAAATCTGCATAAAAAGGGCAAAGTGCAATATCAGTACAACCGACCCCATGTACGGGTAAGTGCTGAGCCTAACCTCGACGAAGTAGTGACTGTTAGAATATACGCTTAACGCTAGAGGGGGGTGAATAGCGTTTTAATAAAAATCAAGATAAATTTGCGAAATTAAATTGCAGGAGTAAAATAAGTGCGGTAAAAAGTAGTAAGGAGAGAACACACCGAACTTATACTGGTTCACCACAACGTGTGGTTAGTCCAGTTTCCCGAGAGACTCTCTCGAGTTTCAACTAGCTCCATTAAGCTTACGGGTGATTAACAAACCGTTACAAACTGAGAATACAAGTCTCAACGATGCTTGCTCGAAGATACCACACTTCAAGACTTCACGTGAAGGAACCAACATTTCCTTCTTACAACCACAAGGGATTAGAACTTCCCTTCAAGTGTATACAAACACTTAGCACTCAAGACAAGACTCTCTTACAGAGTAGATATGAGTAAAATTAATACGCTCAAGAACACAACAACTTCGTCAAGAATTTGTCTCTCAAAAACTATGAAATAAATATAAAATGATTGATATGAGAGTATGTAAGCTTAAGCAAGAATTGTAATCAGTTGTTGTACTTAAAAGAGAGGTTTAGAGGTGTATTTATAGTCCTCAAAGTCACCAAGACTGTTGCTTAATTGCCAATCACTAAGTGCTGATTTTCAGCTGGAATAATCGATTATTCAATTTGCATAATCGATTACCTGATAACGTTCAGATGCTGATTTTCATCTAGCATAATTGATTATTGCCTTGTGCATAATCGATTATCTTTCAGCGTTTAAAGAACTTTGGCAACGGTCAGTGAATAATCGATTATGCTATATAGGATAATCGATTATTGACCTCTGCGGAATTTCTAATTTAATCTGAATAAAAAGGATAATCGATTATCATATTACATAATCGATTATTTTGCTGTTTTGTAAATTCCGGTTTTAGCTGACTTAACATAATCGATTATCAAATCACATAATCGATTATCTGGCAGTTCTGTCCAGATTTGAAAGACTTGTTTAATAATCATTTTGGCTAAAATAAAAATGTTTGAATATCATTTTGTTTTAAATCAAAGATGCATGGTTTGATGAAAATGATTTTTCGAGAGAAGCCAAGACTTGAATCTATTGTTGGATCAAGATCACAATATAAAACGACTCATGTATATCTTCATTGCTTTGCTTGATCTTGTTCTTTGTTTCTCTTATGCTTGGACTTCGGCATATGTCAATGTTCCATGCGCATCGGTTTGTCATTTATCAAAACCTACAAAGATGAACACACTTTTAGTTTTAGCGACTTGAGAACGTGTTTCAACAATTTCCCCCTTTTTGATAATGGCAAACCGATATGGGGATATGCATATTAAATAATTGATAATGACAATCCAAGACACTTATATAAATATGTGAATGAGTTCCCCCTCAATTTATTAGTTCCCCTTCAATTTATGCCAATATGTATTAATGTGCATAGCCCTTATTCTTCCCCCTTTTGACATTAGCATAAATTAATAAACTTTTATTGAGGAAACAATATTGAAAATACATAATAAAGCAAGAAAAATAGACAAAATATTATTCAAACGATACATAATGGAAGCAAGAAAAAAATAGACAAGACATTATTCATTGTCAACATTAACATCCGCCTCGGCATCCGGCACTTCTTCCGGAAAGGCAACTTGGGCATAGGGATAGTGGACGTGGTCAAAATATCCATGAAGCTCGGGGGATAATCGAGTGACATTCCTATCAATACGAGTCATGGACGTGGACAAAGAGGCAAGTTGCTCAGAAATGGTTTGGAGGGTAGCAACGGAAGGGACCTGAGGACGACGTCTTTGAGTAGGAGGAGGAGCCGGTTGTTCACCGATATTAGGAAATGAAGATTCTTGAATTTCCCAATGTTTTGTTGTCTTTTTGTGAGGACCGACGGTGGTGTCGATACCGGAGGCTTCAAGAAGAGCCATTGTGACAAAAGCATAGGGGAGTGGCTTATCGTTGCCAACTGCATCATACATGTGAGTCATGACGAACTTGCACCAATTGATGCGAGCCCCAGTGATAATTGCATGCATGAGTTTTGAATCCTCATGAGAGAGAGTGGTATGATTGAATTTGTGCGGTTTAAGAACGCGAGTTATGAAATAAAAGATTAGATGATATTCTGGGAGCATGTGCGTAATGGTTGGGCGACGATGCTCCGGACTTGCAATAAATTCGCCAATACCAATTTGGTTGAAAAGGAGTTGTTCATCAAATAAAGCACCTTTTTCCCTAGTGTAGAGTAAAATATCTTCCCAATTTTGTGGAAGTTTAGTGACTAGTTGCATGTTTGCCTCATTTAAAAGGATTGGAACTCCATTGATACTTGAGATAAGTTCACCATCGTCGTCCTTCCGTAGATTGGAATAGAAGGCACGAATTAGAGAAGGGTGAATGTAAGGGGATTTAAGGTATATGAAGTCAATAAGTTGACTTTGCATAAGAATGTTTGCCGTTGGGGGGGGGGGGGGGGGCGTTGTGGCTAAGGTATCGACTAGTTGAGAAACGAGGAGGAAGGATTTCTCGGTTCTCAAATTTTTTGACGAATCGAAGGAATTCGGCTTCATTGTCGAACCGTAAATAAGATCCGTCTTTATAGCAGTGAACGGGTGGAGGAGCAATGGAAGAGGAGGCAATATGTTTGCCGGAACGAACTCGTTTATAATTCTTGCCCGTCATTGAAAAAGAGTTTGAGAGCCTGTGCAGAAATTTTTTGAGACTTTTGAAGAATGTTAGGAGCTAAGAGTGATGTTGGAGTGAAGAATTTGAAGATATGAAACACCTATTTATAATGTGGAGGATGTGATGGCATTTAATTGGAGAAAATCTGCAGAAGTAAAGAGCCAAACGGTCAGAAAACGGTAACAAATTTTAAACAATGACCGTTGATAATCGATTTTGGAATCTGATAATCGATTATGGCTAAGCAGCTTGAATTACCGATTCAGGGAGTAATCGATTATTGTTTTGGGGATAATCCATTATTTCAGAAGGTGCAATGACGAAAAACCGAGACGGTAAGAGGAAATCGATTACGCAGTTTTCAATAATCGATTATTTTATCTTTGGCTTAACACCTGAACCTCAACATAATCGATTAGTAATATTGATAATCGATTTTTATATATGATCGCCAAATTCCTGCAAAGCCGAGATTGTTAGATAATTGATTGTAGTATTTGTATAATCGATTATTTTATTTTTCCAGCAGAATAATCGGAAAACATAAAGAAGTAATAATCGATTATTGACTAAGAAAAATCGATTATTTATCACCTGTGCCCGAGAATTCCCCCTGCCTTTGGGGCGATACCTGCAAAAAAGAGTTAGGCGCCTCCGACGCTCAAGTTAGTAATCGTTAAAAGAAAAGATGCAATGCATGTATTAGATCAACGTGGAGTCAAGTATTCCGAGTTCACTACGAATTCGGAAAAAGGACTCTTTCTCTAAAGGCTTTGTGAAGATGTCGGCCAATTGATATTTGGTTTCAACAAACTCAATTTCGACATCACCTTTGAGAACGTGATCTCTTATGAAGTGGTGCCTAATTTCTATGTGTTTCGTTCTTGAGTGAAGAACAGGGTTCTTCGTCAAGCTTATGGCGCTAGTATTATCACATCGAAGAGGGATATGATTGATACTAAGACCATAATCCAAGAGTTGTTGTTTCATCCAAAGGATTTGAGCACAACAACTCCCGCGGCTACATATTCAGCCTCGGTTGTGGATAACGCAACACTTGTTTCTTGCTAAACCAAGAAACTAGAGAGCTACCGAGCAAATGGCAGGTGCCACTAGTGCTCTTGCGGTCCAATTTGCAACCCGCAAAATCGGAATCGGAATAGCCAATAAGTTGGCATGAAGAACCTTTAGGATACCATAGTCCCACATTTATTGTTCCAACAAGATACTTCATAATCCGTTTTACCGCAGTTAGGTGTGACTCCTTCGGACATGATTGATATCGAGCGCATAAACACACGCTAAACATGATGCCCGGTCTACTTGCAGTAAGATAAAGAAGGGATCCGATCATACCTCGATACTTCTTTGTGTCTACTTCCTTACCTTTCTCATCTTTGTCAAGATGGTCGGATGTACTCATTGGAGTGGCCATTGCTTTGGCGTTGCTCATTTCAAAATGGTTTAGCAACTCCTTGCAATATTTAGATTGACAAATGAAAGTTCCCTCTTTCATTTGTTTCACTTGCAACCCCAAGAAGAAGTTTAGCTCACCCATCATTGACATTTCAAATTCACTTGTCATTAATTCAGAGAATTCCTTGCACAAAGAATTATTAGTAGCACCAAAAACAATATCATCTACATATATTTGAACTAATAAGATGTCATTGTTTTTGTTCTTAATAAAGAGTGTAGTGTCAACTTTCCCCCTATTGAACTCATTGTCCAAGAGAAATTTGCTTAAACATTCATACCAAGCTCGGGGAGCTTGTTTAAGACCATAGAGGGATTTCTTAAGTTTGAAGACATGATCGGGAGATTTAAAGTCTTCAAAACCCGGGGGTTGTTCAACATATACTTCCTCTTGAATAAACCCATTTAGAAAGGCACTCTTGACATCCATTTGATATAAATGAAAATTCATAGATGAGGCGAAAGCTAGTAATAGACGAATAGCTTCTAAACGTGCTACAGGTGCATAAGTTTCTTCATAATCAATTCCTTCTTCTTGATTATATCCTTTAGCTACAAGCCTAGCTTTGTTTCTAGTGATTGTACCGTTTTCATCTAGTTTATTTCGAAAAACCCATTTCGTACCAACTATGGTGTGATTATCGGGTCTTGGCACCAATTCCCAAACGTCATTTCGTTTGAATTGGTTAAGCTCCTCTTGTATTGCCAAGGTCCAATGCTCATCCCCAATTGCTTCGGAAATGATTGAGGGTTCTATTTGAGAAACGAAAGCCGTGTGTCCTATTGTGTTCTTAAGAGTGTTTCGAGTACTTACCCCTTGTTCGATGTTGCCAATTACCTTGTTGAGAGGATGGTCTTTGAATGTCCTCCAGGCGTTGGGCAGCACCGCTTCTTCCTCCTGTGGTGGTGCTTCCTCCGATGGTCTTTCCAAGATTTCATCTTGAATTTCCTTTGGATTTTCCTCTTGTACCTTGTCTTGAAGACTTATTTTGTTTAAAGAATCTGCAAGATCAACACAAACATCCTTTCTCGCCAAGCGAGCATCATTTTCACAAAATACAACATGAGGGGACTCCTCGACAGTTGAAGTACGTTTATTGAAAACTCTATATGCTTTACTATGTAATGAGTAACCAAGAAAGATTCCTTCATCAGATTTTGCGTCAAATTTTCCTAAGTTATCTTTTCCATTGTTATGAATGAAGCACTTACTACCGAAAACTCGAAGATGGGAGAGGTTAGGTTTCCTTCCCTTGTAGAGTTCATAGGGAGTTTTCATGAGTATCGGTCTTATGACAGCTCTGTTTAAAACATAGCTTGCGGTACTCACGGCATCCGCCCAAAAATGTTTGGGAATCTTTGCCTCATCGAGCATGGTTCTAGCCATCTCTTCGAGACATCGATTTTTGCGTTCCACCACTCAATTTTGTTGTGGTGTACGTGGAGCAGAGAAAGTATGCTCAATGCCGAGTTCGTCACAAAAATCCGCGAAGAGATTATGATCGAACTCTCCCCCATGATCACTTCTTATGGAAGTGACGGTTGTGTTCTTTTCATTTTGAACACGTTTAAGAAAACTTTTAAACCTTTGAAAGGCCTCACTTTTGTGAGCAAGGAATAACGTCCATGTGAATCTAGAGTAGTCCTCAACAATTACAAAAGCATAGAGATTTCCACCAAGACTTTTAATACGAGATGGTCCAAAAAGATCCATGTGAAGAAGTTGTAAAGGTCTAGAGGTTGAAACAACATTTTTAGATTTAAAAGAGGCTTTTATTTGTTTCCCTTTTTGACAAGAATCACAAATAGTGTCTTTTTAAAAATTTTGACTTGGAAGACCAATTACTAAATTTTGTGAAACTAATTTGTTTAAAAGATTTATGTTGACATGAGCTACTCTACGATGCTATAACCACATGTCGTCATCTTTACTCATAAGGCATTTCACATAATTTGATGAAGAATTTTCAAGGTCAACCATATTTATCAATTCTAATACCACGAAGAATGACTTTAATATCACTGCGGCGTATATCTAAGCATTCTTTCGAATCAAACAATACCAGATTTTCCTTATCACATAATTGACTTATCCTCAAGAGATTGTGTTTAAGCCCTTTTACTAATAAGATATTCTCAATAGAGGAGGATTCGTTCTTACCTACGGAGCCGATGCCGATTATTTTTCCTTTATTTTTGTCTCCAAATACAACGCTTCCTCCTTCCGTGGGTTTTATTTGAAGGAATTTTGATGCATCTCCAGTCATATGTTTAGAGCATCCGCTATCAAGGTACCAAAGTACACTTGATCCCTTCAAACACACCTACAAAACAAATTAATGAGTTTTTGGTACCCAAGCCGTTTTGGGTCCTTGTGTGTTAGGTGCAACATAGTGGTCTGATTGACATGTAGTGAGATGTCTATGTCTAGTGAAACAAACAGGGGCTATATGTCCTATTCTATTGCAATAATGGCAAATGATGTTGGGGTTATGCATTCTTCTAGGATGATAATAGTTGGAGGGTCTAAGCTCATTAACTCTATTTGTAGAAGTATAATATTGATGCACTTTTTGAAAATCTTTTCTAGGTGTTCTAAGTTGCCCAACATTTCTTCTAGAGTTTATTCTAGGATGTATAGCGATCCTAGGATTGTTATTTCTAGGTTGAATATTTCTAGGTTGCAATTTTTGAAAATCTTTTCTATGTGTTCTAAATTGCTCTACATTTCTTCTAGTGCTCATTCTAGGATGTATAGTGATCCTAGGATTATTATTTCTAGGTTGTTTAGGATTGGTCTCAACTTTTTCGTTAGACTCATTTTTGAAACCTATACCATGTTTAGTAGATTTCAAATTTACAAGAACATCATTTTGATTTTTGTGAGAGGAATTGAATTTATTCAAGGTGCCCTTAAGTTTTTCTACTTCATCTTTTAGAGTTTTGCAAGAAGTACTCAGCGCTTCTTTTGCCATAAAATATATTTTCCTCTTTTAGCTTCTCATTATCAAGCGTCAATTTTTCAAAATCTTTTTCTTTCAAAGAAAGTTGTTTTTCAAAATCTTTTTCTTTCAAAGAAAGTTGTTTTTCAAAATCTTTTTCTTTCAAAGAAAATTGTTTCTTCAATTCTTTTATGGTTTTGGAAGCTCTAATAAATTCACCATATAATTCATCAAAGGCATTTTGCATTTCTTCAAGGGAGAAAAAATTCTTAGAAGAAGTTTCACATACCTCTTCTTGAGTTTCCTCATGTGCCATGAGACATAGATTTGCAGTTTTATCTTTTTCTCCGTCACTTGATTCATCCCCGGAGTCACCTCCCCAAGAGATGTAGGCTCTTTGTTTCTTGGCGAATTTCTTTTCTGTTTTGATATTTGGACAGTTTGATTTGATATGCCTAGCTTCTCCACATCCATAGCATTTGAGTTGTTCTCCTTGCCGCTTTCCCTTTCGTTCATACTCTTTCCGCATGAACTTTTGGAATTTCTTAATCACGAGTCCGAACTTGACATCTTCATCACTTGAATCCTCATCGTTTTGAGGTTGAGTCGTGGATGCTTTGAGTGCAATCCTTCTTTTCCTTTGATCATCCAAAGGAGGGTTAAGAATAGTAGATTCATAAGTTCTGAGATTACCTCGAAGCCCGTCTATGGTGACATTTGTGATGCCGATTGATTCTTGGATAGCATCGGCTTTGGAACGCCATTCCGGAGTAAGGCTTCGTAGAATTTTTCGGACAAGCTCCTTATCCGTAAATGTCTTTTTGAGAGCATGAAGGTCATTTATGATTTTTGAAAATCGCTCAAACATGTCATCTATTTTCTCATTCTCCTTCATATGAAACAATTCATATTCATGGGTTAGAAAATCAATTTTAGCTTCTCGTACTTGATCCGTACCTTCGTAAGTGATCTCCAGTTTGTCCCACATATGTTTGGCCGTGGTGCAACATGAGATTTTTCGATAGTCATCGGGATTTACAGCACAATACATCATGTTGATGGCCTTTGCATTATATTCCACCTTTTTGATATCGTCCATATCATATTCGTCTTCCGACTTTGGGACGAGTTCATCTGCAACCTTTTTAGTGGGTAGTTGTTCTCCATTCATTATAATTTTCCACAATTGGAAATTGTTTGATTGAATGAAAATTCTCATCCTCTCCTTCCAATAAGTGTAATTGGTGCCATCAAAGAGTGGTGGCCTTGTGAAGCATTGTCCTTCACCTAGTCCTGCATTAACGTTACGAGTAGAAGCCATGGATTGTATCTCTCAAACTGTTAAGTCTTTCAGAGAGTTAGGCTCTGATACCAATTGTTAGAATATACGCTTAATGCAGGAGGGGGGGGGGGGTGAATAGCGTTTTAATAAAAATCAAGATAAATTTGCGGAATTAAAATTGCAGGAGTAAAATAAGTGCGGTAAATAAAGTAGTAAGGAGAGAACACACCGAACTTATACTGGTTCACCACAACGTGTGGTTAGTCCAGTTTCCCGAGAGACTCTCTCGAGTTTCAACTAACTCCGTTAAGCTTACGGGTGCTTAACAAACCGTTACAAACTGAGAACACAAGTCTCAACGATGCTTGCTCGAAGATACCACACTTCAAGACTTCACATGAAGGAACTAACCTTTCCTTCTTACAACCACAAGGGATTAGAACTTCCCTTCAAGTGTATACAAACACTTAGCACTCAAGACAAGACTCTCTTACAGAGTAGATATGAGTAAAATTAATACGCTCAAGAACACCACAACTTCGTCAAGAATTTGGCTCTCAAAAACTATGAAATAAATATGAAATGATTGATATGAGAGTATGTAAGCTTAAGCAAGAATTGTAATCAGTTGTTGTACTTAAAAGAGAGGTTTAGAGGTGTATTTATGTCCTCAAAGTCACCAATACCGTTGCTTAATTGCCAATCACTAGTTGCTGATTTTCATCTAGAATAATCGATTATTCAATTTGCATAATCGATTACCTGATAACGTTCAAAAATCAGACGCTGATTTTCAGCTAGCATAATCGATTATTGCCTTGTGCATAATCGATTATCTCTCAGCGTTTAAAGAACTTTGGCAACGGTCAGTGAATAATCGATTATGCTATATAGGATAATCGATTATTCACCTCTGCGGAATTTCTAATTTAATCTGAATAAAAAGGATAATCGATTATCATATTACATAATCGATTATTTTGCTGTTTTGTAAATTCCGATTTTAGCTGACTTAACATAATCGATTATCAAATCACATAATCGATTATCTGGCAGTTCTGTCCAGATTTGAAAGACTTGTTTAAAAATTATTTTGGCTAAAATGAAAATGTTTGAAAATCATTTTGTTTTAAATCAAAGATGCATGGTTTGATGAAAATGATTTTTCGAGAGAAGCCAAGACTTGAATCTATTGTTGGATCAAGATCACAATATAAAACGACTCATGTATATCTTCGTTGTTTTGCTTGATCTTGTTCTTTGTTTCTCTTGTGCTTGGACTTCGGCATATGTCAATGTTCCATGCGCGTCGGTTTGTCATTTATCAAAACCTACAAAGATGAAAACACTTTTAGTTTTAGCGACTTGAGAACGTGTTTCAACAGTGACGAGGCTAGGACACAACAGATAACATGAACGTGTGTAGTTAAATCATGTACGAAGAAGTAACAATAACAAAATTTTAAGAGATAATAACGTGTGGGGAATATGCTGAGGGGGATATCAAATTTTGAAAACAATACAATACAAAAACTCAGTAAATGTCATGCTTGAATCAATAGAAATAGCAACATAAAAAACATGTGTACGATATCACCCTCGTGCTTTTACTCTCGTCCTTACCATAAGAAACAAGAGAAACGACACGGCACCACCCTTCGTGCATTAACTCTCTCATTACAAGGCACGTCATCACTATTCATGCATTATCAATATCAAAATATGGCACAACATCACCCTTCGTGTATTAACACTCACTCATAAAATATTGCACGACATCACCCTTCATGATTTACATTCTTCATCATCCAAACAACAAAAATAATAATAACACGTTAAGGGAATCATAAATAACAACCTCGTTTCATCATTTTACTTCACAATATAAATCTCAACTTGAGTCAATACTCACCCAATATCCAAAACAAGGAAAAGCATAATAAAACTTGTTTAACATGAAGATGTAACCTGTTAAAGCATGAACAGTACATATAAAGGAATACAACCGCCACAAGTATAAGACTCTCTCGTATGCTATGACCTGACAATAACGTAATAATACTCGCAACCTCACATATACATCATACTCAAAAACTAAACACGTATCAAATAAGGCAACAACACATAATCCCTCAAGCTAAGGTTTTCCACAATACTTACCTCAATTCCATGGCCAAACTCCAGCCTCAAACACCGCTTTTCCCCTAGATTCCACCTCGGATCCACTCGTATCAAGACATAATTAACTCAATATCATCAACTATTGCTAAAGGAATCAACTACAATACATAAATTTAGTTTTCCCAAACCTTTCCCTAAAAAGTCAAAAATCGACCCGGACATGCTTGGATAAAACTCGAGGTTCAGACCAAAACCCATTCACCCACGAGCCCACGATCCCATATATGTAATTAGTTTAGGAATGCGACCCCCATATCAAGGCCTAATTATACAAAATTCATTCTATCGAAACCCCCCAATTTCTACCATGAAAACCCTAGATGTTTTGATAAAAATTGATGAAATACAATGGGTAATTGAAAGAAAGTGGTTTAGAATCATATACCAACACTTTGGGAAAGAACTTTCCTCTTGAAAGTCGCCTCTAAGCTTCCTTGGTTTTGAAATATGAAAGAATAAGAGACTCCCATTTTTTAGTTTTGTTATTAAAAGACTGGACATGCCTTTTTCGCGTTCACGAGGCATTGCGTCCATAATTTTCTTCATGTTCACCATGGTCTTTCCCCCATGACCATCACATTTATGGGCCTTGGACCGCGTTAATAAAGAACAACCCAGACAATTCCCAGCCCGCCGCCTTTTTAGCCTACGAGTTCGGGAGATGTCTGTTGCATTTGCGAAGAGTATCCCTTCAGTGCTCCACGTAAAAAATGATATTATTATATTACCACTCTATAGGGAATAAAACTCGGGCATGCTGGAATTAATATAACTACGTCATTTAGCCTAGATTGAATTGTTTTATAGGCTATTGGTTTTGGCGCAGGGTGAGTGATACATAGACTGTATCATGTGTTATTCTACTGATAAGATGTATGATTCTCAAATGATTTGTTCCTATCAGCATAATGCTAGAATGAATGATATTAGGAAGGGCATGACCCTTTATTTGAGTCGTTCCTATAATGTGGATACAAACCCTGAGATGAAAAATTTCTTAAAGATTTTTTATCGCAAGTTCCTCGAACACAAGTTTAATGATATTTCCAAGAATAAAGGATTAAATATTACTACGGTGAACAAACCCCTCCCCAGCCTAACTGCACTTCGCGAACGCGAAGTGAAGTACAAGATATTAGCATACCAGAAGCAGCAACACAACAGATTTTTCTAAGTCTAAAACATCATGTAGCCTATCTAAATCTCACTCAAGCCCTTGGAGCTTCAAACCAAACATGCACACAAGTCTAATATATCATACTGACTTGCTCGTGCGATCAAATCGCATAATAATCTGAAACTACAGATTTAACATCAAAACACATGTGTACGGAAAAATCACAATCTTGATTTTTTGCTATCAAGAAATTTCGGGAAGCCTTCCACGAAACCCCGAGGGTAGAAGGCGATGATTGAGTTCTCGGCCTCAGGGCTCACCGAGGTCCAGCTCGAAGGAATCAAGGTCCGAAGCCGGGACAAAAAAGGAAATATCCTAGACACGTGGCTACATGTGACAGACCCGGCCTATCTAGAGCCTACTATGAGGTCTTGCCTCAAGCCATCCCATCTTTGTACTCTTGCAATTAATACATATGTACTAGACCGAGTCCCCCCGACTATATAAGGGGGACTCACCCTACCTTGTAAAGACTGATGTTTTTTTCATTTCTCCACAATGCAATAATATCTCTCTCTGTCTCTCCCTTTCTTCTATGATATCTGCCTTTTATATGCAATTTAGCTTTAAAAATACCAAATAAATTTGTTAAAATATATAAAAATTACCTTAATTATATTTTGGTGTAAATATAGAAATAAAAATAAATTATGCACCACAATTGATGATTTTGGAAATGATTATTGATTTTGTACTGCTAAAAATGGATAATAAATCAATTTAAAAAAATCGTAAAAATTAAGGAAAAATACCAAAATTCTTGGGAATACTTATAAATGCATACACATGCTATTTTGAAAGTATTTTGAGTATAAAAATACACAGGTAAAAATTTGGTATTAACAGCTGCCCCTTTTTACACGAGAAGGAATGAAAGAGTTGTCGGGTAAAGATATGATGGCCAATTTTGACCGAAAGGCAATTTGAAAAGTTCTGACCCAGCTCTGGTTCTTGAGCTGCCTACATATCCCTGGTCTAATAGGAATCTGGCCATATGTAGTTCAGGATCCGTCGGTGGAACATGTTGATGGAGATTTCAAAGGATGGGCGTGATGTTTAGGTTGGGAAGGATAGTTGAAGTCTGATGAGCTGCGAGAATGGGAGCGGGGTTGCTCTTGCTGAGACGGTTGTTGCTAGCCAGTGTACCTACAAATGATAAATGCAAACATATATTGTGTATAAATTTAAATGTGATGCATGTTCCTGTTGGACCATGAATGTTGTCTTTGGATGGCTAGGATGATGTCCTAAGACCATGACGTCCTTGGCCATGAAGCGTATGATTAAGGATTCGCAAGCTATGAAATGATGTTCTCTAGCTATGAGGATGATGCCTTTGAATAATGATATTTAAAAGATAAAATGTGGTCTTTAGGCCATAGCATGGCGTTCTCGGACTATGAAGATGGTGCCTCCGAACAATGATGCCTTTGGGCAGTTTGGCAATCTGTAAGCCAAGGAAATGCAAAGGGTGGCGATCTTTCAGCCGATGCAGAATGTAAAATAAAGTGGAGATATTTTAGCCGTACAAAATAAGGTGGCGGTATTTCAGTCGTGCAGGATGGAGACAAGGCTTAGTCTCAGAAGGAAGAAAGGTAGACTTATATGATGCGAGAGATGCAGATGGAGGTAGAGCTTAACCTCGGAAGGCAAAAATTTAATCTTATGCAATGCAGAAATGCAGATGGAGACAGTGCTTAGTCTTGGAAGGAAGAAAGGTAGCCTTAGGCAATGCAAGAAATGCAGATGGAGGTAGAGCTTAACCTCGGAAGGCAGAAAGGTAGCCTTATGCAATGCGAGAAATGCAGATGGAGTAGAGCTTAACCTCAGAAGGCAAAAAAGTAGCCTTATGCAATGCAGAAATGCAGTTGGAGATAATGTTTAGTCTCGGAAGGCAAAAAGGTAGCCTTATGCAATGCGAGAAATACAGATGGAGGTAGAGCTTAACCTCGGAAGGCAGAAAAGTAGCCTTATGCAATGCGAGAAATGCAGATGAAGGTAGAGCTTAACCTCATAAGGTAGAAAAGTAGTCTCATGCAATGCGAGAAATGTAGATGGAGGTAGAGCTTAACCTCGGAAGGCAGAAAAGTAGCCTTATGCAATGCAGAAATACAGGTGGAGACAGTGCTTAGTCTGGGAAGGCAGAAAAGTAGTCTTATGCAATGCGGGAAAAAATGCAGGTGGAGACAGTGCTTAGTCTCGGAAGGCAGAAAATTAGCCTTATGCAATGCTAAAATACAGGTGGAGATAATGCTTGGTCTCGGAACGCAGAAAAGTAGCCTTATGCAATGCAGAAATGTAGATGGAGGTAGAGCTTAACCTCGAAAGGCATAAAGGTAGCCTTATGCAATGCGAGAAGATGCAAATGGAGACAGTGCTTAGTCTCGGAAGGCAGAAAGATAGCCTTATGCAATGCGAGAAATGTAGATGGAGACAGTGCTTAGTTTTGAAAGGCAGAAAGGTAGCCTTATGCAACGCGAGAAGATACAAGTGGAGACGGTGCTTAGTCTCGGAAGGTAGAAAGGTTGCCTTATGCAATTCGAGAAATGCAGATGGAGACATTGTTTAGTCTCGGAAGGCAGAAAGGTATCCTTATGCCATGCATCAATGTAGATGGAGGTAGAGCTTAACCTCGGGAGGTCGAAAGGTAGCCTTAAGTGATGCAGAAAGTAAAGGCGAATATTAATGAAATCTCTTAGCTGATATAGGGAAGCGAATAGCTGATTGTTGTATTGCAGCTGTTGGAGATGTTGCGTACGGATATCAATTGTAAATAGGTGATGATTCTGAGAGTTGTATTCCTGAAAAAGTATGAGCGTATACTCGTATCTAATGACTTACGTTGGGTGCCTGCATCTAAAGAAAAATGGTGAGTTTGTAAAAGGAGGGAAGGTTAGTTTATCTTCTCGTAGACTTTGCTTGTCTTGCTCGACGCTGTGTTTTATTGGGGCAGCGTCTCTAACAGAGTAATTTTGATAGGAGCTATACATGATTTAGTAAAAATATATAATTGAAAATAGTTTTCTTTAGGTGAACCGATGACTGCGACGTGGTTCAATACATTGCAACCTCTCTCGCTCCAGAATTTTAAGGGTCCTCAAAGTTCTGCCCCAGTTTATAGGGCTGGTGCTTCTGACGGCTTCGTGCGATGAACAACATAAAATCAACTTTGAAATTTTGAGGGTCCTATGACCGAACCCATAGGGCTGCCTACGTATCCCCTCTTAAACAAGAATCAGGTCAGGCGTAGTTCAAAATACATCATAAAGTGAATCATTGGTGATTACACATAGTATCATTTGACTGCATCTGAATTGATCGGCTTCGACCAAACTTCTCCGTCCATTTCTACGAGTATAAGGGCTCCTTCGGTTAGAACCCGATGAACCATGTACGAACCTTTCCAGTTGGGAGAGAATTTCCCTTTGGCTTCCTTTTGATGCGGGAATATTTTTTTCAACACTAGCTGCCTCGATGTAAACTTTCTCAACTTGACTCTTTTATTGAAGGCTCTGGACATTCTATTCTGATACAAATTGACCATGGCAAACTGCATTCATTCTCTTCCTATCTATTAGAGCTAGTTGCTCGTATTGGCTTCTTTCCTATTCTGCGTCATCCAGTTCTGCTTCATGTATGATCCTTAAAGAGGGAATTTCCACCTCGGGGGGAATGACCGCTTCTATACCATAAACCAACACATAGGGGGTTGTCCGGTTGATGTGTGAACTGTGGTATGGTATCCCAATAGATCAAATGCTAGCTTCTCATGCCACTGCTTATGCCTTTCCATCATTTTCCTCAGTATCTTCTTGATATTCCTATTGGGCGCTTCTACAGCTCCATTCATCTGAGGTATGTAAGCTGTAGAATTCTTGTGTTTAATCTTGAATGTTTCACACATTGCTTTTATTAGGCCATTGTTATGATTGGAACCATTGTCAAAAATGATTAATTTGGGGATTCCGAACCGACAAACAATACAATCGCGGACAAAATCTGCCATAACTTTCTTAGTCATTACCCTGTACGATGCTGCTTCAAACCATTTGGTAAAATAGTCAATTGCCGCTAGAATGAACCTATGCTCGTTTGATGCGGCAAGCTCGATAGGTCCGATGTCATCCATTCCCCAAGCTGCAAATGCAAGCTTGTTGCAGTAAGCTCGTTAGGAGGCACCTTTATCATGTCTGGATGTATCTGACATCAATGGTACTTTTTGACATATTGGATGCAATGTGTTTCCATAATCATCTAATAATAAACTACTCAGAGTAATTTTTTGGCTAAGACAAGACCATTCATATGTAGACAGTATGTCCCTACATGAATTTCTTCTAATAACCTGGATGCTTCCTTTGCTTCAACGCACTTTAGTAATCCCAAATCAGGGGTCCTCCTGTACAGTATTCCTCCACTTTGAAAGAAGTTGTTGGATAACCTCCAAAGTGTGCGCTTCTGAGTAGCGCTTGCGAGTTCTGGATATTCTCCTATTGTCAGATACTCCTTGATATCGTAGAACTATGGTTTTCTGTCCGCTTCTTTCTCGACGTGAGCGTAATAAGATGTTTGGTCATGAACCTTTAACGGAATAGGATCTATAAAGTTCTTATTTGGATGTTGAATCCTAGATGATAGGGTTGCCAATGCATCGGCAAACTCATTTTGAACTCTGGGGACATGCTGAAATTCTATCTTTGTGAATCTCTTCCTCAACTCCTATACATGATGCAGGTAAGGGAGTATCTTGGAGTTCTTGGTCGCCCATTCTTCTCGGACTTGACGTATGAGTAAACCCGAGTCCCCGATCACTAGTAACTCTTGAATACTCATATCAATATCCAGCTCGAGCCCTAAGATGCAGGCTTTATATTTGGCCATGTTGTTAGTTCATAGGAGTCTGAGTGTGGCGGATACCGGATAATGCTTGCCGGTTTCTGATGCTAGGACCGCTCTTATGCAAACTCCTTTGAAATTGCTACTCTATCGAAAAACATTCTCCAACCATCATAGGAATATGCAATGTCTTCTCCTATGAAAGATACCTCTTCGCCAAGAAAATACGCTTTTAGAGGCTCATATTCTCTATCCACAGAATTATCGGCTAGATGATCTGCCAATGATTGTCCTTTGATTGCCTTTTGCATTACATAGACAATATCGATTTCGCTCATCAGGATTTGCCACTTGGCTAGCTTGCCCATGGGCATGGGGTTTCGAAAGATATATTTTAGCAGGTCCATTCTTGATATGAGGTAAGTGGTATTGGCATAGAAATAATGCCTCAACTTCTGAGCTATCCAAGTCAGGGCACAACAGGTACGTTCCTACAGGGAATACCAGGCCTCGTATGGAGTGAACTTCTTGCTGAGATTGTAGATGGCCTGCTCCTTTCTCCTCGTTTCGTCATGTTTTCCCAAAATGTAACCGAATGCCCCATCCAATACTATAAGGTAGAGTTATAGAGGTTTATCTGGCTCGGGCAGAACTAGGACTGGGGGCATTGACCGATATTCTTTGATTCTGTCAAAGGCTTTCTGACAATCATCTATCCATTTGTTAGCGGCGTCCCTTTTCAACATTTTAAAGATAGGTTCACAAATAATGGTGGAATTAGCTACGAACTAGCTGATATAATTGAGTCTCCCTAGGAAACTCATCACGTCCTTCTTGTTCCTCGGCGGTGGCAATTCTTGAATGGCTTTAAACTTTGAGGGACCCAATTCTACTCCTCGGCGACTCACAATGAACCCAAGCAATTTTTTATCGGGAACTCCGAATGCACATTTGGCGGGATTCAGTTTCAGATTGTACCTTCTTAGTCTATTGAAGAACTTCCTCAGATCATCCATGTGGTCAGTGGCTTTCTTAGATTTTGTGATGACATCATCTACACACACCTCGATCTCTTTGTGTATCATGCCATGGAAAATAGTAGTCAATGAACTCATATAGGTGGCCCCAGCATTCTTTAGTCCAAATGGCATCATCTTGTAACAATACATCCCCCACGGCATGATGAAAGCCGTTTTCTCCGCGTCTTCTTCATCCATCCATATCTGATGGTATCCAGCAAAACAATCAACAAATGACTGCAGCTCATGCTTAGCATAGTTGTCAATCAGGATGTGTATGTTTGGCAAGGGGAAGTCGTCTTTGGGAATGGCCTGGTTAAGATCTCAGTAATCGATATAGACTCTAACCTTCCAGTCCTTCTTCGGCACTGGCACAACATTGGCTAACCACGTTGGATACTCTACTACCCTGAGAACCTTAGCTTTGACTTGCTTTGTTCAGCATTGCAAACCCGAAGTTTTCTGGGCCCTGGTTTTTCTGATGGACAAATTATCGAGGCGCGCTCCTCGGCTCACAGCTTGTATAGAAGGGTTTTCCTCTCCCTCCTCCTCAAAAATAACAGAGCAGTCCATATTGTCATCTTCCAGAAACAAATTCCTCATTGCCGCCAATGCTTTCTCTTCTTCTGACCCATAGATGACATCAGCTGGCTGGAAAGTCTGCTCCACCGGGGTATCAAATGTTCCAATGGGTAGTGGGCATTGCGCCATGGTGGTGACCAGTGGTTTAACTCCTCCAAAGTGTATTCATATCCTAATCCAAAAGTAATACAATGTTTCTTCAGCTTGATGGGTTTGGTGATTCCCTGGAGGTTTTTGCTGAGTCCCTTGCCAGGCTCATATCCACACCAATTCAATATGCTTTCAATCTTGTTGTCCTACCATTTATCCTTGTCCACGGTGTTGACCCGCTCGATGTGGTTGTAGGTTTCTCCGCCTATTTTCCTTCTTCCCCATATTGCCGGGATGGTCTGGCGATTGTATATTGGATAGCTACCATCGCTATAGATAATCACCTGTTGGTGATTCTACTCAAATTTCACTACCTGGTGTAGGGTTGATGCTACGGCTCTAGCAGCATGAATCCAGGGCCATCCTAACACCAAATTGTAAGACAATGAGACGTCTATTACTTGAAAGTCGATGTCGAACCAAGTCGGTCCCATTTGCAGACCCAAACTGATTTCCCCAATAGTGGACCTTTGGGAGCCGTTGAAATCTTTAACATTGATGGCTCCATCCTTGATATCATGCGGGCTTCTTCCCAATTTTCTGAGAGTTATCATTGGACAAATATTGAGGCTGGATCCTCTGTGAACTAGAATTCTAGTGATGAAATAATCTTCGTATTGCACTGTGATGGGCAACGATTTATTGTGGCTTAACCCTTCTAGTGGCAGCTCATCTTAGAGGAAAGTGATTTTATGACTCTCCAACACCTGCCCTTCCGTGTTTTCCATTTCTCCTCCAGTTATGTTGCTGGGAACATATGCTTCGCTCAACACTTTCAATAAGGCATTTTTATGTGTGTCCGAGCTTTGTAGCAGGGCTAAGATGGAGATCTGAGCTGGCGCCTTATTCAACTGATCGATGACTGAATACTCTTTGGCTTGTATCTTCCTCTAGAGATTATCAGGCATGATTTCGATTAGTCGTCCAGAGGCTTGCTTACTGGACTCAGCTAGATGCTTCAGAGTATAAACCCTGTCGGTTCTGGTCATACCCTTTACGGTAATTGCTTCTCCAGATTCGATTTTCCCTTTCCTTCTCGCTCCAGCAGTGTAATCCCAAGGAATGGTATTGTGGCTGATATAGCTATTGGAATGGGTACTCTTTTTTGGAAGGTAACACATCCACTTCAAATGGCATAGGTGCCTTCGGGGACCCAAACTCGACCTCAAAATTGATCCTCACTTCTTTGCAGAAGAAGGTGCTTCGAACTCAAGTGGGATAGAGATGTTCAATTCATCGTCCCCGAAAGTTGGATCTGGACAACAATTGGGTTAAGTGTGACTGTCGGTTTCTTTGGCTAATCACCCTCAGTAATCAATCCAATTGATCTTTTAGGGTCCCAATCGTCCTCTATCTCGATCCTGCGAATGCCTTCACTCTTGTGGTTTGGTAGAGGGTTGTTTTGAACATTTGGATCAGGCTCCTTTTCCAAGATAATCTTATTGTCAATTAAAGCCTAGATCTTATCCTTGAACGAGCGCCACTCGTCAATGGTATGCCCCTTTATGCCGGAATGGTATGCACATGTTTTATTTGGGTTGATCCATTGGGAAGGGATTTCTTGAATTATGGCAGGGATAGGGGTGACGTAACCAGTAGCTTTGAGTCTTTCATACAACTGGTCGATCAATTCGGCAATGGCAGTATATTGTTTGGGAGGCCTGGGGTCAAAGTTTGGTCGAGGTCTGGGAAAGTTTTGACGAGCGGGAGGTGATTGATAATGAGAGGGTTGAGTGTTTTAGGCTTGGTAGACATGTACTGGTTGGGAATATCTCGGTGAGATAGGTTGATATGTGAGGGGTGGAGATGACTGGCAAGCAGACGGTGGATCTTGGTTAGGAGGCGATGGTGCTTGGTAATTTGGGGTAGGTTGATATGTGAGAGGTGATATGGGTAGGTTTTGTACTTTATTGGGGATTTTGTTCCCTGTGCAACCATCACGGCACTCACATCCTTTTTCTTGGATGCACGGTCAGATTGTAGGGCCTTGTTGGTAGCCTGCAATGTTTCAATATTAGTGAAGGTACCACTTTTAATGCCTTCTTTGATCCTCTCCCCTAGCTTGATGATATCGGAAAATTTCTAGCCTTCAATCAACAACAACCTCTCATAATATTGTAGGTCTTGAGCTCGGACGAAAAACCTGTTCATTTTTTCTTCTTCTAAAGCCGACCTTACCTTAGCAGCCTCTGATCTCCAGCAAGTAGCATACTCTCAGAATGTCTCCATGGATTTCTTCTTTAGTTTCTTGACATAGAATCTATCTGGAACACTCTCCGTATTGAATCTGAACCTGTCCATGAAATCGGATGCCCAACTCGTGTACTTCTTTGGATTTGGTTAATGTACCAAGATAGAGTATCTCCTTTCAGATTTCTCATAAAGAGCTTCATGCGGATCTTCTCATCCTTTCCTATCCCAACTAGTTTGTCGCAGTAAGTCCTTAAATGAACTCTGGGGTCCCCTGTGCCATTAAACATCTCGAACTTGGAGGTTTGTACCCCTCGGGTAGTTCGACATCTGCCTGAATACAAAGGTCCTTGTAATTCAGTCCCTCGATACCTTTGTTTCCTTCAACATCCTGGACTCGGCTAGTTAACTTCTTCAGTTGCAGCCGGGTTCCTGAAAAGAGAGTCTTTGTCATCAGACTTCAGTGTACTCGAAATAGGTTGACCATAGTGTGGTATGGTTTCCACATAGGCGGGGGCGTTTAAGGGATGATCATTTGTGGAGTTTATTGTTTCAGAAGTGAGTAGTGAGGTGTTGTTTGAAGTGTGACATGTGTTATAGTGTTGATGGGGGTGGATTGTTTTTATGGTTTCAGGATGTTTTGTGGAGGTGTAGGTTTTTGAGCATCGGGAAAGTTGACATCTGGGGCAGTAAGGGAAAATGATAAGTTTCCAGGTTCCGAACTTGGTCCAGCTCTTCGTGAAATTTAAATATCTTCTGTTCAAGCTGGGCGGCACTTTCTTTGAAAACCTGAACACCCTGAGGAACCTCTACCCTTTCGGCTGAGTTGTTCGAATCCTCCATTTTTCTTTTGTTCCTGTTTCTGATAAGACTCGGGGGAGGAGGAGGTGGAGAGCCCTTAGATCTTGTGAAGTAGGATGATAATGCCAGAGTGCACGAACTAACCTTTGGGGAGGGGAATAAACCAAAAAGTAAAAACAGAAGGTAACAAGTTAGTGTGGACTATAAGGAAAGAACATTGCAATATTTAAACATACAGTGCAAGAATATAAATTGTGTCCTAATTTGGGAGCCTCGTTGTGCCCGAGGTAGGCCTAGCGACAAATAGTTTGGAGAACTTAAAATGCTAAGTGCCTCATTTTATTGATAAAAATAAGACGAATCCCAAAATGACACTAAAAATTTTAGAAAAATAAAATGTCACTAATGGCCATCGGCCTTATTACATCGAATAGAAAATACTACTAGCTACTTGGTCCTAGAAGGATATCCTTCTGATTTAATGTTTTTGTTGATCAGATCCTCTAGCTCGCGTAGATTTTCCAGTAAAAATGCCTTTTCCTGGCGTTCTCCTTCGCGTTCCTTAGCGTTTTGACAGTCGGAGACTCTCTTCCTCGTTTTCCCTTCCAATTCCAGCAGACTGTATTGCAGATATTCCAGCTTCTCACTAGCCCTGGTGACTCTCTCTTTCCATTCATTGATTTGGTTCCAGCTTCGGCATGTTTACCATATCGAAGTTGGGAACTTTATCCTTCATTTTTTTGCAAAAAAAAGGGTTAAGACCTCACCCCCACTGGACTTGACTAATTAATACCAATAATTAGCATAAGCAACATTTAATTCTCCAAATAAATGCACAAAATATGGTGGCGTCAATTTGGGTTTTCGAGGAAACCCAGTGTACTTTGGACAAGGATATCATAAAAAGTCATTATGTACACAACATAACTGACTCGGTTAAGTTTGATCATGATGCATGTACAGTTAAACAGAGTAAGGTTTCTATGGGGGTATTAGACTAGTACCCTTGAGCGGACAACTCAAGAGGGAAAGGCATGGAACCGTCGAGTGCACCCCTGATCGATAGGTTTTACCGCAAATACGTCTTTGCCAAATTTAGGGGGTGATAATATCGGAAGGGCGCAACTAGTCATTATAAGCGTTGCTATAGTATTTTATTTGGCACGAGTGGAATATGATTTGGAGGATGCAATTACAAGAATGAAACAAGTCGCCACGTATTTGTACGTTCATAAAGTGGTGATACCAATGATTGCTCATAATTACAATAGTATTGAAGGAAAGCAGCAAAAGAAAGCATTAAAGAAAAGAAATAAAATCCAAGTCAGCTTCGTAGAAGAAAATATAAAGACATTAAATAAAAGCAATAAAGTCACAAATAACACGAGATGGTAAAAGCCTAAAAATCCCCAACAGAGTCGCCATGCTTTCAACGCCCCCTTTGTCTAAAGACGAAATCGGGTTTGCGACATTTGGGAGGACAAACCTGTTCTCTTTTAGGAATTGGGTTTTGGAATTGGAGAGTCGCCACCTAATGATTAAATGCATTAGGGCACTATATAGGTTTGAGTTTGAAGAAACCAGAGTTCGGGTAAGGTCTAGAAATTATCTCGAGGGGAAGGTGTTACGAAACCCTAAAGAACACTAGTGTGGTTCCTGGCCGTGATATAATTATGAATTCATGTAATGAAATAAGCAATTAATACTTAATCAAAAGGAATTGTACACAACATTGCAAACAAGTTGGAAATATTTTGAAACTAACTAGAGAGGGGCATTTTTTTTTAATTAAAGACTTGAATAGTTTTACAAAAAGGGATGAAAGCAAATAAAGGGAGGGGGTCCTACATTTATAATTAACATTGATCACGTCATTGAAATATCCAATAATTACTCCTTAGAATAGGGGCTACGTGAGATATTAGCGCATCAGTCATCATCTCCATATTCTACCCTTCCCACCCCATAAAGGTTATTAAAAGCCCAGGTTGGTCACGAATGCTTATTGCGTGCTATTACCCGTCCCATCCTATAAGTCCTAGAGGGTATTTAGGACTACTATTCCTACGAGATAAGGAATAGGTTTATCCCTCAAGTTTAAAGGACAAAATGCTAGGTGAAATACATAAAAAATAGGAACAAACATAAGGGGACACATAAAGGCTCACAGATCCCTCCACAACTAAGCACGTGATTAGCACGTCTCAAACACAGTTAAGGTCCCGAAGATGAGAGTTTAAAAACAGGAATATTGAAGTTAAAACAGTAGGTTTCAGGAGGATACATTTTTGCAACTTAGCAGTGAAAGTACAAGGTTCAGTTAAGACTAAGTGACTAAAGACAGCAGTGAGATTTCGAAAAATACAACTAAACATTGCAGTTAGATACAGAGGTATATAGCAGATAGAAATCGTTAAAATCACGTTTTAGAAAATAGAGTAAGGACATTGAAGATACAGTAACTTTGTGAAATGTAGGGTGGGTAATTTAATAAGCATAATCCTAGGTAGAAAGGATCACCCAGCAGTTTGATAACATAGTAGAACAAATATTAGTGAGAGTAAGCAGATACAAAATTTCCAAAATTGCTTCAAAATAGGGTAGGAGTTTTAGTAAAACTGAGTGAATTTCATAGAGGCAAAAACTAGAAGCAAAGTTCAGGATGTTTAAGGAAATTGATTGTTCCTAAGCCAGTAAAATATGATTAATTGATTTTATACGCATTAGACCTAAAGTTTGCCTAGGCATTGTATATATTGCCTAATTATCTTAAAGGGTGAATATGCATATCAATCTCAAGTTTTAAAAGGGTACACATACAGTACTTGTGTTATTAGATTAGACATGTTAATCAGCATAATTGTAACTCAGACGAGTATGGGAACCTCAAATAACAGGATGTCTGATGCACATAGAAGTTCCTGAAACATGATTTCCAAATGTTGATAAGGATGAAAATGCAGCCTTTGCCTTATAACAGTTATTTGCTTATTACAATTATTAGCTGATCAAGGTTACAATATGAGTATAAGAACAGGTTGAAAGTACAAAACCTAAAGCAGGATCTCTAATGAATGAGATACATGTCCTATATAGGATATCTATTGCACAAATAAGTAAATAAAATCCTATAAGCATGTTGTCTACCCATTGATTAAACTAAGCATACATAACCCCCATATTCAAAATCCAGCCCCAATCGTTCATTTGTAAATTATTACAAACCAAGGATAGCTGAATTACAGTAATAAGGAAAAGCAGAAGTTATTCTATATGGAGCCTTCAGTCAGGCCCATTCTTCCAACCTCACTCCTTTTGAGTTTCACAACCTTTGCCATGGTCTGGGTGCGACAAAGCTCCTTAAGGCCCCCATTGGGTCCCTGGACAATGCCAATACCAAACACTTACCAAGATTGTTGGACAGGTGCAATATGGAATTATCAGCCTTGTGCATCAAAGTTCAGTGGGTGTTTAGGGGTACCCAAAGCAATGCTTACACTAAGGGGTTATAACCTAATCTTTATGAGTAGTGAGAGTGCCTGGTATAGTTTAAAAGAAATTAAGTTGAGAGAAAACAATTTGAAAATGATCCCTATAGAATCAGCTTTTTGAGAGAAAACAGTAGTAGAGTGCGACGGTTTTGTAAGAAGGTAAGTATCACAATCTCAGAACTAGAATATCACCCATAGTTCACGAAAGCAAACACAAATAGGGAAATGAGACAATTAGTCCACATGTAAGAGCATGGTTGCACACAAGGCTAATGGGTAATGGGGACAAATATGCAAACTCACAAAATCAAAGAGATTTAAGAGGCCTTGAAATAGACAAATTGAGACACAAAAGTAAACAGTAACAACATGCAGCCATAACAGGTAAACAGTGGTCATGAGCATGTAAGTATCAATAGACAGCCTACGAATCAATCACAGGTTGCACAACAGAAGCACAAGTAGAAAACAATTAGGAATAGAACATACTGAAGTAGCAAAAACCACTTTGGTTTGGAACATAGAATTTAATCAGGACATACTAGCAACAAAGAGAGCACAGCAGAATGCAAGAGCCAAATGTGAGCACAATATTAGCCTTTGCTTTTCAGCCAGCTAGTAATAGTGAAGAGTAGGGAGCAACAACTACATAAGAGAGAAAAGTAGAGAAATAACACAAGGGAGAGCAATGTGATTACTGCATATGTGTTTGTGATATGCAGTGTGTCAGTTGTGTTCGTGTAAAAGAGAATGGGGAGTACTTATAGTACTGAATATGAGTAAATAAACAAGGTAGCAGTCCATAATTAAGGAACTGGGTATCAATCATAATCAAATCAACATATGGACTCTCCTTTAATTACATAATAAAAGTCAAACGGTAATAAACATTTATTTTAAAAGCAAAGGAATCACAAAGCATGGTATGGTCACATAAGAAAACAGAATAGTATAAGGTATACAATGAAGACTAGGTGCATGGTACTTAACTAGGGAAATATGTCAAGCAAATCAATCAACAAATTTGTGCACATATATAGGGAAAAATATAACTGTAATTTTGGAAAATAGTTTTCAAAATAGTGAATGAGACTGAAAACTTAAGGGATCAGTATTGATTGAGGAAGGTGTCCAATCAATACCAAACTATAAGGAGAATACACAAAATCACAATTTAAGGCAAGTAATCATAGTCTTGAAGACAACTTGTAAGAATCAGTATAAAATCACCATCTAAACAGTCAATAGGACGAATGGCTAAGTTTAGCAAACGATACATAGCCCATATTGAACAATATCGGAGAGAACCCTAAGCAGAGAACACAGAATAGTAGGGGACTGAAACACGAGCAACAAAACTAAAGCAAAGAACAAAGAACTCAGAGAAGAATCCAGAAGAACCAGCGGACGAGCAAATAACACAAATACAAACATATAAAGCTGGGGTTTCATCAGACTTGAGCAAAAATAGCTTAGAAATCGTACTTGGAATAATGGATTAGTACTTAAAATCAGAAGATAAGGTATTTTCGAAAAGGGCTACGAAAACATTTAAAACCGGAGCAATCGTAAAGATCGAGTAGAAAATAGTGCAAAACATAAAAGTAAGAGTTAGAATCATTAAAAATCAGAGGTTTGAGAGTTTTGGGTTGAGATTAGGGTTTTATAAAAAACCAGTGAGAGAAACAAAAGAAACCTGGCTGTGAAACTCGAGAATAATGGTGTTTACAGCATTATCTCACCAGAATCCAACAGAGAAAGGCCGGAAATAATCCTAGCAAAGCTCCAGTGACAATCTTGCATGGCGAAGACTCATGGGGCTCAGAGGGGATAGAAGCGGTGAAGTAAGGCTCCACGACGGCTGGTGGTCGAAAGAGGTGAGGCTTGATGTAGGTGGAGAGACGGTGAAAGCCATCGGAGAAGGTGAACCAGAAGGTTCTAGAGAGAAGGAGGAGAGACAGATAGAGAGAGAGAGACATGTGGTCGAAAGAAATGAGGGGGGGGGGGGGGGTAATTAGGATTTTAATTAAGGAAAATAAATCTGGGCCATTGATCTTCTTTGATCAACAGCTCAGATCGGCTCTGAGCCGGGTCATATTGGTTTAGGTATTGGGCTGGTTCGAAATTGGGTCAATTAGGGGATTAATTTAGGCTATAAATGAAATACCAAATGGGCTGCAATGGAAATGAAATGAGGCCAGTTTTTAAATAGTTAATTTTAACCCTTTTTTATTTTATAATAATAAAAATAATTAAAAATGCAAATTGAAAGTACTGAGACCATTAATAGTATATAAACGTAATTTAGAAAATACTGGATCCAATTTTACAATTAAAAAATGCTATTAATCTTAAAGTAGGATAGAATTGCAATTATATGCAATTTAGCTTTAACAATACCAAATAAGTTTATAAACCCATATACAGATTACCTTAACTATATTTTGGTAAAAATATTAGAATAAAAATAAATTATGCACCAAAATTGATGAATTTGGAAATGATTATTGATTTTGTACTACTAAAAAAGTGGATAACAAATCAACTTAAAAAATCTTAAAAATTAAGAAAAAACACCAAAACTCTTGAGAATGCTTATATATGCATACACATTCTATTTTGAAAGTATTTTGAGTATAAAAATATATAAGAAAAAATTCGGTATCAACAGTAGTAGAGGTTGCAATGTTCTGAACTATGTCACAGTCGTCAGTTCATCTAAAACCTATTTTTAACTATACATTTATGTCATACCTTTACAAAATCATGCATGTTCATTATTGAAAAACCGTCTTGTTTAGCAACGCTACCCCAATGATACAGATGGTATCACCAGATCAAATCAGTACGAGGCAAGCAAAGCCAGCGAGGAAATGAACTAACCTTCCCCCTTACAAAACTCACGATTTTTCTTTGGATGCACGAAATAGGATTGCAAAGTCGTTAAAACATACCGTACGCCCATGGAACAAACATTGTTCAATAATAAGACTCTTCGAACCATTGCACTTGCCAACGTTTGCTATCAGCACGCACCAGTAATGCTCCGTAGTTACAATGCTCCCACTAATCTCAACGCTGCAATCTGCTCTCATCTAAGAAAACTCCACTATCATTTGTTACTTTATTTCTTACATAAGACTACCATTCTACCTTCTGAGACTAAACGATGTCTCCATCTGCATCGCATTAGGCTACCATTCTGCCATCCAATTTACATAAGCCTACTATTCTGCTTTCTGAGATTAAACTCCACCTCCACCTGCATCTGCATTGCATAAGGCTATCATTTTGCATTCCAATTTTCATATGGCTACTATTCTACCTTCCAAGATTAAATGATACCTCCATCTGCATCTTCAATGCATAAGGATACCATTCTACCTTCCAATTTGCATAAGGTTATTATTCTGCCTTCCGAGGTTAAACGCTACCTCCATCTGCATCTACATTTGATAAGGCTACTATTCTTCTTTCTAATTTGCATATGGCTACCATTATTCCTTCCGAGACTAAACGTTGTCTCCATATACATCTACATTGCATAAGGCTACTATTCTGCCTTCCCATTTGTATAAGGCTACCATTCTCTCTTCCGAGACTAGACGATGTCTCCATCTGAATCTACATTGCATAAGGTTACCATTCTACCTTCTGAGACTAAATATTATCTCCATCCGCATCTGCATGGCTGAAAGATTAGCCCATAGTGCATTGCATGGCTGAAAGATCGCCACATACTGCATCTGCATGGCTGAAAGATCGCCACATACTGCATTTGTATGGCTTAAAGATCGCCCCATACTGCATTGTGTGGCTGAAAGATCCCTACATACTGCATCTTTCATGGGATGAAATATCGCCAACTCATCGAAAGGCGTCATCGTTCGGAGGCATTATCTTCATAGCTTGAGAAAACCATGTCATGGCCAGATGATATCTTTCAATCTTTTGCATATCATTATTCAAAGGCGTCATGGTTCAGAGGCACAATCTTCATAGCCCGAGAATATCATTTCATGGCCTGTGAAACCGTTATCATAAAACCTATAGCCCAGGACATCATGGTCTAAAGAAATCATCCTTATCGTCTGAAGACATCGTTCACGGTGCGACAGAAGTTTGCATCATGTTTAAATTTATGCACAATATATGCTTGTATTTCTTATGTATAGATAAACCAGCGAGCAATGACTATCCCAGCCGGAGCGATCCTGCTCCAGTTCCCTCAACCATATCAAACCTACCCATTCCCGTAAAGATTCACTCCCCGACCTTAGATGTTGCATCCGCTCTTGAGATGACTTCGCCGATATACTTTGTCGATGAATCAAGAACTACACATGGCCTGATTCCTATTGAACTAGGGATATGTAGGCAGCTCGTAAGCCAGGGTACGGCCTAAATCTTCTTTAACTGTTTTACTCGATCAAACATGGCCATCATTTCTTTACCCGAAAAGTCTTAAAGAGGGGCAACTTTTGATACTCATTTTTCCATAAACTATTTTCCAATTTGCATATATGCCTTCAAAATCACTTTTTATGATAATTGCTATTTTTCCATAATTTTCCTTTACTATTATCAATTTGCTTTTCTAATTTATCCAATATTTTATATCCAATAATTATTCATAAATTACATTACAATTAATTTCAACATATTTATCAGCTTAATATATCATTTTAATCATATTAGGATTTAATTATTCCACAAATTAGGCAATTCGGCATTGTTTGGCTATAATTACAACCATTTTGCAATTATAGCCTAATTGTATACTTTATGCTATTTTTTATTCAATAATCAATCATTTCATATTTTTAGTATCAGTTAATTATCTTAATTTCACCTAATTAGCTTTAATTTCATTTTATCTAATTATTAGTTATTTTTATTAGTTGTTTATCTAATTTAGTTGGGTACTTAACAACTAGCCACTCTTATTTAAATTATAAACTCTATCAAACCAACCCAAACCCAATTAAATGACCCATACCCAAGCCCAAACTCAAACCTTACCCAACCCAATCCCTAGTCCAATCTGGACCGTTGATCATTTCTAATCAACGGTCCAGATTCCCCTTACCATATTAAACCCTAATGACTACCCACAGCTCTCATTTCCCCCTCTCATTTCTCTCTCAACCGACCTCTCTAACTCCCTCTCTCTATCTCTGGTTCTCTCTAGAACCTTCTCTTCTCTCCTCCTCTTTTATGCACCCTGTCCACCTTCTCCGATCACCTCCCTCGCCGGAAACCATGGCCTCTCACCATCTCCTAGCCCCTGCTTCACCCTATTCCAGTTTAGCACTATCCTGAGGTCTTTATGTGAAACTGGAAAGGTTAAACTCTTATCCATGTTCTTTAACGCTATTTTCCGGCCATCCATGGCTATTTGAATAAGATCTATGGCTTTTCCGGCTAAAACCGGTAACACTTTAAGGTTTTCTCATCTTCTCTAGGTTCTTTGAAACCCTAACTCTTAAGACTTTTCGATTTCTTTTAGATATGTCTTAGATCTGTATATATTATGAGCTTTTGTTATTTTCCTCAAGGGCTTTTTTGATTTTTTCTAAAGTAACTCTTCACCTTCGAATTAGAGTTCTTAAACACCTTTTTGAAAATGCTTATTTCTTCTGATTTTTGCAAATTTTTGTTTAAGCTTTATCCTCTATTCGAGTCATTCTGATAAAACCCTAATTTTTTCTCTTAAACTTCTCAGGTTTGTACAGATTTGAGAAGGATCAAACTTATTTTTACTTGTTTTATGGAAAATCTCATGTTTTTTGAGTTGTTTGTCATCTTCCTAAATTAGGATTTCTAAAAATCCTTTTCTTCGAAACACTTTCATGTTTTGAGTGTATCTATGTGTTTTGACTGATTTTGTTGAGTTCTTCCTTGACCCTAACTAGCCTACGTCGAAAATCCTCACTTGTCGGGTTCTTCGTTTGGTTGTATTGCATGACTTACTGATTCTCATATTTCTTTCAAGTTCTTGTGATTTCTTGTGACTACCTTGTCTTGATATGCTTCTATTGAGTTTCTCAACCTAAACTCACATCAATTCTATGTGTTTGTGACTGTTCGAATCAAGACTTGCATCTTTCTCACTGATTTAGTATCGTTTTATCTTCACGTTTTCTAGAGTTATGTGCCAATTCTTAACTATCCATGTCTTACTCTATTTATATGTTAAACATGCTGACTCTTTTCCATGATTTTCTCTTTGATTGATTCTGAAGTCCTTATTACTTGGTGTGATTTGAACATTTCCCTTTAGACCCACCGACCCCTACTTTTCCACTTAATTTGTTTAGTTGTTTACCTTAATTAATTTTTCTTGCCTTGTCTACATTGGTATTGATTGTCTTCTTAGTTTGAAAACTTTGTGAACCTAGCCTTAACTACCTGTTCTATACTGATACTATTTTGAAATCTTTCCTTATTTGTCATACTCTAGCCGTGTATGATTTCTTTCCTTAGTTGCCACCTGCTCTTTACCATTTACACTGACTCCCTTAATTAAAGTGAGATTCGAACCAATTTTTTTATACTAAGTTCTATAATTACTGAAGAATTCATTCTTGCCTTATTTTAACCAGTTTTCAAACTACTATATAAATGACTCACTTCTACAGTCTTAGGACACGAACATAGTTCAGAATACATACATACACTCAAACTCTCTCTTCTTTCTCTGCCACTTGTGCTAATTACTTATCTAGGTGGCTGAAAGGCAAGGCTAGACTGTGGAACTCTACTTGCTTTACTTTCTACACTTTACTTCTTCAACTGGTATTTCTCTAGTTTAAATTTGAAACTGAACTCTATGTGTTCCATGCCTATGCATCCATGTTTTTTCTGTTGCATCATATGTTTCCCCATTTATGTGGTTTCAAACCTGTATATTCCCAATTCCACATTTCTTGTTTCTGTTTGAACTATGTAAGATGATTGTTTGAGTTGCTGATTTTTCTGTTTCTTCTATTTTCACTAAGGAAAACTCTTCTACTGCCTTCCAAAACTTGTTTCAAACTAATCATTTTCAAAACTTTTTCCAACTCAACTATTTTAAATCTATGTCAACCACTCTTACCTATACTCTTAGACCACTAGGTTTTGCCTCTTTTGCGTGAGACCCTTGAGTTCCCTATGAACTTGGGCATATAAAAGTTGGCATTTCCACACTACATTTACTCTAACTTGGTTATGCAATCTGGGTATGAGCATTGTTAGGGATCTCTTGGGATCCATAGGTAACTCTAAGACACCTAGATATGAGAAAGGCTATGAAACAATCTTGGCACTTGGGTGGTTTATTACATAAATTAGGGAGAAACTCCTAATCGGGTGCTGAGAGTTTGGGCTTGTTTCAGGCTCTTTATAGTGTAATATTTACTTTTCTTGTGTAACTCATTCTAGTATTAGTCTGTAATAATTATTTGTAAATGACTCCAGGGTTGGATAGTGAAAATGGTGGATAACATGCATGTTGTGGTATAATCCGGGTAGAAACCATGCCTATAGGACTTTACATTTCACTATGTTTGCCTTACCATGTTAGAAATCATGCCTATAGATTTTTACTATACTTGCCTTACCATGTTAGAAATCATGCTTAATAAGATTTTACTATATTTTCCTCGCCATGTTAGAACGCATGTTTAATAGGTCTTAAGAAAATCAGGTTCACAAATAGATTTCATGCCTATAAGGATTCAAGAGTCTACTTTAAAAAAACATGCCTTGCTTCACTACATACAATGTAGTCATCTGTATTCCACGCCTAGGAAAGCCTTAGGAAATCAACTTTGAATAAAACTACAACCATATTTATGATTAGTGTTTAACTGTCAACGTGTTAAAATCAGTAGGCAAGCCTGATTCAGACTTCTTTTCTGAGTCATGTAATAAATCTAGTTCTACTATTATCACTCAAATACATTGTTAGGATCTGAATTTAGACCTTAATTGTGTATGAGTCGTGCTGTCTATGTGCATTACTTGTGGAGGTATATCTGAGCCTTCTATTTTATTTTTGTGTTTTATCTCCCTAAATGCAGTCCTATGTGTTCTTATTTGTCGCCTAGTATTTTGCCTTTAAACTTGAGGGTCTACCTATAACCCCATTTTTTGTAGTATATGAGTCCTGAATTCCTCTGAGACTGATAGAAAGGGACGGGTAACAACATGCAATAGGGGTCGAGACCAACCTTCGCTTTAATTACCTTCACGAGGCAGGAAAATGTAGATATGGATATGATAATCGGTGCATCAGTACCATGTGTAGACCCTCTTTGGGAGTGTCATTTAGGGTGTTGCATTGATGTGATCAATGTAATAAGTAAACCTAGGACACCCCTCTTTCACTCTTAAATGTTCTTAGATTGTAATTCTTTTCAAAATCTTGCTCATTGGCTAATTATTTGTTCAAACGCTTGTGTACTTAAACTTATATCCCCTACTATTTGAACTATACTTTTTTATTCGCTAATTGTACAAATTCATAAATTTTATGTAGTCAGGAACAACACTACTGGATCCTAATGTGTGCCTAATATCTTCCCCTTAGGATAATTTCAAGCCCTTACCCTATCTCTATCTACCAAACGTAGTTTTAAATGAACCACATAGGTGCCATAATGCACCTTAAATTGTTAGGTGGTGAATCTACAAAATGCAAACCCCTTTACCAAAAGGAAAGAGTTGTCCCATACCAAAATGCCATAAACCCGACTCCACGGGAACAAAAGGGGGGCGCGGTAGTAGGAATTCCTGCTAAACGCTTTCACCCTCAATTCTGACCCCATGAATATCCTCATACTCTAGATAATCCTCGCAATTGTTACTTTCCTCCACAAATCCCCAAGGTCATACCCCACATTCCCAATACTTTATCTACAATGCACCGCCATATGCTGTGCACCCACCAGACCCGCAATGGACTGCACCACCTTTATAAATATCTTATCCGCCTCCTCAAGCATATCATCCACCCACCCGAAAGAGGTTCAAACCAAGGCTAGAGTCCAAATGAGAAGACAACAACAAAGAGAAAATTCTTTCACTCCTATTGGAGAATCATATGCTAGTTTGTTCCAAAGATTCAGGCAATTGGGCATGTTCAAGACGATTCAGATAAAAATACTGAACCCCCCTCCAAAGAATTTTTATTATTATCAAAGGTGTACATATTACTCTAATGCCTCGAGGCACAACATAGAAAAGTGTTGGAATGTGATAAGAGTAGTCCAGAAGCTTGTTGATGCAGGTTACATTACCATGCAAAATCCAGATGCAGCAGATACTAGCCAAAGTCCATTGCCTGTTCATAATGAGACGCATAAGGTGGGCATGATTTATGTTGAAAATGAATATGAAAACTCTTCTGAGTTCCTTGGAAGGACACTTGCTGCAAATTTTTCAGCGTTAATAGTCTCGGTTCCAGAAGTTGATCTTAAGAATGAGTTGGCAAAAGGGATCCAAAAGCAATTTGCTAAGGTCAATATGATGGAGACTTGTGAAGGTCCTTGTAATGTTGATGAGGAACTCAATGGCTAAGATGTTGAGCTTGGTGATTGAAAAGATGCTCTTTTCTTGGCTAGCTGGGGAGGAGTTCTGGTGGTTTATTTTATTGTCATTTCTGTTGTCCGGGTTATTCCAGGATTGTAATCTGGATATTTTCTTGTGACTCAAACCCTTATGTCCTTTTATTTTGCCTAGTTCATTTAGTCATAGTACCCCTTTTACTGTTAATTAGTTTTTTCCAGGGTCATAACCCTAGTGTATTTTATTTGTTTTGTTGTTCAAATCCTTTCACCGTTTGTCTAATGCAATTTTGTGTTTTCTATTATTTCTTGTCATTTTTATTTAGTTCTATTTTCCTTCTATAGTTCTTGAACTGCTGACTCTACTGGCATGTCATGTACGTATAATTCTTAGTCTGGTCGTAAAAGTTAGTCTTATCATGATGCAATGAAACAAGTTATGAAGATGATAGGGACACTTGAGGAAGATAAGTACATATTTGGACATTTTGGATCATTTGAAGCCCGAACTGTGTGAAACTGGGGAAGATAATTTGGGAAGCTAATAGAATGACAAAAGTTCCTTAAAGGAGAGTGCATCCCAAACAATTAGAAGTGAGAAGTTTTGTGTTCAAGTACACCTCAATTTAGATGATAAAGTCAAGGTTTGCTCCAAACAGACGGAGAGTATCCATCATGAAGAAAAAATCACCCAATGAGAGTTCTGTACTTGACAAGGCACTAAAAAAAGTGGAAAGCATATTAGTGATATGAATGCCAAACCTGTAAAAGAAATGTTGTGTGTGCTCTTCCTTTTTCATTTAAAGTTGCATGTGTTGTATTTGGCATTTTCAGGGATTGGGAGGCACTCTTTCAGTTGCCCAAACACGTATACCATTCGGTGCCCTCTTGAGCCTGTACTGATTTCTTTAACCTCCCCTATGTTGGAATCAAGTTAGAGTATACGGAATTTTTTTATGTCCCCATATGTTTATATTAGAAAGTTCTTTCCAAAGAGAAAATTCAAATAAAGGAAGAAAAGTAGAGATAATAAAAAAGAAAAAAAGGAAAAAGAAAAAAAACAAAAAAAAGAAAAGAAAATAGTAACATAAAGTATTCTTGTGAAATACGTTTGACCTGATTCTTATCACCACAAGATACGTAGGAAGCCTTATAGTTCGGCCATACCAAATAAAGTATTTCATAATCCCAAGAAATCAAGAGTGGAGCAGTCTTTCTTAGTAACTCCAAAAAAAAAAATGAAATTCTCTTGTTTTAGCAATTGGGGCAAAGTTTTGAAATGGATTCCAAACGTTATAAATAATTAACCCTATTATCTTAGTTATTTTGAGCCTTTATGATATTATTTCTTTTTAACCCTGTGAAAAAGCCACATTATAGTCCAAAAAAGTCCTCCCAGATAATCTTTGAGAGTGTTGAGTTTAGACATGCCAAGATTATATATATGTTTACCATGATTAATGCCTTATCATCTGCAGAATCACAGGAAATAAGAAGAAAAAAATAAAATGACAGTCTTATTGGTGAAAACCTTTACAGGCACATAAGGCGATGGTGAGCTGAGAGAAAGAATAAAATGAGAGAAGCTTGATGGTGAAAACCCTTCGAGCACTAAAAGTCAAATAAGGACTGTGAATCAGATAGGATAATCAGAGCATTGAAGCTCAGTTTCATGGCTCGGAGGTACAACAAGAGTTGAACATAAGATTTGCTAGAAAGATTAAGCCACTTAATCCAAAGGTGCATGTCATGGTCATTTGAGTTCGTATCCACATCTGTGAAGTTTCTACTTTGTAGTTTTCTTGTTAGGAATCATCTCTTTCCATTTTCCTTACTCTATTCCTTTTGTCTTGTTTACTTCAGAACAAGTGAGAAATGACTTTAAAATTTTTCGCTATCTTTCCAATTGCACAAAATAGAATCTGGCTAGCACATCCAAGTGGCATGCGTTAGCAAAGAATAGTAGGCGCACTGAGTTGGTAACTATCAATGTGCTTTGAAATTCATATGAAATATAAAGGTTCGGTATATGTCAATTCATTATCACAATGCAATAGATATAGGGTGTTGGGTTTAAAAGGATCAGAGGCATTTTCTGTGATAAGGGTGACAGAGAAAGTAGTCAGTCAATAAACAAGCAAAGTCTTTCGAGTTGAAATCAATGTTATCATGGCAAGGGAAGGAGAAATCTCCCTTAAAGTCAAGGCCACAAACCAACCACCATGTTTAAACCCACAACTTTACTTTGTTTGAAATAGGGACGACGACTATGTCAAAATCAGATCGTGGAAGCTTGAATTTTTAAAGTGCCATGCTCAAATTTTGTCAGCACAAAGGCTGCTTGAGAAGGTTTTTACTTGCAGGTGCAAACTGGGGTAGAGAATTTTTGATTGTAGGCATCCACTTGGAGAACGAGGGGCAACATCTAAGAAATCTTTTTTAGGTCCAAGTCAGTATCGATAAAAGGCGCCACCTAGAGAAACGAGGTAATTCAGTTCAAATATTGGCAATAGGCGCCCACTTGGAGAAACAAGGGAATTCAGTCCAAGTGTTGGCAGCAGGCACCCGTTTGGAAAAACAAGGGAATTCAGTCCAAGTATTGGCAGAAGGCGCCCACCTGAAGAAACAAGGGAATTCAATTCAAGTATTGGCAGTAGGTGTCCACCTGGAGAAACAAAGGAATTCATTTCAAGTATTAGCAGTAGGCTCCCACCTGGAGAACAAGGGAATTCCGTTCAAGTATTTGCAGTAGGCGGCCCACCTGGAGAAACAAGGGAATTGATTTCAAGTATTGGCAGCAAGCGCCCACCTAGAGAAATAATGGAACTCAGTTCGAGTATTATCAACACGTTCCCACCTGGAGAAATAAGGGAATTCAGTTCAAGTAATGGCAGTAGGCACCCACCTGGAGAAACAAGGGAATTCAGTTCAAGTATTAGCAGAAGGGGCTCACTTGGAGAAACAAAGGAATTCAGTTCAAGTATTGGCAGCAGGCTCCCACCTGGAGAAACAAGGGAATGCACTTCAAGTATTGGTAGTAGCCGCCCACCTGGAGAAACAAGGGAATTCAGTTCAAGTATTAGTAGCAGGTGCCCACTTGGAGAAACAGGGAATTCAGTTCAAGCATTGGTAGCAGGCGTCCACCTAGAGAAATAAGGGAATTCAGTTCATATATTGGTAGCATGCGCCCACTTGGAGAAATAAGGGAATTCAGTTCAAGTATTGCAGCAGGCGCCCACCTAGAGAAACAAGAGAATCTACTTCAAGTTTCGGCAGAAGGCGTCCCCCTAGAGAACAAGTGAAGTCATTTCAGAATTCAATTCAAGTTAGAAATAGAATAACTTCATGGAAAAAATGCGAGTCAACAGTATGAGATGATCAACAAAAGCTAGTCTCAATCCAGAATTAAAAAAAAGAAGTGAATCCAAAATGCAGAAGTAGAGAAAGATACGAACTACTCAAGATAGAGGGTGTTGGGTTTGAAAGGATTAGAGGTATTTTCAGTGATAAGGGTGATAGAGAAAGTGGTCATTCAATAAACAAGCAAGGTCTTTCGAGTTGAAATCAAAGTTATCATGGCAAGGGAAGTAGCAATAGGCCTCCAAGTCAAGGCCACAAACCAACCACCATGTTTAATCTCATAAGTTTTCTTTGTTTGAAATTGAGACGAAGACTATGTCAAAATTAGATCTTGGAAGCTTGAATTTTTAAAGTGCGGTGCCTAAATTTTGTCAGCGCAAAGGCTATTTGAGAAGGTTTTTACTTGCAGGTGAAAACTATGGCAGAAAACTTTTGATTACAAGCACCCACCTAGAGAACGACAGATAACATTTCAGAAATCAATTTTAGGTCCAAGTCAGTATCAATAGCAGGCGTCCATCTGGAGAAACAAGGGAATTTAATTCAAGTATTGGTAGCAGGCGCCCACATAGACAAACAAGGGAATTCAGTCCAAGTATTGGCAGCAGGCGCCCCACTTGTAGAAACAAGGGAATTCATTTCAATTATTAGCAGCAGGCTCCCACCTAGAGAAACAAGGGAATTCCGTTCAAGTATTGGCAGCAGGAGCCCACTTAGAGAAACAAGGAAATTGAGTTCAAGTATTGGCAGCAGGTGCCTCACCTGGACAAATAATGGAATTCAATTCAAGTATTGGAAGTAGGCACTAACCTGGAGAAACCAGGGGAATTTAGTTATAGTATTGGCAGCAGGCTCTCACCTGGAGAAATAAAGGAATTCAGTTCAAGTATTGGCAGCAGGCGTCCACCTGGAAAAACAAGGGAATTCACTACAAGTATTGGCAGCAGGCGCCCACCTGAAGAAATAAGGGAATTCAGTTCAAGTATTGGCAGCAGGTGCCCATCCGAAGAAACAAGGGAATTTAGCTCAAGCATTGGTAGTAAGTGTCCACCTGGAGAAACAAGGGAATTCAGTTCAAGTGTTAGCAGCAGGCGCCCACTGGGAGAAACAAGGGAATTCAGTTAAAGTATTGGCAGCAGGCGTCCACCTGGAGAAACAAGGGAATTCATTTTAAGTTTCGGAGTAGGCGCCCAACTGGAGAACAATGGAAGTCATTTCAGAATTCGATTCAAGATGAGGGAGCTTGGTGGCTACAGCAGCAGTATCCCAAGCCACCGGACCTCATGACTCAACCCAGTTCACCGTAATTCCTCTATAGCCATCAACCTCCCTCCTCTCAAAAACGAAAAGTAGCAACCACCAACAGGCATCTTTCAAAACCAGTCATAAAATAGGCCTTGTCAAGTTCGTTTGCACCAATATTCTGTCCGTATCAAGTCGACTTCGTCGCCATCATTCGAGTTTCGATCTAGGTTCAATATCTCTGTACATCTAGTTCAAGTTTTCTGGCCGTTTATTTTAGTCTTCATTTCAAATATCTCATCTATAATGGATTTTTCTCATGTTTAAGATAAAGAAGGTTGATTTTAAAAGTATTTTGGGACTCACGTTATGCAAGTCATTCTGTTCCCGTTGTCTCTTTATTTCTCTACAATTTCAAAGTTGTCGAATTCTGGTTTCTAAATCATGGGGGTTCATTTGAGTTCGCGGTTCCAGGTTTTCTTTGGCTGCTATTTTCTTGACTGAGTTTAATTTGGATTTGAAGACTTGTATCTATTTGGATGCTCAAATATTCAAAGAAATCTACTCATTGAGGTCTCTCTAACTCTGTTTGCATTTCAATACCCCGGTTTGTTTTTCTCGATATTATGTGACATCATTGCTCGATTGCCGATTACTTTTAGCTTTTGTGATTGAAATTAGCTCTATTTCATGAATAATGTGGGGAACATAATTCTCAGATTTAATAAAGTAGCGTTTGTGCTCAATAAGTGTTAAATTTTGTTCTTTCTTGCATAATCTATTCAATTTGCATGGACGCAGAAGATAAAAATGTTCCATTAAGTGGGTTGTGATTCTAATTTGGTGTAATGCGTTTGAATACGTTAGAGTGCTTTAGGATTATTCTTAATTTATTATACCATCATTGTTATGTACACGTTCACGCGATATAATTGCGATCCTAAAAATAAAATTGGAGTATGCGTTCGTGCAACTTTGACTAAATTTTCTTAATAATAATAAAGCGGCATTAGCTGTGAACACGTACGCGTGATATAACTTTTTACGCGCCAAATAAATGAGTACATGTGCGCGTGACCTGTTTTAAGATAATATCTTAATAAAGAGAGGTGAATGCACATAGGTTCTAAAAATAAATAATTAGACAATTTGATTAAGCCAAATATGATCAAAGCGACCGTGCTAAAACCACGGAACCCCGGAATGCCTAACACCTTCTCTTGGGTTAATAGAATTTCTTACCCAGATTTTTATGTTTGTAGATCATGAATAAAGTCAAACCTTCCTCGATTGGGGATTATAAACCGGTGACTTAGGGCACCATAAATTATCCCAAGTGGCGACTCTGAATTTAATATGAATAATCTCATTTTGATTGTCACTTAAATTGGAAAAACTCCCTTATATACCTATTTGGCGGGTAGAAAAAGAAGGTGAGACAAATTGGACTACACCTCTTAATTTTCCAACTATCTCACAAAATCCTGTTTCTTTCATCCAACCCTCAAAAGAAGAACATAATTTCGATATTGCAAAAATGATTTGGAAAAGGAAAAAGGCTTTTGCGGTCCAAAATCAAACCAAGAAAAGGCAAGATCATGCTGAAAGTTCAAAAGGGTCCAACCCCGAAAATTTGATGATTTCTGGTCAAAAGTCTCCATAACTCTATGTCTCCCAACCAAGAAATATGTCGTAAGGTGATACCTCATGGTCGGAATCTCTAAATTCATTAGACGATGAAATAATGGAAGATATCTCTTAATCAAGTAGTGACTCCACAACAAACTATTCCGAAGATGACGATCCTTCAATATTTGTAAACCAACAAAGAGACCTAGAAATATCTGAAGTAGATGAGGAACAAGAAAGCATAACACATAAACCAATCCCGAAAAGAAGATATGAGCCCATAGTGTCAAAACCAGTTGGAACTGATTTTCACACTTTCACCTTAGATGTCGTCAAGGTTTCAAAATATCCTTAAATGATCCAAGACTTCTATACTTAGATGGTGACCAAAAATTTGGTTAAACAAGAAAAGTATATCAGCCTGTCAGAACTCACCTCACGGTTCTTAAGAATCCTTAGAGATTGTTGGAACACACTTGTGATTTAAGAAAAAAATACTTTTCTTACTTCCTAGGACTTTGCCTTCGACATTATAATCCTACATAAAGTTTTCTGTGGAGAAACTGACCAAAGACAAGAAACGATGCGAAGATAAATCTTCTAGATGAAGTGTGTGTCATTAGACAAAAATTACATTGACAAGCATTTTCAAAAAATGACAAAGATATACTTCAAGATCAGTGGAGGCTACATCGCACTTTGTGCGCTCCGCACTGGTGAAGGCCAAGTGAGGTGCTCTCTGAAGCTTGCTACTACAACCACATTCCATTTTATGCGGACCGCGGTGGACCTCCGCGGTCGCAGTCGCTTTTGTGCGGACCGTGGAGATTTCCTTCTCAAACTTCTTCTGCATAAACTCAGCACGGTCCACGGTCTGTTTTGTGTGGGCGCGCTGGCTGGGTCCCAATGCTTGTCTATAAATAGACCCAAGTGTCACCCTTTACCCTTTTTAAGCTCTTAACACTCAAAATCCTAAAAAGCACTGTTCGCACTCTCACTTGATCGTAATTCGTGTTTACATTGATTTGTTGCATTCCATCTTCACAATCTGGTAACATTTCATCCATTTTTCATTGAGTAATCTTATATTTTCATTTTATTTTCTTGCCCAGTAGTTTTAGCTTTTTTTCTTATTGTAGATTCTTCTTCTTTATTTATTTGTTAACTTAGGGTAGTTTTAATGCAGGATTTGTGTGTTGGGCATTCCTAATGGTTGGGAAAAAGTGTAGGGACAAGTTAGGTGGAAAACTTGAACAAAATTTCAAAAACTGAAACCCTAACTCAGTGCCCTAAATTAGCACCCTTCGCGGACAGCGGTCACTTTTGAGCGGTGCGTGGTGCTTATGTTCTAAGCTTCGAATTGTGCCAGTGCGGCTGCATTGCACTTTGTGCGGTCTGTGCTAACCCACTGTGGTCGTTGTTCCCTTTGTGCTGGCCACAGTGGTGAGATTTAAGAGCATGTTTGAGTGGCCTCAGACTTGTGTGGACCGTGGTCATTTGGTCAGCGGTGGCCTCAGTGCGGTCGCACATCCATTTTGTGCGGTCCGTACTGGCCTGTTCCTACATATGTTTCTGCAATTCTTGAGTTTCTAAATTATACCCTATCTTGGCACCCAAATCTTCCCTTGAGTAGTGGCAAAAGTCTAAGTTTGGGGGGAGAGACAAGAAAGGAAAAAAAGGGGTAAAAGGTACAAAAGCAAAAGAAGAGGAAGGCAATGAAAAAGATAGGAAAGAAAAAGACAAAAACAAAGCCCAAATGTGCAAAAGAATAAAAAGGGATTCAAGCAGAACCAAAGTGAAAAAGGTGTGAAAAAAGAAAAAATAGGAGAAATGTTTTGAATTACATAAGAAAGACTGACAATGTGTCTCTCTAACCCCTTGAAAGGAAGTGAAATACTCATAAGAGTCAAGAGAATTGTGCCAAAACGAATCAAAATAAGTGCTTTAGGGAAGATGAAGCCCATATAGACCAACAAATTTTCCTACCCTTAACTAAAACCCTTCGCATTGACTCCACAAAAGCTCCATATGATCTTGAGTTGGATGACGCTCGTATTAATGGATACTTACATGAGGGTCAAGCATATGGTACTTAGAGCCGTAATTGTGACCTTTTCTTGAGAGAGATGAGTGGACTCCCATTAACCTTGGTTTGTTCTTATACTCTAAAAGTTGAGGTTTTCTTAGGGAGAGCGGAGGATGTATAAGTCTGGGTTCCACATCAACCAAAGTAATTGAGAGAGTTCTTTGTGACACTTCATCCCTAGTTTTCAAAGTTTAAATGTTGTTAATGATCCATTTGTATTAAGGGAAATTTTTAGTCCCAATTGATGCTTGTTGAGGTTACTTTAGGTCAGCTGGAATTACTTGGATTTTCCTTTAAGGGGTGGGTCTTATTTTGTTTGCTTGAGGACAAACAAAGGTATAAGTTTGGGGGAGTTGATAAGTTAGGATTTTAACATGTTTTATGCCCCTGCTTGCCTGTGCTTTAATGTGGACGTGGTTTGATAGGGTTTTGCATTGGTTGTAAAAATTTGAAGTTCCAAGTTTTATGTTTGAATTGGAGGATGAATCATGAATTTAGGCATTGTTTTATATGATTTGAGGTCTTGAATAAGTTTGTATGGTGTTTCAAGATTGGTTAGAATATTTGGTTGAGGTCCCTATGGCCTCGGGTGTGTTTTGGTTGCTTAACGGATGAAATCTTGGGCTTAAGCAATTTCTGAAATTGATGGTTTTTGGTGTTTTCGCATCGACGGTGGGGAGACTACATGTGTGGACTTGCACATGTGGAGTGAAGGATGTATATTCAGTGTTTAGAGGCTCAACCAGCGATCGCAGGTGTGAGGGAAGTACCGCATCTACGATGCCCCCATATGGTCCTAAGGGATCGCACGCGCGGAAAAGGACTGCAGAAGCGGATATTGCTCTACAGGCGTGTACATGCAGGTGGTGCTCCACTTGACACAGATGTTATCCCAGCCCTCAATAGTGATTTTCACACCTGCGATGGATTTTCTGCTGGTGCGGTTGAAGCGTCACATAAGCAAGTTCGTTGGGCAGAAAAGCGAGGATTTTGATGGTTTTATCCCATTTTAAATTTCGGGACTTAAGAGCTCCAATTAAGGCTATAATTTTAAGGATCTTCAGAGGAAGTTATTGGATAATGAATCCTAACTTGCTTTTGTTTTATATTGCAATAATACATTGTTGATTTCATCATTTAATTAGGAATTTGTTTTGGAAAATTTATGAAAAATGGTAGAAACTTCATAGTCCAAAATTTTGAGTTTTGGAAGTCAGGTTGGGGTCGTCTTTGTGTAATTCTTATATGGTTAGACTCGTGAGTTATTAGGTGTTCATACTTGGTGACTTTTACCCGATTTCGAGACGTGGCCACGGGAAGGCTTTTTGGACAATTTTCCAATTTATTGCTTTAGCTTTGACTTCATTAGCTAAATTAGTTCCTTGTAGTTATATTTATGTTAAGTAATTGATTTTGGATACATTTGGGCCACTCAGAGCTGGATATTTGTGGGAAAGGCATTGTGACTGATTGATTAAGCTTGGATTAAGGTAAGTGGCTTGCCTAACCTAGTCTAGTGGAACTTCCCATAGGATTTGGTGCTATTTTTCATATATGTGTGCCTTGTACGTGATGTGACGAGTGCATAGAAGGGCTATTGTTGCAAAACCCTATTTTCATTAAGTGAAATACATGTTTTTCCTTTAACTTAGCTTCACTAGTATTTGTAATTATCCTGTTTAGTTAATAACAATATGACTATGTGTCCTAATTGCTTATCTGAACTATGTACAACATGCTTAGTGAATTTCATGTTTCTTCTTTAAGTAGCACTTATTCTAAACTGTAGGAATCCATGTTGTAGTTGTATTTCTATTATTTGAGCTGCATATTTACTTTGGGGCTATGGAATAGTATTCTAGGATATCCCCTTATACTGTATATTTACTTTGGAACTATGGAACGATATTCTGGGAGACCCCCTGCACTGCATATTCACTTTGGGACTACGGAATGGTATTCTGGGAGATCCCCCTACACATTTACGTTTGGGACTGCGAGATGGTATCTCGAGATATCCCAGTTGTTATCTATGTGATCTACGCTATTGTCTTTCTATGATTATATTGTTGCTAAATTTCACTATTTGTTTATTTGTGATATTTCATTCTGTCTTATTTTATTATATATATACCAGTAGATCCCTGACTTGATTTAGCCACTACTCGGCTGAGGTTAGGCTTGGCGCTTACTGGGTAGCATTTTGGTATATTCATGCCCTTTCCTACACATATTTTCATGTGCTGATCCAGGTACCACTTATCACCCGCATTATTTGTGAGGCGAGATAGCTTGAGAGACTTTGAGGTATATATGTCGCGTCCACAGACCTCAGAGTCTATTTATGCTCTTCCCCATGTCAGACACTTCTTGTATTTCCTTTTGTTAGACTCTAAAGTATAGAAATAATATTTTTTTGTGGTTTGTGACTTATGACATTTCGGGTTTTGGGAGAGTTAATATACATTTCAAAAGTGATTATTGAATTTGCCCAGTGGAATCTTAATTGCGTATTTAAAACCCTTGTTAGATTTTATGTTTTCATTTTATTGTTCTGCAAATGTTAGGCTTACCTAGTTGTAGTGACTAGGTTCTTTCATGATGATTCAGGAGGGAGAACTTGGGTCGTAAATTAGTATTAGAGCTCTACGTTTATGGGAGTCGTGAGTCAAAAGCCGGTTTATTAGATTATCTTAGATCTATAAGGAGATGATCGTACTTATCTTTGGGAGGATTTGGAGCTGTTAGGAAAATTCCACTTCATTTGATTCCTTGTCATGAAAAATCATTGACATCGAAATTCTAACCTTTTGTCTTGTTTGCTATCATAGATGGTGAAGACTCGTGCAGCTGGAGATGTCTAGGAACCCACGCCCACTGCTAGAGCCGCTAGAGATCGGGGCTGGGTAGAGTTCGAGGATGCCCACGTAGTACAGCTAGAGCACCCGAACGAGCTGTCAAGCACATGCACTTGAGACGCCTACTACTACTACACAAAATTTTCAGGAGACCTTTGCACAATTCTGGAGCATGTTCGATACTCTAGCTCAGGCGAGGTTGATTCCCCTTGCTTCAGCCACATCTTAGGTCGGGGAAGGAGAAGCGACACCTACCTCCCACACCCTAGAGCAGCGGGTTCAGGTTGATCAAATTCCATAGGTTATATTGGTACCACCTGTAGCCCCATTTCAGCTTGAGGGTAGGGCAACATTTAAGAGGAGGAGAAGTGTAGGCTCGAGAGGTACAGCATGCATAAATTTTCTAAATACAGTCGTCTAGTGTCAGGGATGCTCAAGGCCTCTTAGAGGGGTGCCACTCTATCCTCCGTATTATGGGCATAGTAGAGTTGAGTGGGTTTTCTTTCAATGATTTCCATCTTCAAATAGCAGCCTATCAGTGGTGGCGTACTTATGAGTTGGATAGTTCGGATGAGGCAGCTTCCCTTATATGGACTAACTTCTCGGACATGTTTTTGACAAAGTATGTCCCTCGGGGCCTCCGGGATACATGACGTGCAGATTTTAAGCAGTTGTGCAAGGGTGCTATGACTGTTTTAGAGTATGCAATCCATTTCAGTGACTTGGCAAGACATGCAACGGCCTTTGTTTCTACAGTTCAAGTGAGGATCTGTCAGTTTATTGAGGGACTCTACCCCAACATCAGGACTAGCATGGCTCGGTAGCTAGAGGTTGATATCTCATATTAACAGGTGGTAAGTATTACTAGGAGAGTGGAATAAATGATTGCTTGGGATAGGGAGGAGAGAGAGGCCAAGAGTTCTCGAGAGTCTGGCCATTATTCTGCTTCCCGAGCCCCAACTGCAGTTTGTCATGGTAGGGGTTATCTGAGTCGCCTAGTTCATTCAGCTGTTCCTGCCACCAGTGCTATTCCTGTTCTTCCTAGACCTTAGGAGCCTTATTATGCACCTCCAGTATCTAGTGTGCTCCCTATAAAGAGTGCTTTTAATGGTTAGTCTAGCAAACCTGACCCGGGATAGCCACAAATATCATGCCCTTTAAAGATTATATTGAGTGTGGAAATACACCATATGGTGAGGGATTACCCTAGACTTAGGAGGGGTGCACCTCCATAGATTTCTTAGCCACAACGTGGTTTATAGGGTTGCCAGGCTATGATTACGACACCAGCTGTCACTCCACCTGCTCAGCCAGCTCGAGGTGGACGTCAGGAAAGTAGAAATTCACCCTAGAAGGGGAGGCCTGTATAGATACTATGCCCTTCATGCTCACATAGAGGTTGTTGCTTCCGATTCTATCAGTGCAAGTATTGTTCTAGTCTGTCATAGAGATGCATCAGTTCTATTTAATCTAGGCTCCCCTTAATAATATGTGTCCTCTTATTTTGCCCCGCATTTGGACGTATCTCGGGATTCTTTTAGTTCCAATATTTATTTGTCTACTCTTATGGGAGATTCTATTATTGTATACCACGTGTATCAATCATGTTTTATTACTCTTAGTGGTTTGGAGACCATAGCCGGTTCATGATTGAGCATGGTAGATTTTGATGTTATCTTGGGCATGGGCTGGCTGTTGCCCCATTATGTTATTCATGATTTTCATGCCAAGAACGTGACACTGGCTATGTCAGGTGTACCGTGATTAGAGTGAAGGGGTACCTTAGATTACACTCCCAGTAGAGTTATTTCATTTTTTAAAGCTCAACGAATAGTTGAGAATGGGTGTGCCGCGTATCTAGCCTATGTGAAAGATGTCAGTATTGATACTCCTATAGTTGAGTCAGTCTCAATAGCGAGGGATTTCCCTTATGTGTTTCCAACTGATCTTCCGGGCATGTCGCGCGACAGAGATATCGACTTTAGTATTGATTTGTTGTCGTACACTATAGCATCTCTATTCCTCCTTATCGTATGGCCCCTCCGATGTTGAAGGAGTTGAAGGAATGGTTAAAAGAATTGCTTGATAAGGGCTTCATTTGGCCCAGTGTGTCACTTTGGGGTGCATCTATATTGTTTGTGGAAAAAAAGGACAGTTCTATGCATATGTGCATTGATTATCAAAAGTTAAACAAAGTTATAGTGAATAATAGTATCATTTGCCTCGTATTGATGACCTATTTGATCACTCATAGGGTGTCCGAGTGTTTTCCAAGATTGACATGCATTAAAGTTATCATTTATCGAAGATTCGGGAGCTAGATATCCTGAAGACTGCTTTCAGGCCTTTATATGGTCACTAGGAGTTCTTTATGATGTCATTTTGGCTGACCAATGCCCTAACAATATTTATGCATTTGATGCACAATGTATCTTGGCTCATTCGTCATTTTCTTTATTGGCGACATTCTGTCGTAGTCCCAGAGTCCAGAAGATCACGAGAACCACCTGCGATTGTGATTCGCACCTTGAGAGAGAAGAAATTATATGCAAAATTCTCAATATATGAGTTTTAGTTGGATTCCGTGGAATTTTTAGGTCACGTGGTGTTGAGTGAAGGGATCAATATGGATCCGAATAAATTGAAAGCGGTGTAGAGTTTTCCCAGACCGCCCTCAGCTATAGAGATCCAGAGTTTTCTTGGTTTGATGGGTTCTCACTATCAATTTGTTGAGGGATTCTCATATATTGTAACACCTATAACTAGGCTGACTCAAAAGGGTGCTCCGATCAGGTGGATGCAAGAGTGTGGGAGAGCTTTCAACAGCTTATGACAACTTTGACTATAGCCTTAGTATTGGTATTGCCTACAAGTGCGGGGTCCTATACTATTTATTGTGATGCATAGGGAGTTGGTCTCAGCGCGACGTTGATGTAGGACACTAGGGTGATTGCCTACACGTCCAGACAGCTGAAGGTGCATGAATGGAACTATCCTGTACATGACCTTGATTTAGCGACTATTGTTCATGCCTTAAATATTTAGAGGCATTATTTTTATGGTGTCATTTGTGAGATCTACACTGATCATTGAAGCTTGTAGCATTTGTTCAAGTAGAATGGCAATAACTTGCATCAGCGGAGGTGGTTAGATCTACTTAAGGATTAAGATATCATTATTCAATACCATCCCGGAAAGGACAATATGGTGGACGATTCCTTGAGTCATAGGGCGGGGAGTTGGGGAGCTTAGCATATTTGCCAGTATCAGAGAGGACAATGGCACTAGATGTTTAGGAATTAGCCAACCGATTTGCTAGATTGGATATTTCTTAGCCAAGTCGAGTTTTGTCTTGTGTGATCTCCCAGCTTTCTCTTTATGGTCATCTCAGAGAGTGTCAACATGATGACCCCCATCTGCTTGTTCTTACGGTCAAGGTTCAGCATGATGATGCTAAGGAGGTCACTATTAGGGATGATGGTGCATTGAGGATGCTGGGTAGTCTATGTGTGCCCAATGTAGACGGATTGTGTGAGTTGATTCTTTAGGAGGCTCACAACTCGTGGTACTCTATTTATCTAGGTGCCACGAAGATGTATCAGGACATGAGGCAACATTATTGGTGGCGAAGAATGGAGAAAGACAGTGAAATATGTAACCCGATGTCTAAATTATTAGTAGGTGAAGTATGAGAATCAATGGCCCTCTGGATTACTTCAGAAGTTAGAGATTTCGGGGTGGAAGTGGAGTGAATCACTGTGGATTTCGTTACTGGACTCCCACTGACTCAACGGAAGTTTGATGTAGCTCGGGTGTTTGTGGATAGGCTGAGTAAGTCAGCTCATTTCCTTCTTGTGATGACTACATATTCTTCCGAACAGCTAGCCGGAGTTTATATTTGCGAGATTGTCAGACTTCATGGCGTGCCGGTATCTATTATCTCTAACCAAGGTACGCAGTTTACATCATGATTCTAGAGAGTCATATAATATGAGTTGGGTACTCGGGTAGAGTTGAGCAAAACATTTCACTCTAAGACGGCTGGACAGCATGGGCACACTATTCATATTCTAGAGGATATGCTATGTGCCTCTATAATGGAGTTTGGAGGTTCTTTAGATCAGTTCTTTCCACTTGCGGAGTTTATCTACAACAATAGTTATCAGTCCAACATTCAGATGGCACCGTATGAGGCTCTGTATGGTATGTGGTGTTGGTCCCCAGTGGGTTGGGTCGAGCCAGACGAGGCTAGATTATTGGGCACGTACTTGGTTCAAGAGGCTTTGGAGAAGGTTAAGGTGATTCAGGATAGACTTCGCGCAACCCAGCTGCTTACCATGAAAATGGTAATAACAATTAAATTTGATTAATGCGTGGTCTTTTTTTATGCTAGTTATTAAGCAATTGATCTATGTGTATGAGACTTAGCAACGAAATAAGAGTTACGGATAAGTTGATAATCAAACCGATAGGTTAACAATCGGGGCCTAGAGCTTGTCGATTCGGGCGACTCGAGGTCGATTTTGGAGCTCGGTCGTGAGGTATCGAAGGTGGTTGAGATATAACTAACAGTTATAATAAAATTAACAAAGTCTCTTTATGGCCAATGATAAGCAATAAGTTATGAACAATAATGAAGATAGTAAATGGAAGCAGTAATATCAAGAGAATATGTTAGATAGTAGAGAGAATATTCTTGTATATTTCGTGTAGATCAACTAAAGCAACTGAGGTTTACAAAGTGACAAGGATTCCTTTTTATATAGGAGGGGAATCCTAACAAAGTACAAAATGCATTAATTACAAAGATATGGAGATGAGACAACTATATGGCACCCTGTCGAGTTTAGATTAGTCCACTAGGCTCTGTTAGTACTAGTTGCATGCCTTGGGAACTTCCCTCTTCTCCAATATAAACCGTTGGTCTGCACTGTCCCGAGGTTGAGCAACGACATCCCTCAAAGGTGAACCTCGACCCCAGTCTCGAGCCTTGAGAAGTATGTTCGTGGGGCATCGTAATGATGGGGAAATTGGACCCTCCAATTTTACCTTGCACAGATAATCTCCGCATTTCATATAGTCAAAATGACAAGAAAGTACCTTGAATATTTTTCCCCTCCGATACTTTTGTAACGATAGCAGTCATAAGGTTCCAAAATACAATGCACACGCACCCCATGAAGATCTTCTCTTTGACTATGGTAGTTAGATGATTCTTGGCCTCCTTCAACGCGCACACGGGGCTTCTATAAATACTCCCTTCTTGTTTTCTACAACTAATCAATATTTCCAAACTCTAGAAAAAATTCGTTCTGCCTTTACTTTTGTTCTTTCTTAGGAATGCGATACTCCTTTTTCATTCAAAATTTTCAAGGAATGGCAATAACTTCCTCCTCTACTTCAGGAAAAATCCTCTTAGCTTTTATCTCAAGGTGAAGTGGCAATATCTCATTACACTGAGGAATATGTCCTAGGATTTTTGTGATAGCTTATGATATCAATGTCGAGAGTCCTTCTTCGAATCTGGGGCGTCGTGAGCCCATGACTCAGTATATTAGCTCGCTAGCAGATGTCGGAAGAGTGAGAGGTGATTGTCGCTAGGGAGACGCTGTACTTGTGGAGATCCCTGCTTGGGAGGAAGATACTTTAACATACAAAGCTGATTTACTCAGTGTGTATACTTACCCACTTACCCTACAGACAGTGGGGCCATCTTTTTCCCCGATCGATCTTGTGATTCTCGACTTCTACCAATGGTATCAAGTGACCCTTGGTAAAATTCGTCCTTCATTCTAGAATGTTTTTATATAATTAGGTACTATGTGAACATGATCGAGAAGATGCCCTTCACCCTCGACAATCTGATTAGGATGTACAGCCCCATCTCTTCTGCGGGGGTCTAATCAAGCTCCGCTGCCAAGCCCCGAGGGCCCTCTTCGCTTGTACCGAGGATCTTAGGAATGGGGGATAGATGAGTCGATTTGTCTGAGTAAGGACCTATAACCTGATCCCGGAGGAAAGGATTCCATTCCCCAAGAGGTGGAATGTGGAATGTAAATAGACACATTATCTCGTACTCCCTCGTTTTTCTTTGGCTATGTTCTTCCAAGCACTTAATATTTCTTGCTAGTGCAGCTGAAGAGATTTATCCTAGTGCGGTTTCAAACCTCCCGAGTTGGTCGGCCGTGTGGACTCAATTTTCCCATATGTTGCGCGCGTATGGCGTGATCTATCCCAAGCTCGGAGGGAAACGAAGGATCATGGTGATCCTCTACCCCTGCTGTAGTCGTATTTTTTGATCTAACATCGCTTTTAGCATTGTTATCGTTCCTTGTGAAGGGAGGATTGCCTCACCGGGAGGGTGCTTTGTTACCCGACGAAGGGAAGAAAAGACAAAGGGATTCATCGAACGGACCTTCAAAATCCAAGAACATTAAAACGAAAGAAACTAAGGTCGACCCAGTAGCCCAAACTCCAAAAATGGTGGGAAACTTTCGAGTTGTAGGTGAGAGGAAAAATAGCTATTCGACAACGCTTGAGGGAGGGATAAACCTGGCTGATCCTTGGTCTATAGAGACTGTGGCTTCCGAGCCGGAGTCTGATGTCACTGTGGTCTAGCTTCGTAGCGGAGAGACAACTAAGGAAGTATCGAGTGTTGACCCCAAGCTAGCTGGTTTCCAGGCTTCCTCTCGATCTTAGGTGTCTTCTGTAGGTGCTTTGGAGGGGTCTAGTTCTAGGTCCTTGAATGGTCAAAGGATGGTCCTAATTAACCATACTACTGTCGTGCTCATGATTGATTCCCTTCATGAAACTACACTACTTTCTAAGGGAGCGCAAGATGCCCCGCACGAAGAATCTTCTAATGCGGGGATACTTATTAACGGAAAAGATGCGCTCGAGAGGCTTCCAACTATTCATGAGGGAATCTCTGAGATCGATGCTTCACTCATCTTTGGTGAGATGAGCAGGCTCTGCGAGTAGGTGATTTGTGCGAATCTTGTCTGTCGCTCTGGCCTCGGCTACTCTGACCTTTATCTTTCTAACTTGTCTTTTTTCATTGCCTCAGGCAAAGGAACCTTATAGTGAGACTTTCCACCCTGTATCAGGATGAGGTGACCCGTCATGAGCGAGAGAAGGCTCGCCTTATTGAAAAAGTTACCGGGTCCCTGTTTACCATTATTTGAATGTTTTTCTAGATCCTATTGTGTTAACATCTTGGATCTAATTCGTGCAGTTTGAGAAGGAAGGTGCCCTACTGCGGGAGGAGCTCTAGACCTGAGACTCCGAAGTCCCCGAACTTAAAAGGCTTGTGAGGGAGATAACTTCTGAGAGGGATTCCCTCCAGGAAAAGGTGACCTTAATTTGGAACCAACTTAGTGATCGAGGGAGGATAGTGAAAATTACTGAGGTCTTCATTTTAAGGTAGTACCTGCATTATCCTGGATCAAAACTGAAGTCAGGTCGCTTATATTTTTACATAAAGAGGATGCTATTGCGACAAGCGCTCACACCGAGAGGGCGCCTGAGGAGACCGGTCTAAAATTAACTCGAGTTGTGGAACGTGCTCGATTTGGATCTTGAAGGCAGGCTTTTAGGGACATACATGTGGGAGATATCATTATTCCTACATAGCTTGGGAGGTTGAAGACGCTAAAGAGGAAAGATGTCGCTTTGGTCCCTTTCTGAGGTGTGTCAAGAAGTGGCTCAGAAGGTGATAAAAATAAAGGTAGAGCGCCCGGAGGGGAAGATGCCATTGAAAAGGGGCCGATGAAGGACCTATAGTTATTGGATGCAACCTTTAGTGGAGCCATCGAAGATGTAGGCTCGATGATAGATTAGGATCTGTTTGTTTCCCTCTTTGTATATAGTACTTTTATAGTATGCTATAAATGGAGCTTGTATCTTATTACATGTGTATTTGAGAAGGAAACCCTGCAATTTTATATCTTCTAGTCTTCTGTTTTCCTAGATTTTATCCAGATTAGCTAGCCTCTATGTTGGTAGGAATCCTTCGATTCGTAATATGGCCCTGGGGCTCGTCAAGGCTGGTGATATTGGCTCTTACATCTTAGTTCGAAGTTACCTTTTATTTTGGCTGGCGACAATAGCTCTTATGCCTTTTTCTTAGGAATATTTAGGTAACTATTTTGGGTTCAGTCTCTGAGTCGGGTTTCGACTCGATCTTATTCGACCCTCAAGTTTTTATTTATGCGAGCTAGCGACAATGGATCTTACGCTTTGGGCCGAAGCGACCTTTTATGTGGACTGGCGATAATGGCTATTACGCCTTTCTCTTAGGTATATTTAGTTAACTATTTTGAAGTTAATCTCCAATTTGGGTTTCAACTCGAGCTCATTCGACCCTCAAGTTTTCATATTTGTGTGGGCTGGTGACAATGGCTCTTACACCTTGGGTCGATGCGACCTTTTCTATAGGCATTATTTTTCGCTTGTTAAGGAATTTTGAGATTCTGTTTGCCTAACTCTTCTATCATTTGATACCCTGATTATGAGTAGTCATGTGGCGATGATCGAGCACTTTGAGAGGTTTGACTTTGTGGTTGAGTATCTCAAAGCCTATAATTTGGAGTTGACATGGTCTAAGCTCTTCTGCCTATAACGAGGCTAACATGTTTAACATGTTCTTTTAAAAGTAGATTCCAAGTAATTGAAGGCCTGTGATTTTGCAGCGACAGTCGGGCGTCCTCGAGCCGCATTAGTTTGGCTGGTACAACCTCATGACCGTAATTATTTGTTCTTGGCCGAAGCTGTTTTTGATCCCGAGCAAAGTATTTTAGGCATCTACATTGAGGGTATGCCTTTTATGGGTCTTACAAGTTCGATATATAGCGAGATCAGGTTTATGCCTTTAGTAAGGTCTAAAAAAAATTTCATGCCCTTGAGGTCTTACAGTTTTGAGATACTTGGTACAATTATGGTTCATACCTTGCTTGAGATCTTACAGATACTGTTGTTGCCTTATGTAGGTCTTACGAAACCGAGTCTGCCCGCTCAGGGTCTTATGGCATCAGGTATTTTAATGAGTGATAATTGGCAATTATCGCTGAGCCATCCGGGATATTCTGGCTTGGGAGTCATTACTCGTAAACTTGGTATTGCCTCATTAAAAACATGAGGTCATGCGAATTTGAAGATTTTGGTGCCAGTCTCTGAGTGGCCGGGACACTTTCGGTTTTAGAGATGCTTTATGATTATGATGTTGCCTCATTGAGGGCTTATGAGTTTGGATTTCCAACATGGGGGTCGCTCAGGTGTTGTATTGTTGACGTTAGTCTCCGAGTGTTCGGGACATTTTTTGATAGGGGAGTCCTTTTTGCTAGAACATCGAGTTTCTTTTGAAGCGTGAACTTCTTAGATGAAAAAGTATTCTCTGATTACTTGGTACAAGTATACCTGTTTTTGCTGTTAAGGGCTCGGTTACTCTATATAGACGTGGTTCGTTCAACCAATTAGCCTGGTACATTACTTTCCTATCGAGGTCCCATTTGAGATATCTAGGCTTTCCCAAGTAGGTGGCCTTCTGGGGGACGCCTCCCCCAGTATTCTAGGTGGATTGCAAAAGGAATCTTTAATACTTGTTGAGCCTCTTCAGGTAGCATATGGTTGTTGCCTCATTAAAAACCTTGCCGGTAAACCCTTTTTAGGACAAAATCCGGCCAAAACAAAAGAGTGCAACGCATGCTGAATGGTGCTTTCAGAGTTTTCAATCGGATGCTCTAGCAATAATATCACTTTAGCATTGATATGTTCCAGTTGTGTGGAAGTTGTTCGCCCTCCGTAGTACCGAGCTTGTAAGACCCTTTATCGACTAATCTGAGGACACGGTAAGACCCTTTGTTACCTTGCTTCTTATGAACTACCTTCTGTTATCACATGTTATCTCAGAGGGAATCCCGAATTGGCACATAATGTGGTCCCAATTAAAGTTAATGACTTCCTTTTTCTTATTTTCTCGAAGGCCAGTGCTTTCACCCATTTTGAGAATAGTCAGTCATAAATAAAATCAATTTAGCTTTACCTGGCACTATTGGCAAGGGCCCGCTGATGTCCATTTCCCATTTCATAATTGGCCATGGAAATAAGATTGAATGCAACTGTTCGTCGGGTTGATGAATCATAGGGGAAAACCTCTAGCATTTATCGCACTTTTGGAAAAATTCCTTGGTGTCTTTCTCCATGTTGTCCGAGTAGTAGCCTGCCCTGATCACCTTTTGGACTAAGGAATTGGTGCCAGAATGGTTTCCGCAAGTACCCTCATAAATTTCTCGGAGTACATAGTCTGTGTCCCTTGGCCCAAGACATATTGCTAGGGGGCCATCGAAAGTTCTTCTGTACAGAGTCTTATTTTATCGAGCGAGACTTGGGATGCTTTGGTTCCTAGCGTCCTCAATTCTTTAGGATCCGCAGGCAATTTTCCATCTTTTAAATAATCAATATATTTATTTCTCTAGTTCCACGTTAGGGTGGTGGAGTTAATCTCGGCATGACCTTTCTTGACCACTGATTTGGATTGTTGAATGACAGCCATAAGAAGTAGGTCATCTTCTTGAACGGATGATCACAGGTTTGCAAGGACATCGGCCTAGCTATTTTGCTCTGAAGGTATGTAGACTAGGGTCCACTCTTTAAAACGACGTAGTGTGACTTGGATTTTATCCAAATATATCTGCATCCTGTCTTCCCGAACATCATAGCTCCAATTTACCTGGTTTACTACTAGGAGTGAATCGCATTTTGCCTTGATGGTTTCGGCTCCCAAGCTTTTGGCATGTTCTAGACCTGCAATCATAGCCTCGTACTCGGCTTTATTGTTAGTTAATTTGGCAACTTTTATAGAATGTTTGATTATACTACCCGTAGGTGGCTTTAGGACTATACCGAGTTCGGATCCTCTCACCGTTGTGGCGACATTGGTGAACATGGTCCATACCTTGGAAGACATGCCTAATTTTAGTAAAACTTCCTTTTCTACCTCGGGCATGAGGGAGGGAAATAAATCGGCCATGAAGTTCGCCAGAATCTAGGATTTCATGGCCTATTCCTTGGTGTCTTTCTCCATGATGTCCCAGTAGTAGCCTGGCCTGATCGCCTTTCGGACTAAGGAATTGGTGCCGGAATGGTTTCCGCAAGTACCATCATAAATTTCTCGGAGTACATAGTCTGTATCATTTGGCCCCAGACATATTGCTAGGGGGCCATTGAAAGTTCTTCTGTACAGAGTCTTATTTTCATCGAGCGAGAACTGGGATGCTTTGGTTCCTAGGGTCCTCAATTCTTTTGGATCCGCATGCAATTTTCCATCTTTTAAATAATCAATATATTTATTTCTCCAGTTCCACGTTAAGGTGGTTGAGTTAATCTCGGCATGACCTTTCTTGACCACTGATTTGGATAGATGAATGACAGCCTTAGGGAGTAGGTCATCTTCTTCAATGGATGGTCCCAGGTTTGCAAGGGCATCGCCCTCGCTATTTTGCTCTCAAGGTACATAGACTAGGGTCCACTCTTTAAAACGACGTAGTGCGACTTGGATTTTATCCAAATATCTCTGCATCCTGTCTTCCCGAACTTTATAGATCCAATTTACCTGGTTTACTACTAGGAGTGAATCGCATTTTGGCTAGATGGTTTTGGCTCCTAAGCTTTTGGCAAGTTGTAGACCTACAATCATAGCCTCGTACTCGGCTTCATTGTTAGTCAATTTTGCAATTTGTATAGATTGTCTGATTATACCGCCCGTAGGTGGCTTCACGACTATACCGAGTATGTATCCTCTCACCTTTGTGGCGACGTCGGTGAACATGGTCCATACCTTGGAAGACGTGCCTAATTTTAGTAAAACTTTCTTTTCTACCTCGAGCACAAGGGAGGGCAACAAAATCGGCCATGAAGTTCGCCAGAATCTGGGATTTGATGGGCATTTGAGGTTGACACTTAATATTATCCTCCCCCCCCCCAAATTTTGATGGTCCATTTGGCCAATGGCCAAATAACTCGAGTTTGTGCTATATGCTCCGAAGAGGATATGTCGTTAGAACGCAAATATGGTGGCATTGAAAATAGGGCTTCAATTTTTTCAAGGCCCTTATTAATAAACATGTGTGGATACCTAGTTTTGGCATCTCCTAGGGTCCGGCTTATGTAATAAACAGGAAATTATGTACCTTGCTCTTCACAAACAGCACGCCGCTTACCGTTATTTTGGGTATGGCGGGGTATAGATACAGTTTTTCATCCTTCTGTGGCATAAGGATCAGAGGCATGCTAGTCTGATATCGTTTCAATTCCTCTAAGGCGTGTTAGCATTCTGGAGTGCATTCAAAGTTGTTTTTCCTTTTGAGTAAAGAGAATAAATGATGGCTCATGTCGGATGACCTCGATATGAATCTGCCCAGGGCTGCTATTTGACATGTCAGCCATTGCACGACCTTGACATTATTTATCACCATGATTTATGTGATGGCCTTGATTTTATCGGATTAATCTCGGGCCCTAGAGTTGACTTTTGTTGACTTTTTTCAATAGTTGTAATGACCCGACCGACCGTTTTGAGAGTTAAAGCCCCGATCCCCTATTAACTGCTTCCCCATATCTATTTATGTTGTTCTAAGTTACCGGAAGGTTTCATTTGGATTTTGGAGTGTTTTGGGACACTTAGCCCCTAAATGGGAGTTTAAGCCATATAATTTGGACCATAGTTGGAACGGTATGTAGATGACTGGGGAATGGAGTTTTGTTGATTCCGTTAGCTCCATTAGGTCAAATTAGGCATATGGGCATGTACGGATTGTGTTTTAGATGCTCGTAGCGCATTTAGGCTTGAAATAGAAAAAGTTGAATTTTAGGAGTTTGGTTCGGTAGTGGAATTTTTAACATTGGGGTTGGAATCTGATTTTGGAAGTTGGAACAAGTCCATAGGGTTAAATATGACTTGTCCAAATTTAGGGTCAAAGGGACGTGGTTTGGTTGGTTTCATCATCTGTTGTCAAATTTGGAAGTTTCAAATTTGTTAAGTTTGGATTGGAAGGTAATTTGTGTTTTTAGCATTGTTTAATGTGATTTAAGGGATCGGATAAGTTTGTATGGTATTTTAGAATTTTGTTGGTATGTTTGGTTAAGGTCCGTGGAGCCCTAAGTGTGTTTCAGATCCTCATCATGTTGAAATTTTGTCTAAGGCCAATAATGAAGTTTCAGGCATCTGGTGCTTTTGCACTTACTGTTAGCAGACCGTAGGTGCAGGATCGCAAATGCGGAAAAAAGAAAGTTGAGACGTGGATTTGAACAGCCCAGGCTGGGATCGCAAGTGCGAGAAGATATTCACATATGCGATGCACGCAGATGTGCTAGGGTGTTAGCAGAAGCGGTCAAGGACCTAAGAAGCGAGGGACTTTCTGCAGGTTCAAACGCCTAGATGTGGCCACCTTATTGCAGATACAGACCTTTAAGGACTTAAGTGATTTTTGCACATGCGATTGATTTCTCGCAGGTGTCGCACCTTCTTTTTCACTACTACACCCCGAAAAGGTATAAAGGGAGTTTTTCTAATTTAAGTGATAATAGAAACGACATTCATTTTAATTAAAAATTAGAGTCATCACTTGGGAGATTTATGGTGTCCCAAGTCACCGGTTTTAATCCTGAATCGAGGAAAATAATGACTCTATTATTATAGTCTGCAAATCAGAAATCCGGGCAAGGAATTCTGTTAACCTGGGAGAAGGTATTAGGAACTCCCGAATTCCGTGGTTCTAGCACGGTCGTTTTGATCCTACTTGTCTTGACTAAATTGTTTAATTACTAATTTTAGAACTTATGTGCTTCTGCCTTTTACCACTTTTAATTAGACAATTATCTTGAAATGGGTTACGCGTACGTATACCCGCCTATTTGGCGCATCAAAATCATGTCACGCGAACGTGTCCCCAATTAATAACATGTAATTATCATAAAGAAAAGTTTGGGCTGAAGGTGCGCGAACACATACTCCAGTTTTTTTAGAACCATAATAGTGTTACGCGAACGTATACACAACCACGATAATATTTTAAGATAGCCCTAAAGGATATTCTACGAAATATTAACCTTTTTTAAACTCATAAGAAATCAATATGAGGGCCACGCAATTTGTGATTTAATTCGGCGCGGCACACTTCATTTAATTTAAAGGTCGTCCTAAACGGTGTTAGGATTTATGCCCTTCACTAGAGGGGGGTGAATAGTGAGGCACGAGAATATCGATAAATTTTGCGGAATTAAAATTTCCGGAGTAAAGTAAGTGCAGTAATTAAAAGAGTAAGGAGAGGACACACCGAATTTATACTGGTTCACCACAACGTGTGGTTAGTCCAGTCTCCGGAGAGACTCTCTCGAGTTTACACTAACTCCGTTCAGCTTACGGGTGCCTAACAAACCGTTACACTTGCTCGTAGATGTACGCTCTACAAGACTTCAACTTGCTCGAGGATACCTCACCTCAAGACTTCACCTTGCTCGTGGATACCGCACCACAAGACTTCCCACACTAAGATTGAAGGTACTTAGCAACCCAACGCTCAATGAGATGGTACGGTCTTCTCAATAACCTTTCTCTTTTACAACAAGAACTCTCTAAGAAGAGTAGATAAAGAGATACAATATAAGCTCATGAACAACACAAAGTTATCTCTCAAATGGCTCAACAAAAGCTCTAAATATGATGTAGAAATGTTATCAATATGTTCAAGAATAATGAGAGATATTGTTCTAGTGAAATGAGTTCCAAAGACCTCTATTTATAGGTGGTAGAGGTTGTATGTCTATTGCTTAATAGGCAATCAATAATGCTGATTTTATGCCAAGATAATCGATTATCTACTTTACATAATCGATTATCTTCTCAACGTTCATAAAACTGAACGTTGGAAGGCAACGGTCAGTGAATAATCGATTATTCACTAGGGGATAATCGATTATTTACCTTCTCTGGATTTCCAGTTTAAGCTGGAAAAAGGCAGATAATCGATTATCCTCATTGTGATAATCGATTATGCAGCCATGCTGGAATTTCCAGTTTTGGCTGGAAACCCAACATAATCGATTATCAGCTTAAGGATAATCGATTATCTGGCTGTTCTGTCCAGAATCGAAAACGTACTTCAAAAACCATTTTGGTTAAAATGAAAACGTTGAAAATCATTTTTTTGAAGTATATGAAAATGTTTATGATATTTATGATTTGATAAAATGATTTTATGCATATTTATAATGACCTATGTTGAGCCAAAAGACGAGATAACTTAAACGTTGCTCTTACATTGGTTCTACCTAACGACCTACGCCTTGGGTCTTCGGTCTTGAACTTTTGAGCTCGTCTTGGCTTTTCTGTGCAATCCCTTCATCAATATGCTTCTTGGCATTCAATCTTGATTGTTTGTCACATAATAACATTGTTTGACAGTTGACTTCATTGTTTGTAATTCATCAAAACCTATACCTGGAAATCATGCTAATACAACCAAAGCACACATATCATGGATAGAATGATTTCCTACAATTTCCCCCCTTTTGATAATGACAAACAATAAGAGATATGCATATCGGATTCCCCCTAACTTCATGCTATATCTCAACATACAAGTTATGCAAAAAATTCCCCCTTAATTGAGTATTCCCCGTCAATTAAAGCATACTAGAAGGTGGAGACATAGAAGGTGGAGACATTCCCCCTTATTAGATGCATATCGCCTAATTTCATACTAGAAGGTGGAGACATAGAAGGTGGAGACATTCCCCCTTATTAGATGCATATCGCCTAATTTCTTTCCCCTTTTGGCATTAGCAAAAAGAGAGTATACACAGGCTACTTTCCCCTTTTGACACTTCCCCCTTTTGGGAATACCAACTATTAGTGTCAAACATAAGATAGGAAATACAATGAAGAATATACATGATGACGATTTTCAAATAATTAAAAATCATACCAAAATAAAATGATACCAAATGTTAGTAAAAACATAACAACCATATTAAAGGTTATTTTTAGCAAATCATATTACTTAAAAACATATCAACTGTTAATTTTTGACAAACCAATAGTTGTATTAAAAACATGAATCATTTATTTTTCAGGAATATACCAACTGTTATTCAAACCAAAAATCAAAACATGAATCAATAATTATTTTTAACAAAAATAATTGATACCAATTGTTATTCAAAATAAAAGTTATCAAAACATGAATCAACAAAAATAATTGATACCAATTGTTAACAAAGATATATCAATCGTAAACACATATCAACTATTATGTTTTTATCAAAAATATGATAACTAATCGAAATTCCCCCTCGATGCAATAAGGTTTCGTGCTTGGTGCATCTACTACGATATTATAATCTTCAAGCATACCTGCAAACGTACCTAAAAATAGGTTTTAGGTACCCAAACACTTTTGGGTCCTTGGGGGTTAGGCAAATAATAATCATAGCTAAAAGATAAATCCCTATGTTTTGCAAAACATACGGGTGCTATGTGTCCTACCCGGTTGCAATAATGACATATAACATTCGGGTTGTGCATATGTCTTGGTTGAGCCAAAAACGTTCTAGGTGATCTAAAGTCGTTATTCCTAGAAGCGTTGAAATTCCTAGAGTCATTTCTAGGCGGTCTAAAATGATTAATTATAGACTCATTAATAAAATTCCTAGAATCATTTCTAGGTGGTCTAAAATGATTAATTCTAGACTCATTTACAAAATTCCTAGAATTATTTCTAGGTTGTGCATCGCAATTTCTAACATGATTCTTATTCTTTATACGCCTTTTATTTTTCCTGGGCCTTTTCCTTTTAATTTCTTCAACTATTTTAGGATTGTCTACACTTTATTTTTCTAGTGTGTTCCTAAGTTCTATGTTCTCTAATTTCAAAGAATCACAAGATGAACAATTAGAATTTTGATCAATTGTAGAATCTTCATGCATCTCCTTAATTTTATTTCTAAGATAAAAATTTATTTTTCTCTTCTAAAACTTTAATTTTAGCCTTGGCCTCTCTGGAGATTTTTGAAGACTTTTTCAATTCATCATATAATTCTTGAAAAGCTTCTTGTAATTCTTCATAAGAGTAAGAGTTAGGAGTACTTACCTCTTCTTCCTTGTTGGCCATGAGGCATAGGGCGGCAGTTTCATCACCCGAGCTGTCCGAATCCCATGTCATGCGCCTTTGGTGTTTCTTCTTCTTCTTCTTGTCCTTGAGTTTTGGACAACGTGACTTGGTGTGGCCAAGTTTTTCACAATTATGGCATGAAGGACTTGGTTCTTCCTTCTTCATTTCCTTCTTCATAAACTTATAAAACTTTTCAATTAAATCATTGGAAATAGTATCATCATCGCTTTCCGAATCACTTACTCTACTCTTTTAGACGATGAGACTTTGAAGGCAATACCTGGACTTTTCTCATCTCCAAATGAAGGTTTAAGAATTGTGCTTTCATAAGTTTTGAGGTTACCTCTTAGTCCATCAATTGTGACGTTCGTGATTCCTATCGACTCTTGGATGGCATTGGCTTTGGAATGCCATTCGGGAGTGAGACTCCGCAGGATTTTTCGAACAAGATCTTTGTTCGAATATACTTTCCCAAGAGCATGGAGATTGTTGATGATCATTGAGAATCGATCAAACATATCATCGATGCTTTCAGGCTCCTTCATTCTAAAGAGTTCATATTCATGTGTTAGAAAATCAACTCTAGCTTCTCGGACTTGAGGCGTACCTTCATAAGTGATTTCAAGCTTATCCAACATCTCTTTGGCGGTTGTGCAGCAAGAGATCTTCCGATAGTCATCCGGATTCACGGCACAATACAACATATTGATGGCCTTTGCGTTATTTTCAACTTTCTTGATATCTTCGCATTATATTCATCTTCCTCCTTTGGAACCATGATTTCCCCAACTTTCTTTGTCGGCATTTGTTCACCGTTCTTGATGATGTGCCATAAACGAAAGTTATTTGATTGGATGAATATTCTCATCCTCTCTTTCCAATATGTATAATTGGTTCCATCAAATAGTGGAGGCCTAATGGTAGAGTGTCCTTCGCTCATCATACCTGCGTTCAACATTCTAAACAAAAAATATATATCGTTCTCTCAACCGTTAAGGCTTTCAGAGAGTTAGGATCTGATACCAACTGTTAGGATTTATGCCCTTCACTAGAGGGGGGGGGGGAATAGTGAGGCACGAGAATGTCGATAAATTTTGCAAAATTAAAATTGCAGGAGTAAAGTAAGTGCAGTAATTAAAAGAGTAAGGAGAGGACACACTGAATTTATACTCGTTCACCATAACGTGTGGTTAGTCCAGTCTCCCGAGATACTCTCTCGAGTTTACACTAACTCCGTTAAGCGTACGGGTGCCTAACAAACCGTTACACTTGCTCGTAGATGTACGCTCTACATGACTTCAACTTGCTCGAGGATACCTCTCCTCAAGACTTCACCTTGCTCGTGGATACCGCACCACAAGACTTCACACACTAAGATTGGAGGTACTTAGCAACCCAATGCTCAATGAGAAGGTATGGTCTTCTCAAGAACCTTTCTCTTTTACAACAAGAACTCTCTAAGAAGAGTAGATAAAGAGATACAATATAAGCTCTATGAACAACACAAAGTTGTCTCTCAAATGGCTCAACAAAAGCTCTAAATATGATGTAGAAATGTTATCAATATGTTCAAGAATAATGAGAGATATTGTTCTAGTGAAATGAGTCCCAAACACCTCTATTTATAGGTGGTAGAGGTTGTATGTCCGTTGCTTAATAGGCAATCAATAATGCTGATTTTATGCCAAGATAATCGATTATCTACTTTACATAATCGATTATCTTCTCAACGTTCATAAAACTGAACGTTGGAAGGCAACGGTCAGTGAATAATCGATTATTCTCTAGGGGATAATTGATTATTTACCTTCTCTGGAATTTCAAGTTTAAGCTGGAAAAAGGCAGATAATCGATTATCCTCATTGTGATAATCGATTATTAAGCCATGCTGGAATTTCCAGTTTTGGCTGGAAACCCAACATAATCGATTATCAGCTTAAGGATAATCGATTATCTGGCTGTTCTGTCCAAAATCGAAAACATACTTCAAAAACCATTTTGGTTAAAATGAAAACGTTGAAAATCATTTTGTTTGAAGTATATGAAAATGTTTATGATATTTATGATTTGAAAAAATGATTTTATGAATATTTATGATGACCTATGTTGAGCCAAAAGAGGAGATAACTTAAACGTTGCTCTTACATTGGTTCTACCTAACGACCTACGCCGTGGGTCTTTGGTCTTGAACTTTTGAGCTTGTCTTGGCTTTTCTGTGCAATCCCTTCATCAATATGCTTCTTGGCATTCAATCTTGATAGTTTGTCACATAATAACATTGTTTGACAGTTGACTTCATTGTTTGTCATTCATCAAAACCTATAACTGGAAATCATGCTAATACAACCAAAGCACACATATCATGGATAGAATGATTTCCTACAAACGGGACTATTGTTCTCTATTAAAGATTATCTCTACAAGCCTAATTAATTAAAACAATAAAATTTGAGCCTCAAATTCAAGTTCACGTTCAAATTTAAACAAGAGGAAAACCTCTTAATTTAAACTCACTACCTAACTTGGAAGGCTTAGAATTGCCACACTAAAACGAATCTCAACTATGAAACCAACCTCTATCATTTGGACCTTGCACTGATTCCCAAATTCGATCCAGGAACAAAGGGCTTTGATGGAAGAAGAAAAAAAATGATGGGCCAAAGTTAATAGCTCAAATCACGTTTCATCACAAGCTAGCATTCAAGAAAATTTGAGCTTTACAAATTCTAATATCCCTTAAGTTAAGTGCAAAGTCATTCTGCAATTATTGCACACATTTTTACGGTGGGATAAAACTTCAATTATAACAATGCACTAATTATTCATCATTTTTGAACTACAACCTAGCGATTTCTGACCTATGCAACATTTGATTTAAATTGGCGAGCTCAGCAGACTATAATGATTCCACCATTTCCAAAAGAACAAGCCGGGAATGATGAACTAATTTATTTGAAAATGCTTTTAACGACTCGAGAACTCCAGTGCATACATAAGAAGTTACCTCGAATAAGTGATATACAAAAATCAGATTCTTCCTAAACTTAAAAACGTTAATAATGCTCAAGCCCAATGTAATACCCACACCAAAAGTTGAGTCCATACCAAACATATACTGATGCGTTCTGATAATTATAAACCTCCCCAACCTGAGTTACATACACACTCAAATTCATAGCTGCATTAAGGATTCAAAGGCCATCGACCCTTCATCGGTAAAAAAATCTACAGGACTGACTGCATAAAGACCAATACTTCTAATGACAACTCTATTATGATTCCAACATAGAACTCAGAAGCAGGACTTCATATTAAGCATGTTAAGCTGGGGTAATCACCATGATTTTTTAAAGAAACAAGTTACATAGGGAAAAGAAAGTCTAATATCTAACAGCAAGGCTATGGTACTTCATGTTGCCACACCTCCTTTTGGCTATCCACAACCCGGTGAAGGGCGTAGATAAGAGAGTTTTTCCAATTAAAGGACAATCAAAACAAGATTCAATTATTTAAGATAATTTCAGAGTCTCCACTTGGGAGATTTATGGTGTCCTAATTGACCGGTTAGAATCTCGAATCAAGGAAAGAATAACTCTATTTAACAGTCCGCAAACCAGAAATCCGAGTAAGGAATTCCGTTAACCCGGGAGAAGGTGTTAGGCATTCCCGGGTTCTGTGGATCTAGCACAGTCGCTCAACTGTTGCATTTGTCTTAAAGTAACTGCTTTTTATACAATAATGGACCTAGGTGCATTTTTAATCTTTTAACCACTTTTATTATTTAAAAAAAATTGCAACGTCGTTAAAACATGCCTCGAACCACATCACATAAATGCACCCGTGGATTTTGACACATTTCAACTTTGTTGAGATTTAGATTTGGGTCGCACAAATGTGCACCCGAATTTAGGAAAGTAATATTATTAAAGAACGCGCCTAAAGCGACTAACGTATTATTAATTTTGCGGGAGGCCATGAAAAATCGCTAGATGGCACGTCCTGAGTTTCTAGATATTTTAATGTATAAGTATTTAAAGAGGGCCACGCAATTGGTGATTCTATTTGGCGTGGCGCACCTTACACATTTTTTAATGGTCATCTTAAAGAGAAAACTATCGTATTTCGAATGGGGTTGTCTCTAAGAGCCTCATTAATTGGTGTTGCAAGCTGAAAATCATCAGAAACCAGCCCGGGTGGGCTTTGAAACCAGCCCAAAAATCCGGCAAATTTCGCTTAACAAATTGTGCAACACTTGGGCCTTGATACTGACCCAACAAGCAGAGCTGGGGCTCAAATTTAATTCCTAAAAGTTCAAGGTCGGATCTAATAACCTAATATCTTCAAACTAGGAATCCATAAGGATTTGATCATTTACAGAACGCTCAAACTGATGGGGTAAACGATATAAGTACTGGTATTAAGTGAGAAACTAGCTATTCTGGATTTTTAGTTCAAAATCTGATTGTTGAACGCACTTAAAACAAACAGTGTCACCGAATGGCTATTGACTCAAAGGAATATACTTATTAACAGTTTGGTCTACACAATTCTCAAATATCCGATACATTCTCGTGACCCTGCTCATCATGACCAAAGCATTTTGAAAAATCAAAGAAAAATTGCAGAATCTTACTAAGCTCATCAACACTACTGATTATTCTATAAGACTACACATTACTTTTAAAGTCCTGGCTACGAATTAACACATGACCAACATAGGAATGCATTCTAGACTACTCAAATCTGGTGCTACTGAACACAATTCAATGATTTTATACATTCCCAGACAGTCCAAATTTATTCACATTTAGAAAACTTAAACAAATCAAAGAATCCACTAAAAATGTAAGAACAATAGACAATAAATTTAACAAAATTGCAGCAGACTGCATTTCAAAAATCAGCTGGACTTCTACATTTGCATCAGGCTTAGTAAGTGTACCTGGAAATTGCGAATAGGAAAGGAAAGTGAGATCAGTAGTAGTAGAATGCAAAGCAACAAATCACAGCCATAGTAAAGCCATCTAAACCCAGCAGAATACCAGAATGGGCAAAGATGAACCTAGTAAATGACACAATCAATGAAACGAACACTTCAAGTCTGCCAACCTAATAGCAATTCTTAAACCTCTATCGGAACATGAAGCTTTTGGAAATAAACTAATCAATGGAACAGTGAAAATTTGATTTGGGCTGTCTATATATTTAATTCTAGCAATCCAGCCTTTTATTTAAAGGCAAGAAAAGGTCCCTTTTATAGTTAAAGTAAGTACGGCAATCCTTATGCCTATTTTTGCAGTTTTGGTCCTTTTATTTTTAACTTGTGGACCAAGTTTTACTACACAAAAATCTGAAAACCCCATTTAACCTCCACTAGAAAATTCTGGATATTCCATTATAAAACACTTACACTACCCAAGTTACCCCCTAATGGCCCTGTTATTTAACCCTGAACCTTACAAGGCTTCTAGAAATTAACGGGGTCAATTTGACCCAGTACCCCAACCCAAACCCCTGGGCGTGCATACTCTAGCCCAACCATACAAGCTCCATACCAATAATCAACGAGCCATGATGCTCAAGCGAGTAAGGTTATTTAGGCCAAAAAAAGAGAAAAATAACAACAGAGGAGGAAAAAAACTGAGCCAAGGAACTTAAATGATTTAAAAAAACAAACAACAAGGAGAATATTGAAATTTATAATGCACAACTCACAGAAAATACGAAGCAGCACGGAATCAAATAAAACTTATTTTAATGTCTAATGAACCTAAACTTATGGTAAGAAAAGAAACACAAGATTGAAGTTCTAAACTAGACATAGAGATTGTAATTAGACTAAAAATGAGAATGAAAGTACAAATAAAAACAGATATATAAAGAAGAACAAAATACCTCCAATTCTGAATCCGATTAACGAACTTCATGGCATCATTTGGGTTCCAATCGCCTTTGGTAATGTGTTGTCTACCAGAAAACACAAGACTAAAGGTTATTAAAACCCAAAAACCAAAAGTACTCTAAACTCTGTCAATTAGGGCTCCGGACCAAATTGGACCAAATTTTGATTTGAAATTCAAACTAAACAAGAAAGATTCGAGGGTGAGAGGTTGTGGATTCGAGGAGAGGGATGTGAGCAGAGTGCATGGAACCAATTTGGTGGATTTTGGGCAAAGTTATATTTTTGACGGCCGGTTAAAATTGAAATTTGAAGAGTTGCAGTATGATTCGAGCCTGAACGATTGTAAGAATGGGAAAGGGATGTTAAGGGGGTGCAGGGGTGTAAAACTGAGGTTATTTGGAGGTGGCGCCGCCGTGGGCCGCGGAGGCGGTGTCCACAAAATTGAAGATTCGACATGCTGTGGTAAGATTCGAGGGATGCAAATAACAGTTTTGCAACGAGGAAGGTGAGGGGTTTTTGTGGTGCAAAGCTGGATCTGTTTGGTGGTCGGCCGTCGAGTGATGCGATTTCCGGTAGCAGTTTTAGGGCGGGAGATGGTGGTGTTAGGGTGGCTCAATGGTGGCGTACACTGATGTTTGGACTAGACGAGGATGAACTGTTTTGTCTCCAAGGCTATTATACAACCTTTGGACACTTGTATGTCAAATGCTAGGCTCCACATGAGCCGTTGGATGATTGACGATGGTCGGTTAGGATTATGTCCCTCAAACGACGTCGTTTGGGTAGGGGTTGGTTGGACCGGGTTGAGGGACGGGTGGACTGGGCATTTGGGCCTGGGTTTTATACTAAAATGGCCCAGAGAGTATATTTTGAATTGAATTTTCAGGTCTTATTTTAATCTTTTCTTTATTTCATTTTCAAAATATTTAAAACCTAAAAATTCCTAATTACCCTAAAAAAACCTAATTAGCCATATAATAATTATTATCACATAATCAAAAAGATTAAAAGGAAAAATTTTAAAAAAAATTACTTAAAAACATAAAAGGAAATTTTTTTAAAAAAATTACTTAAAAATAATCTTATGTGAAAATTAAGCCATTTTTTGAATTTCCCTTCCCAATTACTAATAAATTTCTAAAATGCAAAATTACTCCTAAGGCACGTGCCTCATGTATTTTTGTATTTTAATTATTCAAAAGTACACCGAAATGCAAACAATTAATAGAATAATTCCACGAAAAATCAAAATTGCAAATAAACAAACGATTTTTTTGTTTTAAATTTATGGGAGTAATTCGTATAGGGCAAAAATCACATGCTCACAGTTGCCCCTCTTTGTGCGGAAACATAAAAAGCTTTCGTGCAAAGATAAGTGAGCGAACATGAGTGATTTTTGCCCATTTAAATACTCCGTGAGAAGCATTTTTTGAAAAGTTTGACCGCACCCTACTTCAAAGGTTGACTACATATCCTCGGCTGAAGAGGAATCAGGTTAGTGTAGTTCAGGAGTGTTTGGTATCTGGGACTACCGAGGCTGTGATTTTACTGTTGCTACTGCTACTGCTGTTGAACCCCCTTATTACACTATTATGAAAAATAAAGAAGCTAGACTAAGCTATGAACTATGGATTACAAGAAAACCTATCTATATCTTCCGGCTTGCTCTGGATCCTTGTTGCTTTGTTGTCTTGTATTTCTTGTTGTGGAACTTCTTGTTGCCTTGTTGACTTCTTGTTTTCTCTTCTTCTATGTTTGATGCCGGATTGATGGTCTTGAGATGTATTCCATTGAAAATATCCCCTTGTTCTACAGGTGGGTGCCTGATTGCTAAAACTTGATTTTTGAAGAATATTCCCTTGTTCTGCAGACGGGCGCCTGATTGCTAAAACTTGATTTCTGAAGAATATTCCCTTGTTCTGAAAGTGGGCGCCTGATTGCTAAAACTTGAAGTTTTGAAAAATATTTCCTTATTCTACAGGTGGGCGCCATCTTACAAAAACTTGAAATTTTGACAAATATTCCCTTGTTCTACTGGTGGGCGCCTGATTGTAAAAACTTACAAATTTGAAAAATATGTCCGTGTTCTACAGGTGGGCGCCTGATTGCAAAAATTGAAATTTTGAGAAATATTTTCTTGTTCTACAGGTGGCACCTGATTGCAAAACTTGAAATTCTGAGAAATATTCCCTTGTTCTACAGGTGGGGGCCTGATTGCAAAACTTGAAATTTTGAGAATATTCCTTTGTTCTACAGGTGGGCGCCTGATTGCAAAATTTTAAGGTAGGCGCCTGATTGAAAAACTTGTAATTTTGAGAAATATTCCCTTGTTCTACAGGTGGGTGCCTGATTGCAAAAACATAAAAATTTGAAAGATATTCCCTTGTACTATAGGTGGGCGCTTGATTGTAAAACTTGAAAATTTTGAGAAATATTCTCTTGTTCTACAGGGGGGCACCTGATTGCAAAAACTAAAAATTTTGAAAAATATTCCCTTGTTCTACAGGTGGACGCCTGATTGCAAAACTTGAAATTTTGAGAAATATTCCTTTTTTCTACAGGTGGGCGCCTGATTGCAAAAACATAAAAATTTGAAAAATATTCTCTTGTTCTATAGGTGGGCGCCTGATTGCTAAAACTTGAAATTTTGAAAAATATTCTCTTATTCTACAGGTCGGCGCCAGATTACAAAACTTGAAATTTTTTACAAATATTCCCCTATTCTGCAGGTGGGCGCCTGATTGCTAAAACTTAACTTTTGAAAAATATTCCCTTATTCTACAGGTGGGCGCCTGATTACCAACACTTAAAATTTTGAAATATATCCCTTGTTCTACAGGTGAGCGCCTGATTACAAAACTGGTCCTGACAATTCTCAACCGCTGGCGATTTCAAGACTGTGAGGTGTTTCTGAAAGGTATTATTTTCCGCTATGTATTGCTATGAGTTATATCTGCTAGGGACTAATGATTAAAACTACCTCCCATTATCCAGGCGGGTCTTGACAACTCTTAATTTGATGACAAAAAGGTGACAGCTGGAGGTTAGTATTTAGGGCTACATCCCACTACCCCGTGGGGGGGGGGGGGCGAGGGATCGGTCCTGGCAAATCCTGTTGACTCTTGCTGGGGTAGTATTTAATCTAAGTCCATTTTTAGGAGGGTCGTGATGACTCTTGCTGACTAAGCTGGGGAAATTTGAAATTTTCCCTCTAAATCCCATTTTTTCATGAGGGTCCTGATGACTTTTCTTGACTGTTATTGACTCGAGCTGGGGGAATATTTTCTCTAAGTCCCATTTTTCAGGAGGGTCTGGATGACTCTTATCGACTATTGTTGACTCAGACTGGGGAGATTTTGGCTCTAAGTCCCATTTTTCAGGAGGGTCCTGATGACTCTTGTTGAGTCTTTTTGGGGAAATATCTAATCTAAGTTCCATTTTTCAGGAGGGTCTTGATGACTCTTATTGACTCTGGTTGAGGAAGTATTTGGGTTTGATCCTGCCGCCCAACTGTATGTGTTCTAAGCTAAGTCCCATTTTCCAGGAGGGTCCTAACAGCGCTATCTGAATCTTACCTTGACGTAGAAGTCATTTCTGTGCCATTTGTTATCCATGATTACTCCTAACCTAGAAATGAGTCCCATTTTCTAGGAGGGTTCTGATGGTTCCAACTTAAATGCCAGTTCTAACTTTTGGTTGTTTCTGCGAGTCTTTCTGGGGAGGTGTTGGTACTAGCCCATGTTACATGTACCTGTTTGAGTTTTTATACTGCATTCCATCCCAACTTCTATGCCTCTTTTTAACCCTCGGTTGTTTCTATTGGGTTTTGCTAGTCAAAGTTTGTCCTTTTGTGCTCTTTGCTGGGGAGTATGTTTACGACGGACTATGTCCCATTTGAATTTGAATCGGGTCCCATTTTCAAATGGGCCTTGGTGTTTTGATCATACCTACCATTTGCTTGCCATCTCTTGTGGGCAGCCTCCCTTCGGCTGTTCCGCAAATTTTTCGTCCCTGTGTCAGTCAAAGAAAACTTGTCAGTTTGAAAAGGGATGGTTGGCTCGCAGCATTCTATTGAAAATAGCCTCCCGTTGTCATGGTCCGTTGTGTTCCGTTGCCCATATTGAAAATGAGTTGCTCGAACTGCTTAGCTGACCCCTCGAGACCTCTAGGCTTTATTTTGTCCCCCATCATTGTGTTACATTACTAATCCCTAGGTGGAGTCTGTGTCCTTCCCCCATGATTGATGTGTTGATGTACCATGCTTCGGTAAAACGTCCTCTCCTTGTGGTTTTGCTTTTTCTTTATCTTTCTTTTACCCTTCCATTCCTTTGGCAAAATCCCTGCCCTTTTCCTGAAATCCACCAGTCTGTCTATGATACCTCTATGTCACTCCCTACTTCGTGTTGCACCTCCGGCCCTTCTCTGGAATTTCATATATCCCATCATAGATAATTGCTGATTTAGGATATTATGCTTGGCTGATGGCTTCATTTTATTTGGTATTACATTTCCGAGCCCTCGCCAGAAAATCCTTATCCCTTTCTTGAGATTACCCAGTCCGTGCTTGATTAACTCCTGATTTTACATTCCTCACAATCTCGTGTTGCACTCTCAATTCTCTACAGGGATTCTTTATGTGTTTCCCAACGACTGAGGTATCCTGCCTAGTCAAACCTTGCGACCTTGCAACCTTTCCCATTTTTGTGTTGTACCAACTTTACGTTTCATCTGAAATATCCCAATCGGCGTATGATGCTCGGATGACCCTAGAATCTTTGTGGTTTCATTTGCATACCCTTTTATTTGTGGTACTCCTTCATTTTGCCGATTCTTATCTCTTCCATCAATTACAATTTCTATGAATCCTTCCTTTTGCTATTCCACACTTGTTATCTTTTTAATGCCTTTGGGCGTCATGCGCTTTGTCCCTTTGGGAGTTGACAATCAGCTTTGAAATTCCTCCCGTTTGCTTAAATAAAAACTCTATAGATTCGAAAGAAAAATGAAATGCTAAGACTCCGAATGGTATTTAGGGTAGAGAATTCCAGACTCACTGACTATTGGAAAGAAAAGAAAGAAGACTTATCTAAGGAGGAACAACTGGTTTTCATGATCATGACATTCACTTCGTCTTAGTCGCCCAATTTGTTTCAGTGACCGAGCTTCGGTTGCCGTGCTTTTGTTGTCGTGACCCTTCTAAACGAATCCTTTTAACCAAACATCAAACTCATCTTGCCGTGCAGTGTTCATCCATCAATAGCCCCTTTCTGATTTTTGGTTTATCTTACCTTCACCTTACGGTGCCTGTGAAGGTTTTCACCGATAAGACTTTCTCATTTTATGTTCCCTCATCCTTTCGTCACCTTATGGTGCCCGTGAGGGTTTTCACCAATTAGACTCTTTCTCATTTTGTTATCTCTCTCGTCTAGCTCAGCGTGTTGTCCCTGACATGAATACCCTCTACCTGCTCGACTCGTCATCTTTTGAAGACTGATTAGAAGGTCTTTCTTTGGATCGTAACATGGACTTTCAGATAGGTTTAGAAAGAATGGGTATCAAAGGTTCAAAGTAATTTGCATGGATTCTACATTACATCTTTCGGAATCATATTTCTTACAACAACCACAACTTCTGCCTCGGTTTCTTGCTTTGGGGATTTTTGGACTTTTATTTTAATGAGAATGAATCGTGAGGCTGCCTACGTATTCTTGAAAGGAATCAGGTCAAATGTAGTTCATACTGATTCATTATTTTTGTTGTTGTTTTTCTCCTCCTATTTTGTTTTTCTTTTCTTTGTTTTCTTCTCTTTTTTCCTTTTGATTTTCTGTTTTCTCTTTTTCTTTTGTTTTCTTGTTTTTCCCTTTTTCTTTTCTTTTTCTTTCATTCTTTTCATTTTTTCTTTTCTTTTCTTTTTAGTTTTTTTCCTTTTATTACCTTTATGTGCCTTCTCAAACTTGCGCTTCCTATATTTGTTACTGATTTCTGATTTCAAAAGAGGGGTATGAAGAGAAAATAACTAAAGCTCAAAAAGGTTAGCGAAGGATAGAGTGTTTAGATAGCATAACAAAATGCCTTCGTCATTTCAATCTTCAAAATTAGCCAAGTACAAACAGATGTCGAGTACAAACAATGTTTTAACGAAAATCATACATAATATCTTTTGACAGCTTCCGCATTGATAGCCATTTCCGCACATTTCCCTTCCACATCTGTCAGATACAATGCTCCACTGGACAATACTCTTTATACGATGAATGGCCCTTGCCAGTTTGGAGCGAACTTGCCTTTTGCCTCGGCCTGGAGAGGATGGATTCGCTTTAGTACCAGTTGACCTACTTCAAACTTTCTGGGGCGCACCTTCTTGTTGTATGCCCTGGCCATTCTATGTTGATACAACTGGCCATGACAGACTGCCGCCAATCTTTTCTCGTCAATCATACTCAATTGTTCCAAACGAGATTTGACCCATTCTTCATTGTTGATTCCTTCTTCGGCCACGATCCGAAGAGAGGGGATTTCAATCTCGTCCAGGACCACTGGCTCCGTGCCATATACCAATAAGTATGGAGTAGCCCCCACTGAAGTGCGGACAGTGGTGCAATAGCCCAACAATGCAAAAGGCAGCTTCTCATGCCACTGCCTGGATCCTTCCACCATTTTACAAAGTGTCTTCTTTATGTTCTTATTGGCTGCCTCGACCGCTCCCTTTGTCTTGGGGCGATATGGGGTTGAGTTTCGATGTGTGATCTTGAACTGCTAACACACCTCTCTCATTAAGTGGCTGTTGAGGTTTGACCCATTATCATTGCTGAGTGTTTGGGGATCTCGGACCGACAAATAATGTTTATGTGCACGAAATCGACCACGACCTTCTTGGTTACTGCCTTGAAGGTTTTGGCCTCAACCCATTTGGTGAAATAGTCAAAAGCAACCAGGATAAATCTGTGTCTATTAGCAGTTGCTGGCTCAATGGTCCTAATGACATCCATGCCCCAAGCAACAAAGGGTCATGGTGCCGACATCGTATGCAATTCAGGCTGAGGAGAGTGAATTGGGTCTCCGTGTACCTGACACTTGTGGCATTTGCGCACAAAGCTGATACAATCCTACTCCATGGTAAGCCAATAATACCCTGCTCGGAGAATATTTTTTGCCGAAGCATATCCGCTCATGTGCGGCCCGCAAACGCCATCATGCACCTTATTCATGATGATTGTCGCCTCCCTAGCATTTACGCATCTTAGAAAACCAAGATCTGGTGTTTATTTGTATAATATCCCTCCACTGAAGAGGAACCCACTTGACTAGCGACAGATTGTTCTCTTCTGGTCACTCATGGCTTGCATCGGGCTTACACATTTCCTGATATATTCCTCGATGTCGTAGAACCAAGGCTTGCCGTCAAGCTTTTTTTCCACCATGTTGCAATAAGCATTTTGATCATGGACCCGGATATGTATCGGGTCAACATAAGCCTTGTCCGGGTGATGTAACATTGACGCCAAAGTTACTAGGGCATCACCAACCTCATTGTGAATTATGGGAATGTGCTTGAACTCTACCGACAAGAATCGTTGACAAAGATCATGCAAGCATTGCTGGTAGGGTATGAGTTTTAAATCTCTTATCTCCCACTCCCCTTGAATTTGATGTACCAGAAGGTCTGAGTCTCCCAAGACCAAGACTTCCTGGACACCCATGTCCACTGCTAATCTCAAACCCAAAATGCATGCCTCATATTCAGCCATGTTGTTGGTGCAATAGAAGTCGAGTTGAGCTGTGACTGGGTAATGATGCCCTTCTTCAGAAATGAGTACCGCTCCTATCACAACGCCTTTCTTGTTGGCATCCCCATTGAAGAAAAATTTCCATACCGACTTCTCATCCTTTTCCATTTCATCGATGTGTATCACTTCCTCGTTTGGAAAATATGTGTTCAAGGGTTCATATTCTTCGTCTACGGGATTCTCTGCTAAATGGTCTGCCAATGCTTGTGCCTTCATAGCAGTCCTGGTCATGTATACAATGTCGAACTAAGTGAGCAAGATTTGCCACTTTGCGAGCCTCCCCATAGACATGGGCTTCTGAAAAATGTATTTCAATAGATCCAGTCGTGAATAAGATAAGAGGTGTATGATGACAAGATGAGTGCACTTAACCTCATAGGATGTAAATTTCTTGCTAAGGTAGTATATGGCCTGCTATTTTCTCCCAGTAACATCGTGCTGACCCAACACGCACCCAAATGAGTTGTCTAGGACTGTCAAATATAATATCAGAGGCCTTCCAGGTTCCGCCAGGTCCAATACTGGTGGGTTTGACAAATATTCCTTTGTCTTATCAAAAGCTTCCTGGAACTCTCCTGTCCATTTCACCGCAGCATCCTTCGTCAACATCTAAAAGATGGGCTCGCAGATGGTTGTGAGCTGGGCGATGAATTGACTGATGTAATTCAGTCTTCCCAGTAGACTCATTACTTCTGTTTTGTTTCTGGGTGGCGAAAAATCCTGTATAGCTTTGATTTTTTATGGGACTAGCTCGACGCCTCGGCGTATGACTATGAACCCTAACAACTTTCCCTAGAGGAACCCGAATGCACATTTTGCCGGGTTGAGTTTGAGGTCATACCTGTGGAGCCTCAGGAAGAATTTCCTCAAGTCTTTGGCATGATCAGACTGCTTCCTAGAATTGATTATTACATCATCCACATAGACCTCAATTTCCCTACGTATCATATCATGGAAAATAGTTGTCATAGCCGTCATGTATGTGGCCCCCACGTTTTTCAAAACAAAAGGCATGACTCTATAAGAGTACGTCCCCACGGCGTGATGACTGCCATTTTCTTCGCATCTTCTTCATCGATTAAAATTTGGTGGTACCCGGCATAAAAATCCACGAATGACCTGATCTCATGCTTCGCATTGTTGTCAATCAGTATGTGGATGTTAGGCAAGGGAAAATTGTCTTTTGGACTTGCTTTGTTGAGGTCACGGTAATCAACACACACCCTAGTTTTTCGTCCTTTTTCGGTATGGGCACAACATTAGCTAACCAAGGACGGTATCGTGTGACGCGGATGACTTTTGCCTCAAATTGCTTGGTCAATTCTTCTTTGATTTTCACACTCACTTCAGTTTGTAATTTCCTCAACTTTTGATTAACAGGCGAGCAAGATAGTTCAGTAGGTAACTTGTGGACTACCAAATCAGTGCTCAATCTGGGCATGTCGTCGTAGGACTATGCAAAGACATATTTGTACTCCAGCAACACTTCGATTATTTCTTCCCTAAGTTGTGGTTCCAGATGGACACTTACTTTTGTTTCTCTGATAGTATCTAGACTTCCTAGATTGATTGCCTCTGTATCGTTCACGTTTGGTTTGGGTTTCTCTTCGAATTGGGTCGTCTCTTTACTAATCTCATCATGTCCCTTCCTCATCATACCCTGGTTCATCCTCATGTTCTATTTCCTGAATTATTATTTCTGGACTATACTTGTTTTGAAGGTTGGGCCAAAGAGTCCTTATGCATGTCAGATCACTGGAACCTTCATAAAAATAACTGTACAAAAGAGGAAAGAAAGAAAAGTAAAGAGAAAATGGAAACTATCAGCATTGCTGGAAGGGAAATTGCATTTCATTAGAACCAAAGATAACAGAGTTTGCGCATCCAAATGGATGGAAATAACAACTGAGTTGACAATTTTGACGCTAATACAAACTAGACTGAAAGGAAAATCAAAGCCGACTACCACGACTCCCTACGAGTGGGAAGAGGAGTGGCTTCCCAGTTATTGATTTTTGCGCATTCTCCCACAAACTGCACGTCTGCCTCGCTCAGTTCTTCTCCCGCCTCGACCATATTCACCTCATTGAACAGTCTTTCTAATCCCTTATCAAGATCTCCGTCCGCGTCGATCAGCGGGCCAAAAATATTTGGTCAGGGGCCATCACTGGATTTGACAAATTGGACAACCTTGGGATATGTTTCGGGAGAAACCAGGCTTTCTATCTCAGCTTCCTGGCTCGCCTTATGTCTGTGGATGTCGGCTTGAACCCTAAGACAAAAAGGTCTAGATTCTTGGGAAGGGATACTGGTTGCACAATACCTTGCAGAGAAGCTTCCAACTCTTTGCTGGGCATAAAACCATTTCTCAACATTTTTGAAACTACCATGACAGATGCGGTTGTTATCTTTGGGGTTGCAACGACCTCACTTTATGGTATCTTCTGAACTGACACCACATCAAACACCTAGTAAACCCATGGCCCTTTGTTGTCCTCAGATTCAATGAAAGGCACGAACGCGTCACCTGGGGTATACTGATTATCTTCCCCATGCACGACAATCTCTTGCCTGTCCCATTTAAATTTGACCATCTGGTGCAGTGTAGATGGTACTGCTTTGGCTGCATGAATCCAGGGCCTGCCCAATAACAGATTATAGGAGACTGATCCATCCAATACTTGGAATTCCATAGTGAACTCGACGGGCCCTATAGCTATTTCCAACATTACATCCCCTACGGGGTCTTTACCTCCGCCATCGAAGCCTCGAACACAGATGTTATTCTTGCGGACCCTTTCATTTTCCACCTTCAGCTTTGTTAGTGTGGATAGTGGAAAAATGATTACATTAGACCCGTTGTCGACAAAAACTCGGGTGCCTACAACATGTTCACACTTCACAGTCAGATAAAGAGCCCGGTTGTGCTCAGTACCCTCCATAGGCAACTCATCGTCAGAAAATGTGACCCGGTTTACCTCGAATATCTTGTTTGAAATCTTTTCCAAATGGTTCAGTGTTATCTTATCTGGGACATGGGCTTCATTCAAAACCTTTATCAACGCCCGGCGGTGCTCCTCTGAGTGGATTAATAAGGATTACAAAGAGATCTGGGCTGGTGTTTTCCTCAACTACTCTATGATGGAGTAGTCCTGCATTTTCATTTTCTTCAAGAATTCCTGTGCCTCTTCTTCAGATACATCTTTCTTTATTGGTTCAGGGTTATCTTTGGAGATTCTACCCTTCCTCATCTCTTATGGGGAAAATTACATTCCGGACCTAGTTAAACCTCGTGTCTCACATACTTCCTCTCTAACTTTTTTCTCCTTGTACATCACTATTGCTTGTTTGTCTCTCCAAGGAACGGCTTTGCTGTTGATGATTAGTGACTGGATCACTGGTTTGACAATAACTGCCTCGATGCGGACACCTTCTACAACCACATCGGGTTCTCATGCTACCCCATGTATTGTTACTTTTGCTTGTTCTCGCTTTGGCGCACCCGCGCATGCTGAGCTCGCCTGAACTACGATAGTTTTACTGCCTTCTTTTTCCTCGGTTACCAGCTTCTCACTGGTTGAAACCTTGGTTGGCTCACTTGCTTTGATCATCATTACTGTTTGTGAAGGTTTTCTGGACTCCCCCCCCCCTTCTTTCCTCAATTTCAATCATGTTGGTTTTCTGGTGGGTCGGCAGCGGGATTTGGTTAATATTGGGCACCTCCGGAGTCTACACCTCGATCATTTGGGAGTCATTAAGTTCTTGGATGGCATTTTTTAAATGCCAACATTTTTTTCGGTGTCATGCCCAGGTGCACCAGAACAATATTCACAGCTTACTGAATAATCTAAATTCTTTGGAGGAGGATTTGATAGTTTCGCCTCCATTGGTCTCAACATATCCAGTTGTCGCAGCCTGTGGAATAGGCTAGTGTAAGATTCTTCTAGCAGAGTGAAAGTATTCTTTTTCTGTACCCTCTCATTTCTCAGGGTCGGATTGCCTCGGAAGGAAAGCCTCAGGGGTTGTTGGTAAGCTCTTGGAGGCAGGAATTGGTTTTGTGGAGTTGAGTAAGTGCTTTGGCGCACGGCATTGTGCGTGAGCTGGAGGTTGGGTATATGCTTGCGCGTGATGGACTGAGAAGCGAGGTTCTGGTGGTGGAAAGTAATCCTATGGCGGGCCATATGGAGTGTGTGGGTATGTCTGGTGGTGAGGACGGGGCCGGACGTAATGAGATGGTGCCCAAGGCCCGAACCAAGTTTGCGACTCCACTGCCGCTACTTCCTCCTTCTTCTTTTTCCCGAAAGCTCCTCCAGCTCCACCCTGGATGGTGGGTAGTTGCCTTAATTGCAGAGTAGCTAATGATTGTATTGGATTTGAGGCCTTCCTCAACCATACTTCCCATCTTGACCACTTCGTTGAAAGACTTCCCCACCGCTGATACCAAATGCCCAAAGTAGGTAGGTTCAAAAGCTTGCAGAAAATAGTCAACCATCTCACTCTCCTTCATGGAAGGATGAACTCTGGCTGCTTGTTCCCTTCATCAGAAGCCGTACTCCCTGAAACTCTCGTTGTTTTTCTTCTCTAGCTTTGTCAAAGATAGACGATCCGAGACAATCTCGAGATTATATTGAAAGTGGCATGCAAATATTTGCGCTAAGTCATCCCAGGTATACCACCGATTGGGATCCTGACGAGTATACCACTCCAATGCCGATCCACTCAAACTCTGGCTAGAATACGCCATTAGCAATTCATCTTTTCCCCCCTGCTCCCCTCATTTTGCCGCAAAACCCTCTCAAATGTGCGACTGGATCGCCATGACCATCATACTAGTCAAATTTAGGCATTTTGAAACCTAGAGGCAACTGTACGTCCGGAAATAAGCAAAGATCCTTGAATGCCACACTCACCTGGCCACCCAATCCCCTCGTGTCCCTGAATGATAGTTCCAGGCTCCAGACTTTTCTAAGCATTTCTTCCTGCTCAAAATTTTTGATTGGCTTCTCAGCTCCAATTGGGATTTCAGGACAAGGAGCATAGGAGTAAGGCTCCTAGGCTTTGTAGGCAGGTTCTGGTGGATAGTATTGAGGGTCATAATCTTGAAGTAGTGGTTCACTTGACGACCTATGCAATGTAGGATGCGGAGGTGCCACATAGATAGGAGCAATTGGCGGGGGAGGGTAAGGATTGACTTTGGGTAGTGGGGCTGGTGGGTGAGTATATAGGAAAACTTGGAGGTGGATCAATGACGTACTGGTCAGGTGCTTGGGCCAATGGCGGGATGAAGGTTGGGTTGGAAGGATAGGTCGGGGGTGGCTGTCCTCTTGCCCATCCCTGGTACATCTCGGCCATTTGGTGTTTAAGCTTATACATTTACTCCGTCATAGCTTAACGTCAAATTCCTCTGCCTCCTTCAAGGGGTCAATATTGCTGATATCAGCTTCTTGGTTGGCCATGACTTGTTTGCTTTTCGACCGCGTGTTGTAGGAGTGAGTTGCCAGAATGCTGCGATTACTAATCACCTGTCAAATTTGGAACTGGAATCACAACACCAAAGACTCATTAGTGGTTAGGTTCTTGACACATAAGTGGCCACATATTGGGTATGTATGCACATAATGGCAATTGGTCCCTATATGCATTGGTTGCTTGCGTTATCCCGGCTTTTATTTGCGAAACTCCTTTTTTGTTGTGGTCTTATTCTCTCCCTCTTCCATATTTATTCAATTTCCAATTTTACTCAATTATGGTCGAATCCAATCTAGATTGCCTACGTATCATGTCCCCGCATGAGTCAGACCGAGCGTAGTTCTTACAAATAAAAAGCGAAGCATAACATATTTGGGAAAATTTCTATTCTCATAACAACAGACTTTAATTACAGAGACTCAAAAGGTGACAGATTAAACAAATGCTGATAAAACAGACTCGAACAACAACAAACTATGCATAAAGAAAATACAGACTCCTGGTTAAACTAATAGTCTTTAAAAACTAATAAACTAATAGTGCAATCTTTAGGAGTATTAATGCCTCAAGTACTCCTAGGCTTCGCGGGGCATCGTTCGGCCTGGCTTGCGTGTCGCTGGCTTGCGTGTCGCTGGCTTGCGTGCTAGACTCCCTTGGAGGTGGTGGAGGTCTTCCATCACTTGTAGGACAAAAATCATGGTGGTGGAAAAGAACATGGACTTTATCATATCCTTGCAATGCCTGCACCTTGTGGTGATGTAGTCTGCGATTGGCCGTACTCTTTCCCTAATAACACCCTTTTCTTGCAACAAACGCCCAATTTGTTCAGCCCTCACCTCTAAAGTTCACACGGCTACCTGATTCAGTTCCTGGAATTGCCTCAAATCCATCTCCAACCTAGATATTGCTGCATAACAATGTTCTCTTTCTGCCTTGAGGTCCCCGACTTGCTTGGCTACTTTGTTCTCAACCATGGTGACCCTCCGTCTTAACTCATCATCATGTTTTTCCTTTAATTGCTCAATGACGCGACCTCGTTCTTCCACAATTTTAGCTAATTGTTTCCGAACCCTAGACATCTCATCTTCGGCTTTATTCAGGTCAAAACTATATTCGGTTACCTTTCGCCTCAAATTGTCTATGAGTTTTTCATGCTTTGCGCTCCAGGTAGGAGTTTCTGCGACTGCTTTCATCTTCAGGATTTGGGCTCGTCGCGCCTCATTTTCTTTGGTTAATCTTTTCTTCTCTCCCTCATCTGCTGTGTCTTGAAAACCTTTTTCAAATTGTAGTTCTTGGACTTTCTTTTCTAATCTTCCTATGGTGGCTCTGTACACATTTTTCTTGGCTAGCCAATCCCATTGTTCCTGATGTTTCAACAAATTGTTGGAGATGCGATCTTTTAGCTGGCCTCCCGGGCTCTATCTCTTTTCAATACCAGGTAGTGTATCCCGATGCAACCTCGCCTTTAGATATGTCGCGTACTCGGGTATCTGCTATCAAGTATTGACATTCGCTCCAGATTTGACGCACGATGACTTCAGGGAATTGACCATTGGGGCTAATATCAACCACATGGCGACTAATGTCCTCATCCTGGGGAATCATTTAGCATCTACCCAATTACCTAACATTTTGTATGGCGCATAAGGTTGGATACATTAGAGACCCATCAGAAGGAAATGAGGTCCGGTGGCTGGCATGTACACAGTCTCATCCACAGGGAGCCACCCGAATGTTCATTCTATTTGATCTGCAGTGAAAACCCGAAGATGCGATGCCAATTCTGTGACACCCTCAGGTAACCTAAATCCATCAACCCTGTTGTAGAATTATTCTATGCAACTCTTTGTTGGTGACCCATAATTCATGAACCGAGGCCGGTGGCATAAATGCTCAATCATCCATATTTGTAACAATAGGTTACATCCCTCAAATAAGTATCCCTCTGCTTTACATGTGGTGAGAGCACGGAAGATTTCGGACAAGATCATAGGATCCAGGGTGCTCTTGGCCTGAGTCATTAAAGTGTTTACGACCCCTGCTATCTGTATGTCAATATTTTCATCCTTCCGTGGAAACGCCAGAAGACCCAAGAAAAACACCAGGAATGCAAAACATCGATGCTCCTCCCATTTTAGTCGGTTCTCGTTGCTACATATATAATTGTCCGGGTTATTGAATCCCCTAATATGCCCGTACCTCTGATATATAAACTGCAGGGCACAGAAGCCGGCTGATAGGTCCAGATTGTGAACCTTCCTACTAATTTTCAAGGAGTCCGGGAACTTATGCACGGCAAGGACTCTTGGTGCAATTCGGCATTGGTGTCTTAAAGGAACTGTAGAGACCCCAATATATCCAGTTATTTCTTCCAACGTCGCTGTGAGCTCAAAATCCGAGAAATGGAAGACATTGTGAGCCGAGTCCCAGAATGTGATCAATGCCTTTATGATATCTCCCCTCTGGTTAATTTTCAGCAGCCCGGTAAGTCCTCCCAAATGCGTGTTGATCGTGTATTGCCCTACTTCCCCCAGGTCATTCCACCACAGGTGCAGCTCCAAGGGAATTTTGTTCATTAACGTTATCGTGCTCATTCCGCACATTTATTAAGGTGAATTAACATCTCAAATTTTGACTATTTTACTCCACAAAATATTAAAACTGCCCTCTTCCTTTTATGAAATTTATTATCTAAAACCAGGGCTTGGCTTTGCAAATACGGCCTTTCAGCACTTTCGAAGGAAGGTTTTAAGACTGTGCTCGCTTGCCGGCTAAAATAAGACTCAGAGGCGGCCATTGGTGCGGAATCATCCTTCCGGCATCCCTTGCCGTAACGTTGGCTATTTCTGCCAGTAACGGCATCACCCGATTTATTTTTTCGAAAGAATGAATAAAATCGGACATTTGTTTTTCTTGTTTTGGTTATTTTAGCAAAAGAGAGGTTGGACCCGATGGGGGTTGCCTACGTATCTCGCTCCCTACGAGAATCAAACCGGCGTAGTTTGGGCAAAATAATTTATCAAAACTTTAAACAGCCTAATTCTTCTCTTTTTTCTTTTTATTTTTCTTTCAAAAATCCGGCAGCATTTCGGCGCTATCTGAGCATTGGTTTTTATAAGACAGATGATTAATCCCAGAAAACCCTAATACTGCTATTTTTCTCAGTTTTCTTTCCTTATTCGCAAGCCGGTCAACATGCAAATTCTACACATAATCATGCATCAGGATGGTCTTTTCATTTCGGATTACCTGTCCTAGACGGACCCAACCCCTGTGTTGAGTCCACTAAGTCAAATGCATGATGCAAATAAGCATTCCTACTAGGGATCTGGCATGAGGTCAAGTTATTCTAAGTTAAAACCTCGCTATAGGGTCTAGACTGTGTACCCGAGCGGACGACTTGAGTCGAGGAGGGGGCTACGCATTGGGAACGAAACGGCCATCCGGCTTAGTGACTTGTCCGACCTCTTTCTTACTTAAGGATACGACACTAATAGAATAGGGAGTCACAACCAGTAAGCACATCCACGGAGGTGAGAAGAGAAGGGTTTCGTAGCAGTTTATATGTGCAGTTCAGATAATATCAAAGCGGTAAAGCATCATTTTGCACATTAATCCAACATGTAAAATAAGATATAAACAAAGACAAATACAACAACTATTCTAAGCTCGAATTCTTGAAAACTGAACCAGAGTTTCTGGGTTCGCCTCCCCTGCAGAGTCGCCAGATCTGTCACACCTCCTTTTGGCTATCCACAACCCGGCGAAGGGCATAGATAAGGGAGTTTTTCCATTTAAAGGACAATCGAAACGAGATTTAATTATTTAAGAGAATTTCAGAGTTGCCACTTGGGAGATTTATGGTGTCCTAAGTCACTGGATAGAATCTCGGATCGAGGAAAGAATAACTCTGTTTAACAGTCCGCAAACCAGAAATTCGAGTAAGGAATTCTGTTAACCCGAGAGAAGGTGTTTGGCATTCCCGGGTTCCGTGGTTCTAGCACGGTCGCTCAACTGTTGCATTTGGCTTAAATTATCTGATGTTTATACAATTATGGACCTATGTGCATTTAGAATGTTTTAACCATTTTTATTATTATTTTTAGAGAATATTGCAACATCGTTAAAACATGCCTCGAACCACGTCACATAAATGCACCAATGGATTTTGACACATTTCTGTAGGAAATCATTCTATCCATGATATGTGTGCTTTGGTTGTATTAGCATGATTTCCAGGTATTGGTTTTGATGAATGACAAACAATGAAGTCAATTGTCAAACAACAATATCGTATGACAAACGATGAAGATGCATTAGCAAACAATCGAGATGGTTGACGAATCAATGATGATGAATCAAACAATCAAGATTGGATTCCTAGAAGCATATTGATGAAGGGATTGCTTAGACAAGCCAAGACGAGCTCAAAAGTTCAAGACCGAAGACCCAAGGCATAGGTCGTTAGGTAGAACCAATGTAAGAGCAACATTTAAGTTATCTCGTCTTTTGGCTCAACATAGGTCATCATTAATATACATAAAATCATTTTTATTAAATCATATATATCATAAACATTTCTAATATACTTCAAACAAAATGATTTTAACGTTTTCATTTTAACCAAAATGGTTTTTGAAGTAAGTTTTCACTTCTGGACAGAATGGGCAAATAATCGATTATTCACAACTTGATAATCGATTATTTGGAATCTGGAAATTCCAGCAAACCACAATAATCGATTATTGGGCTAGTCCCACAAAATAATCGATTATCACCTTGTGCATAATCGATTATCTGCCTGACCGTTGCCTTCCAACGACTAGTTTTCTGAACGTTAAAGTCACATAATCGATTATGCAAAGTCAATAATCGATTATTCTGTTGGAAAATCAGATTTAGTGTTTGAACGTTGGGAAACGGCTATATCACCTCCACACCCTATAAATAGAGGTCTTTGGAGCTGATTTTACATGAACAACATCTCTCATTATTCATTAACATAGTGATAATATTTGTGCATCACATTTAGAGCTTTTGTTGAGCCATTTGAGAGACAACTTTGTGTTGTTCATTGAGCTTATATTGTATCTCTTTATCTACTCTTCTTAGAGAGTTCTTGTTGTAAAAGAGAAAGGTTCTTGAGAAGACCATACCTTCTCATTGAGCGTTGGGTTTGCTAAGTACCTTCAATCTTAGTAATCCACGAGCAAGGTGAAGTCTTGAGGTGAGGTATCCTCGAGCAAGTTGAAGTCTTGTAGAGCGTACATCTACGAGCAAGTGTAACGGTTTGTTAGGCACTCGTAAGCTTAACGGAGTTAGTGTAAACTCGAGAGAGTCTCTCGGGAGACTGGACTAACCACACGTTGTGGTGAACCAGTATAAATTCGGTGTGTCCTCTCCTTACTCTTTTAATTACTGCACTTACTTTACTCCTGCAATTTTAATTCCGCAAAATTTACCGACATTCTCGTGCCTCACTATTCACCCCCCCCCCTAGTGACGGGCATAAATCCTAACAATTTCAACTTCGTTGAGATTTAGATTTTGCTCACATAAATGTGCAACCGAATTTAGGAAACTAATATTATTAAAGAACCCACCTAAAGCGACTAACATGTTATTAATTTTGCGGGAGGCCATGAGAATTCCCTAGATGGCACGTCCCGAGTTTCTAAATATTTTAATGTGTAAGTTTTTAAAAAGGTCCACGCAATTGGTGATTCTATTTGGCGCGGCTCACCTCACGCATTTTTTAAAGGTCATCTTAAAGATAAAACGATCGTACTTCAACTAGGACTGCCTCTAAGAACCTCATTAATTGGAGTTGCAAGCTGTAAATCATTAGACACCAGCCCAGGAACAACTTCAGCAAAGTGGGCTTTGAAAACAACCCAAAAATCTGGCAAATTTCGCTTAACAAATTGTGCAACACTTGGGCCTTGAGACTGACCCAACAAACAGAGCTGGTTCTCAATTTAATTCCTAAAAGTTCAAGGTCGGATCTGATAACCTAATATCGTCAAACTAGGAATCCATAACGATTTGATCATTTCCAGAACACTCAAACTAACGGGGTAAACGATATAACTACTGGTATTAAGTGAGAAACTAGCTATTCTAGATTTTTAGTTCAAAATCTGATTGATGAACACACTTAAAATAAGCAATGGCACCGAATGGCTATTGACTCAAAGGAATATATTTATTAACAGCTTGGTCTACACAACTCTCAAATATTCGATTCATTCTCGTGACCCTACTCATCATAACCAAAGCATTTTGAAACAGCTAAGAAAAACTGCAGAGTCTTACTAAGCTAATTTACACTACTGATTATTCGAATAAGACTACACATTACTTTTAAAGTCCTTGCTACGAATTAACACATCACCAACATAGCAATGCATTCTAGACTACTCAAATCTAGTGCTACTAGACACAATTCAATGATTTTATACAGTCCCAGACAGTTCAAATTTAATCACATTCAGAAAACTTAAACAAATCAAAGAATCCACTCAAAATTAAAGAACAATAGACAACAAATTTAACAAAATTGTAACTAACTTCATTTCAAATATCAGCACGACTTCTACATTTGCATCAAGCCTAGTAAGTGTACCAGTAAATTGCGAATAGGAAAGGAAAGTGAGATCAGTAGCACTAGATGGCAAAGCAACAGATCACAGCCACAGTAAAGCCATCTAAATCCAGCAAAATACAAGAATGAGCAAAGATGAACCCAGCAAACGACACAACCAATGAAACAAACACTTCAATTATGCTAACAAAATCCCAGGACTCAACCTAATAGCAATTCTTAATCTTCTATCAGAACATGAAGCTTTTGGAAATAAACCAATCCATGGAACAGTGAAAATTTGATTTGGCTATCTATATCTTTACTGTTGGAAACACGTTCTCAATGCAATATACTAAAACGTGTGTTCTTTTGTATAGGTTTTGATGAATGACAAACGAAGCGAAAATTGATATATGACGAAGTTCAAGAAACAAGCGCACAATTAATATTCATCGAGATTCAAGCTCAAGACAAAGTTTTATAGTTTAATTGAGTCATTCTTAATTGTGATCTTGATCCTACAACTTGACTCGTAACATGGCTTCTCTCATAAAACTATTTTCCAAAATCATGCATATTTAATTCAATGCTAAATGATTTTAAATCATGCACATTTAAATTAGTCAAAATGATTTTCATACATGCCTCTGAAAACTGGACTAAGATAATCGATTATGTACTTATGATAATCGATTATGTTGAGCCAAGACTGCATGACAATCGATTGTGAACTAATGACAATCGATTGTGTTAAGGCAGTGAACATCAGGTTTTTTCAAACCTGCATGACAATCGATTGTGAACCTTCTGACAATCGATTGTGCTGAGGCAGTGTCCATCAAAGTTTTTCAAAACTCAGAATAATCGATTGTGAAGCTAATGACAATTGATTGTGAAGAGACAGTGTCCTTCAGATTTTTCAAAGTCACAAAATAATCGATTGTGAACTAATGACAATCGATTGTGTTGAGGCAGTGACTTCCAGTGATTTTCAAATTTATTAAATAATCGGTTGTGAGTATATAACAATCGATTGTCAAGAGGCAGTGTCTAAAATGTTTTTCAAAAACTGATAAGTAATCGATTGTTGACTTTGTACAATCGATTGTGAAGCTGACCGTTGTCGTAAAGTTTTCAAATACCGTAAGGTAATCGATTATTGCTTCTGTATAATCGATTGTTGTGATTAAAATCCGGAAAAGATTTTTTGAACGTTATTTGATAATCGATTATTGATTTTGTATAATAGATTGTTTTGATTAAAATCAGGAAAAGATTTTTTGAACGTTGCTGAGTAATCGATTATTGATTCTGAACAATCGATTGTTTGTGGTAAAATCAGGAAAGGATTTTTTGAACGTTGCCAGTAATCGATTATGGATTGTAAGTAATCGATTGTCAAGCGTATAATCTGGGATTGAATTTTGATCTGACTGGCAGACAATCGATTGTTGGGGTTTGACAATCGATTGTCAGTGAGTAAAATCATCAACTCTTAATTGGCAATTAGGCAACGGTAATGCCAAGTTTTTCAACTATAAATACAGCTTCATTTCAGTGTTTTAAACACAACAACATACTACAACTGATCATTACATTGCAATAAGCTTGCATACTTTTGTTTATCATTTTATATTCAATTTCATAAAGCTTTTGAGAGCCATATTCTTGTTCAAAGTTGTTGTGATCCAGAGCTTACTTCTTTTACTCATATCTACTCATTAAGGAGTATTTTGTTTGAGTGTTTTAGTGTAGTATACACTTGTAAGAGAATTGTAATTCTCTTGTTGTAAGGAACTTGTGTTTCCTTGGTTGAAGTCTTGGAGTGTTGTAAGTCCGAGCAAAGGTGTTGAGGCTTGCGTCCTCAAGTTGTAAAGGTTTGATAAGCACCCGGAAGCTTGACACGTTAGTGGAAAATATCGAGAGAGTCTCTCGGGGACTGGACTAGCCACTCGTTGTGGTGAACCAGGATATATCTGTGTGTAAGTTATTATTTATCGCACTTATTTACTTCCTGCAAATTTTAATTTCCGCAAGTTTACGCTAAATTTTATTATAACGCTATTCACCCCCCCTTTAGCGTTAAGCGTATTATCTAACAATTGGTATCAGAGCCCAACTCTCTGAAAACTTAACAGTTTGAGAGAACCATCCATGGCTTCTACTTGTGATTCTTTTGCAGGAATTGAAGAAGGACAGTGCTCCACACGACCACCTTTATTCAACGGTACAAATTACACGTACTGGAAGGAAAGGATGAAGATCTTCGTTCAGTCCAACAGCTTTCACCTTTGGAAGGTGATAATGAAGGGAAACCAAATTCCAACAAAGAAGGTGGAAAACGAATGGGTTCCCAAGTCCGAGGATGAGTATGACGCGGATGACATCCGAAAGGTTCAAAATAATGCTAAAGTAATAAATTTATTATATTGTGCTGTTAATGCTGACGATTACAGGAAAATATCGTGTTGTACAACGGCAAAGGAGATGTGGGACAAGCTAGAAGTCACGTACGAAGGTACGGACCGGGTAAGGGAAGCAAAAATTGATTTCCTAACCCATTCTTATGAATTATTTCACATGAAGGAAGGTGAAAAGGTGGACGAAATGTTTGAGTGATTTTCAATAATCGTAAATGACTTACATGCTCTCAAGAAAACATTCACGGATAGAGAGCTCGTTCGAAAAATTCTTAGAAGTCTCACACCGGCATGGAGATCAAAGGCCGATGCAATTCAAGAATCCATTGGCGTTTCAAACGTCACCATCAACGCACTAAGAGGTAACCTTAAAACCTATGAATCTACTATTCTTAACCCTTTTGTTGATGATCAAAGGAGGCAAAGAATAGCTCTAAAGGCGAGCACAAGCCAACCGCAAATTGATGAGGAAGGAGACAACGAGTTTGGACTCGTTATCAAAAGATTTCAAAAGTTCATGCGCAAGGAGTATGAACGCAAGGGCAAAAAGCAAGGCGAACAAATCAAGTGCTATGAATGTGGTGAAACCGGGCACATCAAATCAAATTGCCCAAACATCAAAAAGGAGAAGAAACCTGTTAAAAAGCAACGTGCATACATTTCTTGGGGAGGCGACTCCGGAGATGAGTCAAGTGAAGGAGAAGAAGACGAAGTAGCAAATCTTTGCCTTATGGCACAAGAAGACAACAAAGATGAGGTATGTCAAATTTCGTCTAAAAACTTCTTTACTCTTGAAGAAATGCGAACTGCTTTTGATGAATTATATGCTGAGTTTATTAAGGCTTCAAAAACTGTTAAGGGCATAAAAGAAAATGCTTCATTAAAAGAAAAGGATTTTCAAAAACAGCTTTCTTTGAAAGAAAAGGATTTAGAAAAACTGGTTTTAGAAAATGAGAAGCTGAAAGAGGAAAACAAGTTTTTTGGAAAAAGAAGTTCCGATAAGCCCGAAAGCTCTACTAGAAATTGCACTTCTTGTTTGCTTCTTAAGAATGAGTAAGTAGGCCTAAAGGCACATTAGATAAGTTTAATTCTTCGCACAAAAACTTGAATGATGTTCTTGTTAACTTGAAATCAACAAAGCATGGAATAGGCTTTAAAAATGAAGAAAAGGTTGCAGCTAAACCTCAACAACCTAAAGCTCAACCTAGGATTAACAATAGAAATGCTTATCATAGAAACAACAACTCTAGAGCCAATATGCATGCTAGACAAAATGCTGAACATTTTAGAAGACCTAGGAATGACTTACCACCTAGAAATAGTCACCCTAGAAATGATGCATATTTTAGGCCAAATTTTGAACCCCTTAGAAGACCTAGCAATGGCCCTCAACTGAGAAACAATCACTCTAGAAATGCTGCCCATCCTAGAGCTCATAGTAGGAGAAATAATTCTCATGAAATGTGAAATAGTCATAGTGCTCAAAATACAGTAAGCAATTTTCATCCGTCTAGTTACTATGAACCTAGAAGGATGCATAACCCAAATGTGACTTGTCATTATTGTAGTCGTATTGGTCATATTGCTCCTGCATGCTTTACACGTCATAGACATGTTACTCAATCACATCATTATAATATGCCTAACCCCCAAGGACCCAAGATGGCATGGGTACCTAAAGAACATTAATTTATTTTGTAGGTGTGCTTGAAGGGATCAAGTGTACTATGGTACCTTGATAGTGGATGCTCCAAGCATATGACGGGAGATGAATCCAAATTCCCTCAATTAGAGCACAAAGAAGGAGGAAGTGTTATCTTCGGTGATAACAATAAAGGAAAGATCATCGGCATCGGCTCGGTCGGTAAGGATGAAAAATCCTCTATTAAGCATATATTACTTGTGAAAGGTTTGAAGCATAATCTCTTGAGCATAAGCCAATTATGTGACAAGGGAAATCTTGCTCTATTTGATTCGGATGAATGCCTAGTATTTAGACGTAGTGATTTCAAAATCATACTTCGTGGTTTTAGAGTTGATAATATTTATATGGTTGATCTTGCTAATTCCTCACCCGAATATGTTGATTGTCTAATGAGTAAAGAGGATGATACTTGGCTATGGCATTGTAGAGTAGCACATATCAATATGCATCTTTTGAAGAAATTGATTTCTCAAAACTTAGTTGTTGGTCTTCCCTTTTTAAAATTTGAAAATGACTCTATTTGTGACTCGTGTCAAAAGGGGAAGCAAACAAAAGCATCTTTCAAATCTAAAAACATTGTTTCAACTTCTAGACCATTGCAATTGCTTCATATGGATTTATTTGGTCCCTCTCGCATTGAAAGTCTAGGAAGAAATAAATATGCTTTTGTGATTGTTGATGATTACTCGAGATTTACTTGGACTTTATTTCTTGCCAATAAAAGTGATGCTTTTCAAAATTTTAAATTTTTTCTTAAGCGTGTTCAAAATGAGAAAGAAACAATCGTCACTTCAATTAGAAGTGATCATGGGGGAGAGTTTGATCACAATCTCTTTGCGGACTTTTGTGACGAACTCGGAATCGAGCATACCTTTTCCGCTCCACGTACACCACAACAAAATGGGGTGGTGGAAAGGAAAAATAGGTGTCTCGAAGAGATGGCTAGAACCATACTCGACGAAGCTAAGATACCGAAACATTTTTGGGCGGACGCCGTGAGTACCACTTGCTACGTTCTAAATAGAGTAGTAATTCGGCCGATACTCATGAAAACCCCCTATGAACTTTATAAGGGAAGAAAACCAAATATTTCCCATTTTAGAGTTTTTGGTTGCAAATGTTTTGTTCATAACAATGGCAAAGACCAATTGGGTAAATTTGATGCTAAGTCGGATGAAGGTATTTTCATTGGATATTCCTCACGTAGTAAAGCATATAGGGTCTTTAATAAAAGAACCCAAATTGTGGAGGAATCCCCTCATGTTGTATTTTCCGAAAATAATGCTCGCTTGGCGAGAAAGGATTCCGGTTTTGATCTTGCAGGTATCTTAGATAGCTTGAAAGACAAAATACAAGAGAAACCACCCAAGGAAAATAAAGATGAAACTGAGGAACAACCAACGGAAGAAGCGCCACAATTGGAAAAAGAAATGAATATGCCTAACGAGTGGAGGACAATCAAAGATCACCCTCTCGAACAGGTAATTGGCAACGTTGGAGACAAGGTAAGTACCCGAAACTCTCTCAAAAATACCTTAGAACATACTGCTTTTGTTTCTCAAATTGAACCCAAAACCATCTCAGAAGCAATTGGGGATGAATTTTGGACCTTGGCAATGCAAGAGGAGCTTAACCAATTCGAACGAAATGACGTTTGGGATTTGGTGCCAAGACCCGAAGGTCATACCATAATTGGTACGAAATGGGTTTTTCGAAATAAACTAGATGAAAATGGTATAATCACTAGAAACAAAGCTAGGCTTGTAGCAAAAGGCTATAATCAAGAAGAAGGTATTGACTATGAGAAAACATATGCTCCCGTAGCTAGATTAGAAGCTATTCGCTTATTGCTTGCATTTGCCTCTTCTATGAATTTCAATTTATATCAAATGGATGTGAAAAGTGCTTTTCTAAACTGTTTTATTCAGGAAGAAGTTTTTGTTGAACAACCCCCCGGCTTTGAAAACTTTAAATCTCCCGATCATGTTTTCAAACTCAAAAAGGCTCTTTATGGTTTAAAACAAGCTCCCCGAGCTTGGTATGAAAGATTGAGTAAGTTTCTTTTGGAAAATGATTTCATTAGGGGAAAAGTTGACACAACTCTCTTTGTTAAGCATAAAAACAATGATATTTTGTTAGTTCAAATATATGTAGATGATATTATATTTGGTGCTACTAACAATGTTTTATGCAAGGAATTTTCCGATTTAATGAGAAGCGAATTTGAGATGTCTATGATGGGTGAGTTAACATTCTTTTTGGGATTACAAGTAAAGCAAATGAAAGAAGGTACATTCATTTGTCAAGCCAAATATTGCAAACAATTGCTGAAACGATTTGAGATGAACAATGCAAAAGAAATGGCAACTCCCATGAGCACATCCGATCATCTAGACAAAGATGAGAAAGGTAAGGAAGTCGACACCAAAAAGTATCGAGGTATGATTGGCTCTCTTCTTTATCTTACTGCTAGTCGTCCGGACGTCATGTTTAGCGTGTGCTTATGCGCTCGTTATCAATCGTGTCCGAAGGAGTCTCACCTTACTGCGGTAAAACGGATTTTAAGGTATCTTGTTGGTACTACAAATGTGGGTCTATGGTACCCCAAAGGCTCTTCATGCCAACTTGTTGGCTACTCCGATTCCGATTTTGCTGGATGCAAATTGGACCGCAAGAGCACTAGTGGCACTTGCCATTTGCTCGGTAGCTCTCTCGTTTCTTGGTTTAGCAAGAAACAAGTAAGTGTTGCGTTGTCCACAACCGAGGCTGAATATGTAGCCGCGGGGAGTTGTTGCGCTCAAATCCTATGGATGAAACAACAACTCTTGGACTATGGCCTAAGTCTTGATCATATCCCTCTTAGATGTGATAATACTAGTGCCATATGCTTGACGAAGAACCCCGTTCTTCATTCGCGAACGAAACACATTGAAATTAAACATCATATTATTAGAGATCACGTTCTCAAAGGCGATGTCGAAATTGAATTTGTTGAAACCAAAAACCAATTGGCAGACATCTTTACAAAGCCTTTAGAGAAAGAGTCTTTCTTCCAAATTCGCAGTGAACTCGGGATCCTTGACTCCACGTTGATCTAAGTCATGCATTGCAATTTTTTACTACATGAGTTCTAACTTGAGCGTCGGAGACGTCTAACGATTTTTGCAGGTATCGCCCCAAAGGAAAGGGGAATTATAAAGCTTGACGTACAACAATCGGTTTCCGTCGTCTAAAAATCGATTATTTAGTATCAATAATCGATTATGTTGCTATTATTCGGGTTGATGTTGCTATTTTTTTTCAATAAATAAACAAAGTTTATTTCATCTTTGGCATCTTATTATTATTATTTTTGCTAATGGCAAAAGGGGGAAGATAACGGGTATGATGCAGTATGATGCACTCTCAAATTATAAGCTTAAATTAAGGGGGAATTCTCAAATTGAGGGGGAACAAATTACATACTTGTTGCATGTATATACTTGTCTTGAATCGTCAATATAAATTGCTTGTCTTGCATATCCCGCTTAATGTTTGCCATTATCAAAAAGGGGGAAATTGTTGGAAACACGTTCTCAATGCAATATACTAAAACGTGTGTTCTTTTGTGTAGGTTTTGATGAATGACAAACGAAGCGAAAATTGATATATGACGAAGTTCAAGAAACAAGCGCACAATTAATATACATCGAGATTCAAGCTCAAGACAAAGTTTTATAGTTTAATTGAGTCATTCTTAATTGTGATCTTGATCCTACAACTTTACCCGTAACATGGCTTCTCTCATAAAACTATTTTCCAAAATCATGCATATTTAATTCAATGCTAAATGATTTTAAATCATGCACATTTACATTAGTCAAAATGATTTTCATACATGCCTCTGAAAACTGGACTAAGATAGTCGATTATGTACTTATGATAATCGATTATGTTGAGCCAAGACTGCATGACAATCGATTGTGAACTAAGGACAATCGATTGTGTTAAGGCAGTGAACATCAGGTTTTTTCAAACCTGCATGACAATCGATTGTGAACCTTCTGACAATCGATTGTGCTGAGGCAGTGTCCATCAAAGTTTTTCAAAATTCAGAATAATCGATTGTGAAGCTAATGACAATCGATTGTGAAGAGACAGTGTCCTTTAGATTTTTCAAAGTCACAAAATAATCGATTGTGAACTAATGACAATCGATTGTGTTGAGGCAGTGACTTCCAGTGATTTTCAAATTTATTAAATAATCGATTGTGAGTATATAACAATCGATTGTCAAGAGGCAGTGTCTAAAATGTTTTTCAAAAACTGATAAGTAATCGATTGTTGACTTTGTACAATCGATTGTGAAGCTGACCGTTGTCGTAAAGTTTTCAAATACCATCAGCTAATCGATTATTGCTTCTGTATAATCGATTGTTGTGATTAAAATCCGGAAAAGATTTTTTGAACGTTATTTGATAATCGATTATTGATTTTGTATAATCGATTGTTTTGATTAAAATCCGGAAAAGATTTTTTGAACGTTGCTGAGTAATCGATTGTTGATTCTGAACAATCGATTGTTTGTGGTAAAATCTAGAAAGGATTTTTTGAACGTTGCCAGTAATCGATTATGGATTGTAAGTAATTGATTGTCAAGCGTATAATCTGGGATTGAATTTTGATCTGACTGGCAGACAATCGATTGTTGGGTTTTGACAATCGATTGTCAGTGAGTAAAATCAGCAACTCTTAATTGGCAATTAGGCAACGGTAATGCCAAGTTTTTCAACTATAAATACAGCTTCATTTCAGTGTTTTAAACACAACAACATACTACAACTGATCATTACATTGCTATAAGCTTGCATACTTTTGTTTATCATTTTATATTCAATTTCATAAAGCTTTTGAGAGCCATATTCTTGTTCAAAGTTGTTGTGATCCAGAGCTTACTTCTTTTACTCATATCTACTCATTAAGGAGTATTTTGTCTGAGTGTTTTAGTGTAGTATACACTTGTAAGAGAATTGTAATTCTCTTGTTGTAAGGAACTTGTGTTTCCTTGGTTGAAGTCTTGGAGTGTTGTAACTCCGAGCAAAGGTGTTGAGGCTTGCGTCCTCAAGTTGTAAAGGTTTGTTAAGCACCCGGAAGCTTGACACGTTAGTGGAAAATCTCGAGAGAGTCTCTCGGGGACTGGACTAGCCACTCGTTGTGGTGAACCAGGATATATCTGTGTGTAAGTTATTATTTATCGCACTTATTTACTTCCTGCAAATTTTAATTTCCGCAACTTTACGCTAAATTTTATTATAACGCTATTCACCCCCCCCCCCCCCTCCTCTAGCGTTAAGCGTATTATCTAACATTTACTTCTAGCGATCCAGCCTTTTCTTCAAACGCAAGAAAAGGTCCCTTTTATAGTTAAAGTAAGTAGGGAAACCCTTATGCCTATTTTTGCAGTTTGGTCCTTTTTTTTTAACTTATGGACCAAGTTTTACTACCCAAAAATCTAAAAACCCCATTTGAATCCTCCCACTGGAAAATTCTAGATATTTCTATTCCATTACTAAACACTTACACTACCCAAGTTATCCCCCCAATAGCCCTGTTATTTAACCCTGAACCTTACAAGCTCCATGCAAATAATCAACAAGCCATGCGGCTCAAGCGAGTAAGGTTATTTAGTCCAAACAAAAAAAAGAGAAGAATAACAACAGAGGAGCAAACAAACTGAGCCAAGGAACTTAAATGATTTAAACAAAACAAACAACGAGGAGAACAATTGAAATTTATTATGCACAACTCACAGAAAATACGAAGCAGCATGGAATCAAATCAAACTTATTTTCATGTCTAATGAACCTAATCTATATGGTACCTACTAAATTATCTTGTACAGCTTGTGATATTAAATGAATATAATGTTTTATTTTAAAAAAAGAAAAAAAAAAGAAACACAAGATTGAAGTTCTAAACTAGTCACAGAGATTGTAATTAGACGAAAAATAAGAATGAAATTACAAATAAAAATATATATATAAAGAAGAACAAAATACCTCCAATTCTGAAACTGACTAACGAACTTCATGGCATCATTTGTGGTCCAATCGCCTTTAGTAATGTGTTTTATATCACAAAACACAAGACTAAAGGTTATTAAAACCCAAAAACCAAAAGTACTCTAAACTTTGTCAATTAGGGCTCCTGACCAAATTTTGATTTGAAATTCGAACTAAACAGGAAAGATTCGAGGGTGAAGGGTTGTGGATTCGAGGTGAGGGATGTGAGGAGAGTGCATGGCACCAATTCGGTGGATTTTGGGAAAAGTTATATTTTGGCCGGCCGGTTCAAATTGAAATTCGAAGAGTTGCGGTATGGTTCGAGCCTGAACGATTCTAGGAATGGGAAGGGGAGTTTAAGGGGGTGCAGGGGTGTAAAACTGAGGTTATTTGGAGGTGGCTGCCGTGGACTGCTGAGGCGGCATCCACAAAATTGAAGATTCGACACGCTGTGGTAAGATTCGAGGGATGCAAATCACAGTTTTGGAACGAGGAAGGTGAGGGGTTTTTTTTTTGTGTAAATTTATAGCCATTTTGTGGCTGGCCGCCGCCGTGAGGCGATTTTCGGTGGCGGTTTTAGGGCGGAGACGTTGGTGTTAGGGTGGTTCAATGGTGGCGTTACATTGATGTTTGGACTATACGAGGATGAACTGTTTTGTCTCTAAGGCTATTACACGGCCTTTGGACACTTTTATGTCAAATGATAGGCTCCATATGAGCCATTGGATGATTGACAATGGACGGTCAGGATTATATGTCCCTCAAACGACGTCTTCTGGGTTGGGGTTGGTTGGACCTGGTTGAGGGACGGGTGGACTGGGCATTTGGGCCTGGGTTTTACACTAAAATGGCCCAGAAAGTATATATTTTGAATTGAATTTTCAGGTCTTCTTTTATTCTTTTCCTTATTTCATTTCCAAAATATTTAAAACCTAAAAATTCCTAATTAACCCTTAAAAACCTAATTAGCCATAAAATAATTATTATCACATAATTAAAAAGATTAAAAGGAAAAATTAAAAAAATTATTTAAAAACTATCTTAAGTGCAAATTAAGCTATTTATTGAATTTTCTTTCCTAATTACTAATTAATTTCTTAAAAATGCAAAATTACTCCTAAGCGCACGTGCCTCATGTATTTTCGTATTTTCATTATTTAAAAATGCACATAAATGCAAATAATTAACAAAATAATGCAACGAAAATTTCAAAATTGCAAATAAACAAACGAAATTTTTTTGTTTTGAATTTATGAGAGTAATTCGTATAGGGCAAAATTCACATGCTCACACATGTATTTCATTACAAACACCTTACAAGCCATTTTACATGCTTAAGATTAAAGGTGTCTACCTGGGAATAAAAAAACACAAGGAAGAGTGAGGAAACAGCAGTATCCAAGGCAAAAATCGGCAACGAAAACCTAGCTAATTCCAACAACTCAACCCAAGAAATCAACTTAGAGAAAACCCAAGAAGAATCCACCCTCAACAAGTTCGAATAAAAAAGAACTTTCACAACCACATATCAATCCATTTTTGAATATCATAGTAAGAAATTCTTTCATAAAAATCACTCAAACTTTCAATGGGACAGTATCAATGGAAAAGTAGTAATTTTGGTCTTTTGGTATTTTCAGAATTCTATCCTCTCAAACTCTGGACAGTAAAATTTCTCAAATTTCAGATATTTTTTAAAATGCCAGAATGTTATCTTATATATGCTCAACTATAGGGTAGCCCTTGCTTTATAGTCCCTCTTTTTATTTCCATATTAGGTTAGGTGTCCTCTAAATATTGACTTGTTACCCAAGTTTTATCACCTAAAAGCCTGAATTTCTCCTAAGGCCCCTACTAGACAAAGATTCCTCAACTGAATTCCCTCAATTGCCCCTGATGACCTTTCCAATTACCTAAGCTACTCAAAAGACCTGGGCTCACATGGCTGGTCCTTTGAATTGGGTCATGAATGACTCCAAGAGCCCAAGATAATTCCCAAATAAACCCAAATTCTGACCCAAACTGAACAAATTTGACCCTTGCTGATTGTTAAATTGATTTTGATGAAGATAAAAATAAAGGAGATGAAATAAAGCGAAGGAGAATTGACTTCGAATCTCCTTAATATACTAACTATGACAAGAAATTCAGCGGAATTATTCGAAAAGGCAAGTAAGAACTAAATGAAACAATAGGTGATCATAGAATAAATTGTCGACTGAAACCTATTGGACTCGAAGGAAATAGTGGTGAACTTAGCAATTGATTAAGTGATTAACAAATGAATCAAACAATCCAATCAATCCTGACTAAAATCTAGCAATTCAATTTCAACCAGAGACTGAAAACCAATTAGACTTGTAAACCTTGACCTGAGAAAATTTGACCTGATAAACCTAAACTAATAAAGCTACTAACACCATTTAATTGAACTAAACCAAAGCCCTAACTTGAACCCCTGGAGCGAACCATTATACAGAATCAAGATGAAAAAGAAGGGAATAAAATAAAATAAATAAAGAAAGAAAAACAAAGGCTTAGCTTAAAAGTTGTGTTGAACCCCGGAAGTCTCCATGCATAGGCTATGTCTTTCCAGTCATATTTTTTATCTAATTTTCGAGCCACTATAGCAATGTCCGAAGGAGACCACTCATGGATTAATCCCCTAGAAGGTGAGGAGGTTATTTGGTATTAATTTGGTGTGGTTTGGTTGTAGTGAGGTTTGGCTGGAATTCTTTAATTTAGGGTTCGAGGCGTTCGGAAAATATTTGAGGGAAGGTACCTATGGATTTGGGATGAAGGAGGTCCGGTGGCTATTTGGTATTATTTTGAGACGATTTTGAAGGAGCGTCGCCAGACACGGCGGAGCCAGCGATCATTTCATTGAATATTTGAGAAGTCTAGGAATGATTTGAGGGATAGAGAGTTGGATATTTGGATATAAGATAGAGGGGGTCGAGATGCACAGACGATGTTAATTTGGTATGGTTTAGAACACTGTCACCGATGGAGGCGATTTTCGACCGACGGCGTTAGGGCTTCTGTGAGATGGGGTGTTAGAGACGGGCTTAGGGGGTGGGGGTATTTAGGACACTTATATATTAAAAGACACGGGCTTCAGGACCGTACGATCAAGAAACCTTGACGGTCCGGATTAAAGCCCATAAAAACAACGTCGTTTTGATTGGTCTAGGGGCTGGACCAGGTTTCTAAACGATTGGGCTTGGGTTGGGGTGATTTTTGGGCCGGGCTTAATTAAAAATTGGCCCAAATTTCGTCTTTTAAACAAGACTGATTTTCCAATCTCATTCTTTTATGATTTATTGCTGATTTTAAATTATTTTCAAAATTAAACTAAAAACCTAACTTAATTCCTAAACTCAATTATCTTACTAAATTAGCTTAATTATTAATCTCATAATTTATAAAAATGAAATATCCTCAAATTCAAAATTTAAAGCAAAGAATGCAAAATGAACTAATTTTTGTGGTTTTTTTTTAATTTTAACAAAGCACCTAATTGACCAAAAATATGAAAATAAATAGTAAATGCAAACACATGGTATTTTTGTATTTTCCATGTTATTAATTAATCACTGAACCTAAAATGTTAAAATTGGTATCCTAAATGCAAAATCTATTTTTTGTATTTTTTATGAATTAAAATTCACTCAACATGCAAACAAACAAACAATTATGCAATTAAATTCTAAAATCACATAGATACAGAAAAATCCTAATTTTATGAGTTTGTAGGAGTAATCACACAGCTGCCCCTCTTCGCTCGGAGACACGAAGGGTTTTCGGCAAATATGAGTGAGCAATCATGAGAGATTTTTGCTTTCCTGACACTCCATGAGAAGCGTTTTGAAAAACTTGACCACTCCCTGTTTCAGAGATTACCTACATATCCTCGGCTAAAGAGGAATCGGGTCAGTGTAGTTCAGGACTGTTTAGTAGTTGGACTGCCGAAGATGTGATCTCACTATTGCTGCTGCTACTGCTGTTGGACTCCCTTATTACACCTTGTGAAAATAGAAAAAGCTAGAATAAGTTATGAACTATGAGTTACAAAAGAACCTATCTATATCTTCAGGCTTTCTCTTGATCCTTGTTGCTTTGTTGCCTTGTATTTCTTCCTGAAAAACTTTTTGTTTCCTCATTGACTTGTATTTCTTCCTGTAAAACTTCTTGTTTTCTCTTCTTCTATGTTTGTTGACGAATTGATAGACTTGTAATATATTCCCTTGTTCTCCAGGTGGGCGCCTTTTTACCAATACTTGAAATTTGAAACGTATCCCTTGTTCTCCATGTGGGCGACTAAGTGCAAAAATTTGAAACTTGAAATGTATTCCATTATTCTTCAGGTGAGCGCCTGATTACCGAAACTTGAAATTTGAAATGTATTCCCTTGTTCTGCAGGTGGTCGCCTGATTACCTAACTTGAAATTGAAAAGTATTCCCTTATTCTGCAGGTGGACGCCTGATTACGGAAACATGATATTTGAAATGTATTCCCCTGTTCTCCAGGTGGGCGCCTGATTGCCAATTTGAAACTTGAAATGTATTCCCTTGTTCTTTAGGTGGACGCCTGCTTACAAAAACTTGCAACTTGAAAAAATTTCCCATGTTCTCCAAGTGGGCACCTGATTACCAAAACTTGCAATTTGAAAAATATTCCCTTGTTCTCCAGGTGGGTTTACCAAAACTTGCAACTTGAAAAATATTCCCTTGTTCTCCAGGTGGGCGCCCGATTACCAAAACTTGCAACTTGAAAAATATTCCCTTGTTCTCCTGGTGGGCGCATGGCTACCAAAACTTGCAATTTGAAGTGTATTCCCTTGTTCTCCAGGTGGGCGCCTGATTACCTATCTTGATATTGAAAAGTGTGTTCCCCTGTTCTCCAGGTGGGCGCCTGATTGCCAACACTAGAAATTTGATACGTATCCCTTGTTCTCCATGTGGGCGACGAACTGCAAAAATTTGAAACTTGAAATGTATTCCTTTATTCTACAGGTGGCCGCCTAATTACCGGAACTTGAATTTTGAAATGTATTACCTTGTTCTATATGTGGGCGCCTGATTACCAAACTTTAAATTGAAAATTATTCCCTTGTTCTACAGGTGGACGCCTGATTACCGAAACTTGAAATTGGAAATGTATTCCCTTGTTCTGCAGATGGGTGCCTGATTACCAAAACTTGATATTTGAAAAGTATTCCCTTGTTCTACAGGTGGGTGCCTGATTACTAAAACTTGAAATTTGAAATGTATTCCCTTGTTCTACAGGTGGACGCCTGATTACCAAAACTTGAAACTTGAAATATATTCCCTTGTTCTACAGGTGGGCGCCTGATTATCGAAACTTTGATTTTGAAAAATATTCCCTGAGACTGCTACCTGTGTACCTGATCACAACAAAACAAACAAAGCAAGAGAAATTCTTTCTACCCCAGTTTAATGTTCGGTGCATCTGTGAGTGTTAATCAAATCCCATTATTAACTATTTCAAAAATCTGAAAGTTAAATCCCATTATTTAGGAGGGTCCTGATAGCTCTTAACTAATGAAAACTTTTAATATTAGGCTATGTTCTCGAAAGATTTTATTTTCCACTATGTCTTGTTATCTAAGTTATGTCTACTGGGGATCTACCGGGGACTGGTCACTAAAGCTAATTCCCATTATCCTGGAGGGTCCTGACAATCATGTCTGTTGAGGATTATTATTTAGAGCTACATCCTATTATCCAAGCGGGTCCTGACGACTCTTGTTGGGGAGAAATTTGCGCATGCCCATGTTACCCGTGCTTGTTTGTGTTTTAGACGAAGTCCCATTTTTTAGGAGGGTCCTGCCAACTCTTAGCTGAATCTTATTTCAATATGCAAGTCATTTTATGCCATGTGCTATCCATGATTACCTCTAACCTCTAAATATGTCCCATTTTCCATGAGGGTCCTGAGGGCTCCAGATTAAATGCCAATTCTAACTTCTGCTTGTTTTTGCTAGGGATCATTGTTTAGGAGGGTCCCGCCGGCTCTTACTGGAGAAGGTGTTTGTGCCTGCCCATGTTACCCGCATCTGTTTGAGTTTTAAACTGAGTCCCATTTTATGAAGGTTCTTGAGAATTTCAACTTGCACGCCCCTTTTAACTCTCCGTTATCTCTGCTGGGGGGTTGCTAATTAAAGTTTCATCCCATTGTACTCTTGCTAGGGAGTATATTTATGTCGAATTATGTTCTTTTTTGAGTTTTAACTGGGTCCCACTTTTCGTGTGGGCTTTGAGATTTTTGATCATACCTGTCATATGCCTGCCTTCCCCTATGGATGGCCTCCCTTAAGATCTCCCGGAAGTTTTCTGCCCCTGTGTCAATCAAAGAAAACTTTTCAGTTTGAAAAGTGGTGGTTAGCTTGCGGCATTCTTGTTGAAAGCGATTTCCCCATTGTCGTGTTTCGCTGTATTTAATTTTCCGTGCTGATGATAGTTGCCTGAGTTGCTTGGCTGACCCCGGAACCCTTATGGCCTTATTTTGCTCGCCCATTATTGTATTACACTCGTAGCCCTTTTGCCGGAATTCTTACATATTTCCTGAGATTACCAAGTCAATGTACTATGCTCGGGTGACCCTCTGACCCTTATTGCTTTACTCGGCTCCCCCATCTTTGCGTTGCACTTACGACCCTCTTGCTAGAATTCTTACATCCTTTCCTGAGATTGCTGAGTCAGTTTACTATGCTTCGCTGATCCTTGTGGCCTTTCCCATTTTGTGTTGCGCTTTGACTCTTTCGCCAGACCCTTGCATCAGTTCTAAGATTACCCAGTCAGTGTGCTATGCTCGGCTGACCCCTAAGCCATTATGGCTTTACTCTGCCTCCCCGTCTTTGGGTTGCGCTTTTGACCCTCTTGCCAAAACTCTTGCCTCTCGAGTCAGTTTTATCATCAAAGCTTTTGTGAATCCTTCCCCTTGCTGTTTTAATCTTTGCTGCCCTCGTTACATTTCTGGCTGACATGTGCTTTGTCCCTTTGGGAGCTGCTAGTAAGATTTGAAATTTCTTTCTTGTTTGCTTAAACAAAATGACTTTGGACACGTGAAAGAAAATGAAATGCAATGACTCAGAATTGTTTTAGGGTAAAAGAATTCCAAATTAAACGACTATTGAGGAGAAAAGAAAAGAAACTTATATGAGGAGGAACAACTGGTTTTCATGATCATGACATGCATTTCGGCTTAGTCGACCCCGTCCGTCAAGATGATCAGCCTTCGATTGCCATGATTTTGTTATTGTGACCATTTTTAACCCAATTCCTTTAACCAAACCCTAACTCTGCTTGACTTACGGTGTTCTGAATGCATTTCCACCAATAGCCCTTTTTCCAGTTTTTTGCTTCTTTCCTTGCCTTCGCCTTATGGTGCCTGCGAGGGTTTTCACCGATAAGACTCTCTCATTTTCATTTCTCTCAGATATCGTCTCCTTATACTGCCCGTGAAGGTTTTCACCAATAAGACTCTCATATTATTATTTTCCTGCTTGAACTAGAGTGTTGTCCCGGGGTATGCCCCACCTCTTCTTGCTTGCCTCGACATTTCTTAGAGACTGATCATAAGGTCTTTCTTTGGACTGTAGTGTAGGCTTTTAGATAAGTTTAGAAAGAAAGGGGTATAAAAGGCTCAAAATAATTCCTGTGGGTTCAGAATTTACAACTTTCAGAATCCAATTTATTATAACAAACACAAATTTCTGCTCCAGTTTCGTGCTTGGGGCCTTTGGATTTTATTCCAATATGACCAAGTCATGAGGCTGCCTACGTATCCTTTTCAAAAGGAATCAAGTCAAACGTAGTTCCTGCCAATTCCTTGTTTTTGTTGTTGTTTGTCTGTTCTCTTTTTTCTTTTCTCTTTCTGTTTTTCTTTTCTTTGTTTTGTTTTCGTTTTCTTTCTTTCACTTTTTTTATTTTCTCTTTCCTTTTCTTGTTTTTCTTTTTCTCTTTTTTCTTATTCTTTTTTTTCATTCTTTCCTTTTCTTTCACTGCCTTCTCATAGTTGCGTTTCTGACTTTCATTACTGATTCCGATAGAGGGATATAAAAAGAAAGTAATTGCAGCTCAAAAGGATTAGCAAAGGGTAAAGTGTTTAGATAGCTGAATAAAATGCCTTCACATTTCAATATCTAAACATCCCAAGTACAAACAAACATGCCAAGTATAGAAAATGATTCAAACAAAAGAAAGTCATACATAGTATTTTTTTAGCTGCATCTAAATTGATGACCATTTTCACACATTTTCCTTCCACATCTGTTAGATACAATGCCCCGTTGGACAACACTCTTGACATGACAAACGGTCCTTTCTAGTTTGGGGCGAACTTGCCCTTTGCCTCTGCTTGGTGAGGGAGGATGCGTTTCAATACTAGCTGACACACTTCAAACCTTCTTGGATGTACTTTCTTATTATATGCTCTGGCCATTCTCTGTTGATACAACTGGCTGTGACATACTACTGCCAATATTTTCTCATCAATCAGACTCAATTGTTCCATACGGGCTTTGACCCATTCTTCGTCATCAATTCCTGCTTCGGCCACGATCTGAAGGATGGAATTTCAACTTCAGCCGGAATTACTGCTTCTGTGCCATATACCAAAAGATACAGAGTTGCGCCTACTGAAGTGCACACGGTAGTGCGATAGCCTAGCAATGCAAAGGGTAATTTCTCATGCTACTGCCTGGACCCTTACACCATTTTGTGAAGTATCTTTTTATGTTTTTATTGGCTGCTTCGACTACTCCATTCTCCTTGGGGTAGTATGTGGTGGAATTGCGATGTATAATTTTGAACTGCTGACATACCTCTTTCATCAAATGACTGTTGAGATGTGCTCCATTATCAGTGATGAGGGTCTTCGGGATTCCAAACCGACAAATGATATTCGTGTGTATAAAGTTGACCACTGCTTTCTTGGTCACTGCCTTGAAATTTTTAGCTTCAACCCACTTGGTGAAATAATCAATAGCAACAAGGATGAACCTGTGTCCGTTAGAAGCTGCTTGCTCGATGGGCCTGATGACATCCATTCCCCAAGCAACGAAAAGCTATGGTGCAGACATTGTATGCAATTCAGATGGTGGGGAGCGAATCAAGTCTACATGCACCTTATATTGATGACATTTGCGCACGAAGCTGATACAATCCCGCTCCATGGTGAGCCAATAATATCCTGCACGGAGAATATTCTTTGCTGAAACATATCCGCTCATGTGCGGCCCGCAGACTCCAGCATGCACCTTATTCATGATGGTTGTAGCCTGCCCAGCATCTACGCACCTTACAACCCAAGATTTAGCAATCTTTTATATAGTACCCCTCTGCTGAAGAAGAACCCGCCTGACAAGCGACGGATTGTTCTCTTCTAGTCACTTGTGGCATGTACTGGATACACACCCATCCTGATATATTCTTTGATGTCGTGAAACCACGGTTCACCGCCAAGCTCTTCTTCTACCATATTACAGTAAGCATGTTGATCATGAACCTGGATATGTATTGGGTCAACATAAGCCTTATCCGGATGATGTAACATTGATGCTAGAAAAGCCAAGGCATCAGCAACATCATTGGGAATTTTGGGGATATTCCTGAACTCTACTGACCGAAATTGTTGACAAAGATCATGCAAGCATTACTGGTATGGTATGAGCTTTAAATCTCTTGTTTCCCACTCCCCTTGAGTTTGGTGTACTAGAAGGTACGAGTCTCCCAAGACCAAGACTTCCTGAACACCTATGTCTGCCGCTAACCTCAAACCCAAAATACATGCCTCATATTCTGCCATATTGTTGGTGCAATAGAACCGGAGTTGAGCCGTAACTGGGTAATGGTGCCCTGTTTCAGGAATGAGTACTGCTCCTATCCCGACGCCTTTCATGTTGGCGGCCCCATCGTAGAACAATTTCCATCCTGGCTTCTCGCCCTATTCTATTTCATCAATACGCATTACTTCCTCATCCAAGAAGTATGTCTTTAAAGGTTCATATTCTTCGTATATCGTATTCTTGGCCAAATGGTCAACCAATGCATGTGCTTTCATTGTTGTCCTAGTCACAAAGACAATGACAAACTCAGTGAGCAAGATTTGCCATTTTGCAAGCCTCCCTATCGGCATGGGCTTCTTAAAAAGGTACTTCAACGGGTCCAGACGTGAGATGGGATAAGTGGTATATGATGACAGGTAATGTTTTAACTTCTAGGCTAACTAAGTCAGGGCAAAGCATGTTCTTTCAAGATGAGTATACTTGACCTCCTACACTGTAAATTTCTTGTTGAGGTAGTATATGCCTGCTCTTTTCTCCCGGTGACATTGTGCTGACACAACACGCATCCGAATGAGTTGTCCAAGATTGTCAAATATAAGACCAATGGCGTTCCTGGTTCTCGTGGGACCAATACCGGCGGGTTCGACAAATATTCCTTTATTTTATCAAAAGCCTCCTGGCATTCCATCCAACTGTAGAATCATTTTTCAACAACTTAAAGATGTGGGCGTATGTTGTCGTGACCAGAGCAATGAATCGATTGATGTAGTTCAGTCACCCCAACAGACTCATCACCTCTGTCTTGTTCCTTGGAGGCGGCAGTTCCTATATGGCTTTGATCTTGATGAATCTAGTTCAATGCCTCGACGGCTGACTATAATCCTAGCAACTTCCCTGAGAGGACCCCAAATACACACTTTGCTGGGTTGAGTTTGAGATTATACCTGCGGAGCCTATGGAAGAATTTCCTCAGATCTCTAACATGGTCGGATTGCTTTCTAGTTTTCACAATTACATCATCCACATAGACCTCATTCTCTTTATATATCATATCGTGAAAGATGGTTGTCATTGCCCTCATATATATTGCCCCAGCATTCTTCAGACCAAAGGGCATTACCATATATCAAAATGCCCCCTATGATGTGATGAATGTTGTTTTCTCCGCATCCTCCTCATCTATCAAAATCTGGTGGTAACCGGCGTAACAATCCGCGAATGAGCCGATATCATGTTTTGCACAGTTATTAATCAATATGTGGATGTTTAGTAGTGGGAAGTTATCTTTTGGACTTGCTTTGTTGAGGTCACAATAATCGACACACACCCTAGTTTTACCATCTTTCTTTGCCACGGGCACACATTGGCTAACCAGGTGGGATATCGTGTGACTCGGATAACTTTTACCTCAAACTTCTTGGTCACTTCCTTATTTGATTTTCACGCTCACAACAGTTTTAGACTTCCTCAACTTTTGTTTGACAGGAGGGCAAGCTGGGTCAGTGGGAAATTTGTGAACCACCAAGTCAGTGCTCAACCTGGGCATATCATCGTAATACCATGCAAAAAAAAATTTGTATTCAAGCAGCACTTCAATTATTTCCTCCCCCCCAAGATGTCTCTCCAGATGGACACTTATTTTGGTTTCTTTAATGTTATCTGGGTCCCTTAAATTGACTGCCTCTATATCGCTCAAGTTTGGCTTGGGTTTCTCCTAAAATGACTCAACTTTTTACTAATTTCATCCAATGCTCTTTCCTCATCATACTCCGATTCATCCTCATGTTCTATTTCATAAATTATTACTTCTGAATTAGACCGATTTTTAAGACTAGGAGAGTCCTTATGCATGTCACATCATTTGAGCCAGCATAAAAATAACTGTACAAAAGAGAATAGAAAAGCAAAGAAAAATGAAAGCTATTAGTACCAAGGAAAAGGGAAATTGCATTTCATTGAAATTGGAAAGATAACATGGTTTACATATCCAAACGGATAGAACATAACATCTGAATTACAACTTTGGAGATAATCTAGATTAAACTAAAAGAAAAATCAAAGCCGACTACCAAGACTCCCTCCGAGTGGGAAGAGGAGTATCTTCCTAGTTTTTGACTTTTTTGCGGGGTTCCCACAAACGGCACATCTATTTTCTTGATCCTTCCCCGGCCTCCACCATGTTCACATTTTCAAAAAACTTTCAAACCTCTCAAGTAACTCTTTGTCAGGGTCAATCACAGTATTGGCACTCGTTGTTGTCAAACACTTCCTGGCGTCAGGTTTCACAAATGATTTGCAGAGGTGAGGCACAGGCTTAGGGAAGGCCCATGCTTTCTTTCTCATCTTTCTATTGCTCTTGATATCTGCACTTGTAGGCTTGAACCTCGAACCAAAAGTTTCTAGGTTCGTGGAAAGATACACCTGCTGTATGATACCCTGAAGTGAGGCCCCCAAACCTTTTCCAGGAACAAACCCATTCTTTAACATTTTAACCGCCACCATAACCGCTGCAGTGGCTAACCTTGGTGTTGGAACATGCTCCCCTTCTAGGACTTTCTCCACTGCAACCGAATCATAAACTTGATACACCCAGGGTCCTTTATCGTCATCTGCTTTAATAAAGGGCACGATAGCATCAGTGTGAGCATGCAGAATGTCTTCGCCATGCACCACTATTTCTTGTCGATACCATTCAAAATTCACCATCTGGTGTAGGGTAGAAGGCACTTCCTTGGATGGGTGAATCCAGGGTCTGCCCAGCAACAAGTTATAAGAAACTACCATATCGAGCACTTGAAGCTCCATAGTGAACTTAATGGGACCTATTGTCAGCTCCAAAACTATATCTCCCACCGAGTCTTTGCCTCCGCCATCGAACACTCAAACGCAAATATTATTCTTATGGATCCTTTCATCGTCTACCTTCAACTTGTTCAGGTGGAGAGCGGGAAAATATTCGCACTGGACCTATTGTCAACTAGAACTCGGGTGACCACAGCATCTTCACACTTTACAGCCAAATAAAGGGCCTGATTATGCTTAGTGCCTTCCATGGGCAGCTCATCGTCAGAGAAAGTGACTCGATTTACCTTGAATATCTTGTTTGCAATCTTCTCCAAGTGATTCACTGTTATTTTTTAAGGGACATGGGCTTCGTTCAAAACTTTCATCAAAGCCCGGTGGTGTTCATCTGAATGGATTAACAAGGAGAACAAGTAGATCTGCGCCGGTGAACCCCTCAATTGCTCTATGATGGAGTAGTCCTGCATTTTCATTTTCTTCAGGAATTCTTCTGCGTCTTCTTTTGATACAGCTTTCATCACTGATTCTGGGTTATCCTTGGGGATCCTGCTTTTCCTTAACTCCTCAGGGGCAAAGTATCTCCCTGACCGGGTCCCCGGCTTCACAAACTTCTGCTCTGACTTCCTTCCCTTTGTACATTACTATTGCTTGTTCATATCTCCAAGGAACGGATTTGTTGTTGATGAGTGGTGGTTGGATTACTGGGTTTACATGACAAGTTCTATGCGAGCGCCTTCCACAACTATGACGGGATCCTTAGCTACCTTGTGTACTATCACTTTTGCCTTTTCCTGCTTTGGTGCAACCATGCTTGATAACTTCCCCTGAACCATAATAGGTTTGCTATCTATTTCCTTCATCTTGATTGTTGACTTCTCACCGCTCATACTCTTAGTTGGCTTGACTTCACTGGATTTGATCATCATTACAGTTTGTGAGGGCTTTTTAGGCTCTCCTCCCTTGTCCATTATCTCAATCATATTTGTCTCATGATGAGCCGGCAACGGGTTTTGGTTAATGTTGGGTGCTTCCGGAGCTTGCACTTCAATCCGATGTGAGTCAATAAGTTACTGGATGGCGTTCTTCAGATGCCAACACTTTTCGGTATCATGCCCTGGGGCACCAGAACAGTACTCACAGCTGACAGAATAGACTAGGTGTCTCGGGGGAGGGTGTGGCAATTTTGCTTCGATGAGCCTCAACATGTCTAGCTATCTCACTCTATGGAACAAGTTGGTATATGATTCTCCCAGTGGCATGAAAGTTTTCTTCTTCTGCACTCTCTTGGTTTTTAGAGCTTGGTTTGCTGGAAAAGCTGGTTTGGGGGGTTTTTGGTAGGCTCTTAGAGGGTAGTTATTTGGTGGAGTTGGGTAATGATTTTGTGGAGCTGGCACACGAAGGTTGGGTATATGCTTGTACATGATGGACTGAGAACTAGGTTCTAATAGTAGATAGTAATGTTGTGGTGGGCTGTAGGGAGTGTGTGGGTATATTTTGTGGTGAGGACGGTGTTCGTTGTAATGGGAAAGAGCTCGGGGCCTGAGCCAAGTCACTGACTCAACTGTCGCTACTTCTTCCTTCTTCATTTTTCCAAATTTTCCCCCTGTCCCACTTTGAATAGCCTGAGTGGTTTCTTGATTGTAGAGTAACTCATGATCTTGTTGGATTTGAGTCCTTCCTCAACCATACTTCTCAATTTAACTATCTCATTGAAGGACTTACCCACTGCCGACACCAGATGACTGAAATATGTAGGCTCCAAAGCATACAGGAAATAATCTACCATCTCACTCTCCTTCATTGGGGGGTCGACCCTCTCCGCCTATTCCCTACAACGGAAACCATATTCTCTGAAGCTCTCATTGTGTTTCTTTTCCAGTTTTATCAAAGATAGGCGGTCCGGGACAATTTTAAGATTATATTGAAAGTGACAGGCGAATGCTTGTGCCAGGTCATCCCAAGTGTGCCATCGAGCATGATCCTTCTGAGTGTACCATTTCAATGCCGGCCCACTTAAACTTTGACTGAAGTATGCCATTAGCAGTTCATCTTTTCCCCCTGCTCCTCTCACTTTGCTACAAAAACCCTTTAGATGCGCGACTGGATCACCATGTCCATCATATAAGTCAAATTTAGGCATCTTAAAACTTGGAGGCAACTGCACATCTAGGAATAAACAAAGGTCTTTGAATGCCACACTAACCTGGCCTCCTAACCCTCGTATATCTCAGAACGATTGTTCTAAACATCTGACCTTCCTGAGCACCTCCTCTTGCTCGGTACTTTTGACTAGTTTTTCAACCTCCACCAGTATTTCAAAACGGGGAGAATAGAAGTAAAGTTCATGGGATTTGTAAGTGGGTTCTGGTGGGTAGTATTGATTGTCGCGAGCTTGAAGCAAAGGCTCACTCGATGATTTGTGGAGTGTGGGGTGGGAGGTGCCACATAAATGGGATCAATTGGTGGAGGGGGGGTGAGGAACAACTTTGGCTTGTAGAGCTGGGGTGCTTGAGAGATTGTACCCTGGTATTGCAGGTAGACGGGGAAACCTGGGGGTGGATCAGTGGTGGGATGATCATGTGATTGGGCCAGCGGTGGGATGAAGGTCGGATTAGCAGGATAGGTTGGCGGTGGCTGCCCTCTCACCCATGCCTGATACATCTCAGCTATTTGGTGTTTCAATTTGTATATTTCCTCCTTCATTGCATTAGCATCCAATTCGTCTACCTCTTTTGAGGGGTCGATGATGCTGGCATTGGTTTCCTGATTGGCCATGAACTGCTTGCTCTTAGATCGAGTGTTGTAGGAGTGGGTTGCTAGAATGCCGCAAGAACTAACCACCTGTCTGGATATAAGAGAGTCAACATCCACACTGGTTAGTGGTTAGGTTTCAACACATAGGAGGCCACATGATTGGGGATGAATGCACCTAAGCAGTTATCCATTTCTATGATGCACAGACGTGATTTCTTGTGTCATCCCGACTTTCCTTTTTCTTTATTTGGAATGCCTCTTCTTTGCTTTATCCTCTCACTCCTCCTCTTGTTTTTTCATTGTTTGTTTCTTGATTTCCCTTCTTTTCCTTTTCTTTTCTCTCCTATTCTCCCCCTCTTTATTTATTTTCTCTTTTCTTTTTTCTTTTATTTAGTTACGGTCGAATTCTATGTAGATGCCTACGTATCATGACCCCGCATGAATCAAACTGAGTGTAGTTCTTGGGGATATGAAAAGAAATAAAAAACAAAATATTTTTGGAATATTTCATAAAAACAAACACTTTGACTACAAAGACTCAAGATTCACAGACTCGAAATAAACTAACAAGCTCAGAAAAGATCAATCTAACAGACTACAAAACAACTAAACAAACTCAAAGCAAAAGTACCGACTCAAACAAACATCACAAATACATTAAAGCATTGAACACTCCTGGAGCTCTCGAGGTGTTTTTTGGTTTTGTTGCGGGCTCGTCTACAAGATCCACCTGGAGCCTTTCCAAGTCTCTCATTACCTGCTGGACAAACATCATGACTACCACGAAGAAAGTGGTTTGGATCATGTCTTTACATATTTAGCACTTTACCAAAATGTACTTTGCAATCGCTGTGACCCTTTCACGGATTATCCTTCGCTCGTAATAAATCTCCAATTTGCCCGGTTCTAGCTTCCACAGTTTATTTAGCTGCATGGCTTTGTTTTTAAAATTGTTGCAAATCCCTTTCTAATAGTGCTATCAAAGAATAACAATGCTCCCTTTCGGCTTCGAAATCTCTTCCCTGCTTGGCCATTTCATTTTCAAGGATCTTGACCTTTTTCTTCATACTTGCCATCCCCTTGTCGTATCTCTCCTTCAAATGATGGATACAACTGGCTCGTTCCCATGCATTCTTGGCTATCTTGGCCCAAGCATTTGCTAACTCCTTTTGAGTTAATCTGTAAATCATCCTCGAAATCACGTGCCTTCTGGGTAAGGTTGTAGATGAGCTTCTCATCTTTTCTACTCATGCCCGGGTTATTAATTGCTATTTCATTTTCTGGATTTGTGTTGTGAGAGCTTCATTTTCTTGGATCAATCTTCTTTTCTCACCTTCGGCTTCCTGAGCCTAGAGATCATTGTTGAATTCCATGTTTCTCAGCTTTTCTTTCAAGGCATGAATCTCAGCTTGATACACTTTTTCCTTATCTCCTAACGCTAATCTTTCTTGGATTTTGCCTTCAAAAACTTGAACATGAGGCCTTTTGGCGGGTCTCTCGGGTTCAGGTTCCGGCTCAATGTTCACACAGGACCTCTTCTCAAACAAAGCAGCATAGTATGGATCCACTTCTCCCTTTGCAACATCCAGTACCTGGGTGCCATTTTTAAGATATTGGCGGCCATTCCAATCATGTTGAACTAAAGCTTCGGGCAATTCAACTTCCGGATGCAACTCTATAACTTGAGTACTTAGATCTTATTCATCGGGCACAATTTGATACCGTCTCAGTTGTATCAAAACCCTTTGTGGTGCATACGGTTGAATACTTTTCACACCCATTATCCTCAAGTAGCCCTTAGCAGCAGTCGTGTATATGGCTTCTATCTTCAGGAGTCGTCCTATAGACCACCCAATTTGACTTGATTTGAGAGTTTTCAAATGAGACACCCATACTTCAAACCTCTGGCATGCTGTAATCATTTACCCTCTCTTCATAACTGATGCTGAAATTATTTGGGCTCGAGCCATAACTCATGAATCTGGGATGGTGGCGAAGATGCTCGATCATTCACATCTGTAGGAGGATATTGCAACCTTCAAAGAACTGGGCCCCAACATTGCATAAAGCCAACGCACGATAGATATCCGCCAGTACCAATAGGGCAAGTGTATGATTTTTCATGGTGGTGAGAATTTGTGCAATTCTAGCCATATGAATATCCACTGTCCCTTTCTCAATTGGAAAAACCATTATCCCCAAGAATGCCACAATAAATGCTAACTGGTGATGAAGCTATCAAAGACCCTTATCTTGCTTGCTGCTTAACCCATTTTCATGTGTTTCAAAACTAGAAGAATGCCCAAACCTGAAGTATAAGAAATGGAAATCACAACACCCGTTGCTTACAAAGTTTTTACTTGTCTGTTTGCTGATATTCAGGAGGTCAAAAAACTTGTGCAGCGATGGAGCCCTGGGAAATATAAGTTGTTGCTTCCTCAAATCTCGTCCAAACTCAATGTACCCGGCTATCTCCTCCAAAGTAGGGCTAATCTCAAAGTCAGAGAAGCGAAAAACATTATTAGAGGGGTCCCAGAAAGTTATCATAGCCTTGAATAGAACTTCATGTGGTTTGTTCTCCCAAATGTCCATAGGAGCGCCCAACTTCCTGATCATCTTGATCCAAATCATTCCACCACATGTGCAAATGTACTCGAGCCTGCTCCTTGATCACTTCTGATGGGTCCTAGATAATATTCATTCGTTCCTGTAAAAAGGTAAGGTTAGGGTTGACTTTAATCACCCTTTTTGAAAGCAAGTTTAAAACAAAAAAACAATCGTGATTCCCTCCTTGACATGCAAATTTTAGCCAAATGGCTATCTTTGCAGATATGGCCCTTTTTCCCATTTCTATATGAATTTTGAAGCTGGGGAGGCTTATCTTGTGAAACTTCTCAACTTTTTCATTCTGTTACGGAGATAGCCCTCGATAATGGGAGAATCTTCTAAGGATTCTCGGTAAGAACGGTTTAAAACACTACCGACACTGAATCGACTTATTTCTCTCTTCTTCTTTTTCTCTATTTTTCAAAATAAGGCCGGACCATATGTAGGTTGCCTACATATCCCATATCCGATGGGAATCATACCCGTGTAGTTCGGCCAATTTGATTTTGATATGACTATTTTTGGTAAAACATTCAGCAGAGTTTCAGGGTATTTTCAAGAATTGGGTTTTCTTTAGAACCAGGTTTGCTCCTTTCCTACATCACTCTTGGTCTTCTTCTCTCTCTTTTTCCCCTTTTCTTGTTTTTCTTGGATTTTTCCTCACTCTTCTTCTCTGTTTTAGACAGTCAGCATGCAAGCCAAAATAAATGAATATTCACATAGTACATTGGATGCATCATGATGGTCTGTTATTTTGGGTACACATGTCCTAGACGGACCCAACCCCTGTGTTGAGTCCCCTAAGTCAAAAATGCATGTGATGTAAACAAGTGCTCCCACTAGGGATCTGGCATGAGGTTTTACTTTTCTATGTTTGAATCCTAGGGTTTTGATCTAGACATGTGGTACCCGAGCGGACAACTGGGGCCAAGGAGGGGGCGACATACCGGGAGCACTAAAGTCTGGACAACCTTGCCCAGCCTCGCTCTATTTGGTATAATTTCTACAGAAAAGCGGGCTACGCGAATGTATGCACCATTTTCAAAGACTCAGAGGGATGGCGTAAGGAGACAATTATATTCGATTCAACAAAATTAAAGAGGTAAACAGATAGCATTTTGGTACAACATGGTTCATAGAATACAGTTATACCAATAATAAATAAGCCGGGTAAAAATCATAAAACAAGCTCAAATTGTTGAACCCTAAACCAGAGATTATGGGTATGTTCCCCAGCACGGTCGTCAAAGCTGTCACACCTCCTTTTTCACTACTACGCCCCCGAAAAGGTATAATAAAGGGGATTTTTCCAATTTATGTGATAGTCAAAACGGGATTCATTTTAATTAAAATCAAAGTCGCCACTTCGGAGATTTATGGTGTCCCAAATCACCGGTTTTAATCATGAATTGAGGAAAAGAATGACTTTGTTATTATAGTCTGTGAATTAGAAATCTGGATAAGGAATTCTGTTAACCCGGGAGAAGGTGTTAGGCACTCTCGAGTTCCATGGTTCTAGCACGATCGCTTTAATCCTACTTGGATTGACTATATTGTTTAATTACTTATTTTAGAACTTATGTTCTTATGCCTTTTACCCCTTTTAATTAGATAATTATCTTGAAACGGGTTACGCCTACATATACCGGCCTGTCTGGCGCGTCAAAATCATGTCACGCGAACGTGTCCACAATTAATAACACTTAATTATCATTAAGAAAAGTTTGGGCTGAAGTTGTGCGAACGCATACTCCAATTTTGTTAATAGAACCATAATTGTGTTACGCGAACGTATACACAACCACGATAATATTTTAAGACGGCCCTAAAAGATACTCTATGAAATATTAACCTTTTTTAAAGTCATAAGAAATCAATATGAGGGCCACGTAATTTATTGTTTTATTCGGCGCGGCGCACTTTATTTAGTTTAAAGGCTATCCTAAAGGGGACAATTGTTCTCTATTAAAGATTATCTCTACAAGCATAATTAATTAACGTAATAAAATTTGAGCCTCAAGTTTTAGTCTGAATTTAAACAATAGGAAAACCTCTTAATTTAAACTCGCTACCTAACTTGGAAGGCTTAGAATCGCCACACTAAAATGAATCGCAACTATGAAACCAACCTCTATCATTTGGACCTTGCACTGATTCCCAAATTCGATCCAGGAACCAATGGGCTTTGAAGGAAGAAAGAAAAAAATGATGGGCCAAAGTTAATAGCTCAAAGCACGTTTCATCACAAGCTAGCATTAAAGAAAATTGGAGCTGTACAAATACTAATACCCCTTGAGTTAAGTGCAAAGTCATTCTACAATCACTGCACCATTTTTCTTTCTTATTCTCTTTTTAGTTCAATTAAATGCAGATTTCAATAACGTTACATGCTTGCGGACTTCATGCCGGATTCTGAAAGCTGTCAGACCTCAAAATAATAAATCAAGGATTAGATCCCAATGTGGATAAAGTTTAAGGAAATAAAACAAAGAGTTGGAACAACTGAAGGAAAATTTGTTCCAGAATTGGAAAGGTCCATACTAATATTACAATAAGAGTACTGCCAAATGAGTGCATTGAACTTGAGACACATCGAAGGAGATATCCCTGATACAACTGTCAATGAAAATGCAATCAAAAGGTACTATTTTGGATCCTTTATACAGCATTAATGTTCTCTGGTTGGGATGAAGAAGGCTTTTCTTTCTCACTATCCAAATACTATTAACCCTTTACAAACCTTTTGAGTTGGTTACTTTTCTTTGATTACCCTCTTTGGAAACTGAAAGTGTTTACTAAAAAACATTTTTTTAAAAAGGGAAAGTGAAGAAAAAGGGGAGAAGAAAAGGAAAGAAGAAAAGGAAGAAAAGACAAAGAAAATGAAAAAAAATTTAAAAAGGAAAGGAAAAAGGAGAAAACAAAACAAAACAGAACAAAAATAAAAGAAAATCGAAAACAAAATTTTTCTAAACTACGTTTGACTTGATTCTGAAATGATACGTATATAGCCTCTCTCTAGGGTTCAGTCACACCAAAATAAAATTCCAATTACCCCAAAAAGTGAAACTGGGGCAGATGTTATAATGGTTCGGCAGTGATCTCGCCTAAACGGTTCCAAAGTTGTAATTCAACCCAAGTTCTTTTTATCCAAACCTTATTCAAGTTCTTCCAATCAATCCGTAAAGGTTTTTCAAAATCAGAGAACGCAGTTATTTGGATCCGATGCAGTCAAGATGAGCGAAATAAAATGAGAAAGTCTTATTGGTAAAAATCCAAGGGCACCATAATTCAAGGGTGAGCAGAGAAATTGAAAATGAGAGATACTTGTTTGTGAAAACTCGTAAAGAGCACTATAAAGCGACAGTGAAAAGAGAAATGAGAGAGGTCAATTGGCAAAAACTCATAAAAGAAGCTGTTGCCTTTAATATGTTAGCATATAAGAAGTTTGATTTTTTTTAACTTGTCACCATGTTGTTAAATAGATTAGAGGTTTCAGTTGCTGCAGGGTCAATGACATATTTTAACTCATCGGATAAAGGGAGTTCATTGTGTGAAATAGTAGCATGTTAATTAGTTTGGATTTCTGATTTCAGAATTCAAGCATAGTCATGTGTTGGTAATTAGGACCATTTGAAATTAATTTTCTTTCCTTTTTATCTATAAATTAACTTTGTGTCAAAATAGGTATGCGCTAAGCCTCGAGTTTGTGGCTAGCCAGTTGCGGTTTGAAGCGATAGCCCATATGATGTGTTGGGCTCGTTTTAGGCCCATCTGAATTGATGAGAGGTTGCCCTTGCACGCTGAGTGGTGAACCCGATTTTAGAAGCTAACTTTTCTTCCTTGTATGCTCTTATGCTTAAGGCAACAACCACTCCAGCTGGGCCTTTAACGGTCGAGATAATGAGCCCTTCCACTGGCTTTAGCCCTTTCAAGATTTCAATTCAAACACAAGCCCAATAATTAGTAAGTTAGCTTAAACATTTGCTTAAAATAAATTAGAAATTCTCCTTAGTCTTTTAATCAATTAATTAGACCTTTGATCAAATTTGGGGTGAGCCATATTAGACAAATAGTAATTTATGACCCTCACAAATACTAATTAGGTTTTAGAAAAGCCTTTAGGACTGTTTAAAAATACAATTATAATTGTGTACACGTTTGCGTGATATAATTATAATTCTAAAAACTAATTTGGAGTATGCGTTTGCGCAACTTCGATTAAAGTCACCTTGATAGTAAGAAAATTGTTTTTCATAGGCTATTAATTAATATACTTAAAGGTGTGTCATCCACCTTTTATTCATACATGGCCCTCGAATTAATTTCATAATTTTGATTTAATAAATAACAAATGATCGTAATTTTTCTTTGGGTTCGATTTAGGTTAGTATCGCGATTACATATACGTTCGCGTAATGTAATTGTAATTGTAATTTTAACTCTTAACAAACTCGAGGGATGCGTTTGCACAACTTCAACCAAACTTTCTTAATAAATCAACAAAGCATTATTAATTGTAGACACGTTCGTGTGACATGATTTTTGATGAGCCAAAGGAAAAGAGTATACGTACGCGTAACTCAATTCTTTAATTACGAATAATCAAGTGACTTAAAAGCGGTGAAAAAATAATTACACATAGATTTTAAAAATGAGTAGTTAAATAATTGAGCCAAGTATAAATTGTTGTGCGGCCATGCTAGAACCACGAAACCCGGAAATATCTAACACCTTCTTCCGGGTTAACAGAACTCCTTACTTAGAATTTTTTGGTTCGCAAACTTCAAAAGGAAAGTTGAAATTTCCTCGATCTGGGATTTAAAATAAACTGGTGATTGGGACACCAAATAAATTATCCCAAGTGGTGACCTTGATTAAATAAATAATTTCATTTTGAATAATATCACTTAAATTGAAAAAACTCTCATATATCCTCTCGAATGTATAAAAAAGGAGGTGTAACAATAAATATAGATTAAATGAATGCGACCGAATAGGACGCCTCATGCAATTCTCGCCTATTTAAAGGCTATTTTACATGTGTTGGCTCAGCTTTTACAAGAGTGTGTAATAGTAATGTCATCAAGCTAAGCGTGAAGATATCATAGATATAAGAGGATATTATTTATTTGCTAAACATAAAAATCTTCAAAACGACAAAAGATATCGAGTTCACTACTCGAATGGACCTTCAACTATTTAAAATTTTGTTCTAAAATCATTTTTACTCACTTGTAACACCAAAGACACCTGACTATACATGTTACACATGAAAGGTCACTCAATCAGATTTCTTAGACTTTTAATTGCCAAATACCTATTTTACTTTATAAATTATCAATTTTCATCTTATAATTATTTTGTTAACTTTTTAATATTTATGTTTTTTTCTTTTAAATTTATATCATACACTTACTTAGAGAATAATAAATTTTATTTACAAAATTGATAAATAAAATAGCATTTAAGCATATGTAACATTGGAATAATAAAATAAGCATAGTAAAAATTAAATTAGAACAATTTATTTGTAATAATAATTTTGATATTGACAATAAAAATTCAAAAATTTATTTACACAATTGAAATGAAATAAATAAAATTTGTAGAATATATATTCCATGCACGTAAAATAAAATATAATTATTTAAAATAAAGGTAATTTTTATATTATAAATTATATATTCTTCAAAATTATACTCAATTATATTATGATTTAAACATTCTATAAGCTAGAAAACTAATTTTTATTTTTATTTTATAAAGAAAATATATTTGTTCTATAGGTAGTCCTTAATGTAGATTAAAAAGAAATAAAATCATAATATTTAAAAAGTAAAAGAAAAAAGAAGATAAAAGTTGATAATTTAGAGGGTAAAATAAGTATTTGACAATCAAAAATTTAAGAAATCTAATTGAGTGATCTTTTGAATGCCATATGCATAATTAAGTAACTCTGATGTTACGGATGAAAGAAAATTGGCTTTAGTAGTTAATTTTAGATGAGTGGTCAAACTAATAGACTCAAAGAAACATCGAACATTTTTATGAATTTTTTATTTGGAATTTTAAATTCAAGGCCCACATTATATTACACTTCACATAGAGAGATTACACAAATCAGATTACACGAATTTGATTTTCAACATATAGCCCCTGATCTTGAGAAGTTTTATTCTTAATTTTGCAAATCTGACATTAGTTATGTGAGTTTTTTTTCATAAATTTATAGATTTTAATCTTACACTTCTATTTCTATAAAACAGCAAGACAAAAAAATATATCTCATATAACTAGTGTCAGTTGTATGAGATACAAAATAAAATTTTTTGAGAGACTTACTATTGTAGTTACTTCATTTTATTTGTAGAATTTGAACAGTTGTTACTTATATTGCATTATGCATCATTTAATCTAACTTGTAGTTTTCTCCAAAAGAACTAGAAAATAGAAAAAGAAACCAACCAATATCAAACATATATTTGAATTATTGTTTTAAACGTTAGCACTAGAGTGAAATTTGGACAATTTATAGTAAATCCTAATCTTGTTAAATTTATTTGATATGCCGTGAATCCGCTTGAAAGAAAGGGTTACGTGTCCGTTGAGTTTTATGCATTTAATTAATATATTAAATACTTAAAAGAGGGTGAATGAGAAATGGAGGAAAATGCATTTTTTGAGTAAAATTTAAGTTTTTTCCCCCTTGGTAAATGGGTATTGTCTCATATTGGAAGAGAATGAGGTTTTTATGGGTATATAAGCAATTGCTCTTCTTTTAGCTCTTAAAGAGTTGAGAAGTAGGCAGGCCTCGCGCCGTCGTCGTCGTCGCTCGGCTCCGACTCCAGATTTGGTCAAAATATTTAACTTTTTGGACCAAATTTATTTGTTAATAATAAAATATTAACAGAAATGTTACTAAATATTTATTTTAATAACAAAATAATATTAAATATTAATATTGATCCAATTTATTATTGAGTAAATGCTCATTTATGTAATGTCATTTATGATGTGGCTGTTTTGCATAAATAGCCTTTCTAAAGAGTTGCACCTCTTCCTACTTCATCCCAACTTTGGCTATAAATACAACACTATTCTCCTCAGAAATTCACTATGATTTCTGAGTTTTTTAAGCCTTCTTCTGCATACTTTTAGCATCAACCAAAGAAAAGCAAGTGTGATTTGCTACCGAACTTTGTATTCACTGAAACAATGGGGTTTGAAGTACCACTATACCAGTATGTAATTCGTTCTACACTGGAAGAAAATAATCCATAACCTTGGGTACTAAGAGGGGATTAAATTCCTTATGGAAACGTTGTCAATTCAGTAGGCTCGAATTGGTCCTCTCTCATTTCTGTATGTTCATATATGTTTATATTCATTTATATTTCAAGAATTATTTTACAAATACAATATACTAACAAGCTTAAGAAATTTGATATATTTTCTGTATTTGTATTTACTGTTTTTGGAGAGTAAAACCATTGTGGTTTTATACTCTATTGGAGATTAAAATCTACGTGTAACGTTTCTGTCATTCTCTTACATAAATGACTAATGGAAATGAGAGCCAAGTTGTTCCAATGGTGACTATCAATGCCTCAACAAGCCGAACGACACCGGCAACATTGGCACCGGCGGAAAAAATCCGGAAAAAATTTTGGGATTGATTCCAAGCGCTAGCAACTAAAGATATTCTTCTATTTGGCTAGTCTAAGTCTCCAGAAGTTCATCAAGAAAAATATTCCTATGTTTTTCGATGAAACTCCAGAAACTGAACACTTTCTCGCGATTGAGTTGCGGAAGCATTCAGATTTTTTGTGCAAGAATTATATTGTAAGCGGGCTAGAGGATGCTTTGTATAACCTCTATCATAGCATGGAAACGTCAAAAGAACTGTGCACTGCGCTTGAAGAGAAATACAAAATCGATGATGTTGGGTTGAAAAAGTTTGTTGCTGCAAAGTTTTTGGACTACAAAATGGTAGATAGCAAGTCTATTATTACCCAAGTCCAGGAATTGCAAGTGATTATTAACGATCTCCTTATTGAAGGTATAAATCAAATTAATATTGATGCTAAAAGTAGTAATCTTAGTATTTTTACTAACAGAAATTTCATTGAAAGTCTTGTCATCAATGAAGCATTTCAAGTAGCAGCGATGATTGAGAAGTTGCCTCCTTTGTGGAAGGACTTCAAAAACTATTGAAACACAAACGCAAGGAGATGTCCCTTAAAGATCTTATTGTTCGGTTGAGAATCGAAGAGGACAACAAAGCTTCAAAAAGAGATGCCGTGGAAACTCAACAGTAATGGGAGTAAATATAGTTGTAGAGAATAAAAAGAGGAAGAAGAATTTTGGACCAAAACACAACCCCAGCAAGAAGCGGCTCAGTGGTAACTGCTACAATTGTGAAAAAACCTGACACAATTCTACGGAGTATCATGCTCCGAAGAATGACAAGAAGAAGGGTCAAGCAAATATGGTTGAAAAGCATGATTATGTTAATGACTTATGTGCCATGCTTTCTGAATGCAACTTGGTGGGTAAACCTAAAGAGTGATGGATTAATTCTGGGACCACTCGCCATGTTTGTGTGATTAGAGAAGATTTTGCTACTTATGCTCCTGTTGGACCCGATAAGACAATTTTTAAGAGAAATACTTCAAAGGCCAAGATTCAAGGATACGGGAAGGTATTTCTCAAAATGACTTCTAACAAAATGGTGACGTTAAACAACGTCCTTCATGTTCCCAAGATTAGGAAGAATTTAGTCTCTACTGGACTTCTTTTTAAGAATGGTTTTAATATTTTTATTTTCGATAAGGTTGTAATAAGTAAGAATGAAATATTTGTTAGGTAAAGGTTACATCACTAACGGCCTTTTCAAGCTGAATGTAATGGTTGTTGAAAATAATAATAAAATTTCAGTTTTGTCTTACTTACTTGAGTCAAATGAATTATGGCATATATGTTTGGGTCTTGTCAATTACAAAGCCTTAAGGAAAATAATTAATTTGAAAGTATTGCTCAAATTTGAATGTGACAAATAAAATGTCTAGTATGTGTGGAATCTAAGTATGTTAAACATCCTTATAAGTCAGTTGAAAGAATGTCAAATCGACTTAATTCACACAAATATTTGTGACATGAAGTCAATACCATCTCGCGTTGGAAAGAAGTATTTCATAACTTTTATTGACGATATTACTCGATATTTCTATGTTTACTTAATTAATAGTAAAGATGAAACAATAGACGCATTCAAGTAATAAAAAAATGAAGTTGAAACGCAACTTAACAAGAAAATCAAATGATAAGAAGTGATAGGGGTGGTGAATATAAATCTCCTTTTGAACAAATATACAATATGGAATTATTCATCAAACAACATCCCTTTACACGCCACAATCCAATGTGATTGCATAAAGAAAGATTTCATTAAAAGAGATGATGAACACATTTTTGACAAGTTCTAGTTTGCCACAAAACTTGTGGGGGGAAGCCATTCTTACGGCTAGCCGAATACTAAATCGAGTACCCCCATAACAAAACACAATCCATTCCATATGAAAAATGGAAAGGAAGAAAGCCCAACTTGAATTATTTTGAAGTGTGTGGTTGTTTGTCAAAAGTGCAAGTTCCTAAACCCAAAAGGGTAAAAATAGGAACGAAAATTATTGATTGTGTTTTCATAGGATATCCGACTAATAGTAAAGCATATCGATTTCTAGTTCATAAATCAGAAAATCCGGACATTCATAATAATACGATTATAGAATCAGATAGTGCTGAGTTCTTTGAAAATATATATATCTGTAAAAAAGGGAATGTAAGTCGATTGGTGAAGGATCTAAACAACCTCGAAAAAAAATAAAAGACACTTAATCAGGACGATCCAAGACGTAGTAAATGTCAAAGAACGTCCACTTCATTTGGACCAGATTTTGTGACTTTCTTATTGGAAAATGAGCCTCAAACATTTAAAGAAGATATGTCTTCTTCGTAATCATTACTTTGGAAAGAGGCAGACAATAGTGAAATAGAATCCATACTGAACAACCATACATGTGAATTGGTTGATCTTCCTCCTGAAAATAAACTGTTGAATTCTAAATGTATCTTTAAGAGGAAAATGAAATATGATGGCACTATTGACAAATATAAGGCAAGACTTGTGGTCAAAGGGTATAGACAATGAGAAGGTCTTGACTATTTTAATACATACTCTCCTGTTACAAGAATTACGTCCATACGAATGTTAGTAGCAATAGTTGCAGTTTATGGTCTTGAAATTCACCAAATTGATGATAAGACAGACTTCTTAAATGTAGAGTTGGAGGAATAAATCTACATGGAACAACCTGAAGGGTTTTTGATTCCAAGTAAAGAAAAGAAGGTCTGTAGACTTGTTAAGTCTCTTTTACGGATTAAAATAAGCACCCAAACAATGGCACGCAAAATTTGACAAAAAAATTTGTCAAATGGATTTAAGATAAATGAATTTGATAAATGTGTGTATATTAAACATGTTCCAAATCATATAGTCATTGTTTGCTTATATATGGATGATATGCTCATAATGAGTAATGACATTGCCAACATAAATGCTATTAAGCGTATGCTAACTAGCAAGTTTGATATGAAAGACTTGGGAGTTGCTGATTTATTTTGGGGAATTAAGGTCCATAAGACTTCTCAAGGTCTTCACAATCTCATTATATTAAGACTGTACTTGAAAAATTCAAGCACTTGGGCTTTAAAATTGCAAAAAGTCCAACTGACGTGAATCTTGCATGCAAACAAAAGGCCAAAGCATATCACAATTGGATTATGCTCGTGTGTTGGGTTGCTTAATGTACATCATGAATTGTACACGATCAGATAGTTTGTGCTACAAGAAAATTGAATCGATATACGAGCAATCCAGGTCAATTTTATTGGATGGCCATGAAACGCGTTTTGGGGTATTTAATACATACCTAGGACTTTTCTTTGCATTACAATAAATATCCTACGGTCATTGAGGGATATTGTGATGCAAATTGGATTACCGGATCAACTGATTCCAAGTCCACAAATAGATATGTATTCACCATTGGTGGAGGAGCGGTATCTTGGAAGTCGCCCAAACAAACTTGTATTGCCCGCTCTACAATAACGGTAAATCTCGTCATATACGATAAAGACATAAAATCGTTAGACAATTACTCTCTAGAGGAATTATCACGATTGACTATATAAAGTCAAGTGATAATGTGTCGGATCCACTTACAAAAGGATTAACTAGAGAGGTAGTTGAGAAATCATCAAGGAAAATGAGACTGTGGCCGAGAACAAGTCATATTGGAAATAACTCTAGCTAGAAAACCGAAGATCCCAAGATCTAGGTTCAAAGAGATCAAATAAAGTCATTAATGACGGTTCAACATTGTCAAATAAACTTTTGGTCCATTCTCGTGATGAGACAATGTTCAGTAACAAGGATAAAGCATTAAGGTTTATTAATGATTTCTAAATTTGATATGGATATATCAAATAATGTATCTACGGTATGACACGTTTAGGAATCTCCTATGTAAGTGTGAATTGTCAGCCGCTTCAAGGAGAACTTTGTAAGGCCAGCTCTTTACGCACTTATGTGTAGACATGTAAATTTTGACCTTCCATAAGATTTTTCATATTTTAGTGTAAATATTTAGTTTAGGTTTAATATCGATCTCTTTTCCTCATTTTATCTAAACAAAAACTATAAAAATATTTTCCCTTATCCTAGCAAGTTGATATTTTGAAAAAATATAAAAATAATTTTGGCATTTTAGTTTCCAAAAAAAAAGAAAAAAAAGGTTCAAAAAAAATATTTTACATTGTAGTATATACTGGGTAGTATTTAAATTTCGTTAATATAGTAGTTATATGTCATCTTTAAATATTTTTATTTTAAATATACGAGTATCTTTATAAAGCTATTTTTTAATTCATCTCTAGAACAAAACAAAAAAATTTGAAACAAAAAAATTTTAAAGAACAAGAGCTAATAAATTTTACAACTTGCTAAAAGATGCTTTCTTATCCACTTCCCATAACAGGCTCACATGCACCCCTTTTAATTCCCACTCACGGTTTTTCGGCATATGGAGGAGAAAAACATAGAATATAATTTGAAGACTCACGTCTCTGGATAATCTTTAGTTTTAATTATTATAGTTTTCTTTTTCTTTTTCATTTCTAAAAATTTTTCAATCTATTCTTATTCTCCAAGGTTCAAAAAATACACATGTACTCATTTTATTGGATTAAATCCATACACCACTATAAAACAATTACACAACCGACACCTTTCTGGGGTACCCATCCTTATTCGGCAAGATTTACCACCATACTGGCTCATCTATACATACTCACATATATCATAACAAAAAAGAGGACGAGCAGCACTCCCTTCATCATCTCACATCCTAGTGTTTGACAAAAACTAGCTGAACACCCCAATTCCTCTACCCTAAGACCAACGCCAACCATGGTGAAGAAGACAAGAGAGTTGTTTCTCTGTTTCACATCCATCTTCGCCACCTACTGGCAAGCTTAGCAGGAAAACCTCCATTTTCAGTGAACAAGAAGCAACCATCATCCCTGCTCTCTTCGACAAAAAATGCCACCATATCCTCCTTCAAACCAACCATCTGCTTCTCCCATTTTTAGCCATGTGAGGTCACTTTTATCCACTTGAACTCCAGCTGAAAATCAACAACAATCACAACCCCAAACACACCCGAAAATCACCTAAAAAAATTGTCCCTTCTCGCGAAAGAGCAGCTCCAAGGTTGAATTCGAATCAGCCGGCGAGCTTAAGTTCGAGTGAGCTCCGGTCTTGGTTCGTGAGTCCCGAACACGTTTGTTGGAGTGTTTGTAATTTGATAAAAAAAAGATAGATCAATTAAAAAGGTCCGCTCCTTTTCACCATTACTTTGGCAGAGTAATCTTTGTGTGAAATTTGCTTGTTCTTATGACTACAAGTGTGGATTTGCTTATTGTTTTCCTCTGTTATCATATAACATGATTTTCATTCAACATTATTTCCAGGTCGAAGTTGAGATCTATGACTTTTTTCTTATAATTTATTTGAATTTGTTATTTAGTTTGGAATGTTTCTTAAATAAATAGCGAGGCATGTTTGTTTTTTGTTCATTTTGAGATATTTTAGTTTGAAGAAGTTAACTCTTTAAGGTAAAAGATTTTGAAATTATGTGAACAATCTGGAAACAGGAATTAACTTTTATTTATGTTTAAAAAAGGGGAAAAGAATAAGTTTTCTTTTCAAATCGAATTATTTCCTTCAATTTGTGCTCGCTTAGGATTTTGTGCAAATCTAATTGTTTGCCCTTTTTAATGTGACATGCTTCCACCAATTGGAGGTTGTTCATGTTTAGTTAAAGTAGGATTAATAAACCATCGTGGTTGTGAGTGCAATTCTCGCGACATAGTTATAATGACTAATTTTTAAATTTAGGGGTACATTTCATGTAACTTGATTATAACAATTTCGAATAATAAAAAACCTGTGGAATGATTTGAGGCGTGCCATGCAAAATAAAACCTTAAGACCATGAACCACATTTAATTAATTTTAACTCTTTAGAAATCGAGATGTGACATTAGTTGAATTTTCCGTGGCCCTCCCAAACTTGAAAGTGCATAGTTGCTTTAGGCACGCTATTTTAAAGTTACCTTCCTAAGTACGGGTGCATACTTATGTGTCCAAATTCAAATATCAATGAAGTTTAAATATGTCAAAAAATGCGGGTACATTTATGTGACGTGGTTCGGTGCATGTTTTAACGACATTGCAATTTTCTTTTTAAAAAATATTAAAAGTGGTAAAATAATTTAAAATCGCACCATAGGATAAACACGCATAAAACCAGATTTTTAGCTAATTATAATAATTTAAGCGACCGTGCTAGAACCATGGGATCCGAGAGTCTAACATCTTCCATCGGGTTAACAGAATTACTTATTTAGAATTTCTGGTTCACAGACTTCAAAAAGAAAGTCGATATCTTCCTTGATTTAGGATTTAAAAATAAACCGTTGACTTGGGACACCAGAAAGTAAACCATCCCAAGTGACGACTCTAATATAAATAAATTATCACATTTCAAATAATGTCACTTTAATTGGAAAAACTCCCTTATACGTTTATCCTTCGGGGTAGTCGTGTGAAAAGGAGGTGCGACAGCTCTGGTGACTCTGCTGGGGATAAAAGGAAACCCAGAGCTTTGGTTCAGGGTTCAAGAAATTTGAGCTTAGTATAAATGTTATATTTGGCTTTATTTGATTTTATTACATGTTCCATGCTATAGGTGCTAAATGTTTTACTGCTTTGATATTGGACGAATTGTACATATAATTGTTACGAAACTCTTCTCTTCTTATCTTCGGGGATGTGCTCGCTGGTCGAGACTCCCTATTCTGTTAGTATCATACCTTGAAATAAGAAAGAGGCTCGGACAAGTTACTAAGCCGGATGATCTTTCGGGTCCCCGGTAAGTAGCCCCCTCCCCGACTCGAGTTGTCCTTTCGAGTACACAGTCGAGAACAAACACCAGGTTTTAAACATAGAATAACTTAACCTCATGCCGGAACCCTAGTAGGAACTCTTATCTGCATCTTGCATTTGACTTAGGGGACTTAACACAGGGGTTGTGTCCGTCTAGGACAGGTGGACCCAAATTAAAAAGATCATCCTGATACATCTTACCTGCTACTTGTGCATTTATTTACTCGGCTTTGCATGTTGACCGGCTTGTAAATAATTGGAGAAATTTGAAAAAGAAAAAGAAAATAGAGAGAGAAAAAAGAATAATAGTGTTAGGGTTGAGTGAGTTAGTCACCTATTTTGAAAACCCAATCCCAAATGATACCGAAGCTCTGACAAAATTTTTAGAAAATCAAAGAAAAGAAAAAGGTTTTTAAAAAAATAAAGTTTTCCTTTGAGACCCCAATTTTTTTAAAAATAAAAAAAGTATTTTCTTTTAGTTGCTTCTCAAAATAAAAAAAAAATACAAATTATTTTTATTCTTCTGTCAAAAATTGAAAAGAAAATTCAATATTCAAAATACTTTCTTTTTCTTCAGAAGTACTTCTTTCTAACTTCGGAATAAAAATTCATAGGTGTAAAAATATTTTTCTTTCTTCTTTAAAAGTTTTTATTTCAAAATTTTGAAAAGCAATCAAAAAATCATACAAATATTTTCATTCCTCTTTCAAAAATTGAAAAGAAAATTCAAGATTCAAAATACTTTTTTTTCTTTAGAAGTACTTCTTTCCTAACTTCAGAATAAAAATTCATAAATACAAAAATATTTTTCTTTCTTCTTTAGAAGTTTTTCTTTCGAAACTCCAGAAATAAAAACAATAAAAAGTCAAAATTCAAAAAAAAAATCTTTCTTCTCTAGAAGTCTTTCTTTGCAAAAATGTTGAAGAAAAATCAAATCCAAAAATATTTTCTTTCTTCTTTATAAGTCTTTCTTTTGAAAAAAAAAGGAGAAAATTCAAAATAAAAAAAAAACATAAATTTAGTTCATTTCCTTTATTCTTAATCTTCCCGAACTATGCAAGATCTGATTCATGCGGCGTCATGATGCATACGTAACCCACATCAGGTTCCATCTACCGTGAAAAAGAAAAGTGAGAAAAAGAAAAAAAAATAAATAAAAAAGTGAAAAAAGATTGATAATAGTAAGGACCGACTAAGTCCATTCTAACATGTGTTTTACTTTGAATTGTGAAGAAAGTTTGATGTTGCCGGTTTGTGGTAAGCAGAAAACAAAAGATTCAAGGGAAAATGATAACTGACATCGAAGTTGTTACAAGTGCTCGAGAGACTTAGGGTCAGAGGATTCGACAGGGGTCTACTGTGGTTGAGGAAAATAGAATACTGAAACAACAAATGACCAAAATGTGTCAAGCATGGGCCAATGGCCAAGGAGAACCTTGTCATGAGCCACAATTTGCTACAAAGCAAGAGCAGTACCACTCTCCTGAGTACCACTCGTACTCGTTTGATTTTCCTGCAAACATTGAGAAGCATGCCCGAAAAATGGTACAGGAAGAAATGACTCAAACAGTGAAAAGCTTAGAACAACGGTTGAAAAACATGCAAGGGTTGTTAGGTCAAAAGAGTGTTTCCTTCATAGATCTATGTATGTTCCCCGATTCCACTTGTCGCCTGGTTTCAAAACTCCCAAATTTGAAAAATATGATGGAGATGGAGACCCCATAGCCCACCTTAAAAGGTATTGTAATCAGCTAAGAGGTGCAAGAAGAAATGAAGAATTGCTGATAGCTTATTTTGGGGAAAGCCTCACGGGAATAGCATCCGAATGGTTTTTGGATCAAGACACTTCTCGCTGGTATGTCTGGGATGACATGGCACATGCTTTTGTCAAACAGTTCCAATACAACATTGACATTGCCCCAGACCGCAATCATTTTCAAACCTGAAGAAGAAACCAAGTAAAAGTTTCAGGGAATACGCCACTAGATGGAGAGAGCAAGCAGCTAGGGTTAAGCCACCCATGGATGACCACGAGCTAATCACTGTCTTCCTTCAAGCGCAAGAGCCAGATTACTTTCAAAATATGATGTCCGTAGTTGGCAAATCCTTTTCGGAAGCAATCAAAATGGGAGAAATGGCAGAGAATGGGCTTAAGACAGGTAAAATTTTAAGTCAAGCAGTTCTTAAAGCCGCAACTCAGGTTGTCCAGGTTGAATATGATAATTTTAGTGACATAAATGAGAAGGATAAAGAAATCATGATGAAAACAGGGTCGAGAAGAGGTCCTAGAAGATAACCTCGAAGGTATTCGTAGCCTCATCAGGTTTTACATGACTCCCCTGAGCATTACTATCCACTTCAGAACCCACCATACTCTGTTGATCCACTTCAGTATGTTGTCCAGCCACCAAATCACCCAAGAATGCGAGCACGAGTATCACAAAATCTTCATCAGCCTCCACTAAATTTTCAAGTGCCTTATAACCCACATCCAAGCCAGGGGTATAGAAGGGAACAAAAGTTGAAATATAATTTTACATCAATAGGGGAATCAAATGCAAGCTAATTTGAGAAGTTAAAGCATTATGGCATGATTGCACCCATTCCTCCAAATCATGTGGACCCGCGTGCAAGAAGCTTTGACCCTTCTAAAAGGTGTGAATACCATTCTGACGCCCCGAGGCACGATGTTGAAAGTTGTCGAGATTTGAAAAGAGAAATAGAGAGGATGATCCAGGAAAACCTGATTGTGATTCAAGAAACTAACACCCAGAATATCACACATAATCCTTTACCTGCACACGATGATGCACACTTTGTGGGGATGATGCCTTGTGACATGGAATATGATAATCCTCTCGGGAACTTGTCGACTGAAATTGGAGAAGGTCATAGTGATTCTGATGAGAAAATTTGTGGCTAAATGTCAGGCTTATCAATTGAAAAGTCATTCCCTCCTCACTTAGGAAGGAACCTTGGTAGCTTTTTTTGATGTTTCTTATGTTATCTGGGTTATTTCAGGGCTGTGATCCAGATTTTATTCGTTTTATTGAGTTAAACCCTTCTATCTTTCTATTCTATTTGTATGAGTCATGTCTGTCTGTTTTGTTGATATTTTCATTATCAGGGTTATTTTAGGTTTGTAACTTGGATCTTAGGTTGCTTGTTTAGTCGTCAAACCCTTCCAACCTTATTCAATAAAATTCAGTTTGTCCTTTTGTGCCATTCTATTCTTAGTTCTTTTCGTGCTAGTTCTAATTACGTGACATGCATGCAAAAATTTTGGCAGATCTTAGAAACTGATTTAATCTGGAATTGGATAACTAAAAAACAAAGAAACACTTTTGAGGATGAATAAAGAATTGAAATACTTGGGAATTAAAGTCGAGTAAGATTCACCTTCAATTCATTGTGAAGATAGGGCTTGAGGATGTTTAATAAATTTAAGTTTGTTGGAAAGTAAGGGATGGAAAGTGTCTTGTGACCATGACACACCAAGAAGACAGACATGTTCGTCAATGCTGTGATCACGAAAAGATACTATGTTGGGCGTACTCGAGGCTGGGAGGCCCTTTTCCTGCTATCCAAACACTTTATATCCTTCGCTACCCCTTTTCAGCTTGTGTTATTTTCTTTGACTATCCTTTTTTGGAATCAAGTTTAGAGTCAAAAAATAAAAAAAAAATAAAAAGAAGAAAAAATCAAAAAAAAAAGAAGAAAAGAATTATCAAAGGTTCATTCCCTAAAAAATAGAATCTGGGGAAAACAAAAAAAAAAAAAAAAAGAGAAAAATAAAAGGAAAAAAAGCAAAAAAAAAAAAGAAAAATGAAAAGAGAAACAGAAAGAAAGATGAAAAATATTTTAGTTTAGATGTTTGAACTACATCAGACCTGATTCTTTTGAAAAAGAGATAAGTAGGCAGCCTCACGGTTCGGTCCAACCAAATAAGAATTCAAGAAAAAATTCCCAAAAAAACCTAGCATTTGAAACTGGGGCAAAATTTATTTCACTTTTGAAAGAGCCGATTTTAAAAGTTGTAAGTCTACAACCCCTCACTTTGAGTCGTCATGCCGACGCACATATCCAAAACCTTTCAAATAAAGTCCTCCTGATCAGCCTTCAAGAATGCCAAGAAAAGCAGGCAATGGGCAATGGTTGTCACGTAACATAGAACACTGTCAAGCTGCTCGCAAAAAAGGGGAAAGAAAAGAAAAAGCAAAAGAAAAAATGAGAGAGGCTTATTAGTGAAAATACTGACGGGCACTGTAAGACGACGGCAAGTGGAGATGAATAAATGAGAAAGACTTGACAGTGAAAACCCCTCGGGCACCACTGGTCGAAAGTAAGGCATGAAGCTGATACAAAGGATTGGCATGAACAAGTCCGACTTCAAAGGTCATAAAAATGGTAAAAGGGAAGATTGGATTAGTTTTGATATATCAGGCCGTTGAACCCAAAATGCACGTCATGACCATTAAGGCTAGTTATTGAAAAGTGAAAAAAATGAAAAAAATGAAAAAAAAACTTTTCCTTCTGTCCTTCCGACAGGGGGAATTTTTTGTTAATATTCGTTTCCTTGCATCATCGTGTCATTCACTTTGAGTCCGTCCTTGTCAAAACAAAAAAGAAAAGACTTCAAAATCTGCTACCAACTTTTCAGTTGCACAAAGTAAAATTGGACAATGTACTCAACTATTACTGTCAGCATGCCTTGAGAATTCCTACAAGGGCTTCCCCAAAAGACTCTTGTCAACCTGCTTGGCGCAAGCAAAGATAACTTGTGATTCTCTCTGACAAACAAATTGCTCAAAAGCAGAAAGTCATTGAAGATATCAGAAAAAGTCACCGGAGCCAAGATCTCGAATCGGGATAAGGCTGATTGAGCCACCAATACAAATGGTACTACGTGCGAAACAATCAGAGTTGGTCCAGAATAAAGTTCTCATAAGACTAACTCAGGCCGATCGAGCAAAAGCCAAGCCGCTCGAGACACAAGGCCACAAACTGACCACCACTTTTAAAACTTACAAAGTTTTCTTTGTTTGAAACAGGAACAAAACAATGCAAGGAAAGTAGTTTAAGAAAAAAAACAAATAAACAAAAAAATAGAGAAGAAGAATAAATGAAAAGAAGAGCAAAAAAAAACAAATAAACAAAAAAATAGAGAAGAAGAATAAATGAAAAGAAGAGCCCACAAAGGGAAGTTTCTCAAAACCTTGCCTTTATTTGTCTGCATGTGCATAAAATTTCGTCATTGCTTTTCACATTTTCCTCTTAGGATAAAAGTCCTAGTCTGATGAGCTTTCTCCTAGTATAAAAATCTTAGTCTGATGTATTTTTCTCCTAAGATAGAAAACCTAGCCTGATGAACTTTTTCCTAGGATCAAAATCTTAGTCTGATGAATCTTTCTCCCAAGATACCCAAAAAAAAGTGACCTAGTCTGATGAGCTTTCTCTTAGAATCAAAATCTTAGTCTGATGAATCTTTCTCCTAAGATACAAAAAAATAAAAATAAAAAAAAGACCTAGTCTGATGAACTCTTTCCCAGGATCAAAATCTTAGTTTGATGAATCTTCTCCTAAGATAGAAAACCTAGCCTGATGAACTTTTTCCTAGGATCAAAATCTTAGTCTGATGAATCTTTCTCCCAAGATACCCAAAAAAAATTGACCTAGTCTGATGAGCTTTCTCTTAGAATCAAAATCTTAGTCTGATGAATCTTTCTCCTAAGATACAAAAAAAAGAGACTTAGTCTGATGAAATTTCTCCTAGGATCAAAAACCTAGTCTAACAAATTTTTTCCTAGGATAATTTTTAAAAAAAATCCAAAAGCATGGTAGCATAGGACCTTTTTCCCTTTTATCCCGGCATAACCTGTGGACCTCCCTGGCATAACACGAGGACCCTTTTCATTTTCTCCCCGGCATAACCCAATGACCTTTTTTTTCTCTTGCCCCGGCATAACCCGAGGATCATTCCCTTTTCTCCCCAGCATAACCTGAGTATCATTTCCCTTTTTCTCCCCAGCATAACCTGGGATCTTTTTTCTTATCCCGGTATAACCCGTGGATCCCCCTGGCATAACCCAGGAGTCCTTTCCCTTCATCCCGGCATAACCCGTGGAACCCCTTGGCATAACCCATGAGTCCTTTTCCTTCACCCCAGCATAACCCGTGGATCCCCCTGGCATAACCCAGGAGTCTTTTTCCTTATTCCGGCATAACCCGTGGACTTCCCTTTTATCCCCAGTAGGAACCCTTTTGTTTTATCCCTGCATAACTCATGGATCTCCCTGGCATAACCAGAGGACCCTTTCATTTTCCGGCATAACCCGCTCATTTTCCAGCATAACCCAGTGATCCTCCCAATTTAAGGCTTCAGTCCCAAGGATACACAATCCTGGTTTTTAAATTTATGTTGCAAATAACTCACGAAATTTTTCTAGTAAAAACTGGGGCAGAAAAATTTAGTTCGTTTGTTTGTTTTGGTGTATGAATAGATTTTACCTCAAGGCACTGGATTCGAGATGATCAAAAGATGAGTCTCAATCAGAATAAAGGAAAAGAAGAAAAGAACAAAAATAAGCAAACTCATAATGTTCAAAGAAGAAAGGGATGCGGACTGCTCAAATTTGATTTAAAATCACAACTTTCGCATGTACCGCTTTGATCCGAATGCTAAAGAAAGAACCAACACATGCAATTGACGAGCATCAAGATTCAGATCAGAGTCTGCAGTAAGAGCTAGCCAAGACTCAAGATCAAGCTTCAAAAGATTTATAGATAGGAAACTTGTAACTCGTAGCTTATAGGCTTAGTTGGTCTTTTTAATTTTGATTTTGATGTAATAAATGGGACCGTGGACCGGAACCTCGATGGCACCTTTACAGGCTCTCAACCTCAACATACTCTATCATCTCACTCATTTCTGAACTATAAGTGACTTGATTCCTTTATAACCAAGAATATGTAAGAAGCTCAGATACCAAGGCTAGGTCACACTCTCATTCCTCTTAGTTTTTGGTCTCCTTAAATAAGGGTCGGGTCAAAAAACATGTCTAGTCATTCTTTTTTTGAAAATTCTTCGCGTTTTCAATCAAAAAGGGATAACTGTAGACATATCAATTTTGACATTCCATAAGATTTTTCATATTTTAGCGTAAATATTTAGTTTAGATTTAGTATCGGTCTCTTTACCTCATTTTATCTAAACAAAAACTACAAAAATATTTTTCCTTATCCTAGCTAGTTGATATTTTGAAAAAATATAAAAATAATCTTGGCATTTTAGTTTCCAAAAAATAAATAAGAAGAAAAAAGTTCAAAAAAAAAATTTTACATTTTAGTATAATACTGAGTAGTATTTAAATTTCGTTAATATAGTAGCTATATGTCTTCTTTAAATATTTTTATTTTAAATATACTAGTATTTTTGTAAAGCTATTTTTAATTTATCTTTAGAAAAAAAAGAAAATTTGAAACAAATATTTTAAAAGAACAAGAGCTAATAAATTTTACAACTTGCTAAAAGATACTTTCTTATCCACTTCCCATAATAAACTCACATGCACCCCTTTTAATTCCCATTCACAATTTTTTGGCACATGGGGGCAAAAAACATAGAATATAATTTGAAGACTCAGTTCTCTGGATAATCTTTAGCGTTAATTTATTATAGTTTTCTTTTTCTTCTTCGTTTCGAAAAATTTTTCAATTCTATTATTGTTCTCCAAGGTTCAAAAAATACACATGTACTCATTTTATTGGATGAAATCCACACACCACTAGTTGACAATTACACAATCCACACCTTTCTAGGGTGCCCATCTTTATCCGTTAAGTTTTCCCACCATACTGGCTCTTCTATACATACTCACATGTATAGCAACAAAAAAAGAGGACGAGCAACACTCCCTTCATCATCTCACATCCTAGTGTTTGACAAAAACTAGCTGAAAACCACCCCAATTCCTCTACCCTAAGACCAACGCCAACCATTGTGAAGTAGACAAGAGAGCTGTTTCTCTGTTGCACATCCATCTTCGCCGCCAGCTGGGAATCTTAGTGGGAAAACCTCCATTTTCAGTGAACAAGAAGCAACCATCATCCCTGCTCTCTTCGACGAAAAATGCCACCATATCAACCCTCAAACCAACCATCTGCTTCCCCCAATTTTAGCCAAGTGAGGTCACTTTTATCCTTCTGAACTCCAGCTGAAAATCAACAACGATCACAACCCCAAACACACCCGAAAATCACCTAAAAATAGTCCCTTCTCGTGAAAAGAGCAGTTTCAAGATTGAATTCGAGTCCGCCAGCGAGCTTAAGTTCGAGTGAGCTCCGGTCCTGTTCGTGAGTCCCGAACACGTTTGTTTGGAGTGTTTGTAATTTGATAAAAAAAAGATAGTTCAATTAAAAAGGTCAGCTCCTTTTCACCAGTTACTTTGGCAGAATAATCTTTGTGTGATATTTGCTTGTTCTTATGACTACAAGTATGGATTTGCTTATTGTTTTCCTCTGTTATCATGATTTTCATTTAACATTATTTGTTAACATCCATGGAAGCCATGGATGTAAGGATCAATGGAGACGGAGAACTATAGACGAAGAGAGAGAAAGGAGAGAAAATCTGAAAGGTCGGTTTATTAATTTTTGTCTCGAATGTTCTTACACACTTGACCCCCTCGGTTATATCAAAATATTACAATACAAAAATATAAAGTTAAAATATCAGCTGTGAGTGTGTGTATACAATTGTGTAAATAAAGAATTGAAGAATGGCTATATTTACAATGTGAAAGACTGGCTACTTATGTAACAGCAGTGGCCGGCTGTATGGCCTTCATATTGGGCTGGCCCAATACCTCAACACCCCCCTCAAGCTGGAGGGTGGAAGAACACCCAGCTTGGGTAAGAAAGAGTGATGCAGTGTACCTGTCAAGGGCTTAGTAAAAATGTCAGCAAGTTGGGAACCAGAAATAACATGATGTAACGAGATGAGACCCTCCTGAAGCTTAGTCCGGATGAAATGGCAATCGAGTTCAATGTGTTTGGTGCGCTCATGGAAGACAGGATTATTAGCTATGTGGATGGCAGCTTGGTTGTCACAGAAAACAGGAACAGGTGAAGAAATTGGAAACCCAAAATCAGAAAATAAACGAGTAAGCCAAGTAATTTCACCCACAACTTTGCTCATGGACCTATATTCAGCCTCAGCGGAGGATAAGGACACTACAGGCTGCTTCTTGGCTTTCCAGCTGATTAAAGAACCCCCTAAAAGAATGCAAAAACCAGAGACAGATCTCCTAGTGTCAGGACAAGATGCCCAGTCACTATCACAATAGGCAGAGAGTGCTAAACTAGGAGAATTATTGAGGAAGATCCCAAGGTCAAGAGCGCCCTTAAGGTATCTTAAGGTGTGTAAGGCAGCAGACATGTGAAAAGAAGAAGGTGATTGAAGAAACTGACTGAGATGTTGGACAGCAAAGTCTAAATCAGGTCGGGTATGAGTAAGGAAGTTGAGTTTACCAACAAGACTTCTGTAAGTCTCAGGGGAAGGAAGGGGAGGACCCATGTCATGTTTGAGCTTTACAGAAAGATCAAGAGGGGAAATGACAGGGGTAACATCAAGACAATTATAGGAAGAAAGAAGGTCAGTAATGAATTTTCTTTGGTGAAGGAGGATACCAGTAGGGAAATAGCAGACCTCAATGCCAAGGAAATAATTGAGGACACCTAAATCTTTGATCTTAAAAGTAGAGTCCAAAAAAGATTTCAAGGCAGCAATCTCTGGCAAGTCATTACCAGTCAAGATTATATCATCTACATACACAGCTAACAGCACAATAGAAGAACCAGACCTTTTATGAAAGAAAGAGTAATCATTAAGGGAGGAAGAGTACCCCTTAGAGACCAAAGCTTCAGAAAGTTTGGCATACCATTGCCTAGAAGCTTGCCTTAAACCATACAAGGACTTCTGAAGCAGGCATACCAAAGGAGGTGAAGAAGAAGAGGAAGAAATTGAAGAAGAGGATGAGGAAGCAGAAGAAGAGGAGACAACCAAACCAGGGGGTAGTTTCATATAAACCTCCTCATTCAAATCACCATGGAGGAAAGCATTGTTGACATCAAGTTGGAAGAGAGCCCAGGACTGTTTCACAGCAACAGCAATCAAGGATTTAATAGTTGAGAATTTAACAACTGGGGAAAAAGTATCAGTGAAGTCCACACCCTCTACTTGAGTGTCACCCCTAACAACCAACCTGGCTTTATATCTTTCCACAGACCCATCAGCCTTATATTTCACCTTGTAAACCCATTTACACCCAATTGGCTTCTTCCCAGGTGGGAGAGGAACAATGGACCAAGTATTATTGGCATGCAAAGCCTCAAATTCCTTGGTCATAGCATTCTGCCAGGCAGGATCAGAGGCAGCTTGCTGGTAGGAAGATGGTTCAGCAGATGCCATGAAGACTGAGCCAGTACAACAAGAGGATAAAGAACTAGTGCCAGAAAGGGAAGGAGGTAAGTTGCAAACATATTGTTGAAGATGAGCAGGAGGAACATGTGGTCTGGATGATCTTCTAATAATTGGGGACACATGGTCTGGTTGAGGAGATGAAATAGGAATAGCAGGAGGGGAATGGACTGAAGAATCATCAGGAGAAGAGGTTGGGGTGAGGCTGGAGATGGGTGGATGTGAGGATGAAGTAGGAGAAAGGGAAGGAAAGCTAAGTGAAGAATCATCATCAGCAGATGGGAACACAACAGGAGGATGAATGCTAGGGGAGCCTCCTGAAGTAGCAAAAGGATAAATGTGCTCATGAAAGGAAACATCTCTAGAGACAAGTGTGATTTTAGTCTTCAAATTATACAGTTTATAGCCTTTTTTGCCCAATGGGTACCCCAGAAATACACATGGGTCAGCTCTAGGATGGAACTTGCCCTTATGGTGCTTTGGTATGGAGGCAAAACACAAACAACCAAAAGACCTAAGATGTGCATAAGAAAGACTGTGATCAAACAGTAATTCATATGGAGATTTATTGTTAAGTAACTTTGAAGGAAATCTGTTAATAAGGTAGGTGGCAGTTAGGACACAATCCCCCCAAAAATGTAGAGGGAGATGAGACTGGAATAGTAAAGCTCTGGCAGTCTCTAATAAATGTCTATGTTTTCTTTCAACTACACCATTTTGTTGTGGTGTGTAAGGACAGGAAGTTTGGTGAATGATGCCATTTTCAGCAAAAAAATCAATCCCAGCATTACTAGAACCAAGCTCAAGAGCATTATCACTCCTAATGGTTTGGACATGAGAATGAAACTGAGTTTTGACCATAGCAAGAAAAGCTTTGATAATAGGGAATGCATTACTTTTGGACCCCATAAGATGGGTCCAGGTGGCTCTTGTAAAATCATCAACAATGGTTAGAAAGTATTTACAGCCAGTATAAGTAGCAGTGTTATATGGTCCCCAGGTGTCCAAATGAATAAGTTGAAAAGGATGATTTGTTTTTATAGAGCTATCAGGAAATGGCAGTCTAGAATGTCTAGCTAATGGACAAATAGTGCACACAAAAGGCTGTTTATTTGAAAACTTGTATGGAATAGAAGATATGGTTTTCATTTTTACAAAGGGGATGTGTCCCAGTCTATTATGCCACAAGATTTCCATTTTATTCAAGTCAGAATGGTTTGCACAATGAGAAGAAGATGTAGAAGAAGAAACAGAAGCAACAGATAATGGGGAATTGTAATTACAAGAGGAATGGGAAGAATCAGAAGATTGAACAAGTTTGTAAAGACCATCATCCAGTTTACCAATTTCCAGTGGCCTCTTCAGAGAAGGGGCCTGTATCAAACAAGAAAATTTTGTAAATAGAACAATAGAATTCAGTTGGTGTACAAGTTTGGACACAGAGATGAGATTGTATTGAAAACTAGGTATGTAGAGCACATTATGCAAAGTAAAACACAAAAATTTGATGGATCCAGTACAGGTTACTTTCACTTTGTAACCATTTGGTAACACAACTAAGAAAGGCACAACCAATGGTTTGATGTCAAAGAGAAGGGTTTTATTAGAGGTCATATGGTCAGTGGCACCAGAATCTATAATCCAAATGTATGTATTAACCCTAGTCAACATGCAAGCACCATATGAAACATCTTTTAAAGGACTGAAATGAGAAGGAAGAGTACCAGCAAAGTTTGCAGATCCCATAATGTTTGGTTGAGTCTGAGATTCTGAAATCTGAGTCTGTTGAAGTAGCATCAGGAGCTGTGCATATTGATCCTTTGTTAGCCCAGGTATACCAGCTTCTGAACTAGATTGCCCCTGACTACCCTCACTTGAGCTTGAAGAATCAACTGAGCTTGCACATCCTTGTGTTTCAACATTAGCAGCAACTCTTTTGTTTCTAGTAAACTTGAAATCCGATGGGAATCCATGCAACTTATAGCACTTGTCAATTGCATGACCTGGTTTCCTACAGTATCTACATGTAATGGGTGGCTTTGTGGTGTCAAAGTTGAGCTTTTGGTTAAATTGCTTGGGATGTGGATATGGTGTATAGGTTTTAGTAGGAGGTTTATTGATGAAGTGGGTGTTGAAGGCACTGGATTCACCACCAAATTGGGATGGTACACGGCTGACCTGTCTTTGTCTTTCATCTTGAAGAAGTATATTGTAAGCAGTGTCTAGTGAGGGAGGGGGTTGCATCATGAGAATGTTACTTCTAATCCCCAAATATGTGTCGTTGAGCCCCATAAGGAATTGATGTAACTTATTCTCTTCATCTTCCTGCTGAAATTCAGCTCTAGCTGTACATGCAGCACCACAACTAGATGCATTACACCTTGAAGACCTCATGAAATTCAATTCATCCCATAACTTCTTCAGCCTATTGAAGTATGACGCTATATCCAAAGAACCCTGAGTGGTAGAGGCTAACTCTAGCTTAATCTCAAAAATTTTTGTGCCATTGACTGCTCCATATCTAATGTTTAATTGATTCCAAATACTCTGAGCAGTGTCGGAGTATTGGACACTCTCAGCTATCTCAGGTGAAAGGGAATTTGTAAGCCAGGATATGACTAGGTTATTACACTTATCCCACTGCTTAGATTGAAGGGAATTTGCAGCAGGTTTTGGGACAGACCCATCGATAAAACCTAATTTGTTTCTAGCTGATAAGGAAACAATTATACTCCTTCTCCAACCCCCAAAACCAACACCTGAAAATTGGTTGGTAACTAGAGAAACCCCAGGCACATCAGAAGACATAAGAAATAATGGATTCGACGGGTCAGGAACAAAACTAGCAGGTACAGGAAGAGGATTTACACCTTCATCAGTCATTTTAGATGTGAATGACGACAGATGAACACAATAACGAATGAAATATATGAAGTACAAAATTGTTACTCAGGAAGTAATTGATTTAAGGCACAAAAATTGTGTGAACAAACCACCAATACTACCAATGAACCGATGAGACAACCAACAGACTTCAAAGTTGACGAAACAAAGGGAAAACACAAAATTTTGTGAATAAACCACAAGTAACACCGATGAACCAACAAACAACTTCAAAAATTGACGAATCGAAGAGGAAATACTAACCGATTGCGAAGTACAACAGAGAAAACCCTAAGTTGTGAAAACTGATGAAAAACTGAACGATAAACGGTGAGACTACCATCGGATGATAGCCCTTGACGAGGAGAGTCGGATGACCCGCTCTGATACCATGTTAACATCCATGGAAGCCATGGATGTAAGGATCAATGGAGACGGAGAACTGTAGACGAAGAGAGAGAAAGGAGAGAAAATCTGAAAGGTCGGTTTATTAATTTTTGTCTCGAATGTTCTTACACACTTGACCCCCTCGGTTATATCAAAATATTACAATACAAAATATAAAGTTAAAATATCAGCTGTGAGTGTGTGTATACAATTGTGTAATAAAGAATTGAAGAATGGCTATATTTACAATGTGAAAGACTGGCTACTTATGTAACAGCAGTGGCCGGCTGTATGGCCTTCATATTGGGCTGGCCCAATACCTCAACATTATTTCCATATTCAAGTTTGTTCCAACAAGGTGTGAATTTGAGATCTATAAAAAAAAATTTATAATTTATTTGAATTTGTTATTTAGTTTGGAGTGTTGCTTAAATACATAGCGAGGCATGTTTGTTTTCTGTTCATCATGAGATATTCTAATTTGAAGAAGTTAACTCTTTAAGGTAAAAGATATTGAAATTATGTGAACAATCTGGAAACAGGGAATTAACTTTTATTTATGTTTAAAAACGGGGAAAAGAATAAGTTTTCTTTTCAAATCGAATTATTTCCTTCAATTTGTGCTCACTTAGGATTATGTGCAAATCTGCTTGTTTGCCCCTTTTTAATGTGACATGCTTCCACCAATTGGAGGTTGTTCATTTTTAGTTAAAGCACGATTAATAAATTATTGTGGTTATGGGTACAATTCTCGTTACATAGTTATAATCCCTAATTTTCAAAATTAGAGGTGCATTTCATATAACCTCATTATAACAACTCCGAATAATAAAATCCTGTGGAATAATTTGAGGCGTTCCATGCTAAATAAAATCTTAAGCCCATGACCCTTATTTAATTAATTTTAACTTTCTAGAAATCGAGATGTGCCATTAGTTGACTTTTCCATGGCCCTCACAAACTTGAAAGTGCGTAGTTGCTTAGGCGTGCTATTTTAAAATTACCTTCTTAAGTACGTGTGTATATTTATGTGACCCAAATCCATATCTCAATAAAATTGCAATATGTCAAAAATTGTGGGTGCATTTATGTGACGTGGTTCGCGGTATGTTTTAACGGCATTGCAATTTTCTTTTAAAAAGATATTAAACGCGGTAAAATAATTTAAAATCGCACCATAGGATGAACACGTATAAAACAAGATTTTTAGCCAATTATAATAGTTTAAGCGATTGTGCTAGAACCACAGGATCCGAGGGTGCCTAACACCTTCCCTCGGATTAAAAGAATTCCTTATTCAGAATTTCTGGTTCGCAAGCTTCAAAAAGAAAGTCAAAATCTTCCTCGATTTGGGATGTAAAAATAAACCGATGACTTGGGAATATAGGTGTCTAACGGGCCTACCGGTCCGAGCCGGGTCAATTCTTTTGATCGGTACGGGTTACAGGCCGAGACGGTTCCGGGTTGTACCTTAACAGATTTAACGGGTTAAGGTTCATACGGATAAAAATTAAACTGTACGGGTTACGGGTTGAGGGCGGGCGGGCCGGGTTTCGTACAAATATTGTAAGCTATATTAATACAAAGTACTAACATAAAGAATACAAGGAAGATGGGAAAAAATTGCACTTATTTCAAGTGCTACATTTATTTCATAATTCAAAATTTCAAATTTACAAATTAAAAGGTTTACATTTTTAACAACAAGTAAATTCAAAGGTTTTGCGTTGCCCTTTCAAGTTCTTCATAATAATAAATGAACTGATTGACCTTCTTCTGAAGTGTTAAATTCGGTTGGGTTACCATATGTTAATATATCTCCAAGTTTATCGTCTTCTGGACTATCAACATTTTCACGTTCTTGATTTCTTCGTTCCTATCTAATCCAATCTCTGAAACATCTTCGTTTCTATCCAATCCAATCTCTGAAACATACTAAAACTTCCAAAGCTTTGCTTCCCAATGAGTGACGGGTGTCTCCAAGTTGTTGTCTTGCTTGGCTAAATGCACTCTCCGATGCAACAGTAGGAATTGGCACATTCAGCACGTCCCGAGCTATAGAAAAAAGAACACAAAATTACTTTCCATTCTAATGCCACCAACCAAACAGTGAAAATTCATTTGTACGGGGCTCTTTTTGCTTCTGCAAGTAGAATTGAAGTTCATCAATGTTCCTGCTACTGGTATGAGTGGTAGAAAATATAGAAAAAAAATCAAAGCTATCAAGGCCTTCTTCATCATCCACAGTAGCAGAAGTGGTACAGTGCACAGTGGGATTAACATTGTCTACATCATGAGCAACATCATCAATGATATTTGCATAATAATTACATTTGCACAGTAGGATTAACATTGTCTACAGCATGAGCAGTATCATCTACCCAATAATATGTAATTACAAAATAATCATTTCGATTAACAGTGTATGTTTGATATGGTCTATGAAGTCCAAGTACTTCTAGGGATACCTTTAAATAAATGGTTGTAAATCCTTTGAATATACATAATAAGATATGATGAAGAAGCAAAAGAAACAGGTAGACAACCCAAAGAAATCATTTTTGCTAACTTCTCGCAATCCTTCATTTTATTATATTTCACTAGACCTCCAGTAGTAGGGTTAAAAGTTGTTTGATTTCCATCACCATCAGCGCTCTATTCTATGGGATGCTCAATTCTCATATGTCTACTAAGCGTCCCAGTCCCCCCTAAATTTCCACCAATCAAATGTTTAAAATCAGCGTTACAAATTTTGCATTTAACTCTATCAGTACCCTCTATTAATTTAAAAAAATTCCAAATCTTACTTATTTTCTACGATTAGTAGTCGGAGCCACATATGGTCTACTCCTAGTGCCACGACCACCACCCCTTTTAGCAACTCTAACACTACCAATACCAGCACTAGTAGGTGTAGCTGGTATCTCATCTTCCGTTCCTATTTCATTATGTTCTATTCCAAAATCTTCTTGTAATTGTTAATAATCTATATCTATATTATCATTAGGCGATGTTTCAGTAACATGTGTAAATGATAATGAATTATTACTATTACTATCAGATGCTGAAGAACTACCTCTTTTTTTATTTCCCCTACCAGTAACTCTTTTACACGCTCTTTAAGCAGCACTAAACATATTGTAAAAATTAAAAGTATAAGCTAAAATTAAATATGCAATTAAAATAGTAAATAAGAGAAAGAGTTGGAGGGAGTGCACCGAATTCGACAATGAATTGAGCACTTGATTACGCAATTTCGATGTTACCACGAACAAAAGTCAAGTCGTTAAGCAAGAATTTCAAATTTGAACTACAATTTATCAAAGTTGAAACTTCAAACTTCAAATTTCGAATGACAAAACACGATAAATTAAATTCAAGAAAAGTGAGCCAAATAAAATGAGAAGATGAAATGATGAATTGAAGTATTGCAAATTGGAGAATGAGAGAAATTGAGATTCAACTATGAGATTTGAGTGAAGAAATGACGAGGGGGGGGGGGATGGTATTTAAAGTTTTAAAAAAGATTAATTTTGTAAATTCAAAAAGGGTTCAAAACTTAAAATTAAAAAAATGGCTATTTCATTAATAGATTCGTTGGCTAACGAATCAATTGTGAAATCTAACAAAACCAATGGATAGTGGGCCCTATCTACTTTGAAAAATTTTAAAAAAATTCTGACCGTTGAACCGTGTCGGTTCCGGTCGAGTTTAACCGGTTACGCATTGTTCACGCTTACCGGTTTAGCCGGGTCCGGTTAACCGATAATTTTTTTAAACCGTCCAACCCCCCCACCCCCTACTCAGCCCACCCGACCCTTTAAGAACTGGTCTGGAACCGGTTTCGGTTTGTACCAGTCTGGGCCGGCTCGGTAGCGGGTCTAACTGGCCAGTTCGATAGCTATACTTGGGACACCAGAAAATAAACCATCCCAAGTGGCAATTCTAAAATAAATAAATAATCCCCTTTTGAATAATGTCACTTTAATTGGAAAAACTCCCTTATGCGTTTATCCTTCGGGGTAGCCGTGTAAAAAGGAGGTGTGACATTATGAAACCAGGTAGTGTTCATGGCTGAAACGAACACAACAACGAGAACTAAAGGCGGTTAAAGGTTGGTTGTGTGACTTGTGGTTGTCTAGATATACACCAAAGTTCGATTGTTCAAAGATATTAATTCTACCGATTGATCGAATATATCCGACATAAGTTCACTATGGAAAGTTCAAAGGGAAATCTACTTATCCAGATGCAATTAATCCTTACTTGTGGATCACACAATTTTTCATGCATACTTTCGTGATATAGCCATTCCCCATTCATGTGGGGAATTGTTGGATTTTTATGTATTTAATTAATATATTAAATACTTAAAAGAGGGTGATTGAGAAATGGAGGGAAATAAAATTTTTGAGTGAAATTTAAGTTCCCACTTGGTAAATGGATATTGTCCCATATTAGAAGAGGAAGATGTTTTTTATGAGTATATAAGCAACTGCTCTTCTTCTAGCTCTTAAAGAGTTGAAAAGAAGGCATGTTTCGCGCCGTCGTCGGCATCGCCGCTTGCTAGGCTTCAGCTTCGGATTTGGATTTGGTCAAATGATGCCGCTCGCTCGGCTCGGCTTCGACATCGGCTTCGAATTCGGATTTGAATTTGGTCAAATGATCGATTGATTGATCAACTTTTTGGACCAAATTAATTTGTTAATAATAAAATATTAACAGAATATTATTAAATATTTATTTTAATAATAGAATATTAATATTAATCCAATCCATTTTTCTGCTTTGGTAACAGAAAATTAACTACCCTCTTCAATTTTTCCTCTTTATTATTGAGTAAATGGCCATTTATTTAATGGCATTTATGCTGTGGTCGTTTTGCATAAACAACCATTCTAAAGAGTTGCACCTCTTCAGATTTTAGCCCAACTTTGGCTATAAATATAATCTACTCTGCTCAAAATTTCACTATGATTTTCTGAGTTTCTTCTCCTTCTTCTGCATACTTTTAGCATCAAACAAAGCAAAAGTAAGTGTGATTTGCTATCGAACTTTGTGTCCGCTAAAACACTGGGTTTGAAGTATCACTACATCAGTGTGTAATTCGTTCTATCTTGGAAGGAAATAATCCATAACCTTGGGTACTAGAAGGGGATTAAATTCCTTAAGGAAATACTGTGAATTTAGTAGTCTCGAATTAGTTTTCTGTCATTTCTGTTTATGTTAGTTTCTGTTTATATTCATTTATATTTCAAGAATTATTTTACAAATATAATATAACAACAGTGCCTTCGGCAATATAGACACAGGTGATGCATGGCTATCATGATCAACTCGTTTCATAAGGTGCCGGATTAAGTTCCGCAACGTTTTACTTGCTTCTACTGTGCTCTTAAACCTACATTACAACTAAATTTCCTATTTGGTCAAGTAGAGATTTTGATCAAACGTAAGTAAAGCAGAAGATGTTTGATCGGGATTATAATAACAAAATTATGATAAGAGACATAAATAATATTATAATTATTTAATGAATATATTTTTATTGATAGATCTTTGACTCTTTCGATTGAAAATGAATATACGATATATAACATAAACATGCGTTTGATTTTACACTAATAAGTTAGGCTAAACATATATTTTAACCTTGAAGTTTAAAGGATTTTGAGTGAAGAGCCTTGGGAAGGGAATTCTTCTTCTTCGTAGGTCATTTATGGCATGCAGGAATGGCTTGTGTAGCTGCAGTAAGATTTGAATGATTTATTCAATCAGATAGTTTGAGCTCCTAAAATATAGCGCCCTTGGGGTACCTTTATTATTTTGGTACTTATCCCTGGATTAGTAACTTCAAAATTGTTATCTCACTCTCAATGCGAGATAAAAATAATACAATAAGTATGGTATAATAAATCAAGGAATCCAAAATTCAACCAAATGCTAGATAAGATAATCCCGTAGTTTAATTTTAAATTATTATCTCTTTATCTCACCAACTAAACGGCCCTCAAGTATTTTTTTACTATGAGTAAGGAGCTTGATTGCCACACACCCGATAAATAAACTCCGTTGTACTTATTAAAAAGAATCCACCATCTCACATATATCAACTGAATTTGGTGTAAATGCGCCAAATTCACTGGGGAAGATGGAACCATGAAAAGACACATAGTAGAGGTTATTTTTTTTATCTCTGTTCAGATTATTCACTAATTCAATAAAAGGTTTCAATAGGTTTACCAATTTAAACAACACAAAGCATCATAATAAATTAAAGATGGCACAAAATTCCATGGGATGTTTGGTACAAGAGAAGAGTTTATTTTATTTAATTTTGCATGATGAAAAGACCTCGGACCAACAATTACAAAGACAACAACTGACCAATAAGAACTTCATAAACTTCTTTTATGTGGTCTGAAACCTCAGATAATTTGACCACTGAAAGACAAACAATGACTGACTCAATAACAAAGACAACAATGGACTAAATGAAAGACTCGATAGCGGGTGACTAAACTCTCCTCCTAACACTAGTACCAAATTCAAGGACTTCAATTTCCACAGCCACGTTTATTAATGATGAGTTCCCGAACTCTCTCCCACTTCATATTCAGGGACAACATTTAAATCAAACTTGAGTCGCTCGGTCCGAATGTGATTTTTTGCTGCTTCATTAATTTTGTCCAACCGCAGCTTCATTTCCACCAACTTCTCCAACCTTTCTTTATCAGGCGGTATTTCAGCGCCAGGGTACATTACCTTATACCTTAATTCCCGGCTTTTTCCCTTCTCGTTCTCATCTTGTATATCTTTGCAGAGATCATCAAATGCTTGAAAGACACTTGATTTTCCCTCATCAGCATTATGTTGTTTCCATTCACGAAATTTTTCTATTATTTTTTCAACACTAGTGGATGTATAGGAACATGGCTTTCCACTTGGTGAAAAGAGCAGAACACCAACGTCTGCTCCCGTCACCATGGAAAACTCCTCTGCTTTCCTTAACAAGCTCGCTTTTCTTTTTGAGAAGGTAACATAGCGTGCTTCTTTTGACTCGACATACTTCATTTCAATCTTTTGCCTACCCCTACTTGTCCTCCTTGCCATTGCAAAAAGCAAATATAGAAGAATATTAAGAAGATGTTTTGGCTGAATAAGCCTGAGCAATTTCGAGAGAAACGCCTGTGTGATTTATAGTTGGTGTGCGAGTCTCTCAGTCACGTGTATAGTCACATTTGATTAAATGTAATTCATATATTCAGATTACAGAAAATCCAAGTCTAAAACTGTGTTCCTATTATACAGCTGAGACTGCAAAAGCTGAAATGATCCTCAAGACATTGAAAGATATTGATCTATTTATTACATAATTAATGTTAATGTTATACTTACTATAAATAAAAAATATGTCAAGAAATGGCTTCTTAAGTTTGTTAATGTTACTTCATATTTGATTTTATGTCATGTTGACAGTTTTATGGCAAGTAATTAAACACTAAATCAACACGATGCATATATTAAAACTTAGATAACATTGTGCTCCCTTGAAACGGACCTCTATATTTATTTATTCCATTCAAAATACAAAATGTATTATATACTAATCTTTAGGTTGTCAATGCCTGGTGGCTTAACCAATTATTCTTAGTTCTAAGCCAGTGCCAAATATCAATGCAGAAAACACTATTGTATTCTGGAACTCATAGAAACAAATTCTTCAATAGATAAACTTAAGCGCAGAAGAACTATATGAAGTAAAAACTTTAGAGCTCACAAGCCTCAATTTTAAAACATGAACTCTTCATCGTTGCATACACAAAAAGGTTTCTTTATTTACATTCAAGAGTTAAATGAATTACAAAATAATGCACTTACACTACTGGAAATACCCAAATTGTCGACATCTAGGAAAATTTGACAAATTGGGTTACTGTTAACAAGCTGTTGAAAATTTTCATCAGTTAACTGATGTTTCTTCAGTCGAAAAAACTAGAATTTTTTTGAAAAAATACATGGTCCCTCTCACAGAGGTCTTACAAAGTCTATGTGTCGAGATGGATGATTGCCCTTTTTACGAAGACATAAAAGCAACTCACGCGCATCATTTTCGTAACTTTATAATCTTAAATCACCAAGCCCGATTGGAGATGCAAGAGAGACAAAACATACACTACTAAAAATCAGGTGATTTCCGTCCAAAGATTTCCAGCCAAAATTGGTCGGAAATATTTCAGACTGTATTCGGTCGGAAATAAAAGAAATCAGTCGCAAAAGTCAACAAAATGTTCCTGCCATCACAAAAAATAGCATTTCGGACCGATTTCGGTCGGGAATTGGTCAAATATTTAGTCAAATACCTATATAATGTACAAATATAATTATTTATTAAAACTTTTCCAAAGTTTCAATCGATTTCGGTCGGAAACTGATCAAATATTTGTTCGACCAAGTATAAATTGTACAAAAATAATTATTTATTAAAACGTTTCCAAATTTACGATCCATTTCGGTCGGAAATTGGTCATAATGTACAAAATTAATTATTTATTAAAATTTTTCCAAATTTTCGACCGATTTCGGTCGGAAAGTAGTCAAGTATTTAGCCAACCTTGTATATAATGAACCGAAATAATTATTTATTAAAATTTTTCTAAATTACCGATCGATTTCGGTCAAAAATTTGAATTTTTTGTTCCGCACGCAACACAAAAAAGCCGTAATAATCATAACTCAATATTTCCGACCAAATTCGGTAAAAAAAATGCTCTTATATAAATTAAAATATAAATTTAATAATACTTGTCTGTGTAAATAATAAAGAGATTTTTAAGTAAAAAATATTTAATACTTATATCAGACCCAAAAAAAAATTTACGACCAATGTCGGTCGGAGATTAGTCAAATATTTGGTCAATCTACATATATGTGCGAACTTAATTATTTATTAACAATTTACCAAATTTTCGGCTGAAATTGGTCAGAAAGTGGTCAAATATTTAGTCGAGCTTTTACTTAATGTACAAAAATAATTATTTCGATAACCAACCGAGTATTAAGACAAAATTTTTGTATATTTAAGTAACCAACCGAGAATTAATGCTTTAATACGAAGTAAAATATAAATTTAATAATATTGTGTTATAATAAAGAGGTTTTAAATAACAATATTTAATATTGTTTATATATAAGCTATATTCGATATACTATACTATACTATATATACGTCTCTCTCTCTCTCTCTCTATATATATATATATATATATATATATATATATGTGTGTGTGTGTGTGTGTGTGTATATATATATATATATATAATATATCTAATGTTATATCAAATATATCTTATTACTATACACTTAGAAGTGTAAGCATCCTTGAGAAATGTTAATTATTAATTAGTTTATGAATCGATAATAACCTAAGTAGAACCTCATTAGTAGTATTCTTAAGTAATGTTAGGCTCGATTATACTATAAATTGATAATTACATTAGGTGATAGTACTCTTGTGAGCACGTGATTTTTGGCCCGCTTGAAATGTTCCTATAGAATTTATTAAATGAGGAATTTTCTTTTACTATTTGAATTTTTAGGAATTAATTGTATGATTTTGTGTTTATTCGTATTTTTTTATTATTATTATTACTTGAATTTTAGGAATTAATTGTGTGACTTCGTGTTTACTTGCATCTTTATTTAATTGAATTTTTGGATTTATTTGCATGATTTTGGGTTTGTTTGAATTTTAGGAATTAATTGCATAATTCTCTGTCTATTTGCATGTCGCACATTTTAATATGCATAATTCATAAAATTATAAAAAATGCATATTTGCGTAGGATTTGAATTTTACATTTTTAGTTAATATTGAAAATGAGGAAAAAATGACAAAATTGGTTAATTTTTTTTGAAATTTAGGATTTAGGAGTTTATTAGTTTATTTCATAATAAAATATATTTTGGCTATTTTTATTTTGTTATTATAAAACCTAAAAAAATATAATAAAAACAAAATATACAAAAAAAAAAGAGAGAAGAATAATTGATTGTATGATCCTTGTAAAGACCAAATTTTGGGCCATTTTAGTCATATAGCTCAGCCCAAAACACCCAAACCCACTAAAAACAGACCCCGAACCGAACCCTTACCCGGTCCAAAAGCCCCAGAATGAAACGACGTTGTTTGGATCAAGATATCTGAGTCGTGGATCAACCTTGATCAAACGGTCAGGATGCAAGGATGACCACCCTATTTAAATGTCGACCAAACCCCCCAACCATTCATACCTCGTACCCTGTCCAAACGTACCCCAAAATTGTCGGTGTAACACCACCCAACCCCCACTATATAACCACAGCCGCCATCGGCCTGAAACCGCCTCAGCCTACGGAGTAACCCCAAATCCACCCAAAATTACACCCTAGATTTTCTGTCTTCTCCTCTTCCCAACCCCCCCCCCCCCCCAGGATCACCCATCGAAACCCCATAGAACTTGTCGAATATCCCTTTAAAGGAGCGGCGGCTCCGCCGTCCACGGCGGCGCTAGCTCCAATGGATTCCAAATCAACACCCTACATTCTTCTTGGCCTCCCCTACCCAAAAACAACTCCTGCTTCCTTCGAACAAGCCCCAAACTCGTCAAATTTCAAATCGGAGACAAGACCTAATCTTGAGATGGATATTTTTGAAGCAGCTTGAATTCTAAAAAGGAGTTGCATGTTTGTTTCGGCCAAAAACAAATATGTGACTCCGTTTGGAGATTCAATTTAAACTCAACAAGCTTAATTAAACGATTCAACCAGTAAGTTCACTTTAATCTTAATTTATTTTTCATTTTATTCTATTTTTTATTTTCTTGTCTGGTTTAACAATTAGGTTTGACTTTATTTCTATTTTTTTTGGTTTAAATTGAAAATGACATCCTACTATATTTCTTATTTTAATTACAACTATGTGTTCCTCATTAGGGTAGTTTATTTCCTTTGCAAAATGATCCTGATTATTCTACCATTATTTGATTTCCTTTTATTAGTTAGAAGTTCGAAAGTACATTTTATAATTTGCCTCAGTTATGGCTTGGATTCTGTTTAGGTCTCTAATTCCTTGTTAAAGTACAATTTGATTTTTGGTGTTAGTAAGCTAATTAGTAGTTAGAGTGTACATATAGCTTTGCATAGTTTCGTTTAATATCTTAATTTCAGTCTGTTCACTTGAATCTCTGTTAATTTATAGCAGTAATTAGTTGATTAGTCAATAAGTCTTATATTTTAGATTCATGGTTCAAATATAATTAGGTTTTGGTTATAACTGTTAGCTAGAAAATGGTTTAAGACTTAGTTAAGTAAACTGGTAATTTCAAGGTACAAAGGTGGTAATATAGGGTTTTAGTTGGTTCTGGTAATATTAGGATTAAAATGAGGATAGTAAAGTATCCCATTAATAAGAAGCAAGACTAGAATCTTTTAGACCCTTCTAGATGGGGATTTTAGTTTAAAAATCAGTAGCTTAGTGTAGTAACTTGGGAAACAAGTCAAAAAATAAAGGTACCAAGTAGTTAAACTCTGAAAATTAAAAGAGGGACTAGTAGTTAAAATGAAATAAAAGGGTTGCCCTAGCCTTTGTCTATAAAAGGGATCCAAATTCATTCAAAAAAAGAGGTTAGAAAATCTAAAAAATTACTGAACATTGCCAGCCATAGTAAAAAATTAGTCTTCTAATTACTGCAATTATAACTAAAAAAAAAAATTAGTTTAGTTGAAACATTTGAGAGCCTTTCCATCAAAATCTGTGCATTAGAGCTTTGCAAACCCACTGAAAATCAACAAAAGAAAAATATGGTTTAATTAGAAGTCCAACTGGTTTTAAAGTCTATTTGTGCTTTATTTCTGGGATTTGCATCAGTTAATTGGATTTTGAGTTATCCTGTAGTTCCTGGGTCCATTTCCAAGTCATTTGAGGTCAATTTAAGGCTGTTTTGGGTCAATTTGGTTACGGATGTAAGTCTGGGCTATTAGATTGATCTCCTTGGTATGCAGCTGCTCATTTCTGACTGCTTATTGCTTTGTTTGCTTCTTTCTGACCCTTGTATTCTTCATCTTTGATTTCATTTCAGGTATTTGCTCCATCTCTAATGGCAAAAGGCCAAAGGAACTTAGTGTTTGAAGCTTGCGCATTAAAATCTGCCTGTAATTTAAGCATTCAGCTGTCCCAAACTCATGTATCCGTATGAATTACTATATTTTCATATACTGACTTGTTTTGAGTGTCTGCAATGTACTATGGATGTTAATTAGGCATATAAATTGGACTGAACTGTTAAATTTGTTTGATCGAACCTATAGTTGGTTTTAAGTGTTGTATAGTTTGATTCTTAAAGTGTCCATTGGATTTTGTTCAACTAGGAATTATCAGTGGATTTGATATTGATTTACATATATTTGTGATTCATAATTTAATTTAATAGCCATTGAAGCTAGCAGGAATATCAATTTTAATTTAATGGCCATGGTATTCACGTGGATGCTGGATTTGGAATAGTTACTGGGTCCAAGTTTAGATTAAAAATGAAGTGCTCATTTGTATTGATATTGAACTAAGTATGTCTTATAGTTCCAATTCAGTTGTTTTTTAGTCATAGCTTCGCCTTAGCCAAACTTGGACAGTCCCCCCTGTCCAGGTTTGGGCTTGGCAATTCATGCACCAAAAGCCCAGTACCCTTGGTTCTCCTTAATTGTCCAGAATAATAAGTGTAGAAAAGTAGTAATTCATTTAGGAATCGCCTTTTAAGATGATCATACGAGGCGTACCATGCCAAACAGGATCAAAAATTATGTGACCCTCGTGAAATATCTATATTAAAATACTTAGAGATTCGTGACACGCCGTTTAGCAAATTTTACGGTGTTCCCGCAAAGATAATAACGCGTTAGTCACTTTTAAGTGCGTCTTTAATAATTTTATCTCCTTAATTCCGGGTGCACATTTATGTGACCCAAATCCAAATCTCGATGAACTTAAAATATGTCAAAAACTACGTGCCTATTTATGTGATATAGTTCGCGATATGTTTTAGCGACATCACATATTCCCTTTAAAAAGACATTAAAAGAGGTATAAATAAAATTTGCATTTTTAGGATGAACATGTGTAAAAAAAATCAGAATTTTAGTCACTTATAATAATTTAAGCAACAATGCTAGAACCACAGAATCCGAGGGTGCCTAACACCTTCCCTCGGGTCAACTGAATTCCTTACTTAGAATTTATGGTTCGTAGACTCCATTTGGGCAGTCGAAAAATTTTCTCGATTTGGGATTCTAAATAAACCGGTGACTTGGGGCACCAAAAGCCAAACCTATCCCAAGTGGCGACTCTTAATAAATAAACAATCCCATTTCGAATAATGTCATTTGGTTGGAAAAACTTCCTTATGCATTTTTATCCTCCGGGGTAGCCGTGTAAAAAGAAAGTGTGACAACTCTAAGTAGAAGTGTATTATTTATAATTAGTAAGTGTATTAGTTATAATTAGTTTATAGATTAACACTACACTGAGTATAAGTGCATTAGTTGTATCATTAAGTAATGTTAGATTTGGTTCGACCTACATGACGTAGAAGTGTATTAGTGACAATTAGCTTATATAAATAGATTATTTTGTAGTTTATAATAATTATTGATAATTACACTAAGTGAAACTGTATAATGATTGTACTAGTAATTAGCTTGTAAATATATTTTTATGAGCCCGTTCGAATTGGCTAATTTTAAGTGCTTTTAAGCCAAAAATAGCTTTTAAGCCAATTTGTGGTGTTTGGGTAAAGTAAAAAAAGTACTTTAAAACACTTATTTTTAAGCTAAAATAACAAAATCAAGCTAAAAGCCAAAAGCTAAAAATCCTAACTTATGGCTTAAAAGCTACTTAAAATAAGTCCATCCAAACAAGCTCTAAGTAGAAGTAGATGCGACCACGTAATTTCTACCCTACATGAAAATAATTCCTAAAAAGATAGACCAAAAATAATTTTTATCAATTTTAGGAAATTTTCTTTGTTTATTTGCATTTCATGCCTTTTTAACATTTGTAAATCATAGAAAAATCCTAAAAGATTGTAACTTTTACATATTAATTTTTAAAATTTTAAAATTAGCATTTTCCTTAGTTTAAAGTTAATTAGGTATTTTAATATTAAAGATAAATAAACACAAGACCCTTGAGCCTCTTCTTCTTCCTAATACACAACCCCAAAACCCTAGGCAGCCACCACTCCACTGCTATTCTCTCCATACCCACACCCAAAACACCATAAAAGCCAGCTGCTACTCCACCGTCCTTCACGCCAAGAACTCGACACCCACAGTCACTTACACGTGTTTTTTACCCTACATGAGAATAACCCCTAAAAAATATACCAAAAATAATTTTTATTAATTTTGAGAAATTTTTCTTTGTTTATTTGCATTTCGCGCGTTTTTAACATTTTTAAATCATAGAAAAATCCTAAATATTGTCGTTTTCACATATTTATTTTAGTTTTTAAAATTAGTATTTTTTCTTTATTTTTAAGTTAAGTAGTTGTTTTAATGTTAAAAAATAAACAAAGAGTTTTAATTTCTACAAGAACAGATTGATTTAGGATTTTTTTTTTAATTTATAGAATTTTTAACTAAAGAAAAAGAAAAGAAAAGAAAATAAAAAATTAATTACAATGGAATTTTAAATTAAGCAATTAAGCAATTTTTAAAACCAAAACTAGTCCAAACCATAATTTTCCTCCCCAAACCTACACAACCTAAGCCCATTCCCTTACCCTAAAAACCAAAAAACCTACATCTATACATATATACAAAAACTAACGCCTGAAAAAAAGGAAAAGTTACGCAACAGTGCACAAAAATGACCCCCCCCCCCCCCCCGCCCCTTCCTAGCTTCATCTTCTCCAAACAATCCCCCCATCCCTAGTCATCTACTTCAAAAGCCCAAACGAAAAACAGCAGCCCCTGAAGCCAGCAACCCCAATCTCCAAATCTCCATAGCTACAGACCCAACCCATCGTATCTCCATCTCGACGACACCCCTGAAAACTCAGCAGCAGCAACTCATACGAACGACTCCAGCTCAAAATCACCAAACACCTCATCTACTTTTACTGCTGCGATCCCGTCCCACCACCATAGTCGTCGGAATTGACCACCGATGACGGCTGTTGTTGCTACTGCGACGGGGTGAATGATAATCCCAGGCCGCTTCCCAGCTCGCCGGAAGATGACGAGGTCGCCATTGAATCATGTGGAGGTCACCACTGAAGGCAGTCTGTTCCGAATTCGACGAGGTTTCCGGTTCGCGTTTCGATTCGCGTTTCTGTTGATTTCTTCTGGTTGATACTCTATTTTGTTGTTGAATGCTGTTGCTCTTCGTTTGGACAAAACTGTAAGTCTGAAGTTTTCTTTAATTTGGAAAGAAGTTTCGCCATTAAGGTCTGATTCTTCATTTCCTGTTCATTTTGTTCTATGTTCGTCTTTATGTTATTTTGGGAATATGATTCAGTTCTTATTGTCCATATTCTTGGTGTTTCTTTTTAATGTTTTGTTTTAGCTGAGTTCTATTTAAGTCCAAGATACATATTCCTACATATTCGTTATTGGAGTGGATTCAAAAGAAAGCTGAAAGAATGCAAAGCCAAGTTATTCTTTTGTTTCTTTGAATGACTATAGGCATAAATGTTTATTTTGTTTAGGATAGAATGTAAATCAAAAGTGTTCTATTCTGCTGCTTGGCTTCATGTATTGGTTACTAATATTGAGTTTAAACTTTCGCCTTAATGATTGGAAATACTTTAGTCTTTTAATCAGTCAACTAGGTCCTTTAATTAATTGGGTGTGCCATATTAAATAATACCAATATTAATGGCTCTCATAAGTTCATTTAGAAATTTTTTGATTAGAATGAATCGAGGTGTGCCAATGCCGAGTAAAGTTAAGCAATTGCACGGCCCTTGTTCGGATCAATCTTGTTTATCAGCTCCAAATTCAAGCAATAAGTCCAAAGTCATACTATAAGTCTATGTTTTCAGCTTATTTGTCTAGATATTTGGGTAGTACATGAGAGTAAATAAATATATCCATTAACCTAGTAGTATTCTAAATAACAAATTCATATCGTATTGCCCTTGTGTTAATAGTTTGTTGTTCCAATCATTTGTCAACACTATGGTCATTTTCTTTTGTCAACATTGCTGATGCAATCACAATTAACTATGATTAATATAATTTATTTGTTCTTTATGTAGATAGAATCTCGTAGTTGGATGTATAATAGGAATTATCCTAATCGTTAATTTTTTAGGGAGGAATTTATAGGGGGTTGAGGAAGTTATTACGCATGTAATGTCACTTGAATCGTTTTGAATTGGACGGTTGATTAGGTGTCCTTGTGTAAAGTGTAAGTGTTTGCACTATTTTGATCAGGCAGATATTAAGATTCATCTTTATCAAAACGGGTTTATGGATAAATATTTTGTGTGGACTAGTCATGGAGAGATTGGTGGTACTGATGGCGTATTTCATAATGTAGTTGTTGGTGAAAGTAGTAGGTCGATGGGGAATACCATTCAACATCCAAGATACCATGAAATGGTTCCGGATGCTATAGGGATGCACTTCGAATTTTAAACCAACGGAAGTATTGAACAACCTCCTAATGAAGAAGAAAAATATTTTTATGAATAGTTAGAAGCTACTAGTCGTCCACTAAAACAAGGGACTATGCACTCTTAGTTGTCTGTTGCGGTTAGATTATTAAGTATCAAATCAGATACCAATATTTCTCAAGCAGGAATGGATTCTTTCATTGGCCTTATGAGTGAACTAGTTGACCCAGCTTTCAACATATCCGAAGATTTCTATAAGGCTAAAAGATTGGTTTCTAAGTTAGGACTCTCGTATATGAGAATTGATTGTTGTGAAGATGGTTGCATGTTGTATTATAAGGGTGACGCGGATTTAGAAAGTTGTAAATTTTGTGAAAAACCTCATTTTAAGCGGCTTTCCAACGGAAAGAAGGCTACTGTGAAGTCGATGCATTACTTACCACTTATTCCTAGATTAAAGAGGTTGTACATATCGATCAGTTCCGCTCCTCATATGAGATGGTACTATAAAAATAGAAGGACGTCCGGTGTTATGTGTCATTCTTCAGATGGGGAAGCTTGGAAGTATTTTGAGAGGACGTATCCAGATTATGCTAGTGAACCAAAAAATGTTCGATTAGGTTTGTGTGCTGATGGTTTCACGCCATTTTCAGTTTTTGCAACACCATATTCATGATGGCCGGTCTTTATTACTCTATATAATCTTCTGCCTGAAATGTGTATGACTAGTCCATATATATTTTTAAATTGTGTTATTCCCGGTCCCCGCAATCCAAAGAATTTGATTGTTGTATATTTGCAACCTTTGATTGATGAGCTTAAACAGTTGTGGTATGAAGGAGTTGAGACATATGATATATCAACTAAGCAAAATTTCAATTGCGTGCTAACTTAATGTAGACCATTAATGATTTTTCTGCGTATGAAATGTTGTTTGGGTGGATGACTGCCAAAAAATTAGTATGTCCTTACTGCATGGAAAATGGTAAAGCGTTCACTTTAAGAAACGGCCGAAAGCAGTCATGGTTTGATTGTCATCGTCAGTTCTTACCGGTTGATCATGAGTTCAGAAGGATGAAGAACGCATTCAAAAAAAATACAGTTGAACATGATTGCCACCTCCAATTTATTCCGGTGAGGAAATCTGGGAGAGGGTTCAAAATTTTACCAAAGTTACCGAGACCCCACCTTCTAGATTTCCTGGATATGGTGTTACTTATAACTGGACAAAATAGAGCACATTTTGCGAGTTGCCATATCGGAAGGATAATCTTTTCCGACATAATCTTGATGTCATGCATATTGAGAAGATCTATTTTGACAATTTATTCAACATAGTGATGGATGATAAGAATAAGACAAAAGATAACCCGGAGGCTAGACTGGACTTACAAGAATATTGCAGGTGACCTAAATTATATTTGCTATATGTGAACAATTGTAAGGTGTTCAAGGCCAAGGCCAGCTACACATTCACCGTGGAACAAAGACGACATATTTGTGAGTGGGTTACAAACCTAAAGATGCCCGAGGGCTATGTATAAAACATGGAAAACGTGCCAATATGGTTGAGGGAAAGTTGACTCATATATAAAGTCATGACTGTCATATATTCATAGAAACCTTAATCCCTATTTCATTTTGTGGATCGCCTGAACATATATGGAAACCCATCACAGAGATAAGTTTGTTCTTCAAAGACTTATGTTCTACCACATTAAGGGAAGAAAACCTATTTCAAATGGATCAGAACATTCCTCTAATCACTAATAACCTGGAGAGGATTTTTCCATGGGGTTTTTTCAAAGTGATGGAACACCTTCCAATTCACTTTGTACACGAGGAGCGACTTGGAGGCCCGGTTCAATGCAGGCGGAGGTATCTGTTCGAGAGGTAATGATCAAACCTTGATTTATTCTTTTTCTTTAACGTTATTATATAACATTGCAATGTGCAGGACTATCGGCAAGTATAAACGATTTGTTAAACAGAGGAATATGATTGAAGGATCCATATGTGAAGCCTATATTGCAAAGGAAATTTCCCATTTTTGTTCTTACTACTTTGACAGTCATGTGCCAAGTGCTAGAAATAGGCCCAATCGGCACAATGTAATGATTGAGATTGATCTATTATATCCACCAATGTCTATATTCAATCAACCAGGCCGAAGTTCTAAAGATCGAACACAAAGAGGCCTAACTAGTATATAGTACAAATCAGCTTCAAATCATGTGTTGCTAAATTGTCCGAAAGTTCAACCCTTTCTTAAGTAAGTGTTGACGTAAATTAATTTACATGGGCTACTATTTAATTTGGTTGATGCAACTAACAAATACTTTTCAATGTGTCGACAGTGATTTCGTGAGTCAATTTGGTCATGTTGTTGTATATTTTACATTTGAATTTTGAGACATGGTTTAAAGAATGTGTAAGTGCATCTTACATACTTTCTCACATGTGATTATACATACTTGTGAGTATACTTGCTCACTTGTGATTTAGTTAACAACATGTAGGTCAATAATCCAAACAGTGGTGTTAATAAATTTTTGCAAGACATATCTTGGGGACCTGCACCTACGGTTATGACTATGTCTAAGTATTTTGTGAATGATTACAAATTTCACATCGAGGAATGCTCCAAGTATAAAAAAGGCAATAATAGTAGGGTGTGGGTCAAAGGTGGTGAAGGCAACCAGATCATACTTTCTTGATGTAAGTGATTTGACCTAACACCTAAAAAAGGTACAAATGTACACTCGCAGTACAACATAATTGAGGTTAATAAAAAAGGGAGTACGATCGCTATGATCCTTTTATAATTGTAGAAAGAGTGAGGCAAGTGTACTATATTCCACATCCATTACATAGGATAAGGCTGATTGGTTGGTTGTAATCAAAACAAAGCCTGTTGGAAGGGTGGAAGTTGAGAATGTACTAGATGTTGCTTACCAAAACGATACCTCAAGTGTTAACCAAATGGTGGATGATCAGTTAGAAAATTACTTGGAGCATCCTCAACGCATATTAGAAGAAGTTGATATGGAGGAAATAACAATCATAGAAAATGAGAATGAAGAATCACCTAATGAAAATGAAATAAGTGAAGAGGAAGAATCTTCAGACGAGGAAGGATATGTCGATGAAGATGACTAGCCTGTTAGTTTTTCAAGCGCTCTTAACTCATATTACTACTAATAACAGGCCGAACACTTTGGTTTCTGTTTTCTTTCTAATGTGAGTTTACTTTTGTTTCCTATTACTTTCCTTGTTTACTTCCCCATCTCCATTTTCAGCTCAAGGAAATGGTGAGCAGATGGTTTTGGTTGAACACACATTTGATGTAAAAGTCCACATTTCATGGTGCAGTAACTAATAAGATTTTGAAGTATTGTAACATTGTAGCTAGTAGATTTATATTCTCAATTCTAACATTTCCTTTAATTTATGCAGATGGCCGGTAGGGGTCAAGGTAGGTCTAAGAAAGATAAAAGGCCTATTGATCATGATGATGGTGATACACCATCACTTCCTTCCACTCCACACTTTCATCCCTTTTCTGCTGATGGACGGCAGCAATCTTCTAGGCACAGATCTATTCCACCACATCCATCTACTCATTATACTACCTACCATTCGCCCGTCCAGCAGTATTATCACAATTATCCACCACAGGGCTATACCCCGCTTCCTCCTAATGATCCTACCAATAGTTACATGGGTGCATCGAGTCACTAGTCACAGAGCCATGTGATACGCCCCTCATCTGCTCCAGTTGTTTCATCTCCAGCAGGATCGCATCCATCTAGATTTCAGACGGACTGATCGCAACAGGAGTCTGGATCGCAGCAGGGGTCTGGATCGCAGCATAGGTCTAGATCGGTGCAGGGATGTGGATCGTAACCATCTTCATTAGAGACCCCTTCTCCCTCTCCACAGAGTTCATCTCCTAGCATTTCTGGACATCGTGTTCGGGATAGTAGCACTGATCCAGATGCCCTCTCTTCTAAGCATGCTTCAGATGATGATGCGGATGATTATGCGGAGGATGTGCGTTATGATCATTACCATAGGTTGATCATCAGGCCTAAGGGCAATAGGTAAGATTTATTTATTACTTCTTTATTTTTGCCGAATTATAAAAGCTACTCTTATTTATTTAATGTAATTGCAATGTTGCAGGTTTATTCCAATTGGATGGTTACGAAGATAATCACTGATATACTGGGCACGTTGTATTTGACACCCTATCCGACTAGGAGTGAGTTTCCAGAAAGACTCGTGCGACAGATGTTCAACCAATTTAAGGTTTTAATACAATTCTTATTTATTTAAGCGTTATATTAATAATATTTTCATCTAATGTTACTTACTTTATTTACAGACTAAGTGTTCATGGGAGGACTAGTATAAGCGTGAAATTTGTAAAAATTAGGAGTACAAATTGCGTAAGAGGCTCTCTGATTCCTTTAGCTCCGCTCGAAAGGTTAAAAAGAATCCTTCATTGGTTCTACCGGATATATGGGTGGAGCTAGAGAGGTATTGGACCACCGACAAATTCAAGAAGCAGAGTGAACAGGGCAAGAAGGCCCGAGCATTTGAGAAGGGCGGCTCCTTGCACTGTCTTGGTTCAAGGAGCATTGGGGATACGAGGAGACATCTGGTAATTACTTAAAAAATTTCGGTCTATTTTTATCAACTTATATTTATATATCTCCCAAAATTTTGGAATATCATGGTATTACATAGAACTATGCTAATGTGATGGTAAAATAAATATATAGAAATATCAGTAATGTTCTCTCTTTTCTAATGTTGTGAAATCTTCAATTTGTATCCTCTTGTCTTCTTCCATTACCTTCTTTAAAATGTCTTCAAAATTCATGCTTTCTTCTTTGAACGATTGCACTTTGTGGATGTAATTTGGATGGGATGTCTTTGTTTAGCAACTCTCATTGGAAGTCGCCTTACGTTTGCATCTTAGTATATCATCTTCCTCGCCCTCTATATATGTATCTCTGCCCATAATCACCAGATTTGGCATGTTTTGATCAAAGCCTTGTATCACCATAGTGTTTCTACAGTATTTCTCTATTTTTCTTATTTTCTTTTGGGTTTAAAATAGCTTAATTTAAGTGTAATGTTGCAAAATGTATGAATCATTTTTCATTTGGATTTGCAATTGCTGAGTTAAAGCAGTGTGAAATTGACCAAAATTACTCTGAAATGCGATTGTGATGCTTAATCCACTGTGTTTATATATGAATTCACTTTGATTTTAAATTTATTATTCCGTTTTGTGTTGCCGGTGGAGTTTTTTAAAAAAGGATCTTTTGGATGCATACGTGCTGAATTAAATAATCAGATGCTATTGCGGTGTAAAGTTGACAGTAAAATTTCTTTTTAAATGCGAAAATTTGATCAAAATTTTCAAGCTTTGTTAGATTGAATTCTAATAAGTTTCTGTTGGCTGGCCGCCTTAAAGATGTAGGGCTAAATTTTTTGTATGAATTGGCATTACATGTCTTCTGATGGATTCTGGCGGCTATCCATCAGCCCTAATTTTCTAGCTTCATGTTGTACTTTTTATTCTATGTTTCTCTCAAGGATCTAGTTCTTTAAAATTCCTATCTCTTACATTGCACTCTGCTTTTACAACAAAATGCGAGTATAGCTACAGCTTTTGTTAACATGTCTATTATATTTGTAGGAAAAAAAATTGGGGAGGAAGATGAGTCTTGATGAGTTCTTCATGGAGACTCACATCCGAAAGAAGAAAGCACCGACATATCCAACTAGATGGGTCGAGGATCGGGCAAAGACTACATATGTAAGTTTCATAACTACTATAAATGTTTATAATATTATATAGTTACTAATTTTCTATCTACTAAATAAAGGGTCGCTACAAGATCAATTTGGAGGAGTACACTCAGAGCTTGCCACCGAATGAGCAAGGCGAGCGACCGCCTATTTCAGACAAAGAAGAGAAGAGGATATGGTTGGATGCTGTCGGTGGTTCTACAAAGGGAATAGCATACGACCTTTCAGATAAATCGTTTTGGCGCTACAGGGCTGGATTGCAAGGTATAGGGACTTTCGCCCAAGGTGAGGCGATTGATAGTTCGGCTATATTGGTTATGGAAGAGAAGATCGCAAAGATGACAGCAGAGCTTCAAGAGACCAAGGCTAGTGAAAAGAAGAGATTTGATATCCTTCAAGGTCAGCTAGAAAGGAGGGACAAACAATTTTATCTCCTTCAAGGTCAGCTGGCCAATCTTTTTGTTTGTGGTGCTTTCCCCATTCCCCGGTCTCTTCCTCCTTCCCCACCTGCAAGCGATGAAGGTCCTAGAACCGAAGATGGAGATGATTGTCCTAAGACCGAAGATGCAGATGATGCTACATAAAAAAACTCACTGAATATTGTGTACTGTCAAAACAAAATTGTGAACTTGTTAATATATTGTTATTGGTTATTTGAATGAGGATATATTGTTATTTTGTTATTGAACAATTTAGTAATTGTTGTGGTTATTAGTTGTTGGTAGTTGTTGTTGTTGGTGGTTATTAGTTGTTATTTTGTTGGATTTTCATGGTTGAATGGCAACAATGTAAGTTGCCATTATAGGATGTATACTGATTTAAATTGGCAGGTGGTATAGCTTAAAAGCAGCCAATTCTTGCCGAGCTTTTACCCAGATTTTCGACCGAATTCAGTCGGAAAATTAATTTCTTTTGCCTAGAATTTCATAATTTCCGACCAAAATCGGTCCTAAATTTCAAATATATTCCCCAGATTATTGAAACTTCCGATTGATTTGGTCGGGAATTATGAATTTATATTTATTTTTTAATAAATTAATAATTTACAAAAGATATTTAATTAAATAATATTATTAATTTTTAATTTCGATCGATTTCGGTCGGAAAGATAAAATTAAAAAACATTTAAATAATAATATTTTCCGACCGATTTCGGTCGAAAATTTGAAATTAAAATAAACATTTAATAGTTTGACTGGGAATCCACAAATTGAATTTTTCGGTCGGAAATTTTCGACCAATTGCGGTCAGTCTGCGTTTGCGACCATTATTTTTTTCGTCCAATTAAAAGTGGTCGGAATTTGGTTGGAAATTATCAATTTCCGAATGAAATATCAGTCGGAAAATATGGACGGAAATCGCCTAATTTCTAGTCTATGTTGAATGGAAATATTTCTCAAAGAAAAGGGATTTCTAGAATCCTCTATAAGAGAGAGACTTTTTCTTCTCGCTAGAGCAAAGTTGAAAGCTCCATAAAATGAATCTTTGTTGTATGTCACTATGCGAGCAAGGGGCAAAAGAACTAAGTTTTCCGTGGTGATGTCAGAATTGGCAACGAAGGCCCTTAGATAGGACTTCATCTATGAATAGAGGAGATTTTTCTTTATGGTCGAGCTCATTACAACTATCATAGCCTAACTCTGGGTCTACTATGGGCTCGTGATTTTGGGAATATTTCTATATGTTTTGATGTTATGTTATCTATGTTTTAATAGCTTTGTGTTGCTCATTAGTGTTAAAGATGCCCAACATGGCTTAATTATTGATTTTATGACTAATGGAGTTGTCTGTGATGATTTAAGGTATTTGGAGCGCAAAAATATAAAGAAACGATGTTCCAACAAGAGGAGAAGAGGATGGATGTGCTTGAAAAAAAAAGATTTTTGGTGCATCCCTTAGCAGTGAAGTCAGCCCACAGCATTCCCATAGCATCCGCACCTGGGAAAAGTTGAGATGGAGGAACAAAGGGTGGATGCAAAGCATCCACCTTAGCAAGCGAAGCTGAGAAGCGGAGGACTTTGCATCCACCCCACCATCAATCCCTGAAGCATATTCGGACTAGGATTAGGAGAACTTTGGCCCACGACTTTTATATGCAATATATAAGTCAAAAATACCTCTTTTAGGTCATCTAACATCTCGGGAAAGGAGAAAAAGCTACGACAAGCTTGGGAATCACGGATCGTCTTGAGTTCTTACTTTTTCTTTCTTTTATTGATTTTTATGTATTCTTGGGAATTACTTGAAATTTTTACCATGAGCATGTGTGGCTATGAACCTTATTGTTCTGGGGTCATGGGTAAAACATGAATGTTGATGTTTGAAGTTTAATTTGACAAAGTCGATTTTATCATATTGGGTTGATTATTTAATTCTGTTTTTAATTATTTTGCTGAGTAGCTTTCAGTAGAATACTATCTACGAATCTAGAGTTGAACTCGAAAGTGAGAATTCTATATTGCATATAAAATTAAAAATAGCAGGTTCTTGAACCCGGGCATGGGGAACGGATTCACAATTTTGATTAGCCATACCTAATTGTCTTGCTTGGTTGAAATACATAAATTATAAATGTATTATTTGCTAATATTAATTCCATAGATATATAGGCAGTAAGATAGCTTGAATAGGCGAGTAAGAACTCGACGGATTTTTATGAGCAATATTAACCCTGTCAATCAACAATCCAGATAAATTAATTAGTCATTTTAAGCAAAGAACGCAACACGATTGATATCTAGCACGTGACCCCTGTTAGAATATACGCTTAACGCTAGAGGGGCGGGGTTGAATAGCGTTATAATAAAAAACAATATAAACTTGCGGAATTAAAAATTGCAGGATTGAAATAAGTGCGGTAAGTAAATAATAAGGAACGAACACACCGAAATTATCCTGGTTCACCACAACCTGTGGCTAGTCCAGTCCCCGAGAGACTCTCTCGAGATTCCACTATCTTCGTTAAGCTTACGGGTGCTTAACAAACCGCTACAAACTGAGAACTTGAGTCACACAAGCCTCAACAACCTTTGCTCGAAGATACCACACTTCAAGACTTCAACCGAAGGAATGAAAACGTTCCTTCTTACAACCACAAGGGATTAACACTTCCCTTCAAGTGTATACAAACACTTAGCACTCAAGACAAGACTCTCTTTAAGAGTAGATATGAGTAAAATAAATACGCTCAAGAACACAACAACTTTCCTCAAGAGTTTGGCTCTCAAAAACTTATGAAATGTATATAAAATGATGTATATGAGAGTATGCAAGCTTTAGCAAGAATATGATCAGTTGTTGTACTTAGAAGACTGATTTTCAGTTGTATTTATAGTGTTCAAAACCCCCACAACCGTTGCCTAATTGCCAATCAAGAATTGCTGATTTTGTGCTAAGATAATCGATTATCTGATTTGCATAATCGATTATTTTCCAATCGTTCAAAAATCATTCCCAGATTTTAAGCGGAATAATCGATTATCCAAATCGTATAATCGATTACCTGACAACGTTCAAAAAATCATATTCAGATTTTACTTAGCATAATCGATTATCAGATTGTGTATAATCGATTACCTGACAACGTTCAAAAAATCATATGCAGATTTTACTTAGCATAATCGATTATCAGATTGTGTATAATCGATTATCTTTCAGAGTTTAAAAATACTTTGGCAACGGTCATTTGCATAATCGATTATGCTATAAGGATAATCGATTATCTTTTATATTTTGAAAACTTCGGACTACACTGTCTTAACATAATCGATTATCATAAAGTACATAATCGATTACTTTACAGTCTTGTAAAATTTGATAGACACTGCCTCAACATAATCGATTATCATAATGTGCATAATCGATTATCATAATGTGCATAATCGATTATTTTATAGCTTTGAAAAATCTGATGGACACTGCCTCAACATAATCGATTATCATAAGATACATAATCGATTATCTTGTAGCTTTGAAACATCTGATGGACACTGCCTCAACATAATCGATTATCATAAGGTACATAATCGATTATCTTGTAGCTTTGAAAAATCTAATGTACACTGCCTTAACATAATCGATTATCATAAGGTACATAATCGATTATTGTTCAGTTTCGTAAATCTGGTGTACATTGTCTTAACATAATCGATTATCATAAAGTACATAATCGATTATCTTTGTCCATATTTGAGAGGCATGTTTAAAAATCATTTTGGCTAAAATAAAATGTTTGAAAATCATTTTGCTTTAAATTAAATATGCATGATTTGATAAAAATGATTTTACGAGAGAAGCCAAGTCTTGAGTCAATTGTCGGATCAAGATCACAATTAAAGAACGACTCATGTATATTTTTATTTCTTTGCTTGATCATGATCTTTGTTCGTCTTGTGCTTGAACCTCGTTATGTGTCAATTGCGCGCTTGTGCTTGGACCTCGTCATATGTCAATTGCGCGTCGTTTGTCATTTATCAAAACCTACAAATATGAACACACGTTTAGTATGTATTGAGAACGTGTTTCAACAATTTCTCCCTTTTTGATAATAGCAAACTAATATCGGGATATGCATATTAGAGAATTCATAATGACGATCCAAGACAAGTATATAGATATGCAATTAGTTCCCCCTCAACATATGAATTCCCCCTCAATTTATGCCAATAAATATTAAGTGCATAGCCCTTATTCATCCCCCTTTTGACATTAGCAAAAAACATTAGTAAATAACTTGTTTATTGATTAACCAAAAATCCGAGTACATAAAAAGAGACAATGAAACATAGAACAACAAGCTAGAAAAAGAAAGAAATTATTCATTATTAACTTCCGGCTCGGTATCCGGTACATCTTCCCGAAGGACAATTTGGGCATATGGATTCATGGGAGAGACGAGTGACATTCATATCGATGCGAGTCATGGAGGTGGATAGAGACGCAATTTGCTCGGAAATGGTATTTAGGGATACATCGGACGGGGCCGGAGGACGACGTCGCTGAGTTGGAGGAGGAGGTGGATGCTCACCGATATTGGGAAATGAAGATTCTTGTATTTCCCAATGTTTCGTTGCCTTTTTGTGAGGGCCGACGGAAGTGTCGACACCGGATGCAACAAGAAGGGTCATAACAACAAAAGCATAAGGGAGAGGCTTATCTTCCCCAATAGCATCATACATATGAGTCTTGACGAACTTGCACCAATTGATGCGAGCTCCGGTGATGATGGCATGCATGAGTTTTGAATCCTCATGAGATATAGTTGTATGATTGAATTTCCGCGATTTTAGAACGCGGGTGATGAAATAAAAAATTAAACGGTATTCGGGGAGCATGTTAGTGATGGTGGGACGCCGATGGTCCGGAGTTGAAAAAAATTCACCGATGCCGATTTGAGTAAAAAGAAGTTGTTCATCAAACAGAGCGCCTTCTTCCCTAGTATAGCGTAAAATGTCTTCCCCATTGCGCGGAAGTTTAGTGATGGCTTTAATATTTGCCTCAGATATAGGGATGTGAATTCCATTGACGGTCGAGAAGAGTTCATCATCTTCGTCTTTCTCGAGATTTGAATAGAAGGCCTGAATTAAGGAAGGATGAATGTAAGGGGTGTGAAGGTATAGGAAATCAAGGAATTGGTTTTGTAGGAGCATGTTTGCTGTGGATGGAGGGGCGCTTTGACTAAGAAATCGATTAGTGGAAAATCGAGGAGGGAGGATTTCTCGATTTTCAAACTTTTCAGCGAAGCGCATAAGTTGTTCTTCACTGTTGAATCGTAAGAAGGAGCCATCTTTATAACAATAAATTGGTGGACGAGTGGCGGAAGAGGAGGCAACATTTTTGCCGGCTCGAGCACGTTTGGAGTTTCTCCCCGACATTTTGAATAAGTAGTAATAGCCTTTGAAAGAAATTTGAGAAATTTTGAGAGTTTGGGAGATAAGTTTGATGTTTGAGTGAAGAAATTGAAGACTTATAGCACCTATTTATAATGAGAAGGATGGCATTGCATTGAAGATGAAAATCTGCAGAAATTTAAGAGACAAAACGGTCAGAAACGGTAACAATTTTGAAATACTGACTGAGGATAATCGATTATTGAATTATGGTAATCGATTATTCTGACACAGAGTGCACAGTGATTTTCTGACTCGGAAAATAATCGATTATACTTTTGAGATAATCGATTATTTTAGGAAGTGCAGTAATGAATAGCCGAGACGGTAATCGATTATACAGTTTTAAAAAATCGATTATTGTCACAATTAACACCTGAAAAATAATGTCAACAAAATCGATTATAAAAATTGATAATCGATTTTTATATTTACCATCCAAAACCTGCAAAGCAAAAACTGTTAGATAATCAATTGTAGTGTTGCATAATCGATTATGTTAATTTTCCGGCATAATAAACATAAAACGTAAATAGATTAGTGATACTTGCTAATCGATTTTCCGGCATAGTAAGCATAAGACAAAAAGAAGTGATAATCGATTATCGACTTTAGAGAAATCGATTATTCTACACCATCGCCTTATAATTCCCCATGCCTTTAGGGCGATACCTGCAAAAGAGAATTAGGCGCCTCCGACGCTCAAGTTAGTAAATTTTTTTTTAAAGGAATAATGCAATGCATGACTTGGATCAATGTGGAGTCAAGAATTAAGAATTCTTTCTCTAAGAGCTTTGTGAAGATGTTGACCAATTGAAAACGTGATCTCTTAAGAAGTGTGTCCTAAGGTGTTCTTAAGAGTGTTTCGAGTACTTACCTTTTGTTCAATATCGCCAATTACCTTGTCGAGAGGATGGTCTTTGATTGTCCTCCACGCGTTAGGCAGTTTCGTTTCTTTCACCAGTGGTGGCGCTTCCTCCGATAATTGTTTCAAGATTTCATCTTGAATTTCCTTTGGATTTTCCTCTTGTACTTTGTCTTGAGGACTTATTGTGTTTAAAATACCTTCAAGATCAAAACCAGAATCCTTTCTCGCCAAGGGAGCATTATTTTCGGAAAACACAATATGAGGGGATTCCTCAACAGTTTCGGTTCTATTATTGAATACTCTATTTGCTTTGCTACGTGATGAATAACCAAGAAAAATTCCTTCATCGGATTTGGCATCAAACTTTCCCAAATATCTTTTCCATTGTTATGAATAAAGCATTTACAACCGAATACTCTAAGATGGGAGAGATTAGGTTTCCTTCCCTTATAGAGTTCATAGGGAGTTTTCATGAGTATTGGCTTTATGACTACTCTGTTTAAAACGTAGCATGCGGTACTCACGGCATCCGCCCAAAATTGTTTGGGAATCTTAGCCTCATCGAGCATGGTTCTAGCCATCTCTTCGAGACACCTATTTTTCCGTTCCACCACTCCATTTTGTTTTGGTGTACGTGGAGCAGAGAAGGTGTGCTCAATACCGAGTTCGTCAGAAAAGTCCGCGAAGAGATTGTGATCGAACTCTCCCCCATGATCACTTCTTATGGAAGTGACGGTTGTGTTCTTTTCATTTTGAACACGTTTAAGAAAACATTTAAAATTTTGAAAAGCCTCACTTTTGTGAGCAAGAAATAGTGTCCATGTAAATCTAGAATAATCATCAACAATAACAAAGGCATAACGATTTCTACCAAGACTTTCAATGCGAGATGGTCCAAAGAGATCCATGTGAAGAAGTTGCAAAGGTCTTGTAGTTGAAACAATATTCTTAGATTTAAAAGATGCTTTTGTTTGCTTCCCTTTTTGACAAGAATCACAAATAGTGTCATTTTCAAAATTCAAATTTGGAAGACCAATAACTAAATTTTGTGAAACCAATTTGTTTAAAAGATGCATGTTGATATGAGCTACTCCACGATGCCATAACCACATATCATCTTCTTTACTCATAAGACAATTCACATATTCTGATGAAGAGTTTTCAAGATCAACCATATAGATGTTATCAATTCTAAAACCACGAAGAATAATTTTAAAATCACTACGACGAAAAACTAAGCATTCTTCCGAATCGAACAAAACAAGATTTCCCTTGTCACATAGTTGACTTATGCTCAAGAGATTATGTTTTAGACCTTTAACTAGCAATATATGCTTAATGAAAGAAGATTCATTCTTACCGACCGAGTCAATGCCGATAATTTTTCCCTTGTTGTTATCTCCAAAAATAACGTTTCCTCCTTCCTTGTGTTCTAGTTGAAGGAACTTGGATGCGTCTCCGGTCATGTGTTTGGAGCATCCACTATCAAGGTACCTAAGTACACTTGATCCCTTCAAACATACCTACAAGACAAATTAATGAGTTTTTGGTACCCAAGCTGTTTTGGGTCCTTGAGAGTTAGGTGTAAAATACTGTTGTGCTTGACATGCAGTTAAGTGTCTGTGTCTAGTAAAACAAGCAGGAGCAATATGTCCTATTCGACTACAATAATGACAAATGACATTAGGATTATGCATTCTTCTAGGTTGGTAGTAGTAGGAGGTACGAAAATCGTTTGCTCTATTTTTGACAATATGGCTATTGCGCAATCCTTGAAAATCGTTTCTCCTACTGTTTGTTCTAGGATATGCAGCGTTTCTAGAATAATTGTTTCTAGGTCGAGTATGTCTAGGTTGCGATTGTTGAAGGCCATTTCTAGGCGTTCTAAAATGTTCAAAGTTTCTTCTAGTGTTTGGTCTCGGATGCATATTGATTCTAGGATGGTTATTTCTAGGATGAATGTTTATTTTATTTATCCTAGGTTGAGCCTTGGGTTGTTGGGGGATGGCTTCAACTTTTTCTTTAGGCTCGTTTTTGAAACCTATGCCATGTTTGGTCGATTTCAAATTGACAAGAACATCATTCAAATTTTTATGAGAAGAATTGAACTTATCTAGGGTGCCCTTAAGTCTTTCTACTTCATCTATTAGATGCTTGCAAGAAATACAATTTTTACTAGAACTCTCGGGTTTGTCGGCGCTTCTCTTGCCGAAAAATTTGTTTTCTTCTTTCAACTTCTCATTTTCCAAAATCAGTTTTTCCAAATCTTTTTCTTTCAAAGAGAGTTGTTTTTCAAAATCTTTTTCTTTCAAAGAAGAATTTTTCTTTACGTCTCTAACAGTTTCGGAAGCTCTAACGAATTCACTATACAATTCATCAAAAGCATTTTGCATTTCCTCAAGAGAAAAGAAATTTTTAGAAGAAATTTGACGTACCTCTTCTTGATTGTCTTCGTGTGCCATGAGACAAAGATTTGCGGTTTCGTCTTCTTCTTCCTCACTTGACTCGTCTCCGGAGTCACCTCCCCAAGATATGTGTGCTTGTTGTTTCTTGAAGGGTTTCTTCTCCTTTTTGACATTTGGGCAATTTGATTTAATGTGCCCGATTTCTCCGCATCCATAGCACTCTTGATCTCCTTGTTGTTTGCCTTTTCGTTCATACACTTTTCGCATGAACTTTTGAAACCTCTTAATAACGAGTCCGAACTCGTTATCTCCGTTGTTTGAGTCCTCATCATTTTGAGGTTGAGATGTGCTTGCCTTGAGGGCAATTCTTTGTTTCCTTTGATCATTAAAAGGAGGGTTAAGTATAGTAGATTCATATGTTTTATGATTACCTCTTAGTCCGTCGATGGTGATATTTGAAATGCCGATAGACTCTTGAATCGCGTCGGCCTTGGAACGCCATTCCGGAGTGAGACTTCGGAGAATTTTTCGGACAAGTTCCTTATCCGTGAAGGTCTTCTTAAGAGCATGTAGGTCATTGACGATTTTTGAAAATCGTTCGAACATGTCATCGATCCTCTCGCTTTCCTTCATGTGAAACAGTTCATATGCATGGGTTAGAAAATCAATTTTAGCTTCTCTTACCTGGTCCGTACCTTCGTACGTGATTTCCAGCTTATCCCACATTTGCTTAGCCGTTGTGCAACATGATATTTTTTTGTAATCATCAGCATTTACAGCACAATACAATAAGTTGATGGCTCTAGCATTGTTCTGCACTTTTCGGATATCATCCGCATCGTATTCATCTTCGGATTTTGGAACCCATTCATTTTCAACCTTTTTGGTTGGAATTTGTTCTCCCTTTGTTATAACCTTCCATAGATGAAAATTATTCGATTGGATGAATATTCTCATCCTTTCCTTCCAGCACGCATAGTTTGTGCCGTCGAGTAGTGGTGGTCTGGTGGAGCATTGTCCTTCACCTATTCCTGCATTAAAGTCACGAGTATAAGCCATGGATTGTTTCTCTCAAACGGTTAAGTCTTTCAGAGAGTTGGGCTCTGATACCAATTGTTAGAATATACGCTTAACGCTAGAGGGGGGGGGGGTGAATAGCGTAATAATAAAAAACAATATAAATTTGCGGAATTAAAAATTGCAGGATTGAAATAAGTGCGGTAAGTAAATAATAAGGAACGAACGCACCGATATTATCCTCGTTCACCACAACCTGTGGCTAGTCCAGTACCCGAGAGACTCTCTCGAGATTCCACTATCTTCTTACGGGTGCTTAACAAACCGTTAGAAACTGAGAACTTGAGTCACACAAGCCTCAACAACCTTTGCTCGAAGATACCACACTTCAAGACTTCAACCGAAGGAATGAAAACGTTCCTTCTTACAACCACAAGGGATTAACACTTCCCTTCAAGTGTATACAAACACTTAGCACTCAAGACAAGACTCTCTTTAAGAGTAGATATGAGTAAAATAAATACGCTCAAGAACATAACAACTTTCCTCAAGAGTTTGGCTCTCAAAAACTTATGAAATGAATATAAAATGATGTATATGAGAGTATGCAAGCTTTAGCAAGAATATGATCAGTTGTTGTACTTAGAAAACTGATTTTGAGTTGTATTTATAGTGTTCAAAACCCCCACAACCGTTGCCTAATTGCCAATCAAGAATTGCTGATTTTGTGCTAAGATAATCGATTATCTGATTTGCATAATCGATTATTTTCCAATCGTTCAAAAATCATTCCCAGATTTTAAGCGGAATAATCGATTATCCAAATCGTATAATCGATTACCTGACAACGTTCAAAAAATCATATTCAGATTTTACTTAGCATAATCGATTATCAGATTGTGTATAATCGATTACCTGACAACGTTCAAAAAATCATATGCAGATTTTACTTAGCATAATCGATTATCAGATTGTGTATAATCGATTATCTTTCAGAGTTTAAAAATACTTTGGCAACGGTCATTTGCATAATCGATTATGCTATAAGGATAATCGATTATCTTTTATATTTTGAAAACTTCGGACTACACTGTCTTAACATAATCGATTATCATAAAGTACATAATCGATTATTTTACAGTCTTGTAAAATTTGATAGACACTGCCTCAACATAATCGATTATCATAATGTGCATAATCGATTATTTTATAGCTTTGAAAAATCTGATGGACACTGCTTCAACATAATCGATTATCATAAGGTACATAATCGATTATCTTGTAGCTTTGAAACATCTGATGGACACTGCCTCAACATAATCGATTATCATAAGGTACATAATCGATTATCTTGTAGCTTTGAAAAATCTAATGTACACTGCCTTAAAATAATCGATTATCATAAGGTACATAATCGATTATTGTTCAGCTTTGTAAATCTGGTGTACATTGTCTTAACATAATCGATTATCATAAAGTACATAATCGATTATCTTTGTCCAGATTTGAGAGGCATGTTTAAAAATCATTTTGGCTAAAATAAAATGTTTGAAAATTATTTTGCTTTAAATTAAATATGCATGATTTGATAAAAATGATTTTACGAGAGAAGCCAAGTCTTGAGTCAATTGTTGGATCAAGATCACAATGAAAGAATGACTCATGTATAACTTTATTTCTTTGCTTGATCATGATCTTTGTTCGTCTTGTGCATGAACCTCGTTATGTGTCAATTGCGCGCTTGTGCTTGGACCTCGTCATATGTCAATTGCGCGTCGTTTGTCATTTATCAAAACCTACAAATATGAACACACGTTTAGTATGTATTGAGAACGTATTTCAACAACCCCTGGAATATTCTCTCATATTGATTGTTACTGCAAATTATTATTTGTTCAGTTGATTTCTAGTTAATTCATTGCTCGATAGTTGTAGGTAGTAAAATAGTTACTTCTATATTTTGGGAAAGAAAATATAGTGAATCAATAAGTTAATTGAGTTTGAATAAGTCAATAGTTAATCCTAAGTCTTTGTGGGAACGATACTCTACTCACTACTTTATTACTTGAAGATTACGTGCATTTGCATGAGTATTTTTAGTCGCAACAAGTTTTTGGCTAAAGTAAAGATTAAGCAAGTCACTCTTAACCTTATAGTGAACCTGCACAATAAAAGTTCTCACACCATTAAAAGATTTCCATACCTTATATATAGCCTCCCAATCTTTTTGTCAATTAATGTGAAACTTTATTCGTACACCCTATATATCATAATCAAAACAAGGACATCACGGTTATCAGTAGAAAATGGTCTTGGTTGAGTAAATTAAATATCATAAATGTAGAAGTAGGGGGCAGAGGAAAGAAACTGATAATGGACAAAGATTGTACGCCTATCCATATTTTCTAAATCTTTTCAATATCCAAGGACATAATAATTCAAAAGATGCCATACATGAAACCAGGAAATTTTTTAGCAGTGATAAAGTATAGGCAGAGACTTAAGACATCCTTTCACAAATACCGGGACAGTGCTAAATCAGCATATATACTGAAATAAAGAAAAAGGCAATAAGAAAAACTACAAATGATCTATCACGCATACTCTCTCCTCTCAGTCAGTACTTTTCTCCTTCACTACCTCCTTTACCCTGCCCATACTCCTCTGCTTTCCTAAACAAACTCGCTTTCCTTTTTGAGAAGGTAACATAGCGTGCTTCTTTTGGCTCGACATACTTCATTTCAATCTTTTGCCTACCCCGACTCGTCCTTCTTGCCATTGTAATAAGGTATTATAGAAGAATATTAAAAAGATGTTTTGGCTGAATAAGCCTGAGCAATTCAGAGAGAACGCATGTGTAATTTATAGTTGATGCGTGAGTTTCTCTATCACGTATGTTGTCATATTTAATCAAATATTATTCATATATTCGGATTACAAAGAATGTGAGTCCAAAACTGTATTTCCATTCTACAGCTGAGACTAGAGGTGACTAACGGTTCAACCGGTCCAGTCCGGGTCGTAATTTTTTCGACCCGTCCGGGCCGGACCGGGTTGAGCAGAACCGGGTTTTTAACGGGCCGGGTTTGTTCAGGTTAAAATTGAACCATACAGGTTACGGGTTGAAGGGGGCCTGGTTTAGTATATTTTCAATTTTTTTTGAAATTAAGTATTACTATTAAGTTATAATTATATTAATACTTTGTAATAATTGAATGAATACAAGTAAGATGGAAAAAAATTGCACTTATTGCAAGTGATACTTTATTTCTCAATTTCAAATTAATAAGTAGAAAATGAAATGTTTACATTTTTTCTAACAAGTAAACTAGTGAAGTAGTAATTTCAAATGTTTTGCATCGCCTTAGCAAGTTCATCATAATCAATATGAACCGATTGACCTTCTTCTGGGGAGTTAAATTCCGATGGGTTTCCATGGGTTAATATATCTCCAAGTTCTTCGTCTTCTGGGCTATCAACATCTTCCTTTCCTTGATTTCTTCGTTAAGATATAATCCAATCTCTGAAACATACTAAAACTTCCAAAGCATTGCTTCCCAATGAGTGGCGGGTGTCTCCAAGTTATTGTCTTGCTTGGCTAAATGCACTCTCCGATGCAACAGTAGAAATTGGCACATTCAGCACGTCACGAGCCATAGCGAAAAGAACAGGAAATTGCTTTTCATTTTCATGCCACCATCCCAACGGTGAAAAGTTCTTTGTGTGAGGCTCCTTTTGCTTCTGCAAGTAGAATTGAAGCTCATCAATATTCCTGCTACTGGTTTGAGTGTTAGAAAATGTAGAAAAATATTAAAACTATCAAGTCCTTCATCATCTACATTAGCAGAACTGCTACATTGCATAGCGGGATTAACATTGCCAGAAGCACGAGCAGTATTATCACATTCATTTGCATAATAATTATATAGTTGTTGTAAATATTTATTTAGTTTGTTCATAGAATCATATAAATTTAGGGTTTCAGATTCTCCAATCTCCATATTAAGATAAGAATTTTGAGTGAAGAAATGAAGAAGAGATGAAGGTATTTATAGATTTTAAGAATGGTTAATATTGTAAATTAGTAAATACAAAAAAATAACGAAAAAATGGCCATTTTTGCAAAATTGTCCGTTGGCGGATCTGTACCGTTGCCAACGGTAATGTGGGCCCCACATATTCAAATAAAAAAAAATGTTACCGTTGAACCAGGCCGGTCCGGTCCGGTTTCGAAACAAAAAATTCTTAACGGACCAACCCCCTACCCTCTTGAACCCAGCCCAGCCCGATCTCTGCTAATCGGTCCGGTCCGGTCTCGGATTTTACCGGTCCGGTCCCGACCGGTCCCAGGTCAATCCGGCCGGGTTGACTGGTTTAGCTGAGACTACAAAAACTGAATTGATCCTCAAGACAATGAAAAATATTGATCTATTTATTACATAATTAATGTAAATGCTATACTTACTATGAATAAAAAAGCATGTCACGAAATTACTTTTTAAGTTTGTTAATATTACTTCATATTTAATTTTAAGTCATGTTGGAAATTTTATGGCTAGTAATTAAGCACTAAATCGAAAGGATGTATATATTACAACTCACATAACATTGTGCTCCCTCGCAACAGATCTCTATATTTATTTATTCCATTCAAAATACACAAAATATGATTTAATACCTGATCCAATTCAATACTAATACTTAGATCACTACTACAAATTGGGGCTATGGCAACCTTTCAAAAACCGTTGCAATAGATAAGCTAACCGTCCCTACAGATCTAACGGGACGGATTTGGACGTGTTCCGAGATTTAGTGTTGCAATAGGTCTATTGAACGGTTATTTGCAATGGTTTAAAAACCGTCTCTATAGATAGGGGTATTGGAACGTTTGTAGTGCTACCATGTTTTATCTACATGAATGATTTTCTTTTCTGTTGGGATGGTAATTAACCGTCCTGGTAAAGTAATGCAGCTAATTTTTTTAAGTCTGTTGCAACAATTTTCATGATATATTGCATCGTTTTTGTGATATATCAAAACAATTATCAATACCTTTTTGCAATGGATATTATAACATATTGGAACGGTTAATACGGGTTGCTTTTATTATTTGCTATTGGAATGGTTATATTCTCTATTGCAACAATTTGTAATTTCTGATATTTATGGAAGCAAAATGAGAAATATTTTTCTATTCTCTGAAATTGTTTTCACCATATCCAACTAGCATTATCCCTGTACAAAAATAAAATATGCATACATTATTTGGTCAAACAATTCAAAAATCAAAATAGATGAGTTTGCATACAAAATGTTCTAAACTAAAATATCCTTAACATAATAATAGAAAGTCTAAACGATCAACATTACTCAAGTAAGGTCTTTGTCACTTCTTTCATATGCAACCACTGCACCTACAAAAAAACAATGAGAAATAATTAAACAAAATTTTTAGGATAACTGAATCACAAAGTAATTGAATGACCAATTTAATAACTAAAAAAATTTCAAACTCTTTATATTCTTAAATTTTTCGCCAGATTTTCTTTTGTAAATATAACTATCCCAAAATTTTCGACCTACTTAAAACATCATTTGTAAAATATAGTTTGCAACTGACCAGAAGAGCCTTCGAGAGTTCAAAAGTTAGGCTTGGATTTGCTAGTTAAACAATTTGTAACTGCCCAGCATATTCATGCAGTAGCCAAAAGAGGGCAGGAATTAGCTGTTAGAAACAGTTTGCTCTCCACCTTTTGCAACTTCCTAGTAGATTCTATACAGACTGTTGGAATCAAGAGTTTGTGAATATATTAATGTTATAGAAGAAAAAGTGAAGTCTTTCACAAAAAAAGGAGGAAAAGCAAAAGACTTTGTAATGGTATTGAGTAACTAGTAATGAATAGTCCATCTTGCAACCTTTTACTAGTTAGTAATGGATAGTGCCTTTTGCACCCCAGTTCACCCCCAGAAAAAAATAACTTAATAGATAAATTAGAAAATCAAAAGTAAAAGAGGGACAACCTATTTACTCATCAGTTCAACATATCTTCTTTTACAATATGTCGACGACGATATTACAACACAACAATTACATACGCATATCATCAGTGGGAAACACTTGCAAAACTGCTCCTAACCATCAATTTCACCACCATAAAATTCCTAGAGATTACAACCTATTCTAGTGGATCTACTTCAATAGAAATATACTATCCTTATTACAACATTATTACATTGATCGTCCCAAGGGAGGGGGGTAGTAGGCATAACTAGGACCTTTTTTTCATTTAATTTTTAAAAACAAAGGTGACGTTTGGGCACACAAAAAAAACCAGCAGTAATTAAGCAGAGAAAGAAGGAGGAAACATCCCTAGGAACTTTAAGAAGAAGTTCAAAAAGAAGAAGAAGAACATAAAAAGAAGTTCAAGAAAAAGTAGATGGAGCAGAAAGTAGTACATATACTTGGAGTTTTTCTGAGTTTCAATACCTAAGGAGTTCCTTAAATTGATAAGCTGGAACATCTTCAGGGGGCGGGGTGGGGTGGGGCGGAGCGGGGAAGGATGAAAAGGAGAAAAATTGTTAGACGGGGCTGAGCACGGCGGGTTGAATTTGTAGCAGAGCAATGCTTCACCCGCCCCATTTGCCCTGCATGCCCTATTGCTACCCCTAAAGACAACAGACATGTTCTACATTTTCAAATGATATTAGTACTTAAAGGTTCAAACTCCATTCCAAAACAACTCAATTCCAACAGAAGACCAAAATAATGAAGGAACACAGAGAGATGCACAGAGAGATATGGTCTCAACTACCGGGCAATATAGATAAAAAAAAGATGCCACAAAGATTACCAAACCAGTACCATCGTAAGATAAATTATACAACAAAAAGAAAATCCATAAGCATTTGTTTATTTATTGACAAATATATCAATATATTTTGTCTAAAGCACAAATAAGCTCATGCAGAGTACACCATCAAAAACAGAAATTTCTTATCAACGGAGGTCAAAATAATGGAGACAAGAGGGGTTGCTCTGATGGTAAGCAACCCCCACTTCCAACCGAGAGGTTGTGAGTTCGAGTCTCCCCAAGAGCAAGGTGGGAAGTTCTTGGAGGGAAGGATGTCGGGGGTCTATTTGGAAACAGCCTCTCTACTCAAGGGTAGGGGTAAGGTCTGCGTACATACTACCCTCCCCAGACCTCACTAGGTGGGATTATACTGGGTTGTTGTTGTTGTTGGAGGTCAAAATAATAAGCTACGGTTGTTAGACCTAAATTTGAAAAAGAATATGTACATACATGTACACACAAGAAGACAAAAAAAAGAGGCAAATAGCATTCATAAGGTAAGAATAGAATACTAAGGTAAGCAAACAAATGAATATCTCTTGGTATTTTGTACATACTGGGGGGAGGGGGTGACAATACTAAATGAAAATGTAAAATATAGCAAGAAAACATAAATGACTGAAGGATAACCTCTATCAATAAGTTCATTGCTTCCTAGCAATAGTCAGAGACAACATCGCTCCTCAATTACAGAAGTTGTTCTGGACTCAAAATAAGAAACATTAGGCATTTTATTTGGCCAGGTATTATACATATGGGATCAAGTTCATTTTGACAGTAAGATATGAGGATCACTTCAGTTAGTCAGTTTGATAATAAACCTCGAGTTGGTCACTTCAGTAGGAGTATGGCTCTCTAAGAAGCATAGAAGTTCCCTATGATCGTAGCATCTACTTATATCAATCGGATTTTAGTTAACCTACAAGCGACGGAGAGCTTCACACATAATAAAAACTTGAGGTCGTAGCTTCTAGTTATTTCAACAAAATTCACAATTTCAAAAACAATCAAAAGACATGCACTAGTATGTTGAAGCTCCACCCTTCGTCGCTCAAATAATCCCAAAATAAAGTAAAAATCTTAACAGAAACATTAAAACTAAAATTTTAGTAATGTGGTTATCCTAAATTTATATTAAAAAAATTTAAGAAAACTTACCATGAGTTAACATAGAAACTATATCTCAAAAAAGTTCAGTCCCTCTGGCCTCCCAATGACAGACTATGACAAATAAGGGAAAAAGATAAGATTTACGACTGATCTCAATGCCAAATGAATTGGTTAGACCATCTTCGATAGTCATTAGAAGTGTCATCAGGTCAGCAAACAATAAACATACGCGGAACAAAGAGTTATCATTCATTAGATAGACTATTGACTCCTTCATACATAGTCTTCAACTGAGTTACATTGAACGTTTTAGCGGAGCCTCCAGAGTTATTAGCTCGCTATAACTTTTCTAACTGAAAAATACTAAAACAGAAAGATCCAAGAAATGTGAGCTTAGATAAAACCTCCTTTCTACTTTTGAACACCGACAACCTAATTGATGCACAATCTTTTTAGTCTCTAAAATGAAAGAAGGGATTTTCACTCCACTGGACAAAGTGACAGATAACACCCAGAAATCAAGAAAACTCCAAAATGTAGTCTTTAACAGAAATGCTATTAATTCAAGAAACCTAAACCAAGGAAAAGGGAAATGGGGCTATAAAGAAATAAAAAATAATTCAAAGGGAATTCACAATCTTTCATAAACAAGTGATAGACATCAACATTGTTTGTCAAATTTAGCAGACATCAATATCTTAATGACAGCGAGAGCAAAGAGAAAGTCTATGTTGAGCTAAAAGACTACTTAGCTTCAAAGCCTAAACACATACATTGATAATTATTGTATTTTAGTTGTATTATTATTGTATTTTGTATGTATACTGCACATTGGGATACTATTTTATTTTTGGGCCGGCTTTAGTTTCGGGTCTGTTTTTGGCCCAGTCCATTTTGTAAAGACTGACCCATGATATTAGGGTCAATCATATTCGATATAGGTTCTAGAGGCTTCTAGGCAGAGACAGATTTTTCATTTTTGTTCATTTTATCAATTCAGAAAGAGATGACTTTTCTCTCTCTTCTCCATCTCCGATTCTCCATGTTTACATGGTATCAGAGCATGGTTCTCCTTCTCGGATGTATCCTTTCTCTTATCGGTTCTTCCGCTTCAGCTTTATTAAATTATCGGTGGTGATTCTGGATTTTTCGATTTGTTGGTGGTGATTCTGGATTTTTCGATCTGTTGGTGAAATCGGAGATGCTTTTAGTTTTTTTTGGATTGTGGTTGCTTCTTCATGCGTGGTGCTTAGGGTGAACTTCCGACACCTTTCGTGTTTGATTCCGACGGTTTCAGAGGCGTTGGATTTACATTAAACAAAGCTAGGGTTTTCTCTGAACTTTTGAAGGCCGTTCTTCTCCGGTAGCGTAGAAGTCGGGTAACCCTATTTTTACTCTCGTTAAGAGCTTGCATGTGTTTTTGCTGGAAAATCTGTTATATCGTGTAGTTCACAGATATCAATTTCTTCTCGTCATTGTTGTTCTGTTTCTGATGACAAATATGAACCCTATTAATCCCTCACCTATTGATCCTACAAGCCCTCTCTTTTTTTAACTCTTCTGATGTTCCTGGTGTTTCCCTTGTTCCTATTCCCTTTTTGGGTGGTGGTTATGGGGGTTGGAAGAGCAAGATGATAGTTTCCTTGTCCGCTAAGAACAAAATTGGTTTTGTTGACGGTACATGTCCTAGACCAAATACTAACTTGGCTGAACAGAAATTATGGGACAGATGCAATAATATGGTAATTTCCTGGTTGACTGCATCTCTGTCTCCTTAAATAGCTGAGAGTGTGCAATATTCTGAGACTGCACCGATTATATGGGCACAACTCGAAGCTAGATATGGCAAGAAGTCTGGGGACTTAATTGATAAGTGTTACAAACTTCATGAATTTCCACAAAGCACTAGGTTTAACTAAGGGAAGAGACCTACTGCTGCCCATGTAACCATTGGTGTTGATTTCACCTCTTTCCCTTCTTCTGATGGACACAATTCTCATGCTTCTGGAAATCACATTTAGGGTAATTCCCCTGTCCCACATTTGGATGGACATGGTTCTGTAATCCCTGAATTGAGCAGGCAACATTATGATCAATTGATGAATCTGCTGCAACAGTCCAAATTGGGTGACTCCACTGCTCAGACTTTTCCTGCTCAGACCTCTCCTCCTATGTGTGCTGCCAATTTTGCTGGTACTATGCTTACTGAGAGTCCTGTTTCTGATTCCAAACTCTGTCTACTTACTCATATTGCTTCTGTCTCCTGGATAATAGATTCAGGGGCTTCTGATCATATGACATCTAATAAGAACTTACTCTTTAATATCACACCTTTACTTGTGCCTTATCTTGTAACCCTTCCTAAAGTAAAAGTGACTTCCACATGATCTTTTGCTTTAACTCCCTCCATCACTCTTCATAATGTACTGTTTGTTCCCTCTTTCAAATACAATTTAATTTCTGTCCACAAACTAGTAAAACAGTTGCATTGTAGTGTCATGTTTACTGCAACTTCCTGTTTCCTTCACATGTTACAGGCCCCTTCTCTGAAAATGCCTCTGGATCTTGGTAAAGAGGAGGCTGGTATGTACAAATTTACTTGGGTGCCCTCTTCACCTTCTTCTGTTAATTGTTGTTCCTCTACTTCTGTATGCTCCATTTCTGATTCTTGTACTCCTGTTTGTTCTTCTAACCTTAAATCTGTTGTTTTGAATTCCAATGTAAATAGTTCCATTTGTAATAATAAAACTGATGTAAATGACATGAATTACATTTGGCATTTAAGACCGGCCCACATTCCTTTTGCAAGCATGAAACACATTCCTGCTTTATCTTTTCCTTTTGCTTCCAAACAACCATTTCCTTGTTTTATTTGTCCCATGGCTAGGCAAACTAGACTTCCTTTTCCTGACAGTTTAATCAGTACCTGTTGACCTTTCCAACTGAATCATGTAGACACTTGGGGCCCTTATCACACACCCACCTCTTCTGGCTCAAGGTACTTTCTTACAATAGTTGATGATTTTTCTAGGGCAACCTAGACACATTTACTAGGGTCTAAAAGCAATGCTTTAAGCCTTCTTAAGTCTTTTTTGTGTATGGCTAAGACTCAATTTAATGCTACTGTACAAACTATCAGAAGTGATAATGCTTTGGAATTGGGGTCTAGTCTTGCTGGTATTTCTTTCTTCAACCAACAGGGCATTATTCATCAAACTACTTGTCCCCACACTCCTCAACAAAATGGTGTTATTGAAGGAAAACATAGGACCCTCCTTGAAGCATGCAGAGCTTTACTTTTTAAATCCAAATTACCTATTCATTTTTGGGGGGACTGTTTATGACTGCCACCTACTTGCTTAATAGGATTCCATCCAGAATCCTTCACAACAAATCTCCTTATGAACTATTGTATGGTAAGTACCCTACTTATTCACATTTAAGGGCATTTGGCTGTCTTGCCTATGCCACCGTACTAATCACACAGAGAGATAAGCTGAAACCTAGAGCTATTTCCTGTGTTTTTCTGGGATATCCCTTTGCCAAAAAGTGTTACAGGCTATATGACCTAACTACTAAGAAGTGTTTTGTGTCCAGGGATGTTATTTTTCATGAAACCTGTTTTCCTTTTGACTCTGCTTCTGCTGTTACCTCTGGTCCTTCTGCTTTTCCTTCTCCTTCTGTTCCTTCCCCTGAGCTTCCCTGTTCTGAGATTGATCTACCTGTTCCCCTTTGCCCTTCTCCTCCTGCTTCTTTTCCTTCTGACTCCAGTCCTGTTTCCTCTTCCCTTCCTCCCTCCCCTCTTTCTGATTTTAATAATCCTGCCTCCCATACTCTTTTCAACCCTGATCCTTCTCCTCATGCTATTTATTCCCCTGCTGCCTCTATTGGACACAGAAGATCTGGCATGCCACATAATCCCCCCTCTTATCTCAATGATTATGTTTGTCACTTCCCTCATTTTTCTGGCTCTTCCTCCTCTTCTTCTCCTTTGGAATATGAACCCCTCTATTATTCTCAAGCTGCATCAGTCCCAGCATTGTAGGATGCCATGAGCAAGGAATTTGAGGCTTTGGATGCCAACCATACTTGGGATATTGTTCCACTTCCTCCTGGTAAGAAGCCCATAGGCTGCAAAATGGGTTTATAGAATTAAATATAAGGCTGATGGTAGTGTTGAAAGATACAAGGCTAGGCTTGTCATTAGGGGTGACACTCAAATTGAAGGTGTTAATTTCACAGAAACATTTTCCCTTGTTGTCAAGATGTCTACTATTAAATGCTTGATTGTTGTGGCTGATAAGAAACATTGGAGTCTCTTTCAACTTGATGTTAATAATGCCTTCTTGCATGGTGACCTTGATGAGGAGGTCTATATGAAGCTTCCTCTAGGTTTGTGTGTTTCTGCCTCTTCTGATCCCTCTGTTTCTGCACCTCTTGTGTGCAAGTTACAGAAATCCCTTTATGGATTGAGACAGGCTTCCAGGCAGTGGTATGCCAAATTGTCTCATGCTCTATATTCCAGAGGCTATGTCTATTCTATGAATGACTACTCTTTATTTGTCAAGGGCCAGCCTGGGCGTCTTGTGGTTCTGGCTATGTATGTGGATGACATTATTATCACTGGAGATGATGTTGCTGAACTTTCTTCCCTCAAGATCTTCCTGGATGCCCAATTCAGAATCAAAGACCTTGGGTCTTTGCACTATTTTCTGGCATTTAGGTGTCCACTGTTGCTGGTGGTGTGCTCCTTAATCAGTACAAGTTTGTATCTGATTTGCTGCATCAGTTTGACTGTGTATATGTCCCCCTGTGGTCTGTCCTTTGAACCTCAATACTAAATTGCATGCTGATTCTGGTGATCTTTTCTCTTCTCCTGATCATTACAGGAGCTTGGTTGGCAAGCTCCTCTTCTTGACACATACAAGACCTGACATTTGTTTTGTTGTTCAACATTTGATTCAGTTTTTGAAGGCCCCCAGAATACCTCACATGTCTGCTGCCCTCCATGTTCTTAGGTATCTTAAGGGCTCTATGGATTTCAGTGACTGCCTTTTTTGACAGTGACTGGGCAGCTTGCCCTGACACTCGCAGATCTGTCATTGGTTTTTGTGTGATTTTGGGTGACAGCCTGGTCACTTGGAAGTCCAAGAAACAGCCAGTGGTCTCTCTATCCTCTACTGAGGCAGAATACAGGGCACTCAGTAAGGTGGTTGCTGAATTATCTTGGGTTTCTCGCTTACTCACTGATCTTGGTGTTTCTGTTTCTTTTCTTTTTTCTGTTTATTCTGACAATCAGGCTGCCCTCCATATTGCTAAGAATCCAGTTTTTCGTGAGCGGACCAAGCATATTGAGGTCGATTGTCATTTTGTTCGTACCAAGCTCACTGATGGTCTGATTTTCCTTTCTCATGTCTCCACTTCTCACCAGTTGGCTGATGTTCTCAACAAGCCTCTGCCTGGCACTGTTCATCATCGTCTTTTGTTCAAGTTGAAGGTGGTCTCCCCCTCCAACTTGAGGGGGGAGGGTGTTGACCTAAAAGACTACGTAGATTCTAAGCCTTAACACATACATTGATAATTTTTGTATTTTCATTGTATCCTTATTGTATATTGTATGTATACTGCACATTGGGCTACTATTTTATTTTTGGACCTGCTTTAGCTTCGGGCCTGTTTTTGGCCCAGTCCATTTTGTAAAGACTGACCCATGATATTAGGGTCAGTTATATTCGATATAGGTTCTAGAGGCTTCTAGGCAGAGACGAATTTTTCATTTTTGTTCATTTTATCAATTCAGAAAGAGATGACTTTTCTCTCTCTTCTCCATCTCTGATTCTCCATGTTTACAGTCTAAGCTAAAACATAAATAATAAAGACACTAATAGATCTCTAACTTAGATTTGAAGTTTCTGTAGAAAATACTCACCACTTTAAGGAAAGAAGAAATTAATAAGTTAAACAAGAAAGAATGTGGGCCCCTCGATTTCTAACTTGTCTTTCGATTATTTGACCATAAACTCGAACAAGATTTGGAGAACCCTAAAGGATTAGCACGCCGACGCTGCTGCCGCTGCTATCAGTGATGGATGGCTGTTCAAGCTCCTTGTAATTTTTGGAAGAACCAACAGAGGTGTAGGTTTGGAAGAGAATGGCGAAAGATCGATCTTAATTTTGTGAGTGGGCTTCTACTAATATTAGGGATTCAGATATTAGTAGATTTTATTAGATATAAAAACTAAAAACTATAAATACAAAATTAGATTTTGCGCCTCTTTTGTTTCAGCAATTGTCGAAAATTTTGGGGAAAAATAATGAGGGAATTAATGACCGTTGCGATAGCAAAAAATTTTGTCACGATTATATAAACGGTTGCCATATAAGCCTCTATTGTAACGGTTTTCATACTATTGCAACAGTTAGGGTGCTAAAGTGTCCCAATAGTTTTAATAATCTTTGGTAACAGTTATAATCGTTGCAATACACCATCTATAGCAACGGTTACTGAACCGTTGCAATTAAAAGTGTTGCCATAGCCCCAATTTCTAATAGTGGATTGACAACGCCTGGTGGCTTAACCAATTATTCTTACTTCTAAGGTAGTGTCAAATATCAATGCAGAATGCTCCTCATTCATCTCGGACAAGGAAAACTATTTTGTCCATCAATGGGCATGCAAAAAATACTATTGTATTCTGGAAGTCCTAGAAAAATTATTCAATAGATAAATTTAAGCGCAAAAGAACTATGAAGAAAAAACTTTAGAGCTCACGAGCCTCAATTTAAAACATGAACTCTTCATCGTTTCATACACACAAAAGTTTCTTTATTTACATTCAAGAGTTAAATGAGTAATAGACAACATACTTACATAACTGGAAATACCCAAATTGTTGACATCCAAGTAAATTTTGACAAATTGGGTTACTGAAAATAAGTGGTAAAAAATTTGCATCAGTTAAGACGTTCCCTCAGTTGAAAAAACTAAGAATTTTTTGAAAAAATACAGAACTTCTCTCGCGGCATGATTTCTCCTTCTATGAAGATATAAAAGCAACTCAAGCTCATTTTCGTGGCTTTTTAAACTTAGAACACCATGCCCCGTTGAAGATGCAAGAGAGACAAAACTTACATGCTGAATGCGAAGCCTCTATATATAAAAGAGAGACTTTTTCTTCTCGCTAGAGCAAAGGAGAAAAGCCCCATAAAATAAATCTTTGTTGTATGTCGCTCCGTCAGCAAGGCCGAAACAACCATGTTTTCTATGGTGATGTTAGAATTTGCGCCGAAGGCCCTTAGATAGGACTTCATCTATGAATAGAGGAGATTTTTCGTTATACTACATCTCATTACGATTATCATAACCTAATTCCGGGCCTATATGGGCTCGCTAAAGTTAAGATTATTCAGCAACTTAAGCATGTCACTCTTAACCTTATAGTGAACCCGCCGGTAAAAGGTTTCATACCATTAAGAGATCTTCACACCTTATATCTAGTATTCCAATCTTTTTACCAACTAATGTGGGACTTTATTTATACACCCAATATATCACAACCAAAACAAGGGCATCATGGTTACCATAGATAACGGACTTGGCCAAGTAAATTAAACAGCATAACTGTAGAAGTAGGGGGCAAGGAAAGAAACTGATAAGTGGATCAAGATTGTACGCCTAACCATTTTTTCTAAATCTTTTCAGTATCTACGGACATAATAATTCAAAAGATGCCATATGTTAAACCAGGAAAAGTTTTAGCAGTGATAAAGTACATGTACAGAGTTAAGATATCCTTTCACAAATACCGGGATAGTGCTATATATATTGAAATCAAGAAAGGGCAATAAGAAGAACTTCTAATGATCAATCACACATACTCAATCCTCTCAATCAGTACTCTTCTCCTTCACTACCCTCTTCACCCTGCCCAAACTCAGCACCCACCTCCTCATAATCTTTCTCAAGTGCAGCAAGATCCTCACGTGCTTCAGAAAATTCACCTTCCTCCATGCCTTCACCAACATACCAATGAACAAAGGCTCTCTTAGCATACATTAGATCGAACTTGTGGTCGATCCTTGAGAAAACCTCTGCAACACTGGTGGAATTGGATATCATACACACTGCTCTTTGTACCTTGGCCAAATCGCCTCCCGGAACAACAGTTGGAGTCTGGTAATTGATACCACACTTAAAGCCTGTGGGACACCAATCAACAAACTGAATGGTACGCTTGGTTTTAATAATGGATACAGCAGCATTCACGTCCTTGGGCACCACATCCCCTCGATACATTAGGCAACAAGCCATGTACTTGCCACGACGTGGATCACACTTAGCCATCATAGAAGCTGGTTCAAAAGCAGTAGTGGTGATTTCTGCCACGGAATGTTGTTCGTGGTGAGCCTTCTCAGCAGATATAACCGGGGCATAAGATGAAAGCATGAAGTGGATCCTTGGGTATGGGACTAGGTTAGTTTGAAATTCATTCACATCAACATTCAACGCTCCATCAAACCGTAAAGAAGCAGTCAGGGATGAGATCACCTAATAAAAAAAATAAGAAGTCTGAAAACTCACTTCAATAACGAGATGTTGGGCTAATATAATTCTGCCCAAAAGCACTCTTAACATGGTGTGGTCTATCCTTATACCTTCCGATGTAGAAACATGTATAAGAGAAACAGAATAAAAAAGGGCCAATACCTGAGAGACAAGTCGGTTCAAGTTGGTATAGGTGGGGCGTTCAATGTCAAGGGAGCGACGACAAATGTCATAAATTGCCTCATTATCAAGCAAGATAGAAACATCTGTGTGTTCAAGGAGGGAGTGGGTTGAGAGAACACTATTGTATGGCTCCACCACAGAGGTTGAAACCTGAGGAGAGGGATACACAGTAAAGCCAAGCTTGGATTTTTTTCCGTAGTCCACTGACAAGCGTTCTAACAGAAGTGAACCCAAACCAGAACCAGTGCCTCCACCAACGGCATTAAAGACCAGAAAACCCTGCAGACCAGTGCAGTTGTCTGTGAGCTTTCTGATACGATCCAAGCAAAGATCAACTATCTCCCTTCCAACTGGTTAAAGGGAAAAAATAAAAATTAATTCATGAGAGTTACATAACTTAAAAGAAGATACGATTGATCTAACTAGGTGTAGAAAGATCACTTGTATAGTGGCCTCGGGCAAAGTTGTTGGCAGCATCTTCTTTGCCACTGATCAATTGTTCAGGGTGAAATAACTGGCGATATGCTCCAGTTCTCACTTCATCAATAACAGTGGGCTCAAGATCAACAAAGACGGCTCGAGGAACGTGCTTCCCTGAACTGGTTTCGCTGAAAAATGTATTGAAGGCATCATCACCTCCCCCAACAGTCTTATCACTTGGCATCTGCCCATCAGGCTATCAAATACACAAATAGCTTAACGGGGTGAGAAACACCAATTTACAATATCATTCACTCTTTGCTTAAGAGATTGCAAAATAGTTTAATTTCAGACTTTCCTAAGAATAATTATTCCACCATATATACCTGAATTAATTTGGTAAGGAAAAAATACTTATTAGCAATTATATTTGATTGTACCGTTTTTGGCTTTCAATGCATCATTCAGTTGATCATAGCCTTTTGATCTCATTGTTTGGTATTGTACATAAAATGTTTTCCACGGAAATTATTTTCTGTTAAAGTCAAATTTGGAAATTTCAGATCCATGGCTTCAATTATCCCATTATTGCTTATATGCTTCAAAATTTATGAAGTCCTAAAACGGTATTGTATCCTTAACTCCTCACCTTAGCATTAGAGTGTAAATTCTCAACTCTTTTCCCTATATCTTTATAGGCAGAATTATGATATTCTAATAAAATGTCTATCCACTTTCCCCAATTATCTCCTTTTCTTCCAAGTTGAAGTTTGGTGTTCCTACTGAAGCAATTTTTAGTGGTATGTTGCTATCGAAAATATTTTCTCCAAGGGCAAAAATGATTTCCAATATTTATGAATAAATAATATTTTCTTCGGCAAATATCCCAACTCTTATTCCATATCGTGTGCCTCAACCAACATATAATAGACATTTTCAGCACCGTATAATACTCTAAAGACTGAAAGATCATGAATATTTATCCTCAGTCCATGTCATAAACCTGGTACGAGTAGGGGTGTACATTCGAATCGATTTATAAATCGAATCGATTATCTGTTATCAAAATCGAAAAAATCGAAATCTTATTGAAACGATAATGATAAGTGTAGGTACTAATCGATAACCGATAAGCAATTATCGATAAGGGTCAAAATCATAAATCGAATGTACACCCCTAGATGTAGACACTTGTTAAATGAGTAATTACCTATTTGTGTAGATAAATATAACATACAGAATATATATATATTCCGCTACTATTTTGAAAGCGGCTATACAATATTATTTTTCCTAATCTACGACCATTTCCTTTACCCTAAGTCCCTTACCCTATTATTTCATGTACCACATTTAAGGAATGATCATATTTAAAGATCAAAGTAATGAAGTTCAAATTAATGGAAAACAGAATAGCCATGATGATGTGTTTTGTTTTGTTTTTTTTATATCATTGGACTGTTGGTGGCATACATTTGATCTATTACTTTAGTTTTGTTGCATGTGCCTGTTGATATAACTTTTATATTATAAATGGTATTCCTCTTGTTTTAGCTTCATTTTGTCCATATTAGTTATGCGCTTTTATATCGATATACTTTTCGTGGAATCCCACAAATTTTTTTATTGGTGTAATCGATAACCGAATCAATAAGCCCACAAAATTGAAAAATCGAAATCGAAAAAATTGAAACCTTATTGAAACGATAAGGATAAGCATATGTACAAATCGATAATCGATAAATAATTATCGATAAGAGTCAAAATGGAATATATAAATTGAATGCACACCCCTAAGTACGAGTACCATATGTAACAGCTTTTTGTACACAAACAAAAACTGGACAAAGATTCAAAATATATTCTTAAATTGTACTCTTTCCATTTCAATTTATGTCAACCCATTTTACTGGCCACGAAGTTTAGAAAAGAGAGAAGCTTTTTGAACTTGTGGCGTAAAATGAAGCACATATATTTTATGCGGCTATAAATCATTGTATAAAGTTAATCTATTTCGAATAAAGAAAGAAGTCATTCTTTTTTGCACGGACTAAAAAGGAATAGGTTCACATAAGTTAAAACGGAGAAAGTACAATTTTCGTGAGAAACGTTTTCTTCCACGCCAAGTGAAAGAAAAGGAAGAAAATACCTGAATGCCATGTTCGAGGCAGTAAAGTTCCCAGCAAGCATTGCCGACCTGAATACCGGCCTGGCCAATGTGAATGGAAATGCACTCCCTCATTTTCTCTTGTAGTTTGTTCAACGAAATTTGCAGAATGAGCGAGCAATTGAATCAATGCAGAATTGGTGCTTATGAAGACTTCCCACAATCTTAATACCGAATTTGAATGCACGTTGTACTCTGCTCCTCCCCTTTGTACGGGGACATCATAAAATAAATGGAGGGACAATGACTACTGGCTAATGCTGATGGAGACACACTATTGGTTCTTCTTTTGTTTGTTACGACGAAATATTCCTTTATATCTTCAAATTCGTAACTGTCATTACATTTAGTCCCATCAACAGATTTCTTTCTTTCCAAAACTGAAGAATACTCCTCCACCCGTTTCATAGTATATGAGTTAGTTTGACTTAATACGAAAATTACGAAAAAAAAAGATTTTTAAAATTTATAATCTTAAAAGTTTAAGAGGTAAAAATTTTATGGGCCTTTGACATTTGTATGGCTATAAAAGTTTCTCATTAAGGGTAAATAGGTAAAATAAAAGAGCTTAAAGTTGAATTATTTCCAAATTTAGAAATGTGTCATTTGTTTTGGAACAGACTAAAAAAAAAGTACTGTTCGGATATACTATTAACCATGCGGTTTAGACATAATATTATATTTTATTCTTTATGGAACAATTATTTATTTCATTTATTCAATTCAATAAATTACTATTTTAAATAAATCATTTGTTACATATTTGTCCTTTTAGTTATGTAGTAGAAAATTTAGTGTATGGAGTCTTAGCTCATGCACAGAAGGTTAAATGGTTTTCATAATTATTAAATTATGTTCACAGTCAAAAATATTGTGGGACAAAATATTTTGATGATTGTAGCACAAGATTATTGTATAATATTTCTTGATTATGGGAGTAATTTTACTCCAACTTCTTGTGCTAGTATACTCAGTGTATATTGAACGGACAAAGTAGAGAAAAGATGTTTTTGTACTGAATATGTAAAATATTTTCTCTAATTCATTAAATGAGCTTATACTCCTAATCTAGATATAATTATTATGATCAATGTAATTTGTTTATTATTTTGATTTATCAAAAGGTACAACTCTATTTAGAGTTAGTATATGCCTAATAGATTGGACAATAACGAATAATATTTGTGAATAATAATTAGTTGATAGAATCCATGACTCGATTTTGGTACTCATTTATATAAGCTTATAAGTTTTTATGTGAAAACTCGGACGGTGGATTTTGTATCCATCACATGAAATAGTTTAAGCGAAATTATAAAGGATTTAATTATTTAATTGAATTAAATTTTCAGTGATTTAATTTAATTAACTGGTTGTTGGAAAGAATGCGGCGTTTGCTTGATTGTGCGAGGATATAAGGACCAAAGGCGGGGAGAAGAAGTTATTCAAGATGGCCAAGACGGGAGAGAGGAGGGTTCGGGATCTGGACCAAGTGAGGTGCATCAAAGACGAGGACGATAGGGTGTTGATGGGGGATGATCAAATTAAGCGAAGGTTGCAAGCCTACTTTCATAAACTTCTGAATGAAGAAGGGGACTGAAATATTGTACTAGGCTAATTGGGGCATGCCGAGAGTCACTGTGACTTTTAAGTATTATGGGCGTATCAAGGTTGGCGAGGTTGTAGAGGCTATGCGTAACATAAGCAGGTGTAGAGCAAAGGTGATTGGGTAAAATAGGCTTGGAGTGGCTGATTGAGTTGTTTAATGTTATTTTTAGAATAGAGAGGATGCCGAAGGAGTGGAGGTGGAGTACGGTGGTACCATTGTACAAGAACAAATATCCATAGTTGTAACAACTATATGGTACCAAATTACTGAGTCATACCATGAAAGTTTGGGAGAGGATGGTAGAAGTGAGGTTGAGGAGGGCAGTATCTATTTCAGACAACCAGATGTAAGGGTGAGGAGGGCAGTATCTATTTCAGACAACCAGTTTGGGTTCATGTCGGGGTGTTCTACCATGGAAGCTATCCACCTTATTCGAAGGTTGGTGGAAAAATATAAGGGGAGGAAGAAGGATTTGCACATGGTGTGTATTGATCTGGAGAAAGCCTATGACAAGGTTCCTAGAGAGGTACTATGGAAGTGCCTGGAGGCAAAAGGTGTGCCAGTAGCCACATTAGGGTGATTAAGAACATGTATGATGGAGCTAAGACTCGGGTCAGGACAATGAGAGGTGACTCCGAGAATTTTTCGGTTGTTATGGGGTTACACTAAGGGTCTGCGCTCAGTCCATTTCTTTTTGCGCTGGTAATGGATGCACTGGCACACCATATTCAAGGGGAGGTGCCATGGTGTATGTTATTTTCGGATGACATAGTGTTGATTATAATACCCTGGCGGCGTCAAGGAGAGGCTAGAGGTTTGGAGACAGACCCTTGAGTCTAAGGGTTTTAAGTTGAGCAGGACTAAGATGGAGTACTTAGAGTGCAAGTTCAATGCTAAGCCGACGGAAATGGGATTGGACATGAGGCTTGATTCTCAAATCATCCCTAACAAGGGTAGTTTCAAGTACCTTGGGTCGGTTAATCAGAGGGATGGGGAGAGAAACGAGGATGTCATACATCGTATAGGAGTTGGGTAGATGAAGTGGAGGTTAGCGTCTGGAGTCCTGTATGACAAGAAAGTGCCCCAGATTCTCAAAGGTAAATTTATAGAGTAGTGGTTAGACCGGCCATATTGTATGGGGCTGAGTGTTGGCCAGTCAAGAACTCTCATATACAAAAGATTAAAGTAGCTGAAATGAGGATATTGAGGTGGGTGCGAGCACACTAAGATGCATAAGAATAGGAATGAAGTTGTTCGGGAGAAGGTGGGTGTCGCCCCCATGGATGTCAAGTTGAGGGAAGCAAGGCTCAGATGGTTTGGGCACATCCAGAGGAGAAGCCCTGATGTGCCGGTGAGGAGGTGTGAGCGGCTGGCTTTGGTGGGAATGAGGAGAGGTAGAGGAAGGCCTAAGAAGTATTAGAGAGAGGTGATCAGATAGGTCATGGTGAGGCTTCAGATTACCGAGGACATGGCCCTAGACAGGAAGTTGTGGAGATCGAGCATTAAGGTTATAGGTTAGGAGGTGGTTGAGGATATCTCTATGGCGCCGCAGAGTGAGGCTAGTCTGGTAGGACTTGATCTTTGACTGTTATTGTTTTATGTTGAGTCCATACTACTTTATTGCTCCTCTTTGATGTGCTTTATCTATTGGTTATTGTTTTGCTTTTCACTTATTTTTCTGATTCTAGTGATGTTGTTCTTTGTTCTATGGTTTCTATTGAAGGTACTGATAGATTGCCTCTTTTGTCTTCTTTTGTCCTCTTAAGCTGAGGGTCTTTCGGAAATAGCCTCTCTACTCCCGCGGGGTAGGGGTAAGGTCTGTATTCACATACCCTCCCCAGACTCTACAAGTAGAATTTTACTGGATTGTTGTTGTTGTTTTTGTTGTTGAACTGGTATTTGATATCTTAACATAGGGAGTTAAAATAAGTGTTAATGAATTTTTGAAATTTATATTGAGGAGTTCAATTGCTGTTTTTTACTGGAATAAATTGCAATTAATTATAGTAAGAATTAATTTATGCTAATTTCGAATTAATACTATAGTTAGTAGCCTCTTTTTATTTCTGTGGTCCCTGCTATACCTAGTAAAACCCTGGACAGACATGGGTAAAAAGTAGCTTGGGAGAAAAGTTATCCTTTTGAGTTAGAGTAGGATTCTACTTGTAGAATCATATACGTTTTTGAGCCCTATTGTGGCTTAATTTTGGGTCTATTAAAGGAAGACTAGTTTCACCTAATTACTTACCTTTTCAGTTGTATTTTTCTTGCCCACCCAATAGAAAAATCTTCCAAGGTTTTACTAGGCAAATAGCACAAGACTGCAGTCCTAGATTTTTGGTGCTTGGAAGGTTTGTGCAACTATTTCAAGAGGTTAGTGCTTCTAATCTCGTTATTATTATGTTGTCTAGTTTACATGTATTTGATGCCTGGTATGTATGCTTTCTTCCATTGCGCATGTTCTAACTTGGTATCAGACGTCGTCTTACATCTAACTAGATAATGTAATACGGCATGCATAGAATAATATTAAAACATATTATTTATTGATACATGTTTGGGATGATTATTCTATGTTAAAAAAACATGATTGTATTTATTAGTATCTTGTTTTTGTGAGTCTATAATTCTGAAATTATGAATTAATATACACATGTATAAACAATGGTGTTATATTTAAATACTAGTTTGTTCAAATTACATTTTTTGCTGAATAGCAATTTTTTTAAATAAAAACGTGACTGTGTTTTTAATGCTACTAATACTGTAATTATGGGTTAATATATGTACGCATAAACAGTGAATTAATTAATATCATTAATCTATTTTAGTTGCATTTTGTCCATAATCACAATGTTATATTAATAAAAACTTTACTGTTTTGTATGATAATGTTTCTGTAATTTTGGGTTTAGTATACAGAATTGTTAACAGTACCGTTTTTGACCAATGAAAATATATTATTTTTACAATTCTGTCTAAACACGTTTTTATTAAATAAATAAAAAATTATTTTGAGTTCTGAAATCATGTATTAACAAAATCAGTATATTATGTGACCTGAACAAGCAAAATAATTAAAAACCCTTAAAATACCAAATACAGAATTTTGGCACGCGACAAATTTTGAAATTTTGTCGAACTCCGATTGACCTCAAATTTGGTAGGATCATCGAAAACGGCCCAAATTTGGTAGGATCATCCGGTTGACCTCATTTTTTGGGCATCCGGGGTCGTTTAGATGGAGTTTTGGCCTTTTTTAATTTATGAAATTTTTTAATAAGAAAATATTAATAGAAATTTGTGATGGTACGGTTCAATTCCCATTGTTTCCAGTCATGTTTTACAGTAATATAATGAATTTATATATTGACATAGGTCTTCTTCCACATCGGATAAATTTATTATAGATGATTACTGTAGTTTTGCCTCTAGTTATTTTATTACTTGTATTAACTCTCCAACTGAATTACATGTTGATTGAATGAAACTATAGTTTATACAAGTGATATTTACCTATCTTAAGTTAACATTTTACTCTCTATTTGAGTTGGTCCTATTTAAATTTATGGGATTAATATCTTACATCACTCATATATTTTGCATGAATAGTTATGTTTTCCTAATGAATCTAACTATTCAATGAGTATGGTTATATGTGTAATGTGTTGTTTTGAATTCAGTCATTCTAAATACATAACTAATGATATATTAAATGTGAATGTCTCTCAGATTAGCCATGTCTTCATTCAATCCACTTACCTCAATTTTGAAACAAAACAAGTTAGAAGGACTGAATTATGTTGACTGGAAAAGGAACCTTGATATTGTCCTAACTGCTGAAGGTTACACATTCGAATCACTAAAGAATGCCCAGAAAAACCTGAAAATGCTACTGATGATCAGGTTAAGGCCTATGACAAATAGATTAAGGCTGATGAGATGGCGCGATGTTACATTCTTGCCTCTATGGCGAATGTTTTGCAACATCAGCACCAGTCTATGGGGTCTGCTTATGATATGCTTGAAAGTCTAAATGAGATGTTCGGTGAGCAAAATCGTGCAGCTAAGCAGACAACCATGAAAGCTCTTTTGAACACCAAGATGGCTGAAGGATCATTGATCAGGGACCATGTTCTGAAGATGATGAGTCTTCTGAATGAACTGGAGGTCCTTGGAGCTGTGATTGATAAGGAGTCTCAAGTTGAGATGGTCCCGCAGACTCTTCCTGATAGTTTTCAAGAATTTCTCTTGAAGTATAACATGAACAAAATGGATTTGTTACTAGAGAAATTATTGAATGAGCTACAAGCGATAGACTCTATTATCAAATAACAAGCTCCAGTTGTGGTACTCAATATTGAGAAAGCTTCTGTTTCTAAGTCGAAAGGCAATAAAAAAAAGAAGAAGGCTCAATAGGTTCTGGCACCTGGTGGTACGATTGGTGTGAAAAATCTGAAAGGCAAGTGCTATCATTGCAAGCAACCCGGGCATCATAAGAAGCAATGCCCTACCTATCCGGCAAAGTTGAATAAGCAGGGTAATTCAAATTTCAATGTCGTTGAACTTGTTTAGAGGTTGTTTCTACCATGTTTTGGTGTGTATATTTGGGAGCCACTAATAACATTTGCACTACTTTGTAGGGGTTTCAGGAAATGCGGCGGCTAAGTGAGAATGAAATTTTCATTTTTTTTCAAGCCAATGGCGAGCCAGCACCAGCTTTAGCTTTAGGAGATATTAGAGTTTTGTTTAGTAGTGATAGAGTTTTAGTTTTAAAAGATGTTCTCTATGTACCTTCTATTAGAAGGAATTTGATTTCGGTTTCGAATATAATGGATGCTAGTTATAATGTTTATTTTGCTAATAACTCTGCTGTTATTAAGTTTAATAAACATTTTATCAACAATGCTGCTAGGTACATGACCTTTGTATTCTTGATATATCTCTTCATGTTCTACAAAAACCAAAAGAACTAAATAACATTAATCCCACCACATAAAAGAAAATATATTTCTGAATTGAGTCAAACTTATTTATGGAACTTATGTCTAGGCCATATAAATCTAAATCGGATTTCGAGGTTGGTCTCTGATGGAACTTTGAGTTCATTGAAAGTGGAGTCACTACTAATATGTGAATCCTAATAGAAGGTAAAATGACCAAGAGATGTTTCCCCTCAAAAAGAAATAGGGCTAGTGATAAGCTAGAATTAATTCACTCTGATTTGTGTGGTCCTATGAACATACAAGAAAGAGGTGGTTTTGAGTATTTTGTGACTTTCACAGATGATTACTTAAAATATGGATATATTTATCTGTTGCAGCGTAAGCCTGAATGCTTTGAGAAATTCAAAGAATTTAAGACGGAAATGGAGAAACGACATGATAAATATATCAAAACATTGCAATCTGATCGTGGTGGTGAATATATTTCTGTGGAATTTATAAAATACTTATCATACAATGGAACTACATCTCAGTTATATGCCCTAGGAATACCACAACAAAATGGTATGGCAGAAAGAAAAAATAAGACCTTTAAGAAAATAGTTAGATCAATGTTAAGTTATTCTGATTTGCATTCTTCCTTTTGAGGATATGTTTTAGAAACAGCAAACTACATTCTAAATTTGGTTCCTTCAAAGTTTGTACCTTCAACGCCAATAGAATTGTGGACTGGGCACAAGCCAAGTTTACGGCATATTCGGGTTTGGGATTGTCCAGCACATGTGCTGAAAGGGAAAGCTGATAAATTAGAATCAATGACGGAAGTATGCATTTCTATTGGATATCCAAACGAAATAAAAGGCACGTTGTTTTGTTGTCCCAAGAAAAGAAGATAATTGTTACAACAAATGCCAAATTTTTAGAAAAGAACTATTTAACGAACCATATTCCTAAAAGTAAACTAGTTTTACAGGAATTAAACAATGGAGTAACTAAAGACTCATCTCTAGAACGTATCTCAGAAGCCAGTATTGACATATATTGCGTTATCGTAGTGGAAGAAATGTCAATAGGCAGCAGATTGCACAAAAGCAATTGTCTAACATCTCACTACCCAAAGTAGTGGGAATAAGGTTGAGCAACCTCCGATTGTTGAAGAACCTAAATTGTTATGCAACCAGTACTCCAGTAAGAAGTTAATGATATTCTAGCACCTGAAGGTGTGGAGGATAACATTGAGGCTTTAGTTCAGGGGAATGATGATGTGATTCAACAACAAAATTAGCCTCCACCTATAGTGACTAGTCGTAGCGGGAGAATTATTAGAAAACCTCTTCGGTTTGTGCTCTTGGGAGAATCTTATGATAGAATCCCTGAAGAGCCTAATACAGAACCTATTAATTACAATGAAGCACTACATGATGCAGATGCTGAGAAATGGGTTGATGCTATGAAATTTGAAATGCAGTCCATGTACTCCAGTCAAGTCTGGGATCTTGTAGTTTCACCACCACCTACTGGAGTCAAACCCATAGGCTGTAGATGAATTTATAAGAAAAAGAGAGGAGTGGATGGAAATGTGCAAACTTTTAAAGCTAGGCTTGTTGCAAAAAGGTTTACTCAAAAAGAAGGGATCGATTATGAGGAAACTTTTTTGCTGATAGCCATGCTTAAATCCATTAGGATTCTCTTATCTATTACTGCTCATTATGATTATGAGATCTGGAAAATGGATGTGAAGATCGCTTTTCTTAATGAAAGTCTTGATGAGTGCATCTATATGGGACAATCAGTTGGTTTTATAAACAGTGGCAATGAGCACATGTTGTGTAAATTAAAGAAATCCATTTATGGATTGAAACAAGCTTCTAGGGCATGAAACACTTGTTTTGACGCATCGATTTAGACGTTAGGTTTTGATCAATGGAAAAATGAGTCTTGTGTCTATAAGAAGTGGAATGGAGATAAAGTTACATTTTTTGGTTTAGTATGTAGATGATATTTTGCTCATATGAAATAATGTGAGCATGTTGAATTCACTAAAGGAATAGTTGTCCTCACATTTTGATATGAATTACTTGGGATAGTCACCACATATCCTTGGGATCAAGCTTATGCGAGATCTCAAGCAAAGGATATGAGGCTTGTCCCAAGCACTTTATATGGATACTATTCTCACCAGGTTTAGCATGCAATATTCCAAGAAATGGCTTCTTCCCTTTAGACATGGAATCTCTCTGTCAAAAGATCAGTTGCCAAAAAAGACTGATGATATAGGAAAGATGAAGGCGGTCCCTTATGCTTCTACTGTAGGGATTCTTATGTATGCTATGCTATGTACTAGACCTGATATCTACTTTGCGGTTGGCATAGTTAGTAGATTATAGTCTAACCCTGGTCGAGAACACTGGATTGTTGTTAAGCATATAATCAAGTACTTGAAGAGGACTAGTGATTATATGTTGGTGTATCACTCAGGTGATCTACCTCAGGATATGTTTTTACCTTAGGAGGTGGAGCCATAAGTTGGATGAGCATAAAGCAATCATGTGTTGCTGATTCCACCATGGAAGCCGAATATGTGGCTGTATCCGGGGCAGCTAAAGAGGTTGTTTGGCTCAGGAACTTTCTCAAAGAGCTTAATGTGGTTCCTTCGGTTCAAATACCAATTGTACATTATTGTGACAATAGTGGTGCAGTTGCAAACTCGAAGGATCCAAGAAGCCATAAAAGGAGTAAGCATATTGAGTGTAAATATCACTTAATTTGGGACATAACTCAGAGAGGTAATGCAAGAGTGTTGAAGATTGCGTCAAAGGATAATTTAGCAGACCCATTACAAAAAGCTTGACACAGAAGATTTTTGACAAGCATGTAGAAGGAATGAGTGTTAGAGTAATAGACGCATGATTATGAGTCTAAGTGGGAGATTGTTGGGATATACTATTAACCATGCAATTTAGACATAGTATTATAGTTTATTCTTTATGGAATAATTATTTATTTAATTTATTCAATTCAATAAAGTACTATTTTAAATAGATCATTTGTTGCATATGTCATTTCAGTTATGCAGTAGACAATTTAGTGTATGGAGTCTTAGCTCATGCACAGAAGATTAAATTGTTAGTTTTCATTATCAATAAACTATGTTCACAATCAAAGATATTGTTGGACAAAGCATCTTGATGCTTGTAGAATAAGATTATTGTATAATTTATCTTGATTATGATAGTAGTTTTACTCCAACTTCTTGTGCTAGTATACTCAGTGTATATTGAATGGACCAAGTAGAGAAAAGATGTTTTTATACTGAATATATAAAATATTTTCTCTAATTCATTAAATGAGCTTACACTCCTAATCTTGATATAATTATTATGATCAATGTAATTTATTTATTGTTTTGATTTATCAATTGGTACGACTCTATTTAGAGTTAGTATATGCCTAATAGATTGGATAATAACGAATAACATTAGTTAATAATATTTAGTTGATAGAATCCATGAATCAGTTTTGGGTTTGATGATACCCCTTTATGTAAGCTTATAAGTTTTCATGTGAAAATCCGGTCGGTGGATTTTATATCCGTCTCATGAAATAGTTTAAGTGGGGTTATATAGGATTTAATTATTTAATTGAATTAAATTTTCAGTGATTTAATTTAATTAACTGGTATTTAAAATCTTAACCTGGGGAGTTAAAATAATTGTTAATGAATTTTTGAAATTCGTATTGAGGAGTTCAATTGCAGTTTTTTTGTAGAATATTATATCGAATATATATGGCGTATATATATATATATATATAGAGAGAGAGAGTTACGCTATATATATATATTAATTTTAAATGAAATTAAAAGTTAATTAAATTTTTTTAGATATAGAGACCAATGTTGGTCGCTATTCTGGTCAAACGGTAAGAAATTAGCGATCAACTTTGGTCGCTATTCTAGTCAAAATAATCAATATATTTTGCTACCAAAGTTAGTAACCAATGTTGGTCGCTTTTTGTAATAACAATAGCTAAAAACGGGTTTGCCCTCATATTCTCTTATTTTCTTCTCTCTCTTCTCTCTTTCACACTCAAACCCCCTCCCCCTGTTCCGTCTCCCTCCACCGACGCCCGGCGGTGGCAACGGCAGCAGCTCCATCACCGGTGTCCTCCACTGTCTAGGTAGGTTTCTCTCTCCTTTCTTTGTTTTTTTTTTGAAATACACTGATTATTTTTAATTCCTTCTAGTTTGATTTGTAAAAATTAAATTTTCTTACCTAAATTAAATCTATGAAAATTGTTAGTATCTAAACTATTTAGTTTTACCAACGAATTTGGGGCAAAATAGTTTGAAGAGAAGGAAACCTTAAATTTTTAGGGTTTATGATTTGTTCTTCTGAATCGAACTTTTAGAGTATGACTTAAATTTTTCGTATATAATCCTAACTTTTAGGTTTGAATTATAACCTTTAATCTTTGTGTTGTCATGATAGTTTACTTATAAATTGAAATTTTAGTATATGACTTGAAATTTTAGGATATGACTTAAACCTTTAGGATATATATGAATTGAACCTTTAGAATATGACTAGAACCTTCAGGATATGAATTGAACCTTTAGGATATGAATTGGAATTTTAGTTTATAACTTGAAATTATAAGATATGACTTGATATTTTAGGATATGACTAGAACCTTTAGGATATGACTAGAACCTTTAGTTTATCAATTGAATCTTTAGTTTATGACTTGAAATTTTAGGATATGACTTGAAATTTTAGGATATAACTTCAACCTTTAGGAAATATATGAACTGAACCTTTAGGATATGAATTGTAATTATAGTTTATGAATTGGAATTTTAGTTTATGACTTTAGATTTTAGGATATGACTTGAATTTTTAGGATATGGCTAGAACCTTTAGGATATGACTGAACCTTTAGGATATGAATTGAACCTTTAGGATATGAATTGAAATTTTAGTTTATGAGTTGAATTTTTAGGATATGACTTGAAATTTTAGTATATGAATTGAACCTTTAGGATATGGCTTGAACCTTTAGGATATGAATTGGAATTTTAGTTTATGAATTGAAATTTTAGTTTATGACTTGAAATTTTAGGATATGACTAGAACCTTTAGGATATGAATTGGACCAATAAGGATATGAATCGGAATTTAGTTTATGAATTGGAATTTTAGTTTATGACTTGAAATTTTAGGATATGACTTGAAATTTTAGAATATGACTAGAACCTTTAGGATATGAGTAGAACCTATAAGATATGAGTTCAACCTTTAAGATATGAATCGGAAGTTTAGTTTATAAATTAAAATTTTAGGTTGCAGGATAAACCGTTGTTCGGATATGAATTGAACCTTTAGGATATGAATTGAAATTTTAGATTATAAATTGAACTTTTTCTTGTATGAGTTGAACCTTTAGGATATGAATTAAAACTTTGGTTTATGTATTGAAATTTTAGATTGTGGGAGGATTTTGTAGAAGGGGTTGATAACTTTATTAGATATGCAATGGAACTTCCACCAAGAATAATTAAGACACAATACCTGGTATAGTGTACCTTTAATTGTTCTTCTCATTAGCGACAACGATGATGAGAAGGTAAGAACATGTGTTTCAAATAGTTATGGTGTAGGTAGGAGTTTAGCATTTCCTAAGTAGATAAAAGAAGAGGTAATAGAGGAATTCTATACTTCAATTTTCAAGAGGAAAAGGAGTTTAATTGGGAGTGACAAGGTTGATGCCGATGGACTATTTTCCCTTGGTCATGGCAGTTTTCATAAAACGGGGATCATAAAACTCTATGATAACAAAGATTATAGGAAGTTTAATTCTCAACTTTCTTCCAAGTCTGATCCGTACAAAGCTTAAATAGATATTATTGATATATTCTTCGGATTCAGACAGTGATTTGACTGACAAAGGTACGGGAATGCTAATCAAAATAATTAAAGCTAAAATATTTTTCAGCATCCTTCTCTACCTCGAAAAATATTTTAGCTTTAATTTATTTGATTAGAATTTCCACACTTCTGTCAGTCAAATCATTGTTTGAATCCGAAAAATATATCACCAATATCCCATTAAGCTTGTACGGATCAGACTTGGAAGGAAGTTGAGAACAAAACTTCCTATAATCTCTGTCATCATAGAGTCTTATGATCCCTATTTTATGGAAATTGCCATGACCAATGGAAAATATTCCATCACCATCACCCTTGTAACTCTCAATTGAACTTCTTTACTTATTGGCAAATGAAGTAGAGAATTCCTCTATAATCTTTCTTCTATCTACTTAGGAAATGTTCAAATTCCTGCCTACATCATCACTATTTTAAACATATGCCATTGCCTTCTTATCATTATCGTTGCTAATGAGAACAACAATTGATCAAAAGACACACCCTGTCAGCTACTATATCCAAGTTATTCTCTGTATCCAAGTTCATCCCCAGTAATTGTATCACGAGGATAATCACCAAAGACACCAGACAGCTTTATGATGCCAAAGAAGCAAAATGAGCTATTCAATGAAACTCGTACTGAAAGAAGAAGAAAGAGACTGATTTAGAAAGGTGGGTCGAGGGTCGAGCCTCAACTATACATATAAGTTTTTTACTTTTCATTAAGTATTTTAATTTACTTTTATATAATTTTTCTTATAGGTTCACTTCACAGCTAATGTGGGGGAATTCATACGCAGTCAGCCACCTAATGAATCGGCCAAGGCAATCCAACTGTTGGACGAGGATGCTGAAAAAACACTCCTTTAGTACTTTATATACTTTGAACTAGATAATAGAACTAGTTTTCGAATGAGCTTGCAATGAGCGTTAACTGAGTTTTGTCAGCTTAATATTTTAGTTCTATTGATCTTTATATTTTGTTGCTTTTTAGTGTTGTTGTTGTTGTTGTTGGCATAAATACCTTTTTAGAATATTTAGTATAAGATGGTAGGTGGTGTAGCAGCCAAAAAAGACAGTTTTTGCCAAAAATATACCAAGAAAAGCGACCAGCTTTGGCCTCTAATTGGTCTCTTTGCACTTAAAAAAAACAATTTTCTGGGTAGTAGCAACTAGTCTTGGTCGCTATTTTATTTTAAGAAAATAATTATTGGTAATTATGCGACCAACATTTGTCACGTATAGTTAAAAAAAATTAATCCTTTTCATTTACGACCAATTTTGGTTGCCAATTTAAATAAAAAATTATAAAAATTATTAATATAGTGACCAAAGTTGTCCTCTTGCTATGATTTACAATAAATAAAAATAAAACGTTATTTACATCTGGAGACCAACTTTGGTCGCCAAATTTATAATATTAAAATATTTGAGCGACCAAAGTTGGTCGCTATATGTGATGACCCAAAGAGTCATCACCTGTTTCTTTACTCATTTTGTGTCTCCGAGGCCTTAAAAACCTCATTGAGGGTTGCCTCGATCTGCATGCGCAGTCCAGGTGCATAACCAGAAAGCTTAAATATGAATTCTGTGTGAAAAATGATGAATTTTGATATTAATATGATTAAAGTTGACTCTGGTCAACATTTTGGGTAAACGGACCTGGACTCGTGATTTAACGATCCCTAAGGGTCTGTAGGAAAATATGGGACTTGGGCATATGTCCGAAATCGAATTTCGAGGCCCCAAGTTTGATAAATGAATTTTTATGTGAAATTGTTTCCTGAAAATAACTAACGAAATTAGAAAATGAAATTGATTAAAATACTATGGTATCGGGCTCGCATTTTGGTATCGACACCCAGTACAAGTCTCATATGTTATTTAAGCACTTTCTGTAATGTATGGTTGTATACAAACGTTATTTGACGTATTTCGAACTTAATATATAAAATTTGTGTTTTATGAAAGAATTGAAAGAACTCTTAAGCTTTGGGGCTTGATTCTATGTATATGATGTTAATTTCTAATCTATTTTCTTCACTTATTAACATCTTTTAACATGATTTCAACTTCAATCAAAGATTTCAATGGGGAATTTGGGAATTTCGGGTAGAACTTAGGTTTTCTTAAATTGGGGGTTTTGGACCTCAATTTGAGGTTCGATTTCAAAATAAATCATATAGTTGAGTTTATGGGGGAATGGATAAACAGATTTTGTTTCGAACCTCGGGTCTTGACCACGCGGGCCCGGGGGTATTTTTGGATTTTTTGCGCAAAACTTTTGGAAACCTATTTTTATGCATTAAAATTGTTTCAATTAGCATTTGTTGATGTATTTATGTAATTTGTGAACTGATTCGAGCTGATTGGTGGAGGTATCGAGGGGTAAAGCTGTAATTGAGGCTTAAGTGAGATCAAGACATCGAGGTAAGTGTTCGGTTTAACCTTAGCTTGAGGGAATAAGAGTTGAGTCTTGTTTTCTACTTGCTAATGTCGAGTACGGTGTATAGTCATGGTGACGAGTATCTATACATTGGTGTTTAGCATGACCGTAAGTCCTTGAAATGTGATTATCATGATTTAGTTGTGAATTCTTTGATAAATTGAGGATTTCTATGTATTGCAAAAACATGTGAAATACATTAAGATCATTTGATTTCGTGGAGTATTGGCTCGGCTGTGATACGAATTGAGAAGGTATATGGGATTATTAATTCTTTAGAGCATTGGCTCAAGTGATAAAGTAAGATATGAGGTAAGAAATAAAAGAAAGCTAATGAGTTAATGGTTATTTCGTTGTCGGGATATTTTGCTGTTTGATTGTGACATCATTCCCTTGCCGGGATTCCTATTTTTATTTGTCTATTCCATCGCCCCATTATTGTAATTGTGTTGGGTGAGGAATAGTGATAAATCATGAAGGGTGATGTCGTGCACGTTTGTGATAAGAATACTAATGCATGAAGGAACATTCCATGCCATAATATGAATACTAATGAATGAAGGAACATTCCGCGCCATAGTATGATTACTAATGAACGCAGGGACATTCCATGCCATGATATGAGTATTTACGCATGAAGGATCATTCCGTTCCATCACTTTGTGATGTAAAGCAGAAAGGGCTATGCCGTGTATTTTATACGATTGATTTTGTGAGGGAGAGTGATAAAACACGAAGGGTGGTGTCGTGCAACTGTTGATTTTCTTATTCTCGTTGATATTGAAGTTGTACAGTTTCATTCCTTATTTATTGACTGTATTGTTTGCGTTGTTATAGCCCCTACAACATGCTCCCATCCCTATTTTCTTTTTGACCCCTTAAATTCTTTTTGTGTTGTACTCTATGGCATACATATACATATGAAACTGCACAGGTTTAATTGGTAGTCCGGTCCTAGCCTCGTCATTACTTTGTGTGGGATAGGCCAGGCACTTACCAGCACATGGGGTCGGTTGTGCTAATGCTAGACTTATGTGCTTATTTGCATAGATCACAGTGTTGGAGCAACTTTTGGTCAGTAGCAGTAGATTGGGAGCAGGCCTTTAGTCCATAGTGAGATACCGAGGTAGCCTTGCAGATGTTCGCGGGCCCGGCATCTCCTTTATCTTGTTTTAGTGGTTATCCCTTGTATTTCGGGACAAACTCTTATCATTTCATTCTAAACATTGTACTTAGTAAACTCTTAGAAGTTTGTGAGCTATGTGACACCAGATTTTGGGGTAGTATATTGTGTTTTCAACAATATTATCTAGCCCCTTTAAAGTTGAGTCTTCCGCTTTAATATTTTAAATGTAAGGTTTTATGTTACTATCATAAATTGTGAGAAAGGGTGATTAAGTCGGCTTGCCTAGCTCCTGTCAGTAGGCGTCATCACGACTCCCGAGGGTGGGGAAATCCGGGTCGTGACAAGTTGGTATCAGAGCTCTAGGTTACATAGGTCTCACAACTCACGGACAAACTTAGTAGAGTCTGAGGGATCGGTATAGAGACATCTGCATTTATCCCCTAAAGGCTACCGACTTGGAAAATTTTCACAGTTATTCTTTCTTTTCGTGCGATATTGTTACTCAAATACTAATTGTCTTTCTACTCTGTTTTTTGCAAATGTCGAGAACACGTGCTTCCTTATCTTCCGATCAGTAGTCTGAGCCCCAGGAAGAGGGAGAGGCCAAGGCCGTGACAGGGGCAGAGCTCAGCCCCGAGCAGCAGCACCAGTGGTGGAGCCTCAGGTTGATATCGATGAGGAGGTTCCTACCCTGCTCCAGGAATTCCGGTGACCCCAGCTCAGGTCCCAAAAGGGTTCATAGCCACCCCAGTTCTTCAGGACACTTTAGTCAGATTGGTAAGCCTTATGGAGAGCATCACTCGAGTAGGTTTGCTTCCAGTAGCACCAGCCACCTCTCAGGCTGGAGTAGGAGTTCAGACTCCTACTAAACATACTCCGGAGCAGGTAGCTGCCCAGGCTCAGGTTCCAGCTGTTCACCTAGCTGTGGTAGTTCACCTGGGTACAATAGCTCAGGGCAGCGATGGAGAGGCTATGTCCGTAGATGCTTTGTGGAGGCTGGATAGGTTCACCAAGCTTTTCACTACCATATTCAGCAGTGCTTCTTCAGAGGACCCCCAGGTTTTCTTATATAGCTGCCATGAGGTTTTTGGGCTATGGGTATTGTGGAGACCAATGGGATCGACTTTGCCACTTTTTGTCTATCTAGATCCGCCAAGACTTGTTCGAGGGACTATTGTTTAGCTAGACCAGCAGGGTTGCCATCTTTGACTTGGGACCAGTTTGCAGAGTTATTCTTGGGGAAGCTTCACCCCGTTGCTCAGTGAGAGGCTCTTCGCAGGCAGTTTGAGTGCGTTCAGCAGGGCTTCATGACAATTACATAGTACGAGACCTAGTACAATGATCTAGCTCGCCATGCTATTATTATATTCCCCACCGAGAGAGAGAGAGAGGGTGCAGAGATTTATTGATGGTTTGATTCAGCCGATTCAACTCCATATGGCTACGGGAGTCGGGAGTGAGATCGGTTTTCAGGAGGCGGCTGATGCGGCCCGCCGAGTTAAGATGGCCCTATCAAAGGGAGGTGGTCATGGGTCGGATAAGAGGTTCCGTCACTCAGGCAGATTCAGTGGTACCTCGTCTAGAGGTAAAAATTCTTATGGTAGAGGCTATCCTCCTAAGCCCTTTCAGTCAGCTCTACATGTCTCTCATGGTACTTTAAGTGGTAGTAGTTCTTAGCCGCATTATTCTGGCCAGCAGCTCTCCAGTGCACCATTAGGACCCATCAGTGCCCCACCGCTTTAAGGTTTTGGGGCGGACATTCAGGTCGACAAGGTCAGCAGTCTCAACAATTGAGGGCTTGTTACGCTTATGGTGACCCGATCTACATTAACAAATTTTGACCCCGAGCCTCGAGCAGTTTCTAGCAACATGATCCTCGTCCTATGATTCAGGCACTGTGTGTCCCAAAGGCCGCCCAGCCAGCCAAAGGCGGGGGTAGAGGCCATAGAGGTGGAGGTAGAGATCATAGAGGTTGAGCTCGGACCGCCAGAGGTAGAGGCCAGCCAGCAGCCAATCGTCCTAGTGATATGGTTTAGGGAGGAGGGGCCCAGCCCCATTGTTATGCTCTTCCAGCCAGGCCAAAGGCTGAATCTTCAGATGCAGTTATCACAGGTACTATTTTGGTTTGTGATAGGGATGCTTCAGTGCTATTTGACCCTAGGTCTACATATTCGTATGTGTCGTCCTATTTTGCACCATACTTGGTCATGACTAGTGATGCTTTGTGTATTCCTATCTATGTATCTACACTGATGGGTGATTCTATAATGGTCGACCGAGTTCATCATTCCTGTGTGGTAGTGTTTGGTGGTCATGATATCCGTGTTGATTTATTGCTCTTAGACATGGTGGATTTTGATGTCATATTAGGGATAGATTGGTTATCCCCTTATCAGTCTATCTTGGACTACCACCCCAAGACCGTGACCTTGGCTTTACCAGATTTTCCCCTTTTGGAGTGGAGAGGGACCCCAGGTCATGCCACCCACAGTGTTATATCATATGTGAATGATTGGCACATGATCGAGAAAGGGTGTTTAGCTTATTTGGTGTATGTTCACGACTCCAGCACAGAGGTCCCTTCTATTGATTTGGTACCGATGGTCCAGGAGTTTCCTGACATTTTCTATTCAGACCTGCCGGGTATGCTGTCGATAGGGATATTGAATTTTGTATCGATCTGGCTCCAGGCATTCACTCCATTTCTATTCTTCCGTATAACATGGCTCCGCTAAAGTAGAAAGACTTAAAAGGTCAGTTGCAGGATTTGCTTGAGAAGGGCTTCATTAGACCTAGTGTTTCGCCTTGGAGTGCGCTAATGTTATTTGTGAAGAAAAAGGATGGTTCAATGAAGTTGTGCATTGATTACCAGCAATTGAACAAAGTTACAATAAAGAACAAGTATCCGCTGCCGAGAATTGACGATTTGTTCAACCAGCTTCAGGGTGCAAGGGAGTTTTCAAACATAGACTTGAGTTCTGGCTACCACCAGTTTAGGATTACGGCATCCGATTTCCCTAAAATAGCTTTCCGCACTCGGTGCAGGCATTATGAGTTACTAGTCATATCATTTGGACTGACCAATTCCCTAGCAGCGTTTATAGAGTTGATGAATGAAGTGTTCAGGCCTTATTTAGACTTGCTCCTGATACTCTTTATTGATGATCTTTTGGTGTACTCCCGTAGCCAGGAGGAGCACGGGCAGCACCTCAGAGTAGTTCTTCAAACCTGAAGGATAGCCAGTTATATGCTAAGTTCTCGATGTGTGAGTTCTGGTTGACTTTGGTTGCATTTCTGGGTCATGTTGTTTCAGCAGAGGGTATTCAGGTGGACGTGAAAAAGATTGAGGCAGTCAAGAACTAGCATCGACCAGCTTCAGCTATAGAGATTTGGAGTTTCTTGGTGTTAGCAGGCAATTACCATTTCATCTATTGCAGCCCCTATGACCAGGTTGACCTAGAAGGGTGCTCAGTTCAAATCGCCAGACGAGTGTGAGGCAAGCTTTCAGAAGCTCAAGATAGCTCTGACTACGGCACCAGTACTAGTTTTGCCTACAAGTTCAGGGCCTTATACTGTTTATTGTGATGCTTCCCGTATTGGGCTTGGTGCAGTATTGATGCAGGATAGTAGAGTCATTGCCTATGCTTCGAGGAAGTTAAAGATCCACGAGAAGAATTATCCAATTCATTATTTGGAGTTGGCATCCATTGTTCATGCATTGAAAATTTGGAGGCATTATCTGTTTGGTGTGGCTTGTGAGGTGTACACTGATCACAAGAGTCTTCAGTATCTATTCAAGCAGAAGGAGTTGAATCTGAGGCAGAGAAGGTGGTTGGAGTTGTTGAAAGATTATGATGTGACTATCTTGTATCACCCGGGGAAGGCCAATATAGTGGCCGATGCATTGAATAGGAAGTCAGCCAGCATGTGTAGTCTAGCTTATATTTCGGTCAGCCAGAGACCTCTTGCTTTTGATGTTCAGGCCTTGGCCAATAGATTCGTGAGATTAGATATTTCTGAGCCTAGCGGAGTGTTAGCTTGCACAGTCGCTCGCTTTTCATTGTTGGAGCGTATCCATGAGCGGCAACTTGATGATCCCTATTTGTGTGTCCTGAGAGACACGGTACAGCGTAGAGGAGCTAAGAAGGTGACCTTAGGTGATGATGGTGTCTTGAGATTGAAGGGGCGATTTTTTGTGCCCGATGTTGATGGTATTCGAGAGTTGACTGTAGCACAGGCCCACAATTCTCGGTATTCTATTCACCCGGCTGCCGCGAAGATGTATCAGGATCTGCAACAGCATTATTGGTGGTGCAGAATGAAGAAAGATATTGTTACATATTGGTTCGATGTTGGAACAGTCAGCAGGTTAGGTATGAGCATAAGAGGCCTTGTGGGCTGTTTCAGAGGATTGAGCTTCCCGAGTGGAAGTGGAAGAGGATTACTATGAATTTTGTTACTAGACTCCCGTTGACCCGGAAGAAGTTTGATGCGGTTTGGGTCATTGTTGCTAGACTGACCAAGTCAGCACATTTTGTTCCATTTGCAGCCACTTATTCATCCAAGAGGTTAGCTTAGGTCTATATCAAAGAGAATGTTCACCTTCATGGGGTGTCGGTTTCTATCATTTCAGACTGGGGTACGCAGTTTACCTCGCGCTTCTGAAGAGTCTTTCAGCGAGAATTGGACACCCAGGTGGAGTTGAGCACAACATTTCATCCTCATACGGATGGGCAGTCTGAGCTGACCATTCAGATATTGGAGGATATGCTCCGAGCCTGTGTCATTGATTTTGGAGGCACGTGGGACAATTTTTTGTCATTAGTAGAGTTCACCTACAACAAGAGCTACCATTCAAACATTCAGATGGCTCCTTATGAGGCATTGTATGATAGGCGATGTCGGTCTCCAGTCGGATGGTTTGAGCTGGGAGAGGCTTGGTTACTGGGTACAGAGTTAGTTCAGGAGGCCTTGGATAATGTAAAGATCATTTAGGATAGGCTTCAGATAGCTCAATCCAGACAGAAGAGTTATGCAGATCGCAAGGTTCGAGATGTGGCTTTCATGGTTGGTAAGTGAGTATCGCTCCGAGTGTCGCATGTGAAGGGCGTGATGAGATTTAAGAAGAGGGGCAAGCTTAGCCCTAGACTCAGTAGTCCATTTGAGATTCTCGATCGAGTGGGAGAAGGGGCTTATAGACTTGCCTTGCAACCTATCTTGTCAGCGTGCATATGGTGTTTCACATATCCATGCTTCAGAGGTGTCACGACGATCCAGCCCACGTGTTAGATTTCAGCACTGTCCAGTTAGAGAAGGACCTGTCTTAGGAGGATCCGGTGGCTATTTTAGACCGGCAAGTTCAATTGTTGAGGTCGAAAAGTTTTCCTTCTGTGTGTGTTCAGTGGAGAGGTCAGCCTCCTGAGGCATCGACCTAGGAGTCCGAGTCTGATATGCGGAGCCGATATCCTCATCTATTTCCCGACTCAGGTACTTCTTTCTTTTGTCTGTTCGAGGACAAACGGTTGTTTTAGAGGTAGAGAATGTGACGACCCAAAGGGTCATCACCTGTTCCGTTATTCATTCCATGACTCTGAGGTCCTGAAAACCTAATTGAGGGTTGCCTCGTTCTGTGTGCGCAGTCCGGGTGCGTAACTGGAAAGACTAAATAAGAATTCTGTGTGAAAATGATGAATTTTGATATTAATATGATTAAAGATGACTTTTGTCAATATTTTGGGTAAACGGACCCGGACCCGTGATTTGATGGTCCCGAAGGATCCGTAGGAAATTATGGTACTTGGGCGTATGCCCCAGAATGGAATTCTGAGGCCCCAAGTCTGAGAAATGAATTTTTATGTGAAATTATTTCCTGAAAGTAACTAAAGAAATTTGAAAATGAAATTGATGAAAAGACTATGGTATCTGGCTCGTATTTTAGTTCCGACGCCCGCTACAAGTAGCATATGTGATTTGAGCACTTTCTGTAAAGTTTGGTTGAAAAAGGATGTCATTTAACGTATTTCGGACTTAAGATGGAAAATTTGTGTTTCATGAATGAATTGAAAGAAATCTTAAGCTTTGGTGCTTGATTCTATGTATATGATGCTAATTTGGCGATTTGATCGCACGAGTTAGTCTGTAGGATGTGTTAAAGTGGTATGTATGTTTGGTTTGGAGCCCCGAGGGCTCGGGTATATTTTCGAGTAGGTTTCGAGAGGTCTTAGACTTAAAAACACCAGATATTTCAAGTCAGGGAAAAAGCTGCAGGCTCCAATGTGGCCGCGGCCGCCTTAGCATGGCCCGAAACATGAGCGCGCGGCCCGCGCTGCAATCTCTAGAGAACGAGCGACCTTAAGTTCTACCAACGCGGCCACGACCTTCTTAGCGAGGTTCGCGATGGAAGCCGCATGACTACGGTCGTCTTTGTGTGGTAAGCATGGAAAACTTCAGTGAACTTGCAAGTCTTCATTTCACGCGCGGCTGCGGTCCTTTTTGCATGGTCCGTGCTGGCGCATCTGAGAGTATAAATACACGGGATTTTTAGTTATTTCTCACTTTTCAACCCAAAACATAAGAGGTGATTTTTCAAGCAATTCTTCTTCTTCAAAATATTTGATAAGTGATTTCAAAACTATTTTCTTCACTCCTTAACATCTTTTAACTTGATTTCAACTTCAATCAAAGATTTTAATGGGAAATTTGGGAATTTCGGGTAGAACCTAGATTTTCTAAAATTGGGGGTTTTGGACCTCTATTAGAGGTCCGATTTTAAAATAAATCATATATTTGAGTTTATGGGGGAATGGGTAAACGTATTTTGGTTCGAACCTCGGATCTTGACCATGCGGGGCTGGGGGCATTTTTAGAATTTTTGGGCAAAACATTTGGAAACCCATTTTATGCATTCAAATTGTTTCACTTAGCATTTGTTGATGTATTTAGGTAATTTATGACTAGATTCGAGCGAATTGGTGGAGGAATCGAGGGGTAATGCTGTAATTGAGGCTTGAGTGAGTTCAAGACATCGAGGTAAGTGTTCGGTTTAACTTCAACTTGAGGGAATAGGAGTTGAGTCTTGTTTGCTACTTGCTAATTGTCGAGTACGGTGTATAGGCATGGTGACGAGTATCTAAACCCTAAACCCGAAACCCTATACTTATGTGCTTATTTGAACAGATCACAATGCTGGATCATCTTTTGGTCAGCAGCAGTAGGTTGGGAGCAGACCTTCAGTCCAGAGTGAGATACTGAGATAGCCTTGCAGATGTTCGCGGGCCTGGCATCTCCTTTATATTGTTTTTAGTGGTTATCCCTAGTATTTCTGGACAAACTCTTATCATTTCATTCTAAATATTGTATTTAGTAAACTCCTAGAAGTTTGTGAGCTATGTGACACCAGGTTTTGGGGTAGCGTATTGTGTTAACTTCAACAATTTTATCTAGCCCTTTTAAAGTTGAGTCTTTGTCTTTAATATTTTAAATACAGGGTTTTATATTACTATCATAAATGGTGAGAAAGGGTGATTAAGTCGGCTTGCCTAGCTCTTGTCAGTAGGCGCCATCATGACTCCCGAAGGTGAAAAAATTCAGATTGTGACACTATATGCTTTGCCCGAAAATTTTGGTCCCTTTACCTGAGAGATCAAAGTTGGTCGCTAATTAGCGACCAACTTTGGTCCCTAATGTAAAGGGACCAGTTTAATATCAACCAAGCATTTTTGGTCGCTTTTTGGCTATTAGCAATCAACATTGGTCTCTTTTTGTGATAGCCAAATCCCAAATTTTTAATAGTGTGTGCATGTCTTGCAATTTATTATAATAGATAAATAATGGAAGTATTCATACAATTCAATGAATTTTCAGAGTAGGTAGATGTTCTAGATATGAGCTTCCGTTTACTCATTAGCAGGAATATTTTTATAGTTTTAAATAAAAAATAAAAAATTAGACCCGTACGTTAGAAGGTCTTGGATATTATTGCACTATCCAATAATATGACTCTGATTCGTTCAAACCCGGATTAATATAATCATTCTCCCTTTTCCGCCAATAAAGAAAAACTTATTCTTGGCGAATTAGAGTTTGTCATCTTTCCATGCCTAATTATTTTCACGTGATATCTTCTATTTCCTATTGGTTCAGTATCGGGTAACTCTGTGTACTATGACATAGAGCCGAAATCACCACTGTCTATACTGAAATTTGAATTCTGATTTCCAAACGTTTCCCAGATCACTAGACCACATTTCATTAATGATTAGGCCACACATTGGTCAGTTGTATCATGGTGAGAAATTGCTACTCGATCCTCCGAATATGTTGTAACTAAAGGTGTTGATAAATCTTTCAAAATCGATTAAATCGATCAAATTGAATCATACACTAATTATTAGGTTTATTTTAATAAAATCTTAATTTATTATATAAATTTATAATTGTATCAAATAATAGTATATATTTTTATTTTATAAAAATAAACTAAAAAAATACCAAATGTACTCATTAAATTTATATGTGAAAATATATTTTATATTCATTGAGTTTTTTGTTTGGGCCTTGGGATTATAAAAATAGCTACAATTGATCAATTTTCCAACTTCTAAACCTTCTACTACTCATATCGAAACTAAATTACTTGTAACATCTTGATTAGTAGCAAGCTATTAGGTATTCGATCTATCTTCAGCAGCAAGCCACAAGGTATTGGATATCTTTCCTCTTGTATAATTCAAATTTCCTCTTGCTGGATACTAATCTTTCGAGAAGCTCAAGTCTTGAATCCCAACTCGATTAGTATCCTACCGTATAGTTCCACTAGTATGATATATTTTCTCTTATCTTTGCTTAATTCATTACTTTCAAAGTAGTAAAAATATCCAAAAAGTTTTGCCAAAGTCCTATGAAAGTACACATTATCAAATTTTAACTTCAACTAGCAACTCTTACATGCTATTTTTAAAAAAAATACCCAAAAAATAAACCAAATCGTATTGGTACCGATTATAAACCGAAACGATTGAGAGGTCCGAAAAATCTAAGTTTTATAGAATAATAAAAAATTTAGTATGATATAAATTTTATAAAATAATCAACCGAACCAATCCATTGACCCGTTAGTTATAACTTTAAACCAACGATATTTGTTCAATTTTAAGATTTTTACCTAGCTATACTCTATTAGAAATCAATCCAAATTGACCTCCTTACACTTTAAATCTATCCAAATTAATTATATTACTTCATTAAAATTCGTCAAACACAATTCCTCATAATAAAATGTTGACTTAAAATTTAACATTAAAACATCAACCAAAAGTCAAGGCGAGACCCGCCTTCCAGAACCCGACATAATCTTTACGAAATCCGAACACACATTCCAATTCGAGTTTAATCATACCAATTTTATCAAATTCTGATAACAATTTGACCTCCAAATCTTAAATTTTTATACTTAACAAGTTTTACAAAAATCTTGATTTTTTCCATATAAATTCGAAAAAATGATGAATATAACCATAAAATCATTAAATATAATCACTTTCGGACATAGAACACTTACCCCAATCCATATGGTGCAAATCGCCTTAAATATCGCTTCAATCCAAGTTCTATAACTCCAAATATGTTAAAATTGGCCGAAACATCAAAATATAGCTACCTGTCACGGGCTTAGAGTCCGGCGCAGCACACAGCGCCCGAGCGGCGTCCCGAGGCCACCCATTACCTCGAGACAAGCCTTTCCACACGCGGAAGCCAACTGGTTTCGCCCTGCCGTGGGCTCATCAGGGGAGCGGCACTAGCCCCCGACCAGTTGATCCCTTAGGCCTACTTCGGTCCCCTTCATTGTCAAGTCCATGACCAGCGACAAGCAACCCAAACTCAACCGGGTCGGCCAGATCGAAGCATCTAAGGGAGAACAACGCCTTAATGCTAATGTCGTCCCCATAACCCAACGACGAAGTTCCAGATGGCCCGCTCTTTCCTTTGGACTACACGGTCACGACAAACGGGTCGTGACATTCTCCCCCACCCAAAACCCAGCACGTCCTCGTGCTGTTGGGGAGAAGGACTCCGCCCAGGATCCCGCACAATACTGCTAAAGCGCCACGTTCCTTCGCTCAGTCGCACCTCACCTCGTGTAACCAGGCCTCGCTACTGGCCATCCCGGTCTTACCCCTGCAGACCTTAGCAGGATGGGGCAGTCGTCGGCACGAGCCCCCTGCCTGGGCAACGCACCCGCACAGTCCTCCCCTCGAGGACCCCACCATAGCGCGCAGTAGCAAGTACGTCCTCCTCTGATATCACTTGTCACGGGCTTAGAGTCCGGTGCAGCACACAGCGCCCGTGCGGTGTCCCGAGGCCATCCACTACCTCGAGACAAGCCTTACCACATGCCGAAGCCAACTGGTTTCGCCCTGCCGTGGGCTCATCAGGCACTAGCCCCCGACCAGTTGATCCTTTAGGCCTACTTCGGTCCCCTTCATTGTCAAGTCCATGACCAGCGACAAGCACCCCAAACTTAACCGGGTCGGCCAGCCTGACTCGGCCAGATCAAATCATCTAAGGGAGAACAACACCTTAATGCTAATGGCGTCCCCATAACCCAACGACGAAGTTCCAGATGGCCCGCTCTTTCCTTTGGACTACACGGTCACGACAAACGGGTCGTGACATACCGCGCAAGATATTTACTCTGCGTGATTGCGAAGCACAACTTTTCTCAGCCCAAAATTTTTCCTTCGCGATTGCGGAAAATGCTTCGTGGTCACGAAGAAAAAGTGCACATCTCTTTCAAACAACGTCTAGTATAATGGTCATAACAGTTTATGCAAAACTCCAAATTGCAAATGGTTTAACTTTATGAAAATAGACACCAAGGGATACAACATTCATGCTTTTATCATCTCCCATTTCTTTATAGATTACGATATGTAAACAGCCAAAGTCATCCATGTGCAATACAAATTTCTTCTTCGCGATTTCCAAACTCTTCCCGAACAGGATGTAGTGTATTAGCCATAACATTTTGCATATGTTAGCTTATATGGATCCACCAAATCGTAAAGTACCTAGTACTCTACAAGTTTTTGCTGAGAGTACTTAGTAATGCAGTAAGTAAATGAGGCAGAGGGTTTTTATGAAAAAAAAACTCTCGCACAAGAGGATAAAAAAATCACGACCTACCTTGTAGGCTTTTAACTTTACTAACTTGTAATCTTACCTATTACAAGACTCTTTACAATGCTTCCGATTGTAAAGACTTCAAACTAACTTGTGGCACCTTTACCACAAGCCACTTTGTAACTATCCTAGTTACAAAGGCTTTTTTTAACTTTTTGTGCTATAACCACAAGCCACTTTGCAATACCACGATTATAAAGACTTTTCTTTGTAAGTAAATCTAGCCACAACCTAAACTCAACGAGTCTGAGGATTTACAAGAGGGTTCCTAATCAGTAAACGTCTAAGCAATGTAGGAGATATAGTAAGTGCAAATAACAAGATTACAACTCAACTAGGACATCAATAATCAATCGTTTAGGAACTGGTCTGTAGTAGCGTTCAAACTTGTTCTTCAAGCTTGAGAGAAAGATCTTTTCTATTTTTGCTAATGGATTGAATAATGAAAATGAAACCATTCAGTGATGTTTTTTGTATAAAATCCCCTTTGGAACATCTTTGATCACATCACTTGAAATGATGTGAGTACTTTGTTTGGTTAGAGAATAAGTGGGTTGACAGTGTGGTGCAGTGCGGCAGAAACAGTGCCTCTATGCACTTCAGTTCTAGCTGTGTCTAGCTGATTCTATGCTACTATATAGGAACCACAATAGCATCAAGTTCTTGTTTGGCTCCTAGCTCCTGTATCTGTAGCAATTCAACTTTTACTGGAGTCTGTTGGAGTTTGCAGCAATCCAAAGAAGGTCGGGTTCCCTATCTGGTTCTTATCAGAAGTTTGTTAGATCATCAAAACATAAGGCAAAAGTATTTAAGATATATCACTTTCCCCTTTTTGATGATGACAAACTTAAACATTTATAAGTTTAGAACTAAGGCATCAGAGAGCATCTCAAAGAGTTCCCTCTGAGACAATGCCTTAATTTTCGAGTTCAAAATTAAGAACCAGTTCCCAAATATGATTCCCCATGTGTCTTTTCTCCCCTTTTGGCATCATTAAAAATAATAAAGGTGCAAAGAAGTCCAGCCAAGTTAACCAATGCCACATGTGTGCACACTATCATGAGGAAAAATAGAAGACAAATATAAATTACTAAACAAAATAAAAGAGGTGTTATATTAATAATTTTAATATGCCTCTTCCTTTGAAAAAGGAAAAGGCAGCATTGGACTTGAAGCAACGGGAGAAGTAACAGTACATCCCAACCACACATAAAAACAAAAACAACCACCATCATCAAGATAAACAAAAAAAAGTCATATCCAGCACCGGTCATTGAAAGGAAGCTTAGGGGGCACTAGGAGGAAAAGGCTTGGACGCTGCAACAAGAGTTTGAAGAACAATGTCTATTCGGGCTTTGCCTGACTTTTGCTTGTTGAGAAATTCAGCCTTCAGGTTCTCAACTTGTGCCCTGATGTTAGCATTTTCTTGTGTTATATGGATCACCTCATCATACGAAAAGGGGACCGCTCGAGCTTGCCGGCCTTCCAGGATAACATTCCTGGCTTTTAATCGACGTACCTCCTTAGCTGCATTGTTTTGGGCATTGATGATCTGAGAAACAGTTGAAGCGCTTCCTATACCCCTATACTTTTCAATACACTCACGCTCTTCCATAGTTGTCAGTGAGAATGTCTGCTTATAGGTCCCTACTTTACCTGTTCCTAGTGGAACCTTAAAGTGTTTGAATACTTGTGTGAGCAAGGATCCATAAGGTAAGCTCGTGATTGCCATCCTTGAAATCAATCACTTTCCACATATGCTCAATCATTATGGCAGGCAAACTCACAGGGTGAAAACTGTCCAGTTTCTTCATTAGGATTAAGTCAGATTTGGAAGTAACAGATCGACATTCTGCTCGTGGCGACAACACTTTGTTAACTAGTTCAAACAACAACTGGGAGACATGAATGAGTGTTTTGTTATGAATCTGGTCCCCTTTCAGATTGGAATTATCTTTCATCACTGCATTGTGGAAGTTGTACTGGAAAACATCTCGAGCACTCGTTACTCCAACTATAGGAACTTGGAAATTTTCCCCAAGCAGTTTCACATCAAATACAATATACACACCATTGACCAAGGAACAAGCAGGTCAGTATTGAAACAAACTGGCAAAGAAACTCTAGATATCCTCCTCATACGCTTTGGGAGTATCGACGTAGAAAAGATGTGTCCACTGTTAAAACCCCACCATATTGCAAGATTTGACGCATCCCAGCCATTTCTGAGATTGTGGGATCAAATGTACGTCCTAGCAGAACTTTTTGGTACCTCAATCAATCAGAGCCCATGCATACCTCTCTTTGTGCTTTCTTTCCCGAACAACGTTCTTCAACTGTTTCATACTTGAGTTTTCTATGCTTTTTCTCTACTAACCTTATTTTTCCCTTTGGAAATGACAAGAATATCCTCATCACTCACCGCTTTCTCTATTTTAGACTAGAGCGTTTCTCCAGCGAAACAGACCCTGCCCTTTTTGATGACCGCCTTACAAGGGAGCCCAGTTCCTCAGGAGTTCCCTCCTCCCCCTTAAGAATAGGGATAGCTTTATCCCCTACAGGTACGCCATTTTTCAGCAACGTTGTTTTCTTCTTTTTACTTATTTTATTGCTCTTTTATAGTACAGAGTCGTAGGCCACTTTGAGTTGAAGCCTTGTGGTGGGGCGCTTGGTTTCATACTCAGGAGTCAAATCAGTCATACGCCTACTGATGAATGCGTCAAGGGCCATATTTTCAAGGTCTTCATCATCACTAGAGTGCATCTCTGGGCCTTGAATTTCCAAGAGCACAACATCAAATTAGACACACTACTGTCCTGGAGATGATACTCCTGACCTGGGTCCTCCTGAGAGGGATCAGGTGTTAGAAACTACGCTTAACGCTAGAGGGGGGGTGAATAGCGTTTTAATGAAATTTAGCGTTTTCTTGCGGAATTTAAATTTTACAGGAAGTAAATAAGTGCAATAAAAATAACTTACACAAGGATATATCCTGGTTGGCCACAACAGTGGTTAGTCCAGTCCCCGAGAGACTCTCTCGAGATTTTCTACTAACTTGTTAAGCTTACGGGTGCTTAACAAACCTTTACAGTTGCTCGGAGATACAATCTCAAAGACTTCACTTGCTCGTAGGTTCCTCACCTCAAAGACTTCACTTGCTCGGGGATACAATCCCAAAGACTTCACTTGCTCGGGGATACAATCCCAAAGACTTCACTTGCTCGGGGATACAATCCCAAAGACTTCACTTGCTCGGGGATACAATCCCAAAGACTTCAACAGAGGAAGCACAAGTTCCTCAACACAAGAGAATCAAAATTCTCTTACAAGTATTTTAAATACTTGAACACTCACTTAACAAAGGTACTCCTTGATGAGTAGATATGAGTAAAATAATACGCTCAAGATCACAACAACTTTGAACAATAATATGGCTCTCAAAAGCTTTATGAAATGAGTAGAAAATGATGAACAATTGAATGAAAGCTTAAAGCAATGTAATGATCAGTTAGTGTATGTTGTTGTGTTTAAAACACTGAGTTGAAGCTGTATTTATAGGTGCAAAACTTGGTCTTACCGTTGTCTAATTGCCAATTAAGAATTGCTGAATTTACTCAGTGACAATCGATTGTCAAGACCAAACAATCGATTATCTGCCAGTCAGATGAAAAATCAATCCCAGATTTTACGCTTAATAATCGATTACTTACAATCCATAATCGATTACTGGCAAAATTCAAATTCAGATAATCGATTATACCAAATCCATAATTGATTACTTCAGCAACGTTCCAAAAATCATTTACAGATTTTAATCAAAAACATCGATTATAGAAAATCAATAATCGATTACCTCATTAACGTTTTAAAAATTATTTCCGGATTTTGAGCAAAACATCGATTACAGAAAACCAATAATCGATTACTTTGAGGTATTTGAAAATCATTTGACAACGGTCAGCTTCAACAATCGATTGTCCCTTGCAACAATCGATTACTAGTCATTTTCTGAAAATTCAAATCACACTGTTTCAAGCCAAAGTTTTTGCGACTAAGTATAAACTTTGACAATCAATTGTTGGACATAGGCAATCGATTGTTAAACCCAGTTAACTCAACATAATCGATTACTATTAGTTACTAATCGATTACTTAAGTAATTTTAAAATCACTGGGAGACATCAACTCAACATAATCGATTACCATTAGTTCATAATCGATTATTCTGAGTATTGGAAAACTTTACCTCATCAATAATCGATTGTCATTAGTTCACAATCGATTATCTTGCAGATTTGGAAAAAACCTGATGTTAACTGTCTTATTCACAATCGATTATCATTAGTTCATAATCGATTGTCATGCAGTCTTGGCTTATAAACAATCGATTATCATAAGTACATAATCGATTATTCTTAGCCCAGATTTCTGAGGTATGTTTAGAAAACATTTTGTCTAATGTAAATATGCATCATTTGAAATCATTTGATACAGAAATAAGTATGCATGATTTTGGAAAATAGTTTTATGAGAGAAGCCATGTTATGGAGTCAAGTTATAGGATCAAGATCACATTTAAGAATAACTCAATAATAACAATTAAAAACAACGTCTTGAGCTTCAATCTCAACATTTGTGCTCTTGTACTTGAACTCCGTCATATATCAATTTGTGCTTTGTTTGTCATTCATCAAAACCTACAAAAGAATACACGTTTAGTATATCGCATTGAGAACGTGTTTCCAACAATTTCCCCCTTTTTGATAATGGCAAACATTAAGCGGGATATGCAATTTTGACAAATAATATTGACGATTCAAGACAAGTAACAAGTATGCATATTTGTTCTTGTTCCCCCTCAATTTAAGAATTCCCCCTCAATTTAAGCTTATAAGCAATTAAGCAATTTAGAGGTGGTGCATACCCGTTATCCCATTATCTTCCCCCTTTTGCCATTAGCAAAAAAATAAGGAAGGATGCACAAAGACGAAATAAAACAAAGTTTATTCATTGAAAATTAAAGGGGTACAGCAGAGGGACATCCAACAATACAATTAAAAACAGAAAAAAAACAATACAATATCAATTATCTCCGTCACGATCCGCCTCGTCATCCGGCGCAGCTTCAAAGGGAACGAGACCCGCATAGGGATAATGGACATGGTCAAAATAACCATGGATCTCGTGTGTCAACTGAGAGAGCTGGTCGGATATAGTTTGGAGAGTGGGCTCCTGAGATGGACGAGCACGACGGGCAGGACGGGTAGGAGGAGGAGCTGGAGCATGATCACCATCATGATGGAAGGATGATTCCGAGATTTCCCAGATTTTGGTACTCCTTTTGAGAGGACCATTTTCAGTGACAAATCCGGATGCTTCAAGAAAATTCATGATGAGGAGAGAATAAGGAAGGGGCATGTTATCGGCGACGGCATCGAGCATGTGCATTTTAATGAGCCGACACCAATTGATCTTGGCTCCAGTGACAATGGCATGTAAGAGCTTGGAGTCCTCTTGGGATATGGTGGTATGATTGTGCCTACGAGGTCTTAGGACACGGGTGATGATGTAGAGGAGAAATCGATAATTTGGGTCCATGCCCGAGATGGTAGGACGACGAGAAGAAGCTTGATCATAAGAGATTCCGGCTTGGCGGAAAAGAATGGATTCATCAAAGAGAGAGCCGGCCTCATCAATATACCGGATAAGATCTTCACCATCGTTTGGAATGCGGGCGATGGTGTGAAGGTTCTCGTCAGAGAGGAGAATGTGAATGCCTTGCTTGTTGAGAAGCGAGGAGGAAGAATAAATCGCTTCTCAAACTTGGAGAGAAACCTAGAAAGTTCAGCTTGAGTTTCGAAGAACAAAACGGACCCGTCTTCATATGGGAAGTTTAGAGGAGGAGGGACTGTTGAGGCTGAGGCACCTTGCCTGGAACGAGAACGTTTGGAGGAGCGTCCAGACATATTGGAAAATTTTTACTGCTGAATTTTTGAGACTAAGATGCAAGGAATTGACCTTTGATTTTTAGAAATGGTGCTTGAGAATGATCCTATATGAGGGCTATTTATAGGAGAAGGAGTGATCAGCCATTTACTAAAGATACCTGCTGAAAATTGAAAGTTGGAACAGTCAAAAACGGTAAGAAATAAATTTACTGACCGTTAGATAATCGATTATTTGGCAGAGATAATCGATTGTATTTACTGTTGGATTGAATTTTGAAACTGACAAATCGATTTAAGAGACAAACGGTAAAAAAATTTGAATGAGATAATCGATTATCAACACAAAATAATCGATTATGGAGCATTTATGTCCTGACAGCAATCGATGTTGGAGCCAAACGGTAACAAAGTTTAAACAAGAAATAATCGATTGTCAATTTTGGTAATCGATTATTATTGAAATATGGTTGATACAGAGAACTCGGAGAATTTCTGAATATGACAACTAATCGATTATAGGAAGAAATAATCGATTGTCTGGAAAAGTATTGCTGAATGACTGAGACGGAAATCGATTATGCAATATAAGGAGTTAACAAATTAAACACATTTGCATAATAAAACTAATCAATCGAAACAATTGATTATTGATACTGATAATCGATGTACTGCACAGTAGATAATCGATTATTTTCTTGGGATAATCGATTGTGGTGTGCTAAGACTTCATAATTTATCTTACCTTTGGGGAAGTACCTGCAAAATGGAATTAAACGTCTCCGACGCTCAAGTCAGTAATTTATAGTGACGTGAATAAATTACACTAGTGTTATCAAGTGATATCGTGAACTCTTAAGAATTGTGTCCTAGAGTGTTCTTAAGAGAGTTTCGGGTACTTACCTTTCCTCCGACGTCGCCAATTACCTGATCAAGAGGGTGATCTTTGATCGTCCTCCATTCATTTTGTTCTTTTGTTTCACTCCCCAAATGTGGAGCTTCTTCCGTTGATTGTTCCACAATTTCATCATTGATTTCCTTCGATGCCTTTTCTTGTATTTTGTTTTTCAAATTGCTTAAAATATCAACCGATCTGAATATGATTGTTTCCAAATATGACGCTTCCTCCTTCTTTGTGCTCTACTTGAAGGGATTTGGATTCATCTCCCGTAATGTGTTTGGAGCATCCACTATCAAGGTACCATAGTACGCTTGATCCCTTCAAGCACACCTACAAAACAAATTAATTTTCTTTGGGTACCCATGCCATCTTGAGTCCTTGAGGGTTAGGCATATTGTAATAATATGTTTGAGTAGCATGTCTATGACGAGTAAAACATGCGGGAGCAATATGACCAATGCGTCTACAATAATGACATGTCACATTAGGATTATGCATTCGTCTAGGTTCATAGTAGCTAGATGAATGAAGGTTGCTTACCTTATTTTGAACGCTATCATTTCTCCTACTTTGATCTCTAGGATGGGTAGTGTTTCTAGAGTGATGATATCTAGGTTGAGGACCATTTTGGGGTCTTCTAGGAGGTTCACAATTTTGCCTAAAATATGCATCATGTCTATGGTGACTATTTCTAGGCGGAGGGTCATTTCTTGGTCTAGCATGCAAATTTGTTCTAGGATAGCTATTTCTAGGATACACATTTTTGTTGTTGTTCCTAGGTTGAGCTCTAGGTTTTTGAGGTTTTTCTTCATTTTTAAAACCTATTCCGTGCTTAGTTGATTTTAGGTTATCAAGAACAACATTCAAGTTTTTATGCGAGGAATTAAACTTATCTAGTGTGCCTTTAAGTCTACCTACTTCATTCTTAAGGTTCACACAAGAAACACAACCTTTAGTAGAACTTTCAGGTTTGTCGGCACTTCTCTTTCCATAAAACTTGTTTTGTTCGTGTAGCTTCTCATTTTCCAAAACCAGTTTTTCTAATTCCTTTTCTTTTAAAGAAATCTGTTTTTGAAAATCCGTTTCTTTTAGAGAAGCGTTTTCTCTTAAGCTAGTGACAGTTTTTGAAGCCTTTAAAAATTCAGTATATAACTCATCAAAAGCATTACGCATTTCATCAAGTGAAAAGTTTTCAGACGAAATTTGACGTACCTCATTTTGGTTGTCTTCTTGTGCCATGAGACAAAGGTTTGCAGCTTCGTCGTTTTCTTCTTCACTTGATTCATCTCCGTAGTCGCCTCCCCACGAGATATATGCCCGTTGCTTTCTAAAGGATTTCTTCTCCTTTTTGATGTTTGGGCAATTTGTTTTGATGTGTCCAGTTTCTCCACATTCATAGCATTTTATTTGCTCACCTTGTTTTTTCCCTTTGCGCTCATATTCCTTGCGCATAAACTTTTGGAATCTTTTAATGACTAATCCAAACTCGTTGTCTTCTTCCTCTTCAATCTTTGGTTGGCTTGTGCTTGCTTTTAGAGCAATCTTTTGCCTTCTTTGATCATCAACAAACGGGTTAAGAATAGTAGATTCATAGGTTTTAAGATTACCTCTTAGTGCGTCGATGGTGACGTTTGAGACTCCAATTGATTCTTGGATAGCATCGGCTTTGGATCGCCATGCCGGTGTGAGGCTTCTAAGAACTTTTCGAACAAGTTCTCTATCCGTGAACGTCTTCTTGAGGACGTGTAGATCATTTACTATTGTTGAAAAGCGCTCAAACATCTCATCTACTTTTTCTCCTTCCTTCATATGAAACAATTCGTAAGCATGAGTAAGAAAATCAACTTTTGCTTCTCTTACCTGGTCAGTCCCTTCGTAAGTGACTTCTAATTTGTCCCACATTTCTTTTGCTGTTTTGCAACATGAAAGTTTCCTGTAATCGTTAGCGTTAATAGCACAATACAATAAATTTACAGCTTTATAATTATTTTGAATCATTCTGTTGTCCTCTGTGGTGTACTCCTCTTCGGATTTGGGAATCCATTCGCCTTCCACTTTCTTGACTGGAATTTCATTTCCCTTTGTGTACACCTTCCAAAGGTAGGGACAATTTGACCGAATGAAGATTTCCATCCTCTCCTTCCAGTATGAGTAATTTGTGCCATTGAATAGAGGAGGTCGTGTAGGGCATTGTCCTTCTTCAATTCCTGCAAAAGAATCTAGAGTAGAAGCCATGGATGGTTCTCTCAAACTGTTAAGTTTTTCAGAGAGTTGGGCTCTGATACCAATTGTTAGAAACTACGCTTAACGCTAGAGGGGGGGTGAATAGCGTTTTAATGAAATTTAGCGTTTTCTTGCGGAATTTAAATTTTACAGGAAGTAAATAAGTGCAATAAAAATAACTTACACAAGGATATATCCTGGTTGGCCACAACAGTGGTTAGTCCAGTCCCCGAGAGACTCTCTCGAGATTTTCTACTAACTTGTTAAGCTTACGGGTGCTTAACAAACCTTTACAGTTGCTCGGAGATACAATCTCAAAGACTTCACTTGCTCGGAGGTTCCTCACCTCAAAGACTTCACTTGCTCGGGGATACAATCCCAAAGACTTCACTTGCTCGGGGATACAATCCCAAAGACTTCACTTGCTCGGGGATACAATCCCAAAGACTTCACTTGCTCGGGGATACAATCCCAAAGACTTCAACAGAGGAAGCACAAGTTCCTCAACACAAGAGAATCAAAATTCTCTTACAAGTATTTGAAATACTTGAACACTCACTTAACAAAGGTACTCCTTGATGAGTAGATATGAGTAAAATAATACGCTCAAGATCACAACAACTTTGAACAATAATATGGCTCTCAAAAGCTTTATGAAATGAGTAGAAAATGATGAACAATTGAATGAAAGCTTAAAGCAATGTAATGATCAGTTAGTGTATGTTGTTGTGTTTAAAACACTGAGTTGAAGCTGTATTTATAGGTGCAAAACTTGGTCTTACCGTTGTCTAATTGCCAATTAAGAATTGCTGAATTTACTCAGTGACAATCGATTGTCAAGACCAAACAATCGATTATCTGCCAGTCAGATTAAAAATCAATCCCAGATTTTACGCTTAATAATCGATTACTTACAATCCATAATCGATTACTGGCAAAATTCAAATTCAGATAATCGATTATACCAAATCCATAATCGATTACTTCAGCAACGTTCCAAAAATCATTTACAGATTTTAATCAAAAACATCGATTATAGAAAATCAATAATCGATTACCTCATTAACGTTTTAAAAATTATTTCCGGATTTTGAGCAAAACATCGATTACAGAAAACCAATAATCGATTACTTTGAGGTATTTGAAAATCATTTGACAACGGTCAGCTTCAACAATCGATTGTCCCTTGCAACAATCGATTACTTGTCATTTTCTGAAAATCTCAAATCACACTGTTTCAAGCCAAAGTTTTTGCGACTAAGTATAAACTTTGACAATCGATTGTTGGACATAGGCAATCGATTGTTAAACCCAGTTAACTCAACATAATCGATTACTATTAGTTACTAATCGATTACTTAAGTAATTTTAAAATCACTGGGAGACATCAACTCAACATAATCGATTACCATTAGTTCATAATCGATTATTCTGAGTATTGGAAAACTTTACCTCATCAATAATCGATTGTCATTAGTTCACAATCGATTATCTTGCAGATTTGGAAAAAACCTGATGTTAACTGTCTTATTCACAATCGATTATCATTAGTTCATAATCGATTGTCATGCAGTCTTGGCTTATAAACAATCGATTATCATAAGTACATAATCGATTATTCTTAGCCCAGATTTCTGAGGTATGTTTAGAAAACATTTTGTCTAATGTAAATATGCATCATTTGAAATCATTTGATACAGAAATAAGTATGCATGATTTTGGAAAATAGTTTTATGAGAGAAGCCATGTTATGGAGTCAAGTTATAGGATCAAGATCACATTTAAGAATAACTCAATAATAACAATTAAAAACAACGTCTTGAGCTTCAATCTCAAAATTTGTGCTCTTGTACTTGAACTCCGTCATATATCAATTTGTGCTTTGTTTGTCATTCATCAAAACCTACAAAAGAATACACGTTTAGTATATCGCATTGAGAACGTGTTTCCAACATCAGGTTCTCCATGTGAACCCCCAGTAGTGTATGCTACTGCATCTCCTACAGGGGTCCCTTCTTCCTTACACTATGTGAGGCGTGCTTTTGGGAAATGACCTCATGCACTATACCTTCAGCGGATTCCACAAACATTGTCTTATCTTCAATACTCGGTGCTTCCATGACCATTGAGGTTGACTGTAACAATGGCGAAGTCTCTTGAATTCTCAGTAATTAGACCTTGGTCACCATATTAAGTTTGACTGGTGTGGACAACAGGCCAAGGGGAGAGCAGTACAATAATTTCCAAGTTAGAAGGAGCGTGGGAAACTAGGGAAGGGAGGACTATAGCGATAGGGTTGATAGAGGGCGACACTAACTCAGAGACGTCGAGACGTCCCAAAGATGGTTTTTAGGGGGGTTACATGTAATGCGAAATGATCTTAATTTTTCTCGGCCATTGAGAGAGGTGGTGTGATGAACCTTTTCCTGTTTGAGTGAAGTCAGAAAAGGGATTATGGAGGAGAGGGAAGAGGAGAGGAGTTTTTAAACAGAGATGATAATTATGAGGGGAGAAGAATAGGCACCAGTTCTGAAATGGCGGTTGGGCGTGGAAAAATGTGATATTTTAGAGGAAGATAGAATGCTTGAATTCAAGAGACGTGATAGCCGCATTTGAAAATTTAATGAGATGGCAGTTGTATTTTGAACCTTTAAGACGTGAATTAAGGGATGCACAGAACTACTAACCTTTTGTACTAGAACCTAGTTCTTGAGATGTATTTCTGTCTTCAAGCTCTTTTTTTTTAAAAAAAATCAATCCTCTTTTATCAAACATGTACTACATCTACTACTTCTATGCTCATCACGCTTGTTTACCTCCAACAGTATTAAAGTGACTTAGACACGGCCAAAAAACACTTTGAACCCATTATTTCTTAATAACACAAGAAAAACCAAAAAGGAATCCGGTCCTTAGTTTGGCCTCAATAGTCCCGACTTTACTTTATTTCTTTCGAACTGTTCCCTACTTAGTGCCTTGGTGAAAATGTATGCAATTTGATCTTTTGTGCTACCGAACTTCATGCATATCAATCCTTTCTCCACATTATCTCTTAGAAAGTGATGCGTCACATCAATATGTTTGTTCCTTTTATGTTGAACTAGATTCTTTGTCATGTTAAGTGTGCTTGTGTTGTCACATAAAAGAGGCACACTCTCAATGAAAACTCCAAAATCCTCCAATTGCTGCTTGATCCATAGAAGTTGAGCACAGCAGGATTCTACAGCTACATATTCAGTCTCAGCTGTTGAGAGAGCCACTGAATTTTCCTTCCTTGTACCCCAAGATATAAGACATGATCCCAAGAAGTGAGCCATCCCAGAAGTGCTTTTTCTATCCACGAGATAACCTGCATAGTCTGCATCAGCATACCCAATTAGATTAAAATAATCACCTGATGGATAGTATAGCACCAGGTCCTGCGTGCCTTTGAGATATCTCAGTATTTTTTTGGCGACCTTCAAGTGAGATTCCTTGGGATTTGATTGAAACCTCGCACACAATCTCGCGCTGAAAACAATATCAGGACGACTAGTAATGAGATAAAGAAGTGACTCAATGATGCCTCTATAAATTGTTTAATTCATAGGAGATCCAGATTCATCCATGTCTAGTCGGGTGGTAGTTGCAATGGGAGTGTCTATGCTTCCATGGCGAACCTTTTCAAGAGTTCCTTGATGTATTTTTGCTAACATATGCAAATGCCCTTTGGGGATTGTTTCTCTTGAAGACCCAGGAAAAAGTTTAGTTCACCCATTATGCTCATTTCAAATTTACTTACCATAAGTTTTGCAAATTTTTCACATAGAGAGTCAGTCGTTGCTCCAAAAATGATATCATCAACATAGACCTAAACAATAAGTAGGTTCCTTCCTCGTTTCTTTAAGAAAAAAGTGTTTTAAATTTTCCCTATCTTAAAACTATTTTCTAAGAGAAATTTTGACAACCTTTCAGACCACACTCGAAGATCCTTCTTTAGCCCATACAAGGCTTTGTCCAATTTAAACACATATTCAAGGTGCTCATGACATTCAAACCCAAGGGTTGTTTGAAATAGACTTTTTATTTAAGTAGTCCATTCAAGAATGCACTTTTGACATCCATTGGAAACAAAGTGAATTTCATATGAGAAGAAAAGGCGATCAAAATTCTGATAGCTTCTAGGCGAGCAACTGGAGCAAAAGTTTCATCATAGTCAATCCCTTCCTCTTGATTGTATCCTTGAACTACCAATCTGGCCTTATTTCTTATGGTAATTCCATGCTCATCGAGCTTGTTATTTAACACCCACCTGGTTCCTATAATGGTTCTATCTGGGGGTCCGGGTACCAGGTGCCAAACATTATTTCTCTCAAACTGATACAGCTCATCTTTTATGGTTGTAATCCAATCTACATCTTTTAAGGCTTCCCTGATGTTCTTCGTTTCTATCTGGGAGAGAAAGGCTGAGAAAGCAAGTATATTTCTAACCTTTGACCTGGTTTGAACTCCACAATCTAGAGGAGTGAAAATGTTATCTATAGGGTGAGAACTTTGATGTCTCTAGTTAGATTTCTGGGGTTCATTTTGAGAGGAAGACTATATGTTTGGCTGATTCACCTCTATCCTTCTCTCAGATGATAGTGGAGTTTCTTCAACTGCATAAACCACTCTTTCTTCAACACATTTGTTATAAATTTTGTAAGATTTTCTTTGAGAAGAGTAACCAAGAAATATCCCTTCGTCGCTTTTCGAATCGAACTTACCAAGCTAATCATTTCCATTATTGAGAACATAGCATTTGAATCCAAATGTTCTTAGGTAGGTCAGCTTGCGTTTTCTTCTACTTAGCAGTTAATAAGGGGTCATGTTTAGAATTGATCTGATCATGCACCTGTTCACTATGTAGTAGGAAGTATTGACAGCTTCAGCCCAAACGTTCTTTGCAAGTCCGTTGTCAATCAACTTTGGTCTTGCCATTTCTTCTAGAGTTCTGTTCTTTCTTTCTACTACTCCATTTTGCTGTAGAGTTCTAGGAGCTAAGAAGTTGTGAGTGATGTCGTTTTCATTGCATAATTCATCAAATTTTACATTGTCAAATTCTGTCTCATGATCTGATCTAATGGATACAACTCAAGACTCCATCTTTACCTGAATTTTCTTTAAAATGCCACAAATACTTCAACAATTTCATCTTTTGTTTTGATAAATAGAGTCCATGTGAATCTGGAATAGTCATCCATGATCATGAAAATGTATCTTTTTCCTCCTCTTCTTTACACCCTCATAGGTCCACATAGATCTATATGCAGGAGCTCAAGGGGTTTTGAGGTACTCACATCTCTTTTTGACTTAAATGAGGACTTTACATGTTTTCAAACCTTTTGAGTTTTGAATTGTGATATAGGCAGACAACGGACCAAGTCCTTTTAAATTAGTTTATTTAGAAGGGAAAAGCTTGCATGGCCTAGTCTTCTGTGCTATTGTTATGCATCATCATCAACCCCCTTCAGACAACTCAGATCATCACTCTGGAAGGATTCCAAGTCAGCAACATAATTTTCTTATATCTTTTGGCCACCAGTACTATTTCACTAGTCACAAGGTCATTGACTGTTCATATTTTGGACAAGAACTCCACCTTGTTTCCTTTATCGAAAATTTGAGAAACACTCAGGAGACTGTACTTAAGTCCATTGACGTAGTACACATTTTCAATAGAGTGAGTAAGTGACTGCCCAACTTTTCCAACTCCAAGAATGTATCCCTTTTTGCCATTGCCAAAGGATGCACTCCCTTCCTGCAGGACTTTTAGTTAAAGAAAGACTGTGGTGTTCCTAGTCAGGTGTTTCGAACACCCATTATCCATGAATCATTGTTGACCACTTCCCTTCACTATCCCCTACACAAGAATTTAGGAGTTAGTTTTTTGAACCCAAACGAGTTTGGGTTCCTTGTAGTAACCAAGAGGATGAATAAGAACTCTCTTAGTCCATACAGGTAATGTGCGTTTTCTTTAAGTGCAACTTGGTCCTTCTTTTGTAGTCTCAATTTTAGCATCTACTTTATTTTTTGAAACTGACTGATTCTTGGCCAGGACGCCTTCCAAGGAGTGTCCAATGTTCACATTGGGTACGAGGCCAGTTATCAGATGCAGTGGTGCTCTTACTATGAGGGTTGTAAGGATCTTTCTTCCTTTGGAACCTTGCTCCCCGCCCTTATTCACTGACATTAGTGAACAAGGTTGTGGTAGCTTCATACGGACCAGGTCCACTTTAAAGACTTTTCGAGATCATTCATTACCTTTTCTAGATTGGCTTGGAAAAGCTCGTTTTTCATAATTTCAGCACTCATCCTACATCTCAAGGCCTTCACCTCATTCTCAAGCATAAAATATTCCTCACTAACTATTTCCTTTCTTTTCTCAGAGCTTTCAGGTTTTGACTTAGTCAAGGGCTTTACTATCTGTTCCCTTAGGTCAGTAGTTTCTGCTAAGAGATCACTATTTTCTTTTATAAGAATTTCAATGATTTTCTTTTGATCAGTAATAGCAGCTACTAGGTCTTTTCTAATATGTTGATATTCTTCTAGTTCTAGGAACAAGGAATCTCTATCCTCCGCAAGGCTACAAAAGGCAGTAATTAGAATATCAGCTAAACACATAAGTTTTTTGGAGAATAAGATTTCAGATTTTTCTGAACATCCCTGAAGTTTACCTCTTTGTTACCATTGTCTTCGTCATTGTCTGATTGAGCCATTACGGCAAGCATTGAGTTGTATCCTATCTCCCTGCCTTCAGCTGCCTTCGTGGAACTATCATCGGTGTTAGATTTATCTTATTGTTCTTGTGTAGTTCCCTTATGAGCTACTTGCAGAGCCTCCTATATTTCCTTGGCAATGTCGTATGTAGATATTCTATCATACTCTTTAGGTCCCAAACCATATACCAGAATTTTCTTGGCACGAGAATTCTTCTAAACTGCTTTCTTGTCTTCCTCAGAGTATTCTTTGCAGGTCTTTCTTTATGAAAAGGGGATTCATTTAGTATGATTGGAATAAACGGACTGTCGCAGATAACATCTTAAAGCTCTCAATCCTCAGCCATAATGATATCATGCATTTTAGATTTCCACCACCAATAACATTTTCCATCAAAATTGAGTGGGTGATATATGGATTGACCTTCTTCAAAATTTAGTAGAGCCCCCAAAAGGATACTTCCGAGGTGTAAGCCTAATAAGAGGAACCTACTCTGAAACCATTTTTTAGCTTATATGGATCCACCAAATCGTAGAGTACCGGGTCCTCTACAAATTTCTGCTGAGAGCACTTAGTAAAGTAGTAAGTAAAGATCCTTCTCTCCGGCTTACATAGAAAAATCCTGCACAGGGGATAAAAAAATCACAACCTACCTTGTAGGCTTTTAACTCACTAACTTGTAGTCTTACCTATTACAAGCCACTTTACAATGCTTCTGATTGTAAATACTTCAAACTAACTTGTGGCACCTTTACCACAAGCCACTTTGTGACTATCCTAGTTACAAAGGCTTTTTTTTAATTTGTGGTGCTATCACCACAAGCCACTGTGCAATACTACGATTACAAAGACTTCTCTTTATGACTAAATCTAGCCATAACCTAAAATCAATGATTCTGAGGATTTACAAGAGGGTTCCTAATCAAATAACTTCAAAGCAATTTAGGAGATATTTTAAGTGCAAATAACAAGATTACAACTCAACTAGTACAGCAATAATTAATCGTTTAGGAACTGGTCCGTAGTGGCATTCAACCTTGTTCTGCAAGCAGAGAGAATGGTCTTTTCTGTTTTTGCTAAAGGCTTGAATAATAAAACTGAAACCTTTCAGTGATGTTTTGTATAAAATCCCCTTTGGTACATCTTGATCGCATCACTTGAAATGATGAGAGTACTTTGTTTAGTTAGAGAATGAGTGGGCTGACAGTGTGGTACATTACGGTAGAAACAGTGTCACCAGTCACTTAGGTTCTAGTTGTGTCCAACTGACTCTGTGCTACTATATAGGAACCATAAGAGCATCAAGTTTTTGTTTGGTTCCTAACTCATGAATCTGTAGCAATTCAACTTTTACTGGATTCCCATTGGAGTTTGTAGCAATCCAATGTCGGTCAGGTTCCCTAACTGGTCCTTATCGGAAAGTTTGTTAGATCATCAAAATATAAGGAAAGAGTATTTAAGATCTATCAGTATACAACTCCAAATTCCAAATATTTTAATTTTCTGAAAACTAGGCATAAAGGGCTAACACTTTACTTTTGGGTCATTTCCAATATCCTTATAGATTGCGAGATATAAGCTTTCAAACTCTGGTCAGTGCAGCAAAAAGTTTCCGCTATGCGATCCTAAAAGGCCTTCCGCGATCGCAAATCACTGGCAAATGTTTCCCATTTTACTCACCACGATCGCGGTCAATTCCATGCGATAGCGTAGCATACTGTAGCAAAAAACCAGCAGCTACAAATGGCCTAGAAATGGTCCGAAACCACGCCCCTCGGGACCCTAACCGAACATACCAACAAGTTTCAAAACATAACACAGACTTAGTTGAGGCCTCAAATCATATTAAACAATGGTAAAAACATGAATCACACCCCCACTCAATCCTAATGAAACTAAAAAATTCAACTTCTACAATTGATGCTGAAACCTATCAAACCAACGTCAAATTTTGCATACAAGTCATAAATGAAATAACATACCAATTTCAATTCTTAGAATCGGATTCTGACCCCGATATAAAAAATTCAACTCTCGGTGAAACATCATAATTCCATTTTTTTCATCTTTCGCGCAAATGCTTCAATTTATTCTACAGGCCTCCAAATCCAACTTCGGGCGCACACCTAAGTCTGAAATTACCATACAAAGATATTGGAATCATCAAAACTCCATTTCAGAGTTGTTTGCTCAAAAGTCAAACTCCGGTCAACTCTTTTCATTTAAGCTTAAAAAATGAGAATTGTTCTTTCAATTTACTTTTGAATCTTTCGAAAATAAACTTGACTGCACATGCATGTCATAATATGTATTGATGATAGGCTATAATTATGTATTTTAGTCATTTATTACACTCTAATTTACTGCACTTTAATTGAGTTTAAGCTTTAATCACTAGTGTTTTAAACTAACTGTGTGTTTTATGCCTTGTAGGAGTAATTCTGAGCTATATAGAAGTTATGGAATGAATTCAAGTGATTTGGAGCTTTGAAGTTTGAGTAAAAGTCCAAGGAATTAAGTCGGGATCGTATCGGTCAACTTTGATAGTTAAGAACAAACGAAGACTCGAGTAGGCATATAGACATAACTCTTTGCTCAAAACTCCATTTGGACGATATAATATATGGTTGGAAAGCTAACTCAAATGACTACAATTTTCATGTTTTACATTTTTCTAAATTCCAAAAGAAACAAGGTAAAAAATACGGCCTAAGCCGTGATCGTGGACCTGGTCGCGGACTAAGGCAATGCACTTGTTAATATGTGCAGCCACTAGCACAGTCACTATCGCGCCTGCGCTAGTGCAGGCCTAGAAACTTATTTTTTTCACATTGGAGAAGGTATAATTATTTGAGCATATATATATATATATAAGAAAAAATGATATTTTGAGGGGTTGGACATATTTTTTACACAGATTCGACCAGTAGAGGCAGCGACACAATAGGATCAAGGTGGGGAAATCTTCTACGAGAATTTTCTTCCTCTTCCTATTTTTCATTTTTGGTTATGACTATTAGTATTGTAGTTTTACATATTATTATGAATAGCTAATTTGTTATCTATGTCACACCCTTTTCTACCTCGCAAAAAGGTATGTGTGTGTTATAGATTGTGGGTTAAAGAGTTTTTCCAATTGAATTGAAAATTTTGAGTAGGAATTATTTTATTTACAGAGTCTCCACATGAAATTGATTTTTCGGTGTTCCAAGTCATCTTTTTATTCGAATCCCTAGTCAAAGGAAGATTTTACTCTATTTTTGTCGGTCTGCGAAAAAAAGTTCGGGTAAGGAATTTGTTGACGGGGGAGAAGATTTAAGGCATGCCCCGAGTCCCGTGGTTCTAGCACAGTCACTTTATTAACTTGAAATTTTGCTTAAATTAATTTTTGGATAACCTGTGCTTTATATGATTTTCATGTTTTACCTATCCGCTTTTATTTCTTTATTATTACAACTAAACAAAATGATATGGATAAATTATGTTTTCATAAATACGTTACACATGAGAATGCGTGATCGAATAGAAAAATTAATTAATTTATCATAATTGCGCCTTGTATGCGAATCCGAAATTATGACAATTAATTATTCATAGTACTTTTGAGAAATTACTACGTTTGAGAAAATTGATTCTTGAAAATTATTAAAAATCAACTATCGCGCTACATAAGTAAACCCGTGGTTTTAACAAAGGATAACTTAAATAAAAAGTCAACTAAAACTAATGGTCATGATATGAGATTATTGAATTAGTTTATTGAAGGTTAAACACCACCATACGCAAGCGATTCAATGAAGTTAAAGCGCACCTACTAATTGCTTAGCGATTAAAATGGATCATTTCCTAGGAGCAAAGCAAGTCTTTTGTAGTTGAGGAAAATGTTTTCCTAAGTATTGAATTTTTGACAAATTCTGTTAAGTTTCCACGCTAAATAGATATTATTTTTAAAATTTTTAATTAATGACTTGCACCAAAGAAACACTCAGTACAAAATGCTCCTAAAATTTAGCACTTTAGTTAACAAAAGGACGTTGAAATAGAGACCCAAATAAGAAATTCACTTTTTATATATTTTTATGAAAAAACATTTTGATTAATTTAAAACATCAATCTAAAGAAGAAAATACTTTTATTTTTGCTAGATGTATGACCGTGGATTCCTAATTATTGAAATTAGTAATATTAATCTACATACAATCTCATTATCAAAGCTACTTCTACATGACAAAAAAACCTTTTCAATATGAATAAAGTTGGGGATCTATTTTAGCTCAACGACAAGTTGAGATTAAAATAAATACATTCTTACAACTACACCATAGATGTCATTTGTCATGTAACTACAAAGAAAAACTAATCGGCACCAAAAATATTTAATCCTTGCTTAATACCAAAGGAAGAAAAGTAAATCAACATTCTATTTTATCATGAAAATACCTTAAATATTCAACAATAGAATTTATAACATTGAAAGTGAAAACATAGAAACGTAAATACGTAATGCATCTACTAAGATAAGTTCTTTCATAAAACGTTAATTTACAATAAGAATATGGAGAGTAGAGAATGAGAATACAAACGTTAATTCACTAAAAATCTGTCCAACACTATTCAAAGGATAGTTCTTTGGCAAAAAATCTGTCCAACAAATATCATTCTACTAACTAGAGGCAGATTTTTGGAGTTTTGTACTCCAACAGTACACAAATAGTACTCTATTATTAACTACTGATTCAACAATCCCAAAAGCAAATAATTCAGCACTCAAACATCTAGAAATTAAATAAAAATGATGTAGAAATTATATAAAATCAACAAATAAATTAAAATCGACTAAACACTGCCTACGTAATAATATCAGAAGTAATATTATATTAAACAATAACGAGCAAACAAATCCAGAAGCCAAAATTAACTAAATCCAAACTCAACACAAAACAAAAAATCAGAAAAAGTAAATAGGAACTAGGATCTTATCATAGCAAGGTATTTAATACTAATTCGAGTAGCGACGAGATGCGACAGATATCGGGCAGCGACAAAATTGACTACGAGCGAACTTTTCACGTTGACAGACACCTAAACCAAAATTTCGTCCAACCATTTTCAATCTTGATATCGTGCTAGCCTAAAAATGTCTCTCGAGTCATATCTAGGCAAGAGGAAAAGAAGGAAAAAAATTAAGAAGAAAGAAGAGTGAGCAATGGCAGCGGCAATGCAGCCTCCGGAGGTGGTCGCCGAAATTCGATCGGAGTTTCGGGTGGAGATAAAGGGGAGAAGGTAGGCATGGTAGAGCTCTATCCATTCATGTATGACTTTTAGGGTGGTGATGGACAGAACTTCACAAATTTGAGCAAAAAGGTGGCGGCTACGGTTTTTCTAGATCTAAAATTCATGGAGTTTGAGAGTGTTTTGAAGTATTTTCTTTGGAGATTTGGAAAGAGGAGGTTAAGGTGATTGTATGGTGTGATTTTGGGGTGGTTTGGATGCCGGATGCCGGCGAAACGATTTTCGGCCGGTGGAAATGGGTGGCGGACAGCTAGGTTAGAAGAGAAGAAGAGGGAGAGAAAGAGAGGAAGAAGAAAAGAATTATGGGGAAAATGAGGCAAAATTTCAACATTTCTATGTCTTAAGCACCTAGTTGGGAGATTGACTATTGAATGAGATAGAGATGAATAGATGAGATTTAATCTTGATTAACTTAATGAAACGATGTAATTTTGAGGCAAAACTACGTAGTTTCGGACCTTTTCAATGGCAGCCCCTTATCTTGCACTCTTGACCACTTTTCTCAAATTGGCCAAATTTCTTCCTTAATCCTATTTATTAAACTAAATTTACATAAATAAATAAATAGATTAAATAACTTACTCAAAAAATCAATTAACTAGATTGATTCGCTAATTGAAAAGTTAGTCAATTCCTAAAATGCACAAATGAAGGAAAACTATTATTTTTTGGTATTTTCATGATAGGAAATATGCAATTAAAGACAAAAAATCTGAGAAAAATAATTAAAATAATAAAACACTTAATAACTTTAGGAGGCGTTAAAATAGTGCAAACATTAGGTGTTCATAGCTGCCCCTCTTTGCTCGAGAACATGAAGAGTTTTCGTGCAAAGAAAAGTGAATGCTATAGCTAATTTTTACTCACATATCATTCCAATGGAAGTAATTTTTGAATAATATCGACCGAATCTTGCTTCCGAGGTTGTCTACATATCTTTGTTTTGAGGAATCGGTTCAGTATAGTTTTGGAAAATTTTGGTTGCTGGGACTATCAAAAACTGGAGTTAACACTGTTGTTATTGTTATTATTGTTGTTGTTGTTACTGTTGTTTTTACTTGTTGTTTCCTATTACATCAAAAGAAAAGAAAGAGAAAACTACATATGTCTACAATCTATGAGTCACAAAACTCCTATCTATATGCCTTCTACAGTAAAATCTTGATTCTCGACCTGACCTCTTGTATTGACCTTAGATTGGATCTGGGTAATCTTTAAAGAAATGATTATGAATCAATTTCAGTTGCTTGATTTCCTGATTTGAAATTGAGAAGATGAATCTTGAGAACCTGTGTTGTTGATACATTGTCAAAGTTACCTCCAACTATCCCGTGACCGAAAGACTTCTTCCTTTTGATGTTAACTGAAACTTCAAGCTTTGATCGTCACAACCTGTGCTCTACGGCGGGGCCTGCAAAGCCATCAAAGACGAACAAAACAAACAAAATTTTCTACCCCCAGTTTGGCATTGAGAAAATTTTGTGAGTTATTGGGTAAAGCAGCAGATCAGCTTATTTTATTTGAAAGATGCAAAAATGATACTAGAGACTCCAAATCGGATGTGCTTCTCTTAGGAGTAGAACTAATAAAGCTTAGACTAAGAGGTTCATCTCTCATGGATGGCATTGGAATGAATGCGAGACTAAAGGACTCCATCTAGGAATTGCATCTCCTAGGATTAATAATTCATATTAGGAAGTGCATCTACTATTAGAATAAATAGAATAGACTCAATCTAGGAAGTGTGTCTCCTACGAATGAGGTTGAAAGATTTGGACTAAGAAGTGTGTCTCCTAAGATTAATGGTTTATATTAGAAAGTGTGTCTCCTATTGGAATGGCTCAAACTAGGATGTGTGTCTCCTACGAATGAGGTTGAAAGGTTTGGACTAGGAAGTGCATATCCTAGGATTAATTATTCATATTAGGAAGTGTGTATCCTATTGGAATAGCTCAAACCAAGAATTGCATCTCCTACAAATGAGGTCAAAAGACATGGACTAGGAAGTGCATCTCCTGGGAGTGGTGGTTCAGATTAGGAAGTGCATCTCTTAATTCAATGACTCAAACTAGGAAGTGCGTCTCTTAGGATTGGTATTCATATTAGGAAGTGTGTCTCGTATTTGAATAACTCAAACTAGGAAATGCGTCTCCTAGTATTAGTTGAAAGGTTTGGACTAGGAAGTTCGTTTCCTAGGCTTAATGATTCAGATTAGGACGTGTGTCTCCTATTGGAATTTCTCAAATAAGGAAGTGCGTCTTATACGAATAAGGTTGAAAGGTTTGGACTATTTAGACTGGAAGTGCGTCTCCTAATGGAATGTTTCAAACTATGAAGTGTCTTTCCTACGAGTGAGGTTGAAGGGCTTGGACTAGAAAGTATGTCTCCTAGGATTGATGGTTCAGATTAGGAAGTGTGTCTCCTAATAGAATGACTCAAACTAAGAAGTGCATCTACTAGGATTGGTAGTTCAAATTAGTAAGTGCATCTCCTATTAGAATAACTCAAATTAGAAAGTGCGTATCCTAGGATTGGTTGAAAGGTTTGGAGTAGGAATTGCATTTCCTAGGCTTAATGTTTCATATTAGGAAGTGTGTCTCCTATTTGAATCGCTCAAACTAGGAAGTGCATCTCCTATGAATAAGGTTGAAATTTTTGGACTAGGAAGTTCGTCTCCTAGGATTAATGGTTCAGAATACGAAGTGTGTCTCGTATTGGAATGACTCAAATAAGGAAGTGTGTCTTCTACGAGTGAGGTTGAAAGTCTTGGACTAGGAAGTGCGTCTCCTAGGATTGACTCAAACTAGGAAGTATGTTTCATAAGAATGAGATTGAAGGACTTAGGAGGGAATGTAATGAGAGGTTGGCGCCCTATATCACTAAGAAAGAAGGTAACCAGGGTTTGGCGCCCTGTATCACTGAGAAAGAATGTAACCAGGGGTTGGCACCCTGAATCACTAAAAGGAAATATAATTAAGGGTTAGCGCCCTGTCTAGGAGAAGGAATGTAACGAGAGGTTGGCACCATATACTACTGAGATAAAATATGACCAAGGATTGGCACCATATATCTCTGAGAGAATATAACCAAGGGATGGCGCCTTGTATCACTTAGAGAGAAAGTAACCAGGGGATAGGATACCTTGTATGGAAATAGAACCTCACTAAGATTTTTGTACCATATATTGGAAAATACATCCAGGGATTGGTGTACCTTATACTAAATATGCAACTAGGGAGTGGTGTGCCCTATGTCAAAATAGGACCTCAACTAAGGACTGATGTACCTTATACTGGAAAATGTAGTTGTTGATGATGTGATTATAGGCATATCTGGAAAGAACAAGCAGAGACCTTGAAGAATTTACCTTCTGTGATATTTGCCCTTTGAGAACTTCAATTCTACACTACTTTATTTCCTACTTAAAACAAAGAAAGATTTGTGAGTTTAACAATGATTTTCAGTTGGTGGACTTGAATGCCTTGAGTTGTTTGAATATGTGGCCACCTCATTGGTAGAGAATTTATTTGCCAGTAATGGTACCAAAAAGCTACGAGGCTCGGTACCGTGTTGTGGAAACTTTGGCTTTCTAATATCGCCTCCGACTGTTTCGTAATAGGATGTCTAAGGTGTTGTTGAACCTTGTCTACATGGCAAGTCTTCTCTTTGACGATTTTTTCCTTTAGAAATAAAACTTGATTATTTTTCACCTGATATCAGTTTGTGTCTGTGGTACTATTAGCTTTTCCCATGAAGGAAGTCTTGCTTAGCGACCTTTTTGATTTCTTCAAAACAATTTGTTCGGCTTATCGGAGGAAATCACAGTTCTATTTGTGCCTTTATCAATGACGGGTATACCTCACGTCCTTTATTTTGCATTTTCAAGAAACGATGACCAATTTGGTCGCCCTTCCTTTGTTGGCTTCTAAGCAGATACACCATCAAAGTTTTGGAACTTCCGTCTCCATGAACCCTCAAATCTTCTTTAATTTCAACAACTTATAGTGCATGTTGCTTGCTGGGTATATCCTCTTGATGTGCTAGGATAGACAGTTAGAAAGTTGGCAATAGATTTTGAAATTATTTATTGTTTGTTAATAAATATTGACTCAAAATAATTATACAAATGGACACAATGACACAATGTAAAAATGATAAGGCATAGTATTTAACTAAAAACGCCATTTTAGGGGGAAATAAAGGAAAGAGGGGGTCCTTTGAATATGATAGCCAACTTTAATGATCATGACATGCATTTTGGATTGAGCAGTCGAATCTATCTGACCAATTTACCATTTCTTCTGGTTGTTATTTTTTGTCTTTAAGGTCGGACTCTTTATTCCAATCATTTGCATCAAATCACAGCTCACCTTCGACCATCAGTGCCCAAAAAAGTTTTCACCAACTAGCCTCTCTCATTCATTCATTATCGTTGTTTTTTCCTTTTGTGCGAGCAACTTAACGTTATTCTATGTCATGTGAAAACTGTTGCTTATTGCTTATTTCCCTTGGCATTCTTAAATACTAATTATGAGGTCTTAATTCAGAAGACTTTTAGATAGGGTTCGAAAGAAAAGGGTCACGTTAAGGCTAAAAATAGACTCAAGATGATAGGGTTGTATATTTACAACTCTTGGAATCGACTATTCATAAAAACAAAAAGAAAAAAGAAAAGAAATTATGCCCTAGATTCAGATACTGGAAAATTTTTATTTTTTTATTTGGTTAGACTGAACCCTAGTGTAGAGCTGCCTACGTATCCTTTAAAGGAATTAAGTCAAACTTAGTTCAAACAAACATGAAAGATTCCTTTGTTATTTTGCTTTTCATTTTTCTTTCTTTTCTCTTTTTTTTCTTCTCTTCTTTTTTTTAAAAAAATTGCCCAACTCCTATTTTATAATGGCACGGATCTTCGATTTTTTGTTTATTTTTATACTTGATTCTTAAAGGGGGGGGGGGTCGAAGAAAAATAAAACATGCTCAAAAGTGGTGACGAAGGATATAAAGTGTTTGGGTAGCAGAAAAAATAGCCTCCCAGGCCCCAGCTCAAGAATGTCAAGCATACTATCTCTTGTCAGGGTCGGCTTTAATGGACATGATTGTCTTCTTGGTTTTTCTTTGATGTTTAAATTCCAATGAATGCACCCTCCCTGGAGATTTGGGTCATCTTTCTTAATATGATTAGATTATGGCGACTGTGGCCAAAACCCTTTTGCTGATTAGTCCAACCAAACTTCAAAACTTTCAATTATCGTTAAACCTGCATTCATGATAAATTTGGGATAAACAACTATAATCTCTACGGATATTACTGTTTTGGTTCAATGTGATCTTGACGCGGGCTTATCATCAAAGTTTTTCCACCTCTTACTTGTCCTCCATGTTTTTTTCCTCGATTCAATTCAAGATTGGACAAGCTTTTTTAAATCAAGCCGAAAACTTTGCATGCATGTCGTGTCACTAAAATTGGCATGAAAAGATATATATATATATATATATATATATATATATATATATATATATATATATATTTATATATATATATATATATATATATATATATATATATATATATATGCAAGTAGAACTAAACACAATGGATTAAAATGACACAAACAGGAGGAAAAAAATTCATTTCATTTATTAAAGGATAGAGTGGTATAGTGATAGGAAAAACAAACAACATCTGGATCACAACCTCAAAATAATCCAGATGATAGAAACTACGAAAAAATAAGTTACCAAGACTCCTTCCCGGCAGGGAAGGGGGTGACAGGAAGGATGTGACTTTCCAATTATCGAGCTCAATATCTTAGCTATAAATTTGCACACCTGCATCAAAGAGGTTTCAACAATTTTGATTGTCTTCCATTCAGTGGACATGTTCTGACATTTTTCACCAAACCGTCCCCCTATTCTTTATCACTGTAAATCATCTGAACATTGTGTGATTTGTCATGACGTTTAGGGTGCCATTATCTTGAACCACGAGAATCCCTTCTTGAATCGTCATTTCTATTTCCTTTTCCAAAGCCAGACAATCCTCAGTGTTATGCCACTATACAATAGAATGGTACACGCACTGTACAGCAAGGTTAACCTTTTGCATATGGATGAGGAACATACCCTTGAAGTGGCTCGATCATGCCACGATATTTCAACCTTTCAAACAAACTTGTGTAGGATTCTACGATTGGTATGAAATTGTACCTATGTTTGTGTTCCTTTCATTCTCTTGTTTTGGACGAGGGATGTAGGGTGATCGAGATTTCTGCTATCACGGATGAAGGTATGCTAAAGTTGGGGCTTGCATATGTTGTCGATTGGATGGTATGGCATAATACTGAGCATAGAATGTTGCATACTGTGGAGCAACCGAGCATTGTGGATCCGAGGGTTGAGATGCTCCCCTTTGGCTTCTTTTTGGCCATGATGCCATCACGACCTCCTTATCTTTCTTCGTTTGGTTAACAAGGTTGTCCGCCCCTATTCTGGATTTCTTGGGTGGTTTCGTTAAGAGCCTCTTGACTTATAATTTGGCCAGTATTGAGGCCATTCTTGAGCATTTCTCCTATCTTGATTTCACCAATAAAAGGTCTTCCCATTGCGGAAATCATATTTTTTGAAAATAATCAGGATCCTGAGCCTGAAGGAAGACACTCATGGTCATCCATGGGTGGCTTAACTCTAGATGCTTTCTCTTTCCACTTAATAGCATACTCCCTAAAGCTTTTAGTTGGCATTTTCTTCAAATTGGATAGGGAATTGCGATCTGGTGCAATATCAATATTGTACTGAATTTTTTTGACGAAAGCTTGGGACAACTTGCCAGTGAGAGATATTGTGAGGCCCCGTGAAAATTTCCGCTCAAAACCCGATTCTCGTAGTGCCTACCTAGGGCCAGGTGTTAGAAACTCATAAAAGACTTTCTTTGCGGCTCGCAAGCTCGCAGCAGTTCGGACCCTTAGAGCTGATCTATGTGTCATACCTCCTTTTGGACATCTATAACCCGATGAAGGGCGTAGATAAGAAAGTTTTTATCAATTAAAGGACAATCAAAGGAGGATTCAATTATTTAAGAGAATTCAAAGTCACCACATGGGATAACTAATGGCATCCCAAGTCACCATTTAGAATCCCGAATTGAGGAAAGAATGACTTTGTTTAACAGTTCGCGAACCAAAAATCCGGGTAAGGAATTCTGTTAACCCGGGAGAAGATGTTAGGCATTTTTGAGTTCCGTAGTTCTAGCACGGTCGCTCAACTGTTTTATTTGGCTTAAGTTGTTTAAGTTATACAATAATGAACCTATGTGCATTTTTAATACTTTAACAGCTTTTATCATTATTTTTAAAGAGAATTGCAGTGTCGTTAAAACATGTCTCGAACAACGTCATATAGACGCACCCATAATTTTTGACACATTTCAACTTCGTTGAGATTTAGATTTGGGTCACATAAATGAGCACCCAAATTTAGGAAAGGTATATTATTAAACTAACGCGTCTAAGCAATTATACGTTTGCAAATTTGCGAAGGCCATGAAATTTTGCTAAATGGCACACCTCGGACTCTAAGGATTAATTCAAGATTAACTAATGCGAGGGCCGTGCAATCATTAGTTATTTAGCACAGCTGGTCTCAGTTTATTATTTTAATGGACATCTCCAAAGCGAACCATAGTTCTCTACTAAATTGTCCTCTAATAGAATCTGATTACTGAACATCTCATAGCTTAGACCTAAACTTCAAACCAGTGGGCTTTGAGATGAGCCCAAGGATGGTAAATCCTTTATCCAGGCTTATCGAACCAGTCATTGACGAGTCTCAGCAAAGTAAGGCTAAATTAGGCTATCAGTAGCCCTGGATGAGGCCCAACTTATCATAGACGGGATGTTGAGCCATGATCCTTAGTGGATCGAAATCCTTATAGGAATATAACTTGCACAATTATTTCCAGCAAATGTTCAACGATAGAGATATATGTTTGATCTATGTAAGCAGGCTATTAATTACTCAACTAATACTCACAATGTTCAAGGAAATAACATAAAACAGCTAGTTAAAACCTGAATTTTAGACATACGACCAACGATTCTAAAACGAAATCAATTATGAAAAAGAAAAACTTCCTAACTTGAACTGGGTGTATATGAACTTACGTGAATAAACTCCTTATTTCCAATTTCATGCTATTGAATTAAAACAAATACCACGTTAATATTTCCCTACTAATGATTGCTAAATTTCAAAACCTTTAAATCAATTGACTTAACCTAGCACTACACTAGACGACTGCTCTACTACAAACCATAACAAAATCAAAGTAAGTTTTTCAGACAGTCCGTATACAGTGCATATACAAGCCAAATGAATTAGGATAAATTACAAGAGCTCATAAATTAAACTACAGCCGTACACAATTTCATAATCAACTATATAATTTAAGTAAACACAAATCAGGAAAGCCAAGCTTCCATTCTACTTCCACTTGAAGAATTACAATATGGAGGCTTTGAGTGTGTACCTGGAATGAAGCAAATACCTTTGAGTAGGCAGTCACAAAGAAAAACAACAATAAGAGCAATAAATAATCCCAGATTTAACGAGAAAATCAGTGAAGAGACCCCAAATCAATGAAATAGTACATTCAGCACTTTCAAAGGACCAGGAGATGTAATTCGCACAACCAATACTATTTTTAAATAGCCAAACTAATTCGAACTTCACCCAAACATGAACCCAATAGTTAGCTTTAGTCCATGATAAGAAGAAGAAATCAGAATTGGTCTTCGATCAAAATTTTGTAGTTTTAAGCTTAGAAAATCGATTAAATTAGCAGCTTTCTGATTTTTCATTAAGCTTCCTCTCTCCTCTTTTTTTAAAAGGCAAGAGTGCTAGTACATATATATATATATATATATATATATATATATATATATATATATATATATATATATACTCACACATAGGGCTACCTTCATATTTTAAGTTGCCTCTTAGTCCTTATTTTATTTACTATCTTAGTCCCCCATTTCCTAGCTTGCTATCCAAGTTACCACAACATAGAAATCTAATTTCCAATTAGTTCCCTATTCTGGAAGCTTCTTAATTCAACTGCCAAAGACTCCTTGTTAAACTACCCAAATTACATTTGAATTGTTACTAAAATTACTAATCCTAGCCCATCTCTACCCTAGTTAACTTACCCGTCCTAACTCAAGTACAACCAACGCCCTAAAGTCTGAATCACAGGACCCAAATCATTCTAAAAGGTATGAATTAATTGACTAAAATCCAGATCAACAACAATTATGCAGCAACAACGGTCTAACCAAAGCAGATTACAAAAATCAAAACAAGATCATCCTGATTAAAACTCAAGGTATAAACAAGGGTTGCCTTCCAATAACATACTCAAACTAATCCAATCAGCCAATGATGGAAATAAAGAACCAAAACAAAGGGCATCCAGGAGAAGAACAAATCAATGAGCGTATATATTTATCCAAAGATCCAAAGATAAGAAATCAAAATCAAAGAACAAACACAAATTGCCTTTCCACAAACAGATTCCAACTAATAAGGTCGGCCAAAATAGAAGAATGAACCAAAATGAAAGACACTCAAAAGAAGAACAAATCAATGAGAGTGTACATTTAACCAAAGAAACAAAGATCAGACTAACAAGAAATCGAACACGAATTGCCCTTCAACAAACAGACCCCCCAACTAATAAGGTCAGCCAAGATAGAATAATGGACCAAAAAATAGAAGACATTCAGGAGAAGAACAAAGAAAAAACTACGCTTACTATACTCTAAGCTTACCAAACGAATGAATCATGAATTAAACTAAACAGAACAAAAGCGAGGAGAGCATGAAGACCAAGAACATACTAAAACAAACAGAAAAGGACCTACACAATGATACTCTATTAAGGTTAATCATGGTTAGATGACTTAGCTTATTTTTCGGGCAATTAGGAACCACATGCACCACTAAAAAGGGCTCCGACTAACCATATTTTAGGGGTGCAAGGAGGATGCATGGTGTTGATTTGGCGATTTTTGGAAGCGGTTGTTATTGTGCGTTATTTGATTTGAAATTATACACACATATACATAAAGAATGTACCTCAATGTGAGTAATGTACCATTCCTGGTATTTAAGAATGTGTGAAGAATACAATTATGTGATGAAATGCTTTGGCTATAAGTCAAGATTGAAATTGAGAATTTATCCATGCTAGCTGCGTGCTCACATACCTGTGATTGAAACTTGAATTACTTTTGCATATGCCTATGATCATAACTTGCAAGGTGAATATTGAAAATGGAGAACGACGTGATGATGGTGGCCCTTACTTCCACGGAATTTATATGATATGTGTGAAATAAAGATTTAGATGTGATGACTAATGAGAAAGGAACAATGCCTAGGTAAGGCGGCCTAGGCGATCGGGTCATGATCGGACACCATGCCACACATATGGTAGTCATGTGTTGATATTGTATCCCGGATAAGGGAAATGAAATGGTGATTGAGACATATGCCTCCAATGAGGCAACCTAGCTGGTCGGGTCGTGATTGGACTCCACTCAATATAGCGGTAGTATTGAGAACAGTGATGAGCATATGAAAGAAATTCCCCAAACTGAGTTATGGAAATTATGTAAAAAATTATAAGATTTGCATACTTGATTTACACATGAAACTTGCTTGTACTTGCTTGATAGTTCTTTCTAGTAAAATGGTGTTTAGTTATACATAGTAGTACTATTCCATAGTACTACTCCCTTTTGCCAGGGGCGCTACATTTTTTAACTGAATGTAGGTGGCTCCATAGTGGACAGTGTCGATCGTGCGTGGCGGAGCACCCTTCTTCACAATGTCTTGGTGAGCTCCTTTCTCCTGCAAGGGGGTTATTGAGTACCTTTGTTTATTGTGGACGTCCACTTTTGAGTTACACTTATCTTTTGTATCCTTAGAGGATCCGTAGACACATGTGTGGGTGTATGGGTATTCGGGGAGTCTAGTAGCTAGGTTGTAATTCTGCAGTCGAGCTATTTATAAATTGTAACTTTATTAGAATCTTGAAGCTAACTTGTCTACGACTAAATGTTGAGATGTGAAATGAAGTAATGATGTTGAATACACTATCTTTCCTTATCTAAACAAATGAAATCTTGACTTCCTTGTTCATATTATGTTGGGTAGGAAGTGTTTGATAAGGCTTGCTCAGTTGAGTTCACTCGATTGAGCACTGGTCGCGCCTCCCGAGGTTGAGGCGTGACAGATATTTTGGTCAATGAACCATTCAAAGGCTACCCCTATCAGACTCTTCCCAAAATAAGCCACTAGAAAACCCTTCATTTCTTCCTGCACCCCTCAATTGGTTGAAGTACCTTTTCAAGGGGCGATAGGGTCGCCATGTCCAGCATGTTTCTCAAATTTTGGGGTCTTGAAGCCTGGTGGCAGATAGATGTGAGGGAATATGCATAGATCACTAAATGAAATACTATTATGATCACCTAGTCCTTGTATGTTCTTTATGTTCTGCTCAAGACTTTTAATTTTTCTGTCCAACTCATCTGGCGCACCCATCTTGATAGGTTTTTTAGTTTGTACAGGTGACTTGTACTGAGGAGTTTGATTATATAGAGTCGAGACAACAGTAAATCAGCAGTCCCGGTAACTCAAAACCAAGAGATCCCAGTAGGAAACAGCAACATAAAATCCCAGAAACTAATGCTTTAAACTAAAAGCAAGTGACTTTTTCCTTTCTTAATTTCTCTTTACTGGAAAAAAAAGTTACTGAAATTTTTTTCCCTATTTTTCTTATGCACCTTTTAGTATGTGTAGATGTATGTTGAAAAACTTTCCCTTTAAAGTGAAAGAAAGACCCTCTGTTTATAGGACAGGAGGAACATGATTTCAAGACAGATTTTTCACAAAAAATCTGTCCAACACTATTCAAAGGGTAGCTCTTTGGCAAAAAATCTGTCCAACAAATATCATTCTACTAACTAGAAGCAGATTTTTGGAGTTTTGTACTCCAACAGTACACAAATAGTACATTACAACCAAACATGTACTCTATTATTAACTACTGATTCAACAATCCCAAAAGCAAATAATTCAGCACTCAAACATCTAGAAATTAAATAAAAATGATGTAGAAATTATATAAAATCAACAAATAAATTAAAATCGACTAAACACTGCCTACGTAATAATATCAGAAGTAATATTATATTAAACAATAACGAGCAAACAAAAACCAGAAGCCAAAATTAACTAAATCCAAACTCAACACAAAACAAAAAATCAGAAAAAGTAAATAGGAACTAGGATCTTATCATAGCAAGGTATTTAATACTAATTCGAGTAGCGACGAGATGCGACAGATATCGGGCAGCGACAAAATCGACTACGAGCGAACTTTTCACGTTGACAGACACCTAAACCAAAATTTTGTCGAACCATTTTCAATCTTGATATCGTGCTAGCCTAAAAATGTCTCTCGAGTCACATCTAGGCAAGACGAAAAGAAGGAAAAAAATTAAGAAGAAAGAAGAGTGAGCAATGGCAGCGGCAATGCAGCCGCCGGAGGTGGTCGCCGAAATTCGATCGGAGTTTCGGGTGGAGATAAAGGGGAGAAGGTAGGCATGGTAGAGCTTTATCCATTCATGTATGTCTTTTAGGGTGGTGATGGACAGAACTTCACAAATTTGAGCAAAAAGGTGGCGGCTACGGTTTTTCTAGATCTAAAATTCATGGAGTTTGAGAGTGTTTTGAAGTATTTTCTTTGGAGATTTGGAAAGAGGAGGTTAAGGTGATTGTATGGTGTGATTTTGGGGTGGTTTGGACGCCGGATGCTGGCGCAACGATTTTCGGCCGGTGGAAATGGGTGGCGGACGGCTAGGTTAGAAGAGAAGAAGAGGGAGAGAAAGAGGGAAGAAGAAAAGAATTATGGGGAAAATGAGGCAAAATTTCAGCATTTCTATGTCTTAAACACCTAGTTGGGAGATTGACCATTGAATGAGGTAGAGATGAATAGATGAGATTTAATTTTGATTAACTTAATGAAACGATGTAGTTTTGAGGCAAAATTACGTAGTTTCGGACCTTTTCAATGGCAGCCCCTTATCTTGCACTCTTGATCACTTTTTTCTCAAATTGGCCAAATTTCTTCCTTAATCCTATTTATTAAACTAAATTTACATAAACAAATAAATAGATTAAATAACTTACTCAAAAAATCAATTAACTAGATTGATTCGCTAATTGAAAAGTTAGTCAATTCCTGAAATGCACAAATGAAGGAAAACTATTATTTTTTGGTATTTTCATGATAGGAAATATGCAATTAAAGACAAAAAATCTGAGAAAAATAATTAAAATAATAAAACACTTAATAACTTTAGGAGGCGTTAAAATAGTGCAAATATTAGGTGTTCATAGCTGCCCCTCTTTGCTCGAGAACATGAAGAGTTTTCGTGCAAAGAAAAGTGAATGCTATAGCTAATTTTTACTCACATATCATTCCAATGGAAGTAATTTTTGAATAATATCGACCGAATCTTGCTTCCGAGGTTGTCTACATATCTTTGTTTTGAGGAATCAGTTCAGTATAGTTTTGGAAAATTTTGGTAGCTGGGACTATCAAAAACTGGAGTTAACACTGTTGTTATTGTTATTATTGTTGTTGTTGTTACTGTTGTTTTTACTTGTTGTTTCCTATTACATCAAAAGAAAAGAAAGAGAAAACTACATATGTCTACAATCTATGAGTCACAAAACTCCTATCTATATGCCTTCTACAGTAAAATCTTGATTCTTCACCTGACCTCTTGTATTGACCTTAGATTGGATCTGGGTAATCTTTAAAGAAATGATTATGAATCAATTTCAGTTGCTTGATTTCCTGATTTGAAATTGAGAAGATGAATCTTGAGAACCTGTGTTGTTGATACATTGTCAAAGTTACCTCCAACTATCCCGTGACCGAAAGACTTCTTCCTTTTGATGTTAACTGAAACTTCAAGCTTTGATCGTCACAACCTGTGCTCTACGGCGGGGCCTGCAAAGCCTTCAAAGACGAACAAAACAAACAAAATTTTCTACCCCCAGTTTGGCATTGAGAAAATTTTGTGAGTTATTGGGTAAAGCTGCAGATCAGCTTATTTTATTTGAAAGATGCAAAAATGATACTGGAGACTCCAAATCGGATGTGCTTCTCTTAGGAGTAGAACTAATAAAGCTTAGACTAAGAGGTTCATCTCTCATGGATGGAATTGGAATGAATGCGAGACTAAAGGAATCCATCTAGGAATTGCATTTCCTAGGATTAATAATTCATATTAGGAAGTGTGTCTCCTATTAGAATAAATAGAATAGACTCAATCTAGGAAGTGTGTCTCCTACGAATGAGGTTGAAAGATTTGGACTAAGAAGTGTGTCTCCTAAGATTAATGGTTTATATTAGAAAGTGTGTCTCCTATTGGAATGGCTCAAACTAGGATGTGTGTCTCCTACGAATGAGGTTGAAAGGTTTGGACTAGGAAGTGCATATCCTAGGATTAATTATTCATATTAGGAAGTGTGTCTCCTATTGGAATAGCTCAAACCAAGAATTGCATCTCCTACAAATGAGGTCAAAAGACATGGACTAGGAAGTGCATCTCCTGGGACTGGTGGTTCAGATTAGGAAGTGCATCTCTTAATTCAATGACTCAAACTAGGAAGTGCGTCTCTTAGGATTGGTATTCATATTAGGAAGTGTGTCTCATATTTGAATAACTCAAACTAGGAAATGCGTCTCCTAGTATTAGTTGAAAGGTTTGGACTAGGAAGTTCGTTTCCTAGGCTTAATGATTCAGATTAGGACGTGTGTCTCCTATTGGAATTTCTCAAATAAGGAAGTGCGTCTTATACGAATAAGGTTGAAAGGTTTGGACTGTTTAGACTGGAAGTGCGTCTCCTAATGGAATGTTTCAAACTATGAAGTGTCTTTCCTACGAGTGAGGTTGAAGGGCTTGGACTAGAAAGTATGTCTCCTAGGATTGATGGTTCAGATTAGGAAGTGTGTCTCCTAATAGAATGACTCAAACTAAGAAGTGCATCTACTAGGATTGGTAGTTCAAATTAGTAAGTGCATCTCCTATTAGAATAACTCAAATTAGAAAGTGCGTATCCTAGGATTGGTTGAAAGGTTTGGAGTAGGAATTGCATTTCCTAGGCTTAATGTTTCATATTAGGAAGTGTGTCTCCTATTTGAATCGCTCAAACTAGGAAGTGCATCTCCTACGAATAAGGTTGAAATTTTTGGACTAGGAAGTGCGTCTCCTAGGATTAATGGTTCAGAATACGAAGTGTGTCTCGTATTGGAATGACTCAAATAAGGAAGTGTGTCTTCTACGAGTGAGGTTGAAAGTCTTGGACTAGGAAGTGCGTCTCCTAGGATTGACTCAAACTAGGAAGTATGTTTCATAAGAATGAGATTGAAGGACTTAGGAGGGAATGTAATGAGAGGTTGGCGCCCTATATCACTAAGAAAGAAGGTAACCAGGGTTTGGCGCCCTGTATCACTGAGAAAGAATGACCAGGGGTTGGCACCCTGAATCACTAAAAGGAAATATAATTAAGGGTTAGCGCCCTGTCTAGGAGAAGGAATGTAACGAGAGGTTGGCACCATATACTACTGAGATAAAATATGACCAAGGATTGGCACCATATATCTCTGAGAGAATATAACCAAGGGATGGCGCCTTGTATCACTTAGAGAGAAAGTAACCAGGGGATAGGATACCTTGTATGGAAATAGAACCTCACTAAGATTTTTGTACCATATATTGGAAAATACATCCAGGGATTGGTGTACCTTATACTAAATATGCAACTAGGGAGTGGTGTGCCCTATGTCAAAATAGGACCTCAACTAAGGACCGATGTACCTTATACTGGAAAATGTAGTTGTTGATGATGTGATTATAGGCATATCTGGAAAGAACAAGCAGAGACCTTGAAGAATTTACCTTCTGTGATATTTGCCCTTTGAGAACTTCAATTCTACACTACTTTATTTCCTACTTAAAACAAAGAAAGATTTGTGAGTTTAACAATGATGTTCAGTTGGTGGACTTGAATGCCTTGAGTTGTTTGAATATGTGGCCACCTCATTGGTAGAGAATTTATTTGCCAGTAATGGTACCAAAAAGCTACGAGGCTCGGTACCGTGTTGTGGAAACTTTGGCTTTCTAATATCGCCTCCGACTGTTTCGTAATAGGATGTCTATGGTGTTGTTGAACCTTGTCTATATAGCAAGTCTTCTCTTTGACGATTTTTTTCCTTTAGAAATAAAACTTGATTATTTTTCACCTGATATCAGTTTGTGTCTGTGGTACTATTAGCTTTTCCCATGAAGGAAGTCTTGCTTAGCGACCTTTTTGATTTCTTCAAAACAATTTGTTCGGCTTATCGGAGGAAATCACAGTTCGATTTGCGCCTTTATCAATGACGTGTATGCCTCACGTCCTTTATTTTGCATTTTCAAGAAACGATGACCAATTTGGTCGCCCTTCCTTTGTTGGCTTCTAAGCATATACACCATCAAAGTTTTGGAACTTCCGTCTCCATGAACCCTCAAATCTTGTTTAATTTCAACAACTTATAGTGCATGTTGCTTGCTGGGTATATCCTCTTGATGTGCTAGGATAGACAGTTAGAAAGTTGGCAATAGATTTTGAAATTATTTCTTGTTTGTTAATAAATATTGACTCAAAATAATTATACAAATGGACACAATGACACAATGTAAAAATGATAAGGCATAGTATTTAACTAAAAACGCCATTTTAGGGGGAAATAAAGGAAAGAGGGGGTCCTTTGAATATGATAGCCAACTTTAATGATCATGACATGCATTTTGGATTGAGCAGTCGAATCTATCTGACCAATTTACCATTTCTTCTGGTTGTTATTTTTTGTCTTTAAGGTCGGACTCTTTATTCCAATCATTTGCATCAAATCACAGCTCACCTTCGACCAGCAGTGCCCGAAAAGGTTTTTACCAACTAGCCTCTCTCATTTTCATTCATTATTGTTGTTTTTTCCTTTTGTGCGAGCAACTTAACATCATTCTATGTCATGTGAAAACTGTTGCTTATTGCTTATTTCCCTTGGCATTCTTAAAGACTAATTATGAGGTCTTTATTCAGAAGACTTTTAGATAGGGTTAGAAAGAAAAGGGTCACGTTAAGGCTAAAAATAGACTCAAGATGATAGGGTTGTATATTTACAACTCTTGGAATCGACTATTCATAAAAACAAAAAGAAAAAAGAAAAGAAATTATGCCCTAGTTTCAGATACTGGAAAATTTTTATTTTTTTATTTGGTTAGACTGAACCCTAGTGTAGAGTTGCCTACGTATCCTTTAAAGGAATTAAGTCAAACGTAGTTCAAACAAACATGAAAGATTCCTTTGTTATTTTGCTTTTCATTTTTCTTTTTTTTCTCTTTTTTTCTTCTCTTCTTTTTTTTTTAAAAAATTGCCCAACTCCTATTTTATAATGGCACGGATCTTCGATTTTTTGTTTATTTTTATATTTGATTCTTAAAAGGGGGGGGGGGGGTCGAAGAAAAATAAAACATGCTCAAAAGTGGTGACGAAGGATATAAAGTGTTTGGGTAGCAGAAAAAATAGCCTCCTAGCTCAAGAATGTCCAGCATACTATCTCTTGTCAGGGTCGGTTTTAATGGACATGATTGTCTTCTTGGTTTTTCTTTGATGTTTAAATTCCAATGAATGCACCCTCCCTGGAGATTTGGGTCATCTTTCTTAATATGATTAGATTATGGCGACTGTGGCCAAAACCCTTTTGCTGATTAGTCCAACCAAACTTCAAAACTTTCAATTATCGTTAAACCTGCATTCATGATAAATTTGGGATAAACAACTTTAATCTCTACGGATATTACTGTTTTGGTTCCATGTGATCTTGACACGGGCTTATCATCAAAGTTTTTCCACCTCTTACTTGTCCTCCATGTTTTTTTCCTCGATTCAATTCAAGATTGGACAAGCTTTTTTAAATCAAGCCAAAAACTTTGCATGCATGTCGTGTCACTAAAATTGGCATGAAAAGATATATATATATATATATATATATATATATATATATATATATATATATAGTGATAGGAAAAACAAACAACATCTGGATCACAACCTCAAAATAATCCAGATGATAGAAACTACGAAAACATAAGTTACCAACACTCCTTCCCGGCAGGGAAGGGAGTGACAGGAAGGATGTGACTTTCCAATTATCGAGCTCAATATCTTAGCTATAAATTTGCACACCTGCATCAAAGAGGTTTCAACAATTTTGATTGTCTTCCATTCAGTGGACATGTTCTGACATTTTTCACCAAACCGTCCCCCTATTCTTTATCACTGTAAATCATCTGAACATTGTGTGATTTGTCATGACGTTTAGGGTGCCATTATCTTGAACCACGAGAATCCCTTCTTGAATCGTCATTTCTATTTCCTTTTCCAAAGCCAGACAATCCTCAGTGTTATGCCACTATACAATAGAATGGTACACGCACTGTACAGCAAGGTTAACCTTTTGCATATGGATGAGGAACATACCCTTGAAGTGGCTCGATCATGCCACGACATTTCAACCTTTCAAACAAATTTGTGTAGGATTCTACGATTGGTATGAAATTGTCCCTATGTTTGTGTTCCTTTCATACTCTTGTTTTGGACGAGGGATGTAGGGTGATCGAGATTTCTGCTATCACGGATGAAGGTATGCTAAAGTTGGGGCTTGCATATGTTGTCGATTGGATGGTATGGCATAATACTGAGCATAGAATGTTGCATACTGTGGAGAAACTGAGCATTGTGGATCCGAGGGTTGAGATGCTCCCCTTTGGCCTCTTTTTGGCCATGATGCCATCACGACCTCCTTATCTTTCTTCGTTTGGTTAACAAGGTTGTCCGCCCCTATTCTGGATTTCTTGGGTGGTTTCGTTAAGAGCCTCTTGACTTATAATTTGGCCAGTATTGAGGCCATTCTTGAGCATTTCTCCTATCTTGATTTCACCAATAAAAGGTCTTCCCATTACAGAAATCATATTTTTTGAAAATAATCAGGATCCTGAGCCTGAAGGAAGACACTCATGGTCATCCATGGGTGGCTTAACTCTAGATGCTTTCTCTTTCCACTTAATAGCATACTCCCTAAAGCTTTTAGTTGGCATTTTCTTCAAATTGGATAGGGAATTGCGATCTGGTGCAATATCAATATTGTACTGAATTTTTTTGACGAAAGCTTGGGACAACTTGCCAGTGAGAGATATTGTGAGGCCCCGTGAAAATTTCCGCTCAAAACCCGATTCTCGTAGTGCCTACCTAGGGCCAGGTGTTAGAAACTCATAAAAAACTTTCTTTGCGGCTCGCAAGCTCGCAGCAATTCGGACCCTTAGAGCTGATCTATGTGTCATACCTCCTTTTGGACATCTAAAACCCGATGAAGGGCGTAGATAAGAAAGTTTTTATCAATTAAAGGACAATCAAAATGGGATTCAATTATTTAAGAGAATTCAAAGTCACCACATGGGATAACTAATGGCATCCCAAGTCACCATTTAGAATCCCGAATTGAGGAAAGAATGACTTTGTTTAACAGTTCGCGAACCAAAAATCCGGGTAAGGAATTCTGTTAACCCGGGAGAAGATGTTAGGCATTTTCGAGTTCCGTAGTTCTAGCACGGTCGCTCAACTGTTTTATTTTGCTTAAGTTGTTTAATTTATATAATAATGAACCTATGTGCATTTTTAATACTTTAACCGCATTTATCATTATTTTTAAAGAGAATTGCAGTATCGTTAAAACATGTCTCGAACAACGTCATATAGACGCACCCATAATTTTTGACACATTTCAACTTCGTTGAGATTTAGATTTGGGTCACATAAATGAGCACCCGAATTTAGGAAAAGTATATTATTAAACTAATGCGTCTATGCAATTATACGTTTGCAAATTTGCGAAGGCCATGAAATTTTGCTAAATGGCACACCTCGGACTCTAAGGATTAATTCAAGATTAACTAATGCGAGGGCCGTGCAATCATTAGTTATTTAGCACAGCTGGTCTCAGTTTATTATTTTAATGGACATCTCCAAAGCGAACCATAGTTCTTTACTAAATTAGCCTCTAATAGAATCTGATTACTGAACATCTCATAGCTTAGACCTCAACTTCAAACCAGTGGGCTTTGAGATGAGCCCAAGGATGGTAAATCCTTTATCCAGGCTTATCGAACCAGTCATTGATGAGTCTCAGCAAAGTAAGGCTAAATTAGGCTATGCAGTAGCCCTGGATGAGGCCCAACTTATCATAGACGGGATGTTGAGCCATGATCCTTAGTGGATCGAAATCCTTATTCGAATATAACTTGCACAATTATTTCCAGCAAATTTTCAACAATAGAGATATATGTTTGATCTATGTAAGCAGGCTATTAATTATTCAACTAATACTCACAATTTTCAAGGAAATAACATAAAACAGCTAGTTAAAACCTGAATTTTAGACATACGACCAACGATTCTAAAACGAAATCAATTATGAAAAAGAAAAACTTCCTAATTTGAACTGGGTATATATGAACTTACGTGAATAAACTCCTTATTTCCAATTTCATGCTATTGAATTAAAACAAATACCACGTTAATATTTCTCTACTGATGATTGCTAAATCTCAAAACCTTTAAATCAATTGACTTAACCTAGCACTACACTAGACGACTGCTCTACTACAAACCATAACAAAATCAAAGTAAGTTTTTCAGTCAGTCCGTATACAGTGCATATACAAGCCAAATGAATTAGGATAAATTACATGAGCTCATAAATTAAACTACAGCCGTACACAATTTCATAATCAACTATATAATTTAAGTGACCACAAATCACGAAAGCCAAGCATCCATTCTATTTCCACTTGAAGAATTACATTATGAAGGCTTTGAGTGTGTACCTGGAATGAAGCAAATACCTTTGAGTAGGCAGTCACAAAGAAAAACAACAATAAGAGCAATAAATAATCCCAGATTTAACGAGAAAATCAGTGAAGAGACCCCAAATCAATGAAATAGTAGATTCAGCACTTTCAAAGGACCAGGAGATGTAACTCGCACAACCAATACTATTTTTAAATAGCCAAACTAATTCGAACTTCACCCAAACATGAACCCAATAGTTAGTCCATGATAAGAAGAAGAAATCAGAATTGGTCTTCGATCAAAATTTTGTAGTTTTAAGCTTAGAAAATCGATTAAATTAGCAGCTTTCTGATTTTTCATTAAGCTTCCTCTCTCCTCTTTTTTTTAAAGGCAAGAGTGCTAGTATATATATATATATATATATATATATATATATATATCCTCACACATAGGGCTACCTTCATATTTTAAGTTGCCTCTTGGTCCTTATTTTATTTACTATCTTAGTCCCCCATTTCCTAGCTTGCTACCCAAGTTACCACAACATGGAAATCTAAATTCCAATTAGTTCCCTATTCTGGAAGCTTCTTAATTCAACTGCCAAAGACTCCTTGTTAAACTACCCAAATTACATTTGAATTGTTACTAAAATTACTAATCCTAGCCCATCTCTACCTTAGTTAACTTACCCATCCTAACTCAAGTACAACCAACGCCCTAAAGTCTGAATCACATGACCCAAATCATTCTAAAAGGTATGAATTAATTGACTAAAATCCAGATCAACAACAATTATGCAGCAACACTGGTCTAACCAAAGTAGATTACAAAAATCAAAACAAGATCATCCTGATTAAAACTCAAGGTATAAACAAGGGTTGCCTTCCAATAACAGACTCAAACTAATCCAATCAGCCAATGATGGAAACAATGAACCAAAACAAAGGACATCCAGGAGAAGAACAAATCAATGAGCGTATATATTTATCCAAAGATCCAAAGATAAGAAATCAAAATCAAAGAACAAACACAAATTGCCTTTCCACAAACAGATTCCAACTAATAAGGTCGGCCAAAATAGAAGAATGAACCAAAATAAAAGACACTCAAAAGAAGAACAAATCAATGAGAGTGTACATTTAACCAAAGAAACAAAGATCAGACTAACAAGAAATCGAATACGAATTGCCCTTCAACAAACAGACCCTCCAACTAATAAGGTCAGCCAAGATAGAATAATGGACCAAAAAATAGAAGACATTCAGGAGAAGAACAAAGAAAAAACTACGCTTACTATACTCTAAGCTTACCAAACGAATGAATCATGAATTAAACTAAACAGAACAAAAGCGAGGATAGCATGAAGACCAAGAACATACTAAAACAAACAGAAAAGGACCTACACAATGATACTCTATTAAGGTTAATCATGGTTAGTGACTTAGCATATTTTTCGGGCATTTAGGAACCACATGCACCACTAAAAGGGCTCCGACTAACCATATTTTAGGGGTGCAAGGAGGATGCATGGTGTTGATTTGGCGATTTTTGGAAGCGGTTGTATTTTGGAAGCGGTTGTTATTGTGCGTTATTTGATTTGAAATTATACACACATATACATAAAGAATGTACCTCAATGTGAGTAATGTACCATTCCTTGTATTTAAGAATGTGTGAAGAATACAATTATGTGATGAAATGCTTTGGCTATAAGTCAAGATTGAAATTGAGAATTTATCCATGCTAGCTGCGTGCTCACATACCTGTGATTGAAACTTGAATTACTTTTGCATATGCCTATGATCATAACTTGCAAGGTGAATATTGAAAATGGAGAACGACGTGATGATGGTGGCTCTTACTTCCAAGGAATTTATATGATATGTGTGAAATAAAGATTTAGATGTGATGACTAATGAGAAAGGAACAATGCCTAGGTAAGGCGGCCTACGCGATCGGGTCGTGATCGGACACCATGCCACACATATGGTAGTAATGTGTTGATATTGTATCCCGGATAAGGGAAATGAAATGGTGATTGAGACATATGCCTCCAATGAGGCAACCTAGCTGGTCGGGTCGTGATTGGACTCCACTCAATATAGCGGTAGTATTGAGAACAGTGATGAGCATATGAAAGAAATTTCTCAAACTGAGTTATGGAAATTATGTAAAAAATTATAAGATTTGCATACTTGATTTACACATGAAACTGGCTTGTACTTGCTTGATAGTTCTTTCTAGTAAAATGGTGTTTAGTTATACATACTAGTACTATTCCATAGTACTACTCCCTTTTGCCAGGGCACTACATTTTTTAACTGAATGTAGGTGGCTCCATAGTGGACAGTGTCGATCGTGCGTGGCGGAGCACCCTTCTTCACAAAGTCTTGGTGAGCTCCTTTCTCCTCCAAGGGGGTTATTGAGTACCTTTGTTTATTGTGGACGTCCACTTTTGAGGTATAGCTGACGCCTTGTTGCCAGCAATTTTACACTTATCTTTTGTATCCTTAGAGGATCCGTAGACACATGTGTGGGTTGTGTACGGGTATTCGAGGAGTCTAGTAGCTAGGTTGTAATTCTGCAGTCGAGCTATTTATAAATTGTAACTTTATTAGAATCTTCAAGCTAACTTGTCTACGACTAAATGTGGAGATGTGAAATGAAGTAAAGATGTTGAATACACTATCTTTCCTTGTCTAAACAAATGAAATCTTGACTTCCTTGTTCATATTATATTGGGTAGGAAGTGTTTGATAAGGCTTGCTCAGTTGAGCTCACTCGATTGAGCGCTGGTCGCGCCTCCCGAGGTTGGGGCGTGACAGATATCTTGGTCGATGAACCATTCAAAGGCTACCCCTATCAGACTCTTCCCAAAATAAGCCACTAGAAAACCCTTCATTTCTTCCTGCACCCCTCAATTGGTTGAAGTACCTTTTCAAGGGGTGATAGGGTCACCATGTCCAGCATGTTTCTCAAATTTTGGGGTCTTGAAGCTTGGTGGCAAATAGATGTGAGGGAATATGCATAGATCACTAAATGAAATACTATTATGATCACCTAGTCCTTGTATGTTCTTTATGTTCTGCTCAAGACTTTTAATTTTTCTGTCCAACTCATCTGGCACACCCATCTTGATAGCTTTTTTAGTTTGTACAGGTGACTTGTACTGAGGAGTTTGATTATATAGAGTCGAGACCCTGGAACCCAAGTTTGGAGAGTAGTATTGTCCATCATAAGCATGAGATGGTGGCTCATTATTTGGCCTTATCATAGGAGGTAGTGGTGGAATTGAATACACATGTGCACCAGACACGACAAGAGGTATGTTCCTAATCGGTGCGACAAGAGCTTGCATTTTAGTGGTACCATGGCCGGCATGGAAGTTCTAGTTTGGCACATACCCTGGTGGTAGAATGTAATAGCTCATTTCAAGGAGCAGTGGTTGAGTAGCCATGGGTATGGTGGAAGTTCCCTTTGAGTGAACCTGAGCTAGAGGCTGACAGGAGACCCAAGCCTGGTACACATGAGATAGTTGCTGTTTCAATCTTCTTACTTCCTCTGACTCTTGCTCAACTGGCTGACTCTGGGGGTCGTTACCGACAAGCTCGATTTCATCCTTATTGGTCATTGCTACCTTTCCTTTAGATCCAGTGAAGTAATAATGCGTTTCCAGTTGCACCACGAACCAACCACCTTAAGCTTACTAGGTATAAGAGTCAACAAACGTGTTAGAGTTAACCATTCTACATATTTTAATCACACGTAATATGCCATGTTTCTAACATTGTTACAATTTCTAACATGCTTTTGGAATGCTTCATGTTTCATTCCGACTTATAAGGTTACTTCTTACCAATGCTCTTGTTTTCTTCTCTCTTTTTTGTTTTTTCGCTTTTCTTTTCAGCCGCCCCGTTTTCATCCCTCATTTTAGAGTTGTTGAATAATATTTCGATCCAACCTTTTGGGGGTTGCCTACGTATGATGTCGCCGCATGAATCAGATTATTCTATAGTTCAAGGGATATTAGGAATAAAATAATAACTAATTCTTTTTTTCTTACTCATAGACAAATTAGACCACGAAAGCTCCTAACGAAAAATATTTTTAGAATTTTTTTGTGGAAATTATTGAAAGAAACACTTCAAAAGAAGAAAGCACTTTTTTTAAATTTTTTTTAAAAGAAAGACTTCCAATGAAGAACTAAAATATTTTTGGGGTTTTGAATTTTTGCCGTTCAAAAAATCTTTTGATTCTCAATGTTCTTTTTAATTTCTGAAAGAAAAACTTCTCAAGAAGAATGAAAATATTTTGCAATTCAATTTATTTCTTTATTGAACTTTTGGATTTGATGTCTCAAAGATAGATTTAAGGGAAAAGATTTTTAGAGATTTTTTTGAGGGGTCGTTGAAAAAAAGACTTCTAAAGAAGAATGAAAATATATTTTTGAATTTTGATATTTTATTTTTGGAATCATCAAAAGAAAGACTTCTAAAAAAGAATATATATATATATATATATATATATATATATATATATATATATATATATATATATATATATATTGGATTTTTAATTTTTGCCTTTGAATTTCCAAAATACTTTTAGATTCTGAGTTTTTTTTTTTAATTTCTAAAGGAAAAACTTCTGAAAAAGAACGAAAATATTTTGAAATTCATTTTTTTTATATTGATCTGATGCATCAAAGATCAAATGAAAATATTTTTTAATTTTAAAAAATTGGGGGCGGGACACGATAAAGGTTACTTACCTCACATTCGGTGAGAATCAAACCTGCGTAGTTCAATCAAACTAAGTATTTTTCTCTTTTGATTTTTATGAAAATTAGTCTTTATACCTCATGTCAGACTACTTCAAAATCTTTTTTAAAAAAAAGGTTTATTTGCACAAAACTAGGAGAATGATTCCCTCTTTTTTCTTTCTTTTTTTTAATAATTCCACTACACTAATTTTCTAAAGTCGGTAGACAATGTAAGTAAGCCTTCCAAATGATATATTAAGTAATACATAAGTGAACATGATGGTCTAAAAGAGGATAATTGTCTTATACGGACCTGGATCTTGTGCCGAATTTTGCTAAATCAAATGCACGTGATACACATAAAGCAAACCTACTAGGGATATCCGGCATGAGGTTTGTTATTCTAGATTTAACTCCTGGTGAAGAAGGAATCTAGATTGGCTTACTCGAGCGAACAACTCGAGCCGATGAGGGTTAGTGTACTGGTAGCATTACTTTCCGGCTTAACTGGTGGTGCTCCCCGCCTAAAATTGGTGGGACTAAAATCCTTCATTAGGTGACGTGAACCTCGTATATCTCAAAGAAAGTAGGCTATGTCAAGCAAATTCCCAACTTTAATTTCAAGAAGACTCAGAAGGGGTGCGCGAGAAAAAACTTTATACGTACAGTTCAACAATATCAAAACGGTAAATAAAAATTAATAAAGCCAAAGAAAAAGTAAATATGTACAAGCTCGAATTCTGGTTGGTCCCCAGCTGAATCGAGAGCTGTCACACTCATTTTCTACCCTGCAAAACGATAATGTGTGTGTTATGGATTGTGGGTTAAAGAGTTTTACAATTGAAGTGACAAATTTGAGCAGTGATCATTTTATTTACAGAGTTTCCATTTGGAATTGATTTTTCAGTGTTCCAAGTCACCTTTTTATTCAAATCCTTAGTCAAAGGAAGATTTAACTCTGTTTTTGACAATCCGCGAAACAAAGTTCGAGTAAAAAATTGTGTTTACTGGGGAGAAGGTTTAAGACATCCCCCGAGTCCCATGGTTCTAGCATGGTCGCTTTATTGACTTAAATTTGGCTTAAATTAATTTTTGGATAAACTGTAATTTATATGATTTTCGTGTTTTACCAATCCGCTTTTTTTCTTGATTATTAAAATTTAAAAAGTGATATGGATAAATTATGTTGTCATAACCACGCTACACAAGTGAATGCGTGATCGAATAGAACAATTAATTAACTTACCATAATTGGGCCTCACAAGTGAATCCGAAATCATGACAGTCAATTATTCGTAGTACTTTTGAGAAATTACTATGTTTGAAAAAATTGATTCTTGAAAGTTACTAAAAATCAGTTATCGCACTACATAATTGAACCCACAATTTTAATAAAGGATTAATTAAATAATAAATTAACTAAAACTACTAATGTTCACGGTATGAGATTATTGAATTAATTTATTGAATATTAAACATCACGCTATACAAGTAATTCTGTGAAGTTAAAGCGCACGTACTAATTGCCTAGCGATTAAAATGGATCATTTCCTAGGAGAAAAGCAAGTTTTTTTAGTTGAGAAAAATTATTTCCTAAGTACGAATTTTTGAGAAATTCCGTTAAGCTTCTACGCTAAGTAAATATTATTTTAAAAATTTTAATTAATGACTTGCACCAAAGAAACACTCGGTACAAAATGCTCCTAAAATTTAGAACTTTAGTTAGCAAGAGGACGTTGATATAGAGACCCAAACACGAAATTCCATTTTGATTGTTATTCTTTGTTTGTTTCTTTTTTAATACTGATTTTGTGTTTAGATCTATTTTTCGTTATCTTGGTTTTCTTTATTTTAACCATAGACTTCCTGTAAGTTAGACTCAGTTTTGATTTTTCTGTTTTTTCATAGATCGGTAGGAATGTTTCTGTTTTTTATTTGTATTAGGTTTTTCTTACTAAATATCTAATTGGTGAGATATTGAATATTGTGAAGTCATATTTGGATTTAATTTAGTTTTTGTTTTGTTGAAATTTACCTACATAGCAATTCTCTTCCGGCAACCCCTACGCCTTGGGTCTTCGGTCTTGAACTTTTGAGCTCGTCTTGGCTTTTCTGTGTAATCCCTTCATCAATGTGCTTCTTGGCATTCAATCTTGATTGTTTGTCACATAATAACATTATTTGGCAGTTGACTTCATTGTTTGTCATTCATCAAAACCTATACCTGGAAATCATGCTAATACAACCAAAGCACACATATCATGGATAGAATGATTTCCTACAGTATTTTATTCAACACTTGAATCTTGTTTATGGAAATATTCATGTTTAAAGTGTGGATTAATACTGTGTTGTGCTTATGTATTGAATGATTTTTATGCTTTTATGTGCTCTTTTCTTTCTATTTTCTCTTCTGTTTTTTGTGAGTGTGTGTGGTGTGTTCTGTTTTCTTGGACAGGTGCCTTATTTTTCCAGCGAGGATTTCCGGCAAGCTACAGTACTTCCGGCGACTCCCATTCAGACTTTCGGCAGGACACAATAGAACTACACGTTCCGATAAGCTTAAGGAAAACTTGCACAGGTACTAGTCGCGGTGGCGAGGCCAGTTTGCGGCGTTTGGGAGTGAAGAGCAAAGCAACACCGGCCGGGACGTGCAAGAGTCGGTAGCAGTTGACCTTGGACGCATCAAAGCCTACTTTTAGGTTTTTCCACCGGGAGTTGGTACCTCCCGCTCTCTTGTTACTTTGTACACCTTCTTACGTATTTTAGCTAGCATTCCGTGTGAGGTTTACTCTGTTGCTATCTAGTTTGCATCGTTTTGCGTATTCCGCTATTGTGTGTGTGTGTCATTATTCTCCATAGCCAGTTGGAGGGATAGTGGCCGTGGCGGGGGATGATTGCGTAAGGTCATATCCTCGGGGGGTGGGGGTGGTGGTGGGGGTGAGTAGGGGGGCAGGGAGTGGTCCTGCGGGTAGGGCGGGAGGTAGGGTGGGAAGAGGGTAGCGGACGCTCATAGATTACGGATTGGGTCATGGAACATAGGCACTCTGATGGGTAAGTCCATTGAGTTGGCGAAGGTTCTTCAGAAGAAGAGGGTTAACATAGCATGTGTCCAAGAGACTAGGTGGAAAGGGTCGAAGGCGAGAAATGTAGACGGGTTTAAGCTTTGGTATTCTAGGGTCGTGAGAGGTAAGAATGGAGTAGGTATCTTGGTAGATAGGGATCTAATGGAGTCCGTGGTCGAGGTTAGGTGGGTGAATGATAGGTTAATGTCTATTAAGTTGGTTATTGGGGGTTGCGTCCTCAACGTCATCAGCGCTTACGCGCCGCAAGCGGGCTTAGACGAGGAGGCTAAGAGGCGCTTTTGAGAGGACATGGATGATCTGGTGAGTAGTATTCCCCAATCTGAGAAGTTAGTTATCGGAGGGGACTTTAATGGTCATATTGGGGCTGATGCTGGGGGTTATGGTGAGGTGCACAGTGGCTTCGGCTTTGGGATTAGGAACGGAGGAGGCACTTCACTGCTTGATTTCGCCAGGGCTTCCGAGCTTCTGATTGCGAACTCGACATTTCAGAAGAGGGAGGACCATTTGGTCACCTTCAAGAGTTTGACGGCGAGGACTCAGATTGATTACATCCTCCTCAGAAGGAGCAACAGGAGTATGTGCAAGGACTGCAAGGTTATTCCGGGAGAGTCCTTTTCGACTCTTCATAGACTCCTAGTGATGGATGTCGGTCTCTGGGTGAAGAGGAAGAGGAGGGGTGCTCGAGGACAACCGCGGATTAGATGGGATGTTTTTACTAAGGAGAAAGCACAGGAGTTGGAGAGGAGGTTAGCTGAGGGCGGAGCTTGGAGAAGTTCTGGGGAAGCGGACGCTATGTGGTCAGAGACCGGCATACTTGGTTAGGGACGTAGCACGGGACATGCTCGGGGTAGCCAAGGGCTATTCAGACAGACATCAGGGTGAATGGTGGTGGAATGATGTAGTCGAAGGAAAAGCGGAGGCGAAGAAGATGGCGTTTGCTAAGTTGGCAAGGAGCACAAGCGAGGAAGAACGGAGAGCGAACAGGAAGATCTACAAGGCGGCGAGGAAAGAAGCAAAGCTGGCGGTTACGGAAGCTAAAAACGCGGCATTTGGTCGCATGTACGAGGAACTAGGGGAGAGAGGCGGGGACAGGAAGTTATTCCGGTTAGCTAAAGCAAGAGAAAGGAAGGCACGTAATCTTGACCAAGTTAGGTGCATTAAGGGCGATGATGGTAGAGTTTTGATGGGGGAGTCTCAAGTAAAGCAGAGGCGGCAGGCGTATTTTCGAGACTTACTTAAAGAGGAGGGGGATCGTAACATAGAGCTAGGGGAGTTGGGGCATTCAGAGCAACATAGCGACCTTGGGTACTGCAGGCGCATTAGGGTGGAGGAGGTCATGTGGGCTTTGCGTAGGATGAGTAGGGGTCGAGCGACCGGGCCTGACGAGACCCCGGTGGAGTTCTGGAAGTGCATGGGTAGGTCAGGAGTGGAGTGGCTCTCCAGGTTGTTCAATGCAATCTTCAGGACCAAAAGGATGCCGGATGAGTGGAGGTGGAGTTGGTGCCCTTATACAAGAACAAATGGGACATCCAGTGCTGCAACAACTATAGGGGTATCAAATTAATAAGTCACACCATGAAGGTCTGGGAGCGGGTGATCGAGGCGAGGGTGAGGGAGATGACATCTATATCTGGGAACCAGTTCGGTTTCATGCCGGGCCGCTCCACTACAGAAGCTATCTACCTTGTCAGGCGGCTGGTGGAGCAGTTCAGGGATAAGAAGAAGGACCTGCACATGGTGCTTATCGGCTTGGAGACGGCATATGACAAGGTCCCAAGAGAGGTGCTATGGAGGTGCTTGGAGGCGAAGAGCATGTCGGAACGCTACATCAGAGTAATCAAGGACATGTACGATGGAGCTAAGACTAGGGTTAGGACGGTAAGTGGCGACTCAAACCATTTTCCACTGGTTATGGGGCTCCATCAAGGATCGGCGCTTAGCCCTCTCTTATTTGCCTTGGTGATGGGTGCTCTAACCCATCATATTCAAGGGGATGTGCCTTGGTGTATGCTATTTGCTGATGGCATAGTCTTGATAGATGAGACGAGAGTCGGTGTTATTGAGAGGTTAGAGGTATGGAGACAGACTCTCGAGTCTAAAGGTTTCAAAATAAGCAGATCTAAGACAGAATACCTGGAGTGCAAGTTTAGCGCCGAGCTGAGCGAAGTAGGCAGGGACGTAATGATTGGATCTCAGGTCATCGCCAAGAGGGACAGTGTCAGATATCTTGGTTCGGTGATTCAGGGGGACGGAGAGATTGACAGGGACGTCACTCATCGTACAGGAGCAGGGTGGTCAAAGTGGAGGCTTGCATCAGGAGTCCTGTGTGACAAGAAAGTTCCACATAAACTCAAGGGGAAATTTTATAGGGCTGTGGTTAGACCTGCAATGTTGTACTCTGATGTTCAGAGAATGAAGGTTGCGGAGATGAGGATGCTCAGGTGGATGTGCGGGCTCACCAGGTTAGATAAGATTAAGAATGAAGTTATTCGAGAGAAGGTGGGGGTGGCCCCGGTGGATGAGAAGATGCGAGAAGCGAGGCTGAGGTGGTTCGGGCATGGGCGTAGGAGAAGTCCTGATGCCCCAGTGAGGAGTTGTGAGCGGCTAGCGATTGTCGGCGTTCGGCGAGGCAGAGGGAGGCCTAAGAAGTATTGGGGAGAGGCGATTAGGCATGACATGGCTAGAATGCGGGTTTCCGAGAACATGACCCTTGATAGGAAAGTCTGGAGGTCTAGTATCAGGGTTGTAAGATAGGGGCTCCTAGAGCTTTTGATACTCCTCACACGGGGTTGGGTGAGGCTTGGCAGGGCTATCCATAGATAATTTGTGTTTTGGTTTGTGTCTCCCTTATGGTATTTATTTATGGTAGTTACTGTATGATACTATTGCATGCTATTTTATTTATGTTTCTTGTGTTTAGATAATTATTTACGCTATTTCTGCTGGAGTTACTAATGCTCTTTTGTTTTTGTTTGTGTTTTTGTTGTTCCTTTCCTTCACTGAGCCGAGGGTCGATTGGAAACAGCCTCTCTGCCCTTTCGGGTAGGGGTAAGGCTCGTCTACATATTACCCTCCCCAGACCCCACTTTGTGAGACTATACTGGGTAGTTGTTGTTGTTGTTGTTGTTGTTGTTGTTATATATTTTTATGCAATAATATTTTGATTAATTTAAAACATCAACCCAAAGAAAAAACACTTCGATTTTTACTAGATGTATGATCGTGGATTCCTAATTATTGAAATTAGTAACATTAATCTATATACAATCTCATTATCAAAGCTACTTCTACATGAAAACCTTTTCAATATGAATAAAATTGGGGATCTAATTTAGCTCAACGACAGGTTGAGATTAAAATAAATATATTCTTACAACTATACCATAGATATTATTTATCATGTAACTATAAAGAAAAACTAATCGGCACCAAAAATATTTAATCCTTGCTTAATATCAAATGAAGAAAAGTAAATTAACATGTTATTTTGTCATGGAAATACCTTAAATATTTAACAATAGAATTTATAAAATTGAAACTGAAAACATAGAAACGTAATGCATCTACTAAGACAAGTTCTTTCATAAAATGTTAATTTGTAATAAGAATATGGAGAGTAGAGTATGAATACAAACTAACCTTTAGAGAAGAAACTCGATTTCTTTTGTTTCCACTAATGTAATGAAACAAACAGCAAATTACAAGCTTCAAATAGCTCCAAACCAGCAGTCACAACAGTAAATCAACAGTCTCGGTAACTCGAAACCAAGGAATCCCAGTAGAAAACAGCAAAACAAAATCCCAGAAACTAATGCTTTAAACTAAAAGCAAGTGACTTCTTCCTCTTTTTATTGCTCTTTTCTGAAAAAAAAAAGTTGGCTGAAATTTTTTTCCATTTTCCCTTTTTTTTTTATGCCCCTTTTAATGTGTAGATGTGTGTTGAAAAACTCCCCCTTTAAAGTGAAAGAAAGACCCTCTTTTAATAGGAGGGGAGGAACATGATTTCATATGAAAAGAATTTTCACAAAAAATCTGTCCAACACTATTCAAAGGACAACTCTTTGGTAAAAAATCTGTCCTAGAAATAGTTTTCTACCAACTAGAGGCGGATTTTTGGAGTTTTGTACTCCAAACAGTACACAAATTGTATATTACAAGCAAACATGAACTATATTATCAACTACTGCTTCAACAATCTCAAAAGCAAATAATTCACCTCTCAAACATCCAAAAATTAAATAAAAACAAATGCAGAAATTAAATAAAATCAACAAATAAATTAAAACCGACCAAACGCTAACTCAGTAGTAATATTATACTAAACAATAACGAAAAACAAAAATCAGAAACCATAATTAACTAAATCCAAACTCAACACAAGATAAAAAATCATAAAAAAGAAAAGAGGAACTAGGATCATACCATAGCAAGGGATTTAATGTTAATTAAAGTAGCGATGAGATGCGACGGATATCGGGCAGAGCGAACTTTTCACGTTGGCAGACACCTAACCCAAAGGTTCGGCGAACCAGTATGCTCTTGGTATCGTGCTAGCGTAAAAATCTCGCTTGAGTCATATCTAGGCAAGAGGGAAAGAAGGAAAAAAAAATTAAGAAAACAAAGAGTGAGCAGCGACAGAGTAGCTGTGGGAGGTGATCGCCGGAATTCGGTCAAAGTTTTGGGTGGAGATCAAAGGGAGAAGGTACGCATGGTAGAGCTCTATCCATTCATGTTGCAGGGTGGTGGTGGACGGAACTTCACGAATTTGAGCAAAAAGATGACAGCTACGTTTTTTTTAGATCTACAATTCATAGAGTTTGAGAGGGTTTTGAAGGATTTGGTTTGGAGATTTGAAAAGAGGAGGTTAAGGTGATTGTATGGTGCTTTAGGGTGGTTTAGACGCCGGATGGCGGCGGCAACGATTTTCGATTGGCGGAGATGGGTGACGGTCAGCTAGGTTAGAGGAGGAGAAGAGGGAGAGACGAGAGAGGAAGGAGAACAGAATTATGGGGAAATGGGGCAAAATTTCAGCATTTCTAAGTCTTAAATACCTAGTTGGGAGATTGATTGTGGATTATTGGATGAGGAAGAGATGAATGAATGAGATTTAATCTTGATTCACTTAATGAAACAACGTAGTTTTGAGGCAAAACTACATAGTTTCAGACCCTTTCAATGGCAGCCCCTTATCTTGTACTCTTGGCCACTTTTCTTTCAAATTTGGCAAATTTCTTCCTTAATCCTATTTATAAATCTAAATTTATACAAATAAATTAATTAATTAAATAACTTATTTAAATGATCAATTAAATAGATTGATTCACCAATTGAAAAATTAGTTAATTCCTAAAATGCACAAATGAAGGAAGAACTATTATTTTTTGGTATTTTCATGATAGGAAATATGCAATTAAAGACAAATCTAAGAAAAATAATTAAAATAATAAAACACTTAAAAACTTTAGGAGGTATTAAAATAGTGCAAAAATTAGATGTTCACAATCTAAGGTTTTGATGGAACCTTTTGTATGATAACTTATAGTTATATTTTTATATAATTGAGTCGTAGTATTTTATCTATTTGTTCAACTATATTATTCTTGTGGTTGATTGAAGGGCCCTCAATTAGTTGTGCTTATTTTTGCATGTAATACTCGGGAGAGAGTGCATATTTAGATTATTGTTGAACAATATCACTCCCGGCGTATGTGAGGAATCAATAACCAAGGGTGTAAAGGTGGGATTAGGGATAACGACACTTTGGGTGTGATCTAAGTGAGCTATACTTAATGCGAGCTAGTGTAATTCGGGGGAATATATCTAGTAAATTGTGGTAATTACCCAGGGAGAGTTACGATAGTCAGAGCGCTCATGATCGGTAGAGAATGCTTAGGCGAATTTATAGAAAACATAGTGCGAAAGATTCCGACAATATGGTAAATCATTACTCTAAACCTCCTTAATCTTTTTTCCAACCTATAGTATTTTTAGTGTTAAATTATTATTTAATATTAGTTAAACACATGATTCTTAATATCTATAAGTTAGAGATTGTTCAAGCTTGTATTTTTTGTGATAGTAAACAACTGTAGGTAAGCATTAGTTTTCTGTGGGATTCGACTCCGGACTTATAAACCGAAAAATATTTGCAATGACCGCTTTTTCCTTTTAATAAGGCATCGTTGGGTGTGATCACATATTACGAATTTTCTCGGGACCTTAAGTCGTAGAATGAGGTGTCAATTCTTTAGACGATAAATTAGGTCGTTACACGGCTGAGCGATCTTTAGTAGCAAGCCACAAGGCATTGAATATCTTTTCTCTTATATAATTTAGTTTTTTTTTTTTGGAAATTAATCTTTTAATAAGCTCGCTCTATTCTTGAGTCCCAACTCGATTAGTATCATTTCTCGTCTTTACTTAATATATTGTACACTGCCATATGGAATGAATCACTATTATGGACATCTTTCAAGTTCCATTGATCATCACTTTTAAAAAAGTAAAATATATGCAGAGAATTTTGCCGAAGTCCTATGCAAGTACACATTATCGAATTTAACTTTAACTAGCGACTCTTGCATGTCCTTTCCGACAAAATATTCAAAAATTAATCGAATCGTACGGATACTGAAGAGAAATCGAAATGATTGAAATGATTTGAAAAGTTTAATTTTAACTATACAAAATAAAATAACCAAAAAACTTAGTATGATATAAATTTTATAAAATAATCAGTAGAACCGAACCACTGAATAAATAGCTCAGCAGTACTACTCCAATTAATTCTAGGAAAACTATCAACCATGTCAATTTATAAGTAGCTCATTACAAAAATTAGCTAATTCATAATGAATTACTAATATTAGCCATGTCAAATTTTTGCTTTCTTTTGAGTTGATGTTATTAGAATAGATTGGAAACATCTTAAGGAGCTTAAATCTCAATTTTGAGAAGATTTGATGAAGTTTTGAGGTGGTTCGAATTGAAAATTCGAAGTAAAAGTTGAACATGAAAAAAAATGAGATGTATATCATTTATTTATCATATATGTATCATATTTGTAATAATTATGTATCACATGTATACTCATGTATACCTATGTGAGAGATACACGCGTGATACATGTTTGATAAATGTGTTGCAATTTTTTTAGCTCGATTTAATTACGAATTTTGGTACAAAACAAGTCCAAATCACTTCTAATCTTCCTCAATTTTGTATCTTGACTTATTTATATGTATTCAATGAATTTTTACTATACACATTAAAATTGTTACTTTTTTGCTTCGGTTTTTGGAATATTATAGTATTTATTATATTTTATTATCGTATTTGCTACCTCATCCATGAAAATTTCTTTCCGTCTTGCATATAATGTTGTTAATTTAGCTTTAAAATATAAAAAGTAATTTTTATATTTGATTCTTTGAGAGAAAAAAACTTTATTTATTTGATTTATCAATTTTATACGTACTTAACTAATTTCTATAAATCTATTACTAATAACTAAAAATTAAATAGTCAAAATTTATTTGAAATATTTGCGTAAGTTTCCTTGAATTCTGTTCATATAAAAAAAATCTAAAGAAGTGGAGAGATACTTCAATTATTTCTGATTGGTGTGTCGGAAAAATATTTTCACATGGTTTGATGGGAATATTTTTCACAACTTTAAATTGAAAAGGATTGCTACTCTGAATAAACTAATTTTAGCTAATATGGAGATCAGTTGACACGTGCAACGGACATTAAATGCACTACAAATGAACACCTTCACCTCTTCCCACCCACTTATAATTACAACTTGAAAACATTAGTCAAAAGATTTGGAACACCGATGGCTTTCTTAGTTATTCGTAAAAATTAATGGCAAAAAGCGGCAACTAATATGCTAGCTCACTCAAACTAGGCTTAGTGTTTCACTTTCACATTAAGCTACATATGCTACCAACCTAAAACCTAAATATTTCTACTAAGCAACGTCGAGTTGTTTTGTCTTGATCCTCCTCTCAAAACCCCTGACCCACTCTCGTTGTAATAATAGATTTAAATACTATTAGCATTTGACACTACTGAAATTTTTTAAAAAAGGATAAAATACTTGACACAACTTTTGAGAATTGGTTCTTGAAACAACAACTTAATATAATTTTACTTAGTGGGGTCTGGAGAGGATATTGTGTACGCAGACCATACACCTACCTTGGATAGGGAGATTATTTTCAAATAGAACCCCGGCATCCTTCCCTCCAAGAACTTTCCACCTTGCTCTTGGGGAAGACTCGAACTTACAACCTCTCGGTTGGAAGTAGGGGTTGCTTATCATCAAAGCAACCGGTTCTTCAAACCCATTCTAAATATTTTCTAGAGATTCTTGCCACTTGACAATTTGTAGTAGTTTACTGGAAGATCGTTCTGTTTATTTGGTTTTCTATAAAGGGCTCTCAAATTCTTTGATTTAGTAATTTTAAATATTATTACGAGTTGAAATATGTAATTCAAAATTGCTGTGGAGTATTTATGAAATTCTCAGCAAAAGTTAGCATTTTCCTGATGATGACTGGAGAGATTTCTCAAGCTTCCGTTCTACTATATATTTAAATATTGTAGCTTCCTACCTTCATCTAATATAGAATATTTTACAATATTTTGTCTTAAAATTTGGTTTCAATCTCACTCAAATAATTATTTAATTGACTCCTAGTGGGAGAGAGTGATCATATAAATGGAAGTATGTAAAGTCAGATTTTAAGCAAAGAAAGCTCCAAAAAGAGAAAAGAAAGATATGTTGTCACGGAAGAAACAAATTAACATGCAAAGACCAATGGGAAGAAAATAATCAAGGACTTGCGATAGCTTTAACTTGCAATAATGTATTGGTCTAAGTACAAAGTCATAATCCGTTAATAAAGCTCTTCTAAAGCACACGGTTTAAAAAGAGGTCTAGAAAAAGTAGGGTCAACAAAGCCCAAATACATACACAACTCATTAAATTTCGTCCAATTTTTCATTTTAATACTATAACTCAGCTTTGTTTTATTTTGACTCTCCTACTTCATTTTTTTTGTTCTACTTGGATACAAAAACTAACTAAATTTCATGTGTGATTTTGCCTCATCATTGTAAGCACGTGAGAGCCATTTTTAAGCCAAATTTCATACTCCTAATGTAGAGGCCGATTTAAAATTTAAATCCTATAAATTCAATTTTAATATTTTTAACATTAACCTCATTATACATAAAGCAATTCACTAGGCAAAGTCTATGACTAGTTTTTATTTATATACAAAAGGAACAGACACTGTCATGAGGTCCTACAAAATAAACAAAATAGACTTTATAACATACATATGACCTATTATCAAAATTGAGTAATGTACTCAAAATTGATATGACAATATATCTAATAAGCTTTGTATGATAAAAACTAGCCCATGAAGCCCATGCAGCCTTCATTTTCATTTGACGCCCCTTGATAGCACAATCCAATTATGTGCATATATAGTTTGTCCATGTATATGTAGCCCAAAATATAATCCAAATGTTACCACTTCCCTGAGGTATCATAAAGCCCATTTCTGCGACGAACACTGCTGCAAATTTAGCTATTTTCCACATCCTGGCCAGCTTCATAAATTGCATATACAACCCATTTTCGCCAGCATATAGCATTCCACGTGTGGTTGTTTGCTGGTCCATATTTATTTTCCTTTGTGTAGCTAAACTTCTCACTACATATGTTGCATCACTTTCATCATGACTGATTCTAACATAGGATTTAACGACCTCCCAGATCCTACCTTTGAAGCTCATTGTCGTCTGCCATTGTTTGTTCGATAAATTCCCTGTTGGGTTCTCCATATTGATGTGTTGCAATTTTCTGTGATCTCTGGTTTACCTGAAATTATTCTCAACCGCTGCATGTGAATGGTGTGGTTCCATTGTGCCTGGTCTACGGCATTTGTTGCAAAGTAAATAATTGGATTGCCAGCATCTATAGATGGTGATACTGCACAGAAGTATGCCCTAATTTGCCTCGTTTATGTTGCATGTAGATGTTCCAGCTAATTGTGTTACATTGCTGCCCAAGATTCGTTGCAAATACTAGCGATTGTTGTAGATCTTATTTCTCAGAATGTTGGGTGCCACTATCATGCTGCTTGTCACCTTTCCTTCTTCTAGGGAATGAGCACATGGTGCTAATACCACCCATAGAAGTCATAATGAGTGACAAGAGATGACAGATTTAATTTTTCCTGCAAAAAAAAAAGTAATGTTAATGTATAAAAGTTCTTCATTAGCTCCTCCTGTTGTATTTTGGCCTTTTGTTCTGATTGCTGTTGCTCATGGGGGTAATGTGTCCTCACATATGCCTGATTCCCTATAAGTTGCGCATTGTATCCATCCTTATGTTGTGTTTCTTTTTTCCATAGGTGCATCATCCAGCTAAACTCCCTTTATCATGGGAGATTTGCTGTCTGCAGACTGAGCACATGGATGACTCTATATCTATGATTACTTGCCTTGAGAAGATGTTATTTTCCTCATATGTGAGTGATATCTTGATATGAGGTTGATTAGTTCCAATGAAATTCACAGGATTTTTGGTCATGTCCTATTCTCCTCTGAGTATGCACAGCAACATCGTAATGTGACTACATTCCACAGAGCTTCCGTGGAGGACTATGGACTCCCCTGTTTCAACACTATTGCCCAGTCCTACTGAATTTCCTTTGGGTTGAATGCTAAGCATTAATACCACCAACTGGAATTCTACTAGAAGACAGAACAACAGTATCCCATATATACTTGCAAAAAAGAAAATAAAGTCAGTGACAAAAGAAGTCACCATGCTCTCCTCATTCATGATTTGAGCATGATGATGAAGCTTCTTTGGTCCTCGTAAATCCATAGCACCTCCCCTTCCTTTGTTGTTCATCTTCTTTCCCCTTTGACTCTCAGATATGGACATTGCATCTTATCATTGTTCACTATCCTTCTCCCTTTTGATTCAAGGTCCCAGAAACCAAAGCATTCTATGTCTCTAGAATCTAATGCATAATTTTCTAAATAATCAGCCAGTTTATTTCCTTCCCTAAGTATATGTGACATCCTGATGTTGAGTCCTTCCATTAACTGCTCAATCTCCTCAATATACTCAATAATTCGCCGAGTTGGTTTCCATGTCTTTTCTATAGTATTCTTCATCACCATTGAATCAATCTGCAACGATAACGGCATATAATTGTTCATTCTGGAAAATCTCATGGCTTCTACTATAGCTACTGCTTCTGCTTCATTGTTAGAGCCTTCAGTAATCTGTTTTCCTACAGCATACCTCAGGTCTCCCTTATCATCTCTTATACAAAAGCCAATGGAGCTTTTACATGGATTTCCTCTAGATGCACCATCTGTATTCACCTTTAACCATCTTTCTAAAGGAAATTCCCAGGTTATTTTATCCACCTTAAGCCTAGGTGTATAATGTTCCAAAGTTGACAATAAATCTTGCCATTTATATGAAACTCGAGGGCCTGGTTTTCTTGTTTGCACCAAGTGTTGAAGTGTTGTTCAAACTTGGTGTATTACTCTATTCACTGATACAGTCTCACCATACTTTAGGTTGTTTCTCCTCTTCCACAGTTTTCCATACTATGCAGGATGGTAATGCCTGCATAATAGGTTTTATTCTTGGCAGTACTTGCATTGTCCAGCACTTTATAATGGCTTGGTGCATTGTTAGCTCTTCTACTGCTATTCTTGCTCTCCCCATGAAATATTTCCACACAGTAGCAGCAGCCTTAGATGTGTAAACTAGATGAGCCAACATTTTCTCCTTAGGTTCAGCACAACACCAACATCTAGATGGCATACTATACCCCAATCTCTTCAAAAAATCGTCCAATGGTAATTTGGCTCTCCATACCTTCCACATAAAAAAGCTATCTTAAAAGAAAGTCCTTATACCCAAATCTTCTTGTATGCTTCTTTAGGATCATCCCTCCTTCTAAAGTATTCCCATGTTGATTTGACAGTAAAGTTTCCTTTGGGTTCTAGCATCTAGTAGGGAGAGTCTAACACATTTGCTTGCACTGGTGGTTTGATTTTCTCCATTATATGCATCACCAACTCTTCAGGAAGCAATTCCATCAGTCTGTGAACATCCCAGCTGCTATTATGAACAACTTCAAACATATTCTGAATACTCTCATCTATTCCAAAATTTTGTGGAACAATAAAGTATAGGGCTCCTAATCCAGTCCAATTATCAAAGCCAAAACAATGCTGACCCCAGTTTTGGCTTCCACATGATCTGATGTTCTATGATATCCCTACATTCTAACATTTTCCTCCAGATATGTGAGCATCCCTTCCAAGGAACTACCACAGCATTAAGCTTTTTGCAGTATTTCTTACTAACATATGAGCTCCATAAACTAGGTTTTGTCCTAAAATTCCACCAAAGTTTGCAAACTAAGGCTTTAGCCACATCATGTAATGATCTGAATCCAATCCCACCCTCCTTATATGGCATACAAAGGTTGGTCTAGGAAGACCAATGTCTGCTTGTACCCCCTACAGCACTGCTCCAGAAAAACCGAGCAAAGATCTTGTAGAGTCTATTTATAACATAATTAGGGGGGTCACAGCTGATAATAGGTAAATAGGCATGCTTTGTAAGACATTTGCGATCAATATTGCTCTTCCACCAATCGAAAGTAGCTTGCCTTTCTATGATTGCAATTGTCTAGAATTTTGTTGATCATAGGTTGATAATATTCCAGCTTTCTTCTGGCATAAAAAATAGGACAACCCAAATAGGTGAAGGGATAGTCCTGCCTTCCAATACCTGTTACCCTTTCAACTTTTCTAACCACCTATAGATCAGTTAAATTATGCATGTAAACTGCTGACTTAGATTTATTCACAAGCTGTCCAGATGCAGATTCATAAACATATAAGACTTTCCTTACCAGCCTTAAAGATGTAGCATATGATAAGCAGAATATGATGGTGTCATCAGCATATACTAGATGGTTAATTTTGGGACTCCATTTAGGTAATCCAAACCCACAAACAACAAAAATTTGCATTCTACTCCTCTTCCACCAATCTAGGAACATGGTCAATAATGTGAAAAGATGAAGGAATTACAGATTCAGTGAATTGGTCCTTATAAAAGCTGACCGCTTCTTCAGCTATTAATTCCTCCTCCTGAATCCAGATGCCCATTTCGTTTTTGATCCTTTTTAGTTGGAGTCTGTTCCTTCTTCCTTTGTCTTGTGCATGAAAGAATTTGGTATTTATGTCACAATTTTTGAACCAAGCCATACCTACCTTCTGTTTCCAAAATTGCTCTTCCAAAGCAAGGTACTTGATCATTTCTGCATGTACCTTGTGCAGTCTCTCTCTGTTCATCTGAGTGGGGAAAGCTTCAAATTGTCTTTCATGCACTAGCACCACCTCTTCTAAGCTTGCAATATTTTGAAAAATATCCCCAAAAGTTACCTTACTCCATGTAGACAGTGCCGTTTTCAACTTTGTAAGTTTGTAATTAAATAGGATGAAAGGACTTGCAGCAAAATCTGCATTCCAGTTTTCTTTTACCATTGATTTGAAAGTCTCATGCTGTGTCCAGAAGTTTAGAAATCTGAAAGACTTTTAACAGGTGTCACCTCAATATCACACTTTAACTGCATTGGGCAATGATCTGATCCAATCTTGGATATGTGTGTAATTATTAATCCTGGAAAAGTTTGCAGTAATTCGATATTACCCAAGCATCCATCAAGCCTTTTAATAATGCAATCATCTTCTGATCTTCCATTCCACAAAGTATAAATGTTTCCCTTGAAACCCAGGTCTGACAAATTACATGTGTTGGTTAGTGTCTAAATTCATCCACCTTATTTATGTGCATAGGCAATACTCCAAATTTTTTCTCCTCATCCCATATGACATATAAATCACCTCCTACCAACCATGGAGATGTCATATCAGTAGCCATTGCATACAAAGAGTCCCACAGTTCAATTATCTCAATTGCATCACACTTAGCATAGATCAATGTAAGAATGAGCTCAACATGAGTTTAGTATGAAAAAGTTTTAAGGTTAACTGCTGAACCATATTATACATAATTGTTACCTCAAATACTTCATTAATGAAAGTCCATATTTAGCTGGAAACATTAACCACAGCTAGTGCCATTCCTATTCTGCTTCTGTACCTCTCCATTTTGCTAGATTGCTGCATAGGTTCTATGATTCCTATAAATTCAAAATGATGTTGTCTATGCATGGTGACCATTCTTTCAAAGGCACGCATAGCATTAACTGATCTCATATTCCATATAATAGCATCCATTACTGATTGAGTGACTTGTATAAAGTTCTTCTTATTTGAACTCCCCCCATGGGCATAGATGAACTATCCTTTGGTTGCTTCTTTCTACCTTTAGTTGTATATTTAACTAGCTCAAATATGCCTAGGGGAGAGATCCCCTTGTTTAACTACATTGAGAAAATTCTGTACAGTAGACTCCTCATCCATATCCTGGCCTCTTTGTTCATTGCCTAGTATCCCAATCTCACATGCTGCTTCAACTATATAATTATTCTGTTGTTTAGGAATCACTGCTTGTTCATTAGTATCTTTTTGTAGGTCTAATGACATGATAGCTTATGGTTCCTCATGTGCTTCTATTGCTTGTAAACCATCATGTCCAGGTGTATTTTCTTAATCTATTCCTCCTAGATCAATAAAAGTGACATCTACCTCCTTTTTTGCCACAACTGCGGTATTCCTCTTATCAACACCAAAAATTTGTTCTTTATTTTTTTCCGACAAATTGACATCAACCTCTGTATTGATTACACCTTGCTCATCTGAAAATTTTGTATTCTTTGACCTTGCCATTCAAAGTTTGATATTCCTCATCCATTTTATCCCCTCTGGTTTCCTCTTCACTATGCACTACATCAGGAATTACACCCTCTTCTGCCGAGTCAGACCACAACCTCCCACCCTTCCACTTGATTGTCTCCTAGCTCTTGAAAATTTCCACCTTTGTGTCTACTAATTCTCCTATATCAATATCCTCTACAAGTGTAATTCAACTCTTGTGTCTTGTGATGGTATCTTCTGCACTGATGTGTTAGTTCCTACCATGTTACCATTGAAGGTCCTTTCTACCCATTGTGCAGTGGATTCCTTGTTTTGTGACTCGTCTGCTTTCTTCTCCTTATTTCTTGCATCTTCTATGATCTCTTGCTTGTTGGTTTTTGCTGGAGTAGAACTTGCAGATGGTAACATGATTGGCTTCTTTATTCCTCTATTCATTCCTTTGTCATTCCCAAGGGAGCTGGGCATAAAAACTGGTGCTGCAGAATTCAATACAGTAGTTTCATTGGTTTTAAGCATTATGTTCTGATCCACCTGCTCTTCCACCAAAGCCAATTGCTTGTTGGTATTCTCTTCACTGTTAGCAATCTCTGAAATAGCAAACTTATTGTTTGTCTACACCTGTTGAGGTACTCCTGCACTTTATTTTTCCACGACCACCAATTCTTGCCAGTTTTAGTCACTTTAGCCTGCTTGTTATCCTAACTTTGCATCCTTTTATCCCTTACTTCCATCCATTATGCACCTACATTGCCAACTACCCTTCCACTTGACAATATCATCAAGGGTGCATCATTTTTCCTTTCCTATTTCTTTTCACCACTATCTGCAACAGGTTGATTCCCTTCATTCCTACTTGCCATAAGTTCAAGATGCAATATCCAATATTCGAACATATCACGCCTTTGTAATTTGCATTCTTTACAGTATTTAGGCAAGTAATCATCATTAATATTCACCATTCAGTTCTAATCTCACTTGTAGCTTCATTGACAATGTCCATTCGTACCTTATTAGGATGATCAACTAGAAGATCAATCAATACTTTGACTCGAGCACAGTTAGGTCGTGTCTTGTTAACAATAGCTTGATCGAGATGCAATGGTTTACCTACTACTGATGCAAGTGAAAATAAACATTCCTGCACTAAATACGTTGGCAACAGGTTGGGAAAGAAATCCAGGCCATCACCTTTGGCGTCTCCTTTCCTACCTTAAACTTTGCATCATATATCAGCGTTGTCATCTGAAATTCTTGTCTATATTTATCCCTCATATATTACACACCTTTGACGTAAAATCCAAATAATCTTGCCATAATGTTAATCTAACCAAAACATGCATGTTTTATAGAAGACCAACGTTACATTCACCTTTGATCCCACATTGAATAGGAACAATACGACGTAATTCATTGAATTCAGGCCATCCATACGAAAACTTACACAACACTGCATGTTGTAACTCCTCGATCATATTCATACGCTCAACTTCAGATTCTGTAAAACATACAGTAGGTTTCCCTTGAAAGAATTGAGCCTTTCGAAGAGGAATAGGTTCAACGGCAGGTTTGCGATCGTGCATGGCATTAGGGTTCGATGTTGGCTTCACAGCTTTAGCATAATCTATGGGTGTTGATGTGTTTTTGGTTGTCAGGGTGGGCTGGGTAGTGTTGGGTGGTGGTTGAGGAGGCATCCTAGCCATAGTAGGTGGCTGGACACCGGCAGGATTGGCCATAGCAGTGCACGTAAAAGCTTCGAGAAGCCTCCTTTTCGCCAATCGCCAGAGCTCTCAAGCTCTTGGGTTTTCAATTTATGCTAGATGGTTAATTTTGGGACTCCATTTAGGTAATCGAAACCCCATTATATTTTTAAAGTTATAGGTATATATCTATTTTTTTTGTAATTTTAATGAATTTTTACATGCAAACTTTTATTCAGTGTCAAAAGTTATAAGTTCAATTGAACCCGTAGTTATTATTGAAAATACATATATAAAAAAATATATTTTCCACGGGAAGGGGGCAAAAAAACCAAAAAAATTATAATTTGAAATTATATAAAGAAAATTAGGGGGTGGGGGGTGGAGGGGAAATGGGGTGGTGGTGGTAGTAGCAACTGGATATTTGTCTGCATTGTATTTTTACCTGGGATAAAAGTTTTTGTGTCAAAGTGGAACAAAAGAACCCATTATATTTTTAAATGTTATAGGTTTATATCTATTCTTTTACAACTCTAATAAATATTTACTTCGCGTCGAAAGTTATGGGTTCAATTGAACCCGTAGTTATTACTGAAAATATATATAAAAAATATTGTTTCCCCACGATGTGGGCAGAAAAAATGAAAATAATAATAATTTGAAATTACAAAAAAAAGGTAGAACTTATTTTTTGGGGAGGGGAGGGGGCAGTGGGATGAGTTAGCAGCTGGGTATTTGTATTTATGTAAGTTTCCCTTAATTCTATCCATTTTTATTGTATTGAATTTGTATTAACGCTTATACATTTAACAGGAGGTACCAGTCATATATGAATTTTATAAATTACGAACCCAAACGTAGCTTTGATGTGTTGGATCATGATGGTCCATCCGGTAGTCATCACCTAAATAAAAATATCCATCATGGAATATCATCCCATTACGAGTTGTAAGTGAAGTGATACACCTATATAGAAAGTATTTATTAAATTTAGTAGCTTATTATTTTGTTGATTGTGCAGAGAAAATGAGCAAGTTGAACGACATGTACTGACTCAATTGCCCGAAGATGACGTGTTAAATCGGGATCTGGTAGATGCACAGAGTGAGGAAGAGAACAGTAATTACGACAACAATGCTGATGAATCTGGAGATGAGATACGCTTTCCTTGTGAGGATGGTGATGAGGAGGATGGAAATGAAGCACCTGATTTGATGAGAGAGTATGCTCCACCCCCTTAAACGAAAAGTGTACGTGTCCGAAGTGTCGTTTCATTCAAGGGAGATTCCTTACCTCGATAACTTTCCAAGCATGCCGGCTGTGGAAGCTCTCACAAGGGATTTTGATGAAATCCGGACAGCAATGTGGAATAAGATTAGACCAACGGTGCTGGCAAAGAGCATGCTTTTTCCTGATAAATCGCGCGTAAGCAGGGCTTGTAAAATTCACAACATAAAAGAGTATCGTGAGATGACGGTATGGGAGTCAAGTCTGGTTGTTTACAAGGTTGTTTGTCATAGGTGATTTTGGCCATGTCATTGGATGTTGTGTGCAACCAAGAAGAAGAAAGGTATTTGGAAGTAAATACATTTCCACCCACAAATGCGAAATGGACACATTCAACGGGAATCACTTCAACTTGGATATTGACTTGATTTCTCTTGTACTTATTCTAGATATCGAAGCATCCATAAGGAATAAAATCAAAGAGTGCATTACAACAGTCGACCAGGATCATGGCCATACCATTACCAAAAGAAAGGTATCTCAGGCGCAAACGAGCATTTGAAATAGTCTATGGTAATTGGGATAAGTCATTTGTAGCTCTGTCCAGGTACATGGACACACTGCAGCAGTTTAACCTCAGGATGGTTGTTGAATGGTAGTTTGAGCGGAGTTCAAGTAAACCAGAATATATATGCAATTACCTATTCTGGGCATTTAAACCAAAAATTGATAGTTTTTCGCATTGACGGCCCATAATATCTATAGACGTCACTCATGTCTATGGAAAGCACGATATCAAGCTGTTGATAGCCGTGACAGTAGATGTTAATAGATAGATATTTCCTCTATCTTTTGCTATTTGTGTCAATGAAATCCAAGAGGTGGACGTTGTTTTTAAATTACTTGAAAGAGCAAGTTGTCAAACAACGTTCAGATATTAGACCTAATATCTAGTTGGCATGGTGGTATCTTAAGTTCTGTGGAGAACTTCACTTCTTGGCAAGAACTTCATGCTTACCACTGTTACTGTGTGAGACACTTTAAAGCCAACTTCCAGTAGGCATATCCAACAATCTGGATGATTTGATGTGGATGGCAGCAACAGACCACCAACAACATAAATTCCGGAGGCACATGGAATATGTCAAGAAACAAGACGAGGTAGCCTATCATTGGTTAATGCGACATGACCTTGAAAAGTGGAATTTGCACGTGGATGGTGGTAGATGGTGGGGAACTTTTACTACAAATATGTCAGAGTCTTTTAATGGGTTATTGAAGTTGGCAAGAGGAATGCCTGTCACAACCATGGTGCGGATGTTGTTCAAGCAGATGGCGGAGAGGTTTGTTGAAATGTTTGCAGTTACAACGACATTGATGGAAAAGGCTGTTGAATTTATGGCATTGGCGATAAAGAGATTTGATAAATACAAACGGCGAGCACATTGACATTCATTTTTTCATCATGATAATGAAAGAAATATTTTTGAAGTTCGCACCGCTATCCATCAAAATTGGGGGAATAATGTACATATTGTAAATGAATCTACAAGGTTATGCTCTTGTAGGAAATGGTTCATCTATCACATGCCTTGATCACATGCCATCAAGTATTTTTAATAAGTTGGTTTAGGTATAACCAACTATGTTGATCAATAATATAGTGTTGCAAAGTACCTAAACATATATAGTGGGCATTTGCAGCTTGTGGATGCTGAGCATTATTAGCCACCTGAACCATTTAAAATGGTGTGTAACAATTCCTATTTGTGTCGAGTGCGGGTGTAGAAAAGAACGTGTATACGAAACCAAATGGATATTAGTGATATCATTTATGCGCACAGATGTGATATATACCCGCAAACAGGGCACAACCATCGAAAATGTCCTTCGGCTGGTTTGGGTGGAAATAGTAATCAAGCTCGTGGTGAGCGTTATTCTATTATGCCTGACTATCAATGAGTTTATGTTGTAATATTTAGTTGTTTTGTTTATGTTGCAAGATTTATAAAATAAAATTATGTTTGTTTATTATGAGTTGTACTTTGCAATTTTAGTGTTTTCAATGATAATGAAAAAAATTATATATTCGGAAGAACTGGAAATAATATTGAAATTTCATATAGCTGATTAATTTAATGTTAATTATATTTGTTATTTTATATATGTGTGTTGTCTTGTCGAACCCGTACCCGTCAAAATATATAACATGCAAAGCATAGCGCGGTTAAATATTACATTATTTGTCTATATATCGCAGTTAAATACTACATTATATGTGTTGTCTTATCGAACTAAAAAAGTTTCCCAACTGACATAAAGTTGTTTCGTACCCGTCAGAACATATAACACACAAAGTATAGCGCGGTTAGATACTACATTATATGTATATATAGTGCTGTTAAATACTACATTATGTGTGTTGTCTTGCCTATAAATAGCGGGCCTATTCTAGTTATTTTCTGCGCTCAACAATAACTAATTGGAAATCTTGCTAAAAAGAAAGTTTTTTAACGCATAAATGTCTCAACCTATTTATGTACCAAGGTGCAAGTGTGGAAAAAAATGCATGATGCAAAGTTGTTGGGACAATGGTGAAGTTGGATGCCGCTACTGGGAATGTTTGAACAAGTTTTATAAGGTTCACGACGAACCTATTTACGATTTTGAGGTATGGGTTAATGAACCCTGTTATCAGAAATACTACAAAGAATCTTTGAACTATCTTCATAATTTGTGTTTAAAACAGTGGGAACGTGAAAGAGAACATAAAAGAGAGGTTGCGGAGTTAAAAGCAAAACTTAAAGATGTAGAAGAACAAGTTATGTGGTTGGAGCAGAGAATAATGGACGACAGTGACTAAACATTGACATGTATGTGTCTAGTGTATCACTTTATCTTTATGTTTCATGTGTCGCGTATTTTTATTAGCTGCACTAAATTTAATTATGTTTAATTGTTATGTTTGTGTTTGTGTTGTAGTATTAAACTAAAGTAGTTGTAATAAACTTTATTTTCATTGATTGTAATAGAATTTAAGTTTTAATGCTTGTGTTTGTGTTGTAGTACGAAACTAACTAATGAATGGAGAAATAAAAAGTAATGCACATATTATATAAAAATTGTTGTTAATGTATAGACAAAAATATTGTTTACATCAAATACAAAAAAAGGAAAGAAAATCAATGTGTCCCGCATCCAGTGTGCTTCAATGCAGCCGCTGGCTTGAGGCGCATACCATTCCGCCTAGGTATGCTATCAGGATCTACATCATCAAGTCACCTCCTTATAGCCAGATGCGCCGCAGCATGATCATCAATGGTGTTGACAGGAACGGTAGAAGGGGCCGCTAGTCCAGTAGAAACCTTCATAACAATAGAAAGTTCAGTATAGCAAATTGTATAATAAGTCACAACAATTTAAATTGTCTTACCACGATCTCGTTGGGCTCCTGAATGTAATCATCTGTCGCAACCATGTCAGTATAGTGTTAAGCCTTATAAAGGAAATCAATAAAGTTATAGAAAATAAAGACAAATTGTAATTCAATACTAAGAAAAATATACCTACGCCTGTGATGATGAACCATAAATCAGTCGTCGCCCACTGTGTAAATCTCGGGTCGGCTACTCCTCAGCAACAGTAGACGGTCCCGGAAAGTGTGTATCCCAATCCACTCTAGAAAGGTGCGTTTCCGTGATTAATAATTGACCTGACACCGTCACTTGCAAAGTCTATAGAGTGAGATCCATTCCAAGGCTAAATGAAGACATGTTCATCTCATGTAGGCCACGTGAAAGATTAGTAGCAACATCATTAATAAGGGCCTCAACGCCCTCTTTCTGGGGACCACCTCCTCTCCACCCACTGCCACATCGTCCAGCATCCCCGCCTCGTCGGGCACCACTACCTCGTCGGGCACCACTATTTTATGTGACGCCAGGGCCTCGCTTGTACTACTCTAGCTCCACATAATCAGGAATGTGTGCCAAATGCCTATCCTCCCGGGCTCGCTGAAGTGTCTGGGCAGCCAACTCTACAAATTGACGGTTGTAATCCTTCAAAGCAGCCGCAGGATCGCCGACATGACCCTGCATCTGCAGTCCCATCTGATAGACTGTATGTAGTCCAATAGCCTGCACAACGTATAAAATATAAACTACATATATTGCACTAAGTAATAGTTATATAATTAATAATAATAGAAAACATACCAGGGCTTCGTGTCGCCCGACGTATGGAACGTACTGACCGCCAGCCTGATGAATAGGGTTCCTAATAAAAAGTCGGGTAATGTGGACGTACCAGGACATATACCTGTGAATAGCCACCTCCTGGATCTGTGTAGCTAGGGGAGGAATCATCTGATCTCACTGGTCCCAAAAATAGATCTGCACCGCTAACCATGCCATAAATGCGTCGTCCGTCCTGGAACGATCTTCCCTCTAATAATGTGAAGGATCCATTATACGCCCCCTTGGTATATTATGCGGGCAACCAAACTGGCGAGTACCCACTCCGAGGCATGACGCTCCACAATATCGAAGTATATGAGCGGGGTAGAGGTGCTCCAAAGCAGTCGGCCGGCCCAGCAATAATCTGGCAAGCCAACTATCAAATCATCGCTGTATGATTTTTCTATTATTATCCGGATTTAAATATTAGCGTTTCCATGTTATTTTGTATTTTATTTGCAAAACTTGTATGTTATATGTATTTTTGTGAATGTTATGTGATTAAAATGTATTTGTTGTTGATATTTAGTTTAAATTATATATTAGCATAGTAAAATATAGAACCTTTTAGCAAAGTAAATTGTAAAGTATTTTATCATAGAATCCTTGTAGTTTAAGTATTTCTTATACTGGTAGATGAAAATACATACTTTGTACAATTAAATAATTAAAAACTAAGAATTTAAATAATAAAACAAACACATAAAATTATCAAATTATTTAATTTGACACATATAATTATTCATGGTAGTTTGGTGCTATTGGGTCTCAAATATCGAGCCTGGAACTCAATAAGTATATAGACTTTATACAGTTAAATAATTAAAAATTAAGAATTTAAATTATAAAACACACAACAAAAATTATCAAAATATTGAATTTGACACACATAATTAGTCATGATAGTTTGGTGCTACTGAGCCTCAAATATCAAGCCTGGAGCAAAATAGGTATATATACTTTGTACAATTAAATAATTAAGAATTTAAATTATAAAACAAACACGCACAAAATTATCGAAATATTGAATTTGACTCGCATAATTATTCGATAGTTTGGTGCTACTGAGCCACAAATATCGAGCCTAAAACCCAATAGGTATATATACTTTTCAAAATTAAATAATTAAAAATTAAGAATTTAAATTATAAAACAAACACACAAAAAATTAACAAAATATTGAATTTGACACAGATAAATATTCAAGATAGTTTGGTGATACTAGACCTCAAATATCGAGCCTGGAACCCAATAGGTATATATACTTTGTATAATTACATATTAAACATACAACTAATGTTGTTTAATTTACAGCTGACGACATGAGCGCGCTGCCTATACATCCTCGCCGTTACTCTTCTCAGCTATTAGTGCTACAAGGCGATCATAGGTCCGCCCATATATGGGAGGGAGAGTTAATGTCCTAGACTCTCCGCGCTAGGAGAGTGGACGACCTGTGGGATTTTTTGAGACCTAGAGATCTCCATTCCCATGTGGTCCATCCCCTGTAGGATAAGGGATTCTATTGGATTATTGAGATCGGGTGGATGCAGCTTGACTAAGCTTTGACCACGATATTGATTGAGCGGTGGTGACCGGAGAAGCACACTTTTCACCTGCCTATTGGCGAGGGAACCATCACGCTGCAGGACATTGAGGTTTTATATGGCCTTCCCGTTGATGGCATAGGTGTTTCACTGCCTATTGCTATAAGATCTATGTCGCGTGTGGATTATTTGGACATGCTACAACAGCTCATGGGTTTCAGGCCACAGGACGAGACTACACCGTCGGTTGCCAGCCGGTTGTCTTTGACCCTTATTAGACAGTACCTTGAGGTACTCCACCCCGATATCACCGGCGATACAAATGAGGTATGTTTGCCCAAGAACATGTGACATTTTGTAGATTGACAAAAGAACTCAAAAATGGACTAGGTCCATCTTGTGAAGCACGATCATAATCAACCTATGCATGTGAGATGCACGTGAAGGAGATAAATCTAACTGATCAAGAAGAAATATCTCCTAATCTGATCGAAAAGGTTTCATATTGGAAAAGTAGAGAAAGACACCTTACACGAAGAGAACACAGTTAAGAAGAAGATAGTGTTAACGTTTGAGATCACCATGAACTCTTCTACAATAGAAGAGTAGCAATTGAATCCCAGTCAAACTCTGGTTACTAACCTATTAAATGTAAGTGTTGTTCTCTTTTAAAGGAAGGCACATAAGCAGAAGTTAAACTTAAATTGAGAGCAAAAAAGCAAGGCGATTTTGTAAGAAATTTATGTGTGAGTCGAATGTGCAATCCTGAAGCTACTTGAATGAGATAAAAGAACCAGTTCAAAGGGCCTATCTTTTATTCTAGTTCAATTGTAGTAGGTAATTTTATCTTGTACCTTTCAGCTTTAATAGAAGCATTGTATTAGGTACTTATAGTATTCAATTTAGAGTTAACTTGAAGTTGTCACAACAGTTGAGGCTATGTGCCACAACTGGATTAGAGTTAATCCTTATATTTACAAATAGTTTTGTAAATATTGTTTTGGCTCGGTAATTTTAGTGGATGTAGGGGAAAATCCTACTGAGTAGTAGGTTGTGATTTTTTCATCTTTTGAGCCAGGTATTTTTCAAGTAAAAATATCTGTGCTTTTTATTTTCTGTACATATTATTTCCTAATAGTAGTAATTGGAACACATAGAAGAACCAGGTCCTTCCATAATCTGTTTAAGAAAAAAATTGGTCACCACACAAATCACCCCCCTCTCTTGTAAGGTATTAAAGTATAAAACATCAATTGGTATCTCAGCAGGTTATCCTTGAAGAGACCAACACATTAGGAAAATATCAATATGAGTGTACCCCTGGAAACTGGAAAGGATAATCCACTGCTACGCCTCCACTCTTGATAGCCAATACTACTCTTGGTGGAAAAATAGAATGAAAGATCACATCATCGGAGAAGACTATGAGCTATTGGACATTATCAATGATGGTCTCCTGGCTACCATGAAGAAGACTACTGGAGGAGTAGAAGTGCAAAAAACAAGAGCTGACTGCACTGCCGAGGATTTGAGGAAATGGGAAAAGAATGCTAAAGCTAAGAAATAGATTGTGTGGACTTGGCCCAGACGAGTATAGTAGAATTCAAAGCTATACCACTGCTAAGGAAATCTGGGACACTTTGCAAGTGGCTCATGAAGGAACACCTCAAGTGAAGAGGTCCAGAGTAAACACTGTTGTATTCTCAATATGATAATTTCACCATAAAGGAAGGGGAAACCATCCAGGAGATGTATACAAGGTTCACCACAATAACAAATGAACTTAAGTCTCTTGGAACAATTATTCTTGAAGAATAGAAAGTTGAGAAGATTTTAACAAGAGTTCTTCCAATCTCTTGGGAAAGCAAAATCACTGTTATTCAGAAATCAAAGAAAATTGCCACTCTTAAGTTTGATGAGCTGATTGGAAATCTCATTGCCTATGGAATTAGAAGGCAAACCATGAAGATGGATTCACCCTAGAAGGAAAGGAGCCTAGCATTCAAAATCACTAAAGGTGCTGATCTAGAGGAGGATGAAATGACCATGATCACAAAGGACTTCAAGAAGTACCTAATGAGATGAAACGGTCCTTCAAGAAGTGCAAGCTATATCAAACAAAGGGTTCTTGAAAAACTAACCAATTAGGGTTGTTACAAGTGTAAGAAGACAGATCACCACATAAAAAACTGCCCCCAAAGGGAAATTGAATGGAAGAAGGAAAGAGCTGAACAAAGGAACAAAAAGAAGGAACAGGTTCAACCCAAGAAGAACAAAGGATCAACAAATGCTATGGTTTTTACCTAGGGAGAAAGCTCAGATGATGACTCAGAGGGTGAAGATGGAGATGAACAAGCGCTTATGGAAATTGGAGAATCCGATGAGGAATCTGAGGTAAGTATAATTCATCTCAAAGACAAAATTAAAGTTTTGTATTAAGAAAGGGTTTTTGAGTTACTCCTAGATTTCATTGATGAATCTGAGGATCTAAACGATGAAAAGAAACAATTGTCTAAGGAGTATGTGATTTTGAAATCTAAGTGCAAAACTCTAGAACTTAGGGCTAGTAAAAGTCAAAGTAAAAATGCTGACTTAAACAAACCAGGTTCATTTACTTGACACCACTGTCCTAGAGCTTAGATTTGAAATCTAAAATTGAAATTAGGAAATGGTAAAAAGAAAGTTAATCACACACAACTCACTTTAGAAGAAAATGTAGGAAAAATGAAAGATGAGTTGTACAAAAGAGATGAGCAGATAAGAGTCCTTAAGGAGGATCTAAACAAGGTTAAGCACGAGCTATAAAAAAGTTGTAAATGGAATATGTCCTCCGATGCAGTTTCATTGCTACATGAATACCATAGTAGCAACAAGAGATGACTTGGCTACGGTACCCCTGCACCTAAGTGGGAAAGCAAGTACCTCACACTTCCTATGAATAAAATTTGCTCATACTATGATAATACTGGTGACTATAAAAGTGAATACATTGCAAAAGAAAAGGCTAGTCAAAGGAATAAAGAATTTGTTCAAGAGAAAAATAGGCTGCCAGGTTGGGCTAAAAAGAATTTGATTTACCCTTTTGCCTTTAGAAAGGGACCCAAACTAGTTTGAGTTCCTAAAATAAACCCATGATTTCTTTTTGTAGGTCCAATTGAACATTGAATGGCCAAATATGGTAAATTGATAGTGGCTGGTCAAAATATATGACTGGAAGTAAGAACCAATTCCTTTCACTTGAGGACTTAAAAGGAGGTAATGTCTCCTATGGAAATGGGAAGAAATGTGAGATTATTGGGGTTGGAAAGGTAGATAAGACAGAATCACACTCCATTGAGAATATCTACTTGATAGATGGCTTAAAATATAGCCTAATCAATGTATCACAATTGTGTGACAGAGATAACCTTGTAGCAATTTCCTTTTACCAAATGCTTTGTGATTAACGTTACCACTAACAAGATTGTTTTGTAGGGAAAAAGAGTTTAGATTTCTAAACTCTTTTAGAAAATGAACTCACTTGCTTGAGTGTGTTGGAAAATTGACCCCCTCTTGTGGCACAAAAGACTTGGTCATGCAAGTCTGAATCAACTCAACAAATTAGTCTCCAAGGGCTTGGTAATAAGGTTATCTAACATCAAGTTCAAGAAAGAAAACGTTTGTGAGGCATGTGCAAGGGGGAAGCAGGTAAGATCATCCTTTAAGAGCAAGAAATTAGTAAGAACAACCAAGACGTTGGAACTTGTTCATATGGGTCTCTGTGGTCAAATGGGAACATTTAGCAGAGGTGGTAAGAAATATGCGATGGTACTTGTTGATAATTATTTTATGTTTACCTGGGTACTATTGTTAATATCTAAGGATGAAACATTTGACATGTTTACTGCCTTTGTTAAAAAAACTTAGAATCAACTAGGTAATCAACTTGCATTCATCAGGTCTGCTAAGTTTGCTAAATTTTGTGATGAGCATGGCATAAATGATAACTTCTCTGCCCCTAGGTCTCATAAAAAAATGGAGTAGTTGAAAGAAAGATCAGGACTCTTAAAGATATGGCTAGTACTATGCTTCTTTCTAGTAAACTGCCACATAGCTTTTAGGTAGATGTTGTAAACACTGCATGTTATATCATAAATAGATGCATGACTAGACCTCTTGTAGAGAAGACTCCCTATGAGTTACTTTAAGGGAGAAAGCCAAATATATCCAATCTTAGGGCATTTGGATGCAAGTTCTTTGTGCACAATAATAGAAAGAACTCCCTAGGTAAGTTTGATCCCAAAAATGATGAGGGGAGTATTCTTGAGATATTATTCACATAGCAAAACATATAAAGTGTTCAATAGAAGAACGTTATGTATAGAAGAAAGCGTACATGTAGTGTTTGATGAAACTAATATGAAGATGAAGCCATTGAACTGGTAAAACATTTGAGTGAAGTCTCAGCTCAAGCCAAAGTGGAACCAAAAGAAGGAACATGTGATGGAATAGGTTCTTATATCCAAGGCAACCTGGAAGGGGGAACTGATCAAAGAGAAACTGAAACTAATCCCCTAAAGGATTCGGTTCATGATCACATTCCTCAACAACAGAACATAAGAGAAACATCAAACAAAAATTAGTTGGTTGTGAAACCTCACAAGTATCAAAGTTCTCATCCCATTGAGAACATAATTAATAATCCAACCTCTGGAGTTAAAATAGGTCTCAATTAAAGAATCTGTGTGCTTTTTATGCTTTCCTATCCCTTATTAGACCTAAAAATGTTGTTGAGGCTTTGTAGGATGCAGATTGGGTAAATGCAAGATAAGATGAGTTCAATCAGTTCAAGAGAAGTCAAGTTTGACACTAGTTCCTAAACCCAAGGACATATCAGTAATTGGTACAAAATGGGTCTTCAGAAACAAGCTTGATAAAGATTGAACAGTTACAAGAAACAAGGCAAGACTGGTGGTCTAAGGTTATAGCCCAAAAGAGGGTATAGATTATGATAAGACCTTTGCTCTAGTGGCAAGACTGGAGGTAGTAAGACTCTCGTAGCCTTTGCAGCACACATGGAATTCACTCTTCATCAGATGGATGTATAAAGTTCCTTCCTGAATGGCTATATAAAAGAAGAAAGTTTGTTAAACAATCTCCAGGGTTTGAGAGCAAGAAATATCCTCAGCACGTGTACTAATTAGACAAGGCTCTCTGTGGAATCAAGCACGCTCCTAGAGCATGGTATGAACGATTGTCCAAATCCCTGCTTGAGCATGGCTATAAAAGAGGTAAAATTGACAGTATTCTATTCTCGAGGGAAACATGTAAGGATCTCATTATGGTACAAATATATGTTGATGACATAATTTTTGGGGCAACAACTGACAAACTAAGTAAGGACTTTGTCAAATTAATAGGGAGTAAGTTTGAAATGAGTATGATGGGTGAGCTTAACTTTTTCTTAGGCTTACAGATCAAACAAAACTGTAATAGAACTATGATCCATCAGTAGAAATATGCAAACGAATTGATCAAAAAGTTTTAAATGGATGAATCAGATGAAATAGACACTCCCATTGCAACAGCCACTAAATTAGACATAGATGATCCTGGTTCATCTGTTGATCAGAAGTTGCATAAGGGTATGATTGGTTTGTTTTTGTATCTTACTGCCAGCTTACCTAATATAGTTTTCAGTGTAGGGCTTTGTGCTCATTTGCAAGCTAATCCAAAGGAATCTCACCTAACCGTTGTCAAGAGAATACTGAGATATTTGAAAGGCACTATTCATATGTGTCTTTGGTACCCTAAAGGTAGTAATTTTGATCTAGTAGGGCATGTTGATGTTGATTATGCAGTTTCCTTGTGGAAAGGAAGAGCACCTTAAGTATGGCTCATTTTCTTGGTTCATATATTGTATCATGAGCTACTAAAAAATAGAATTTAGTGGCCTTATCCACTGTTGAGACCGGATATGTTGCTGCTACCTCTTGTTGTGCTCAATTGCCGTGGATCAAATAGGAATTGATAGTTTTTGGCATTGAAGTTGGTTGTGTTACTATCTTCCTTGATAATACTAGTGCTATAAGTATGACAAAGAACCATGTTCATCATAAAAAGACTAAGCGCATAGATGTTAGACACCACTTCTTAAGAGATAACTATGAGAAATGATTGATTTCCATAAATTTCTATGCTATTGACAAACAAATTGTTTATATCTTCACTAAGGCACTAGATAGAGAATACTTTGAGAGGAATAGGTTAGAATTAGGGATGATTAAGATCACTTAATAAGACCAATTCAGAATGCACAATGAAAAAAAAATTAAAAATTGAAAAAATGAAAAAAAAATATTTTGGCTAGGAAATATGAACTTGTGTGAATATCTAAATTAATTTCTACTCAGCTTCATATTGTAACTAGTATACTCTTATGACATGTGTTAATTTGACTCACAGATCTTGAACAAGATTTTCGCTATTTTGTAAATTGAAGCACGGTCAAGAGAATTTTAAATCAAGAACCTGATTCATCTGAATGCTAAGGTATGTTTTCTATACTCTGCACAATTAGAAATATAAATATTTAACTCATGAGCAGAAGTCCTACAATGATTCAAAACCTTAGAAAATTCCATTTGTTTACCTTTGAACCAGTTCCGTCAGCATTAGAACTCTAAACCAAAATATTTGCCTAAAATTTAGGGAAGCTTAACCTCTCATTCAAACTTAAAATTTCAAGTTGATTAGATCTCTAATTGACTACTGCCAAAGCTTCCGTTATCATTTAAATGTGTATTTCCTTTTAAATAACATCATTATTTCATGCCATCTTCATAATCCCAAAGCGTCTAAAATTCCTCTTCACTTTCACTTTTTTTCTTCTCAAATAATTCTAATTCAACTATTCTCTCCAGAAATCAGCGATAAGGACAAACCCACAAGACAACCCTGTAACTCCTCCAAACCCACTCCCTCTGATTCATCTCCCTCTCTTCTACCCAGTACAACTCCCAAACCCAGGCTAAGAAGGGTAAAAATGCTTGCTCGAAAAACAGTAGCTTCTAGGGCTCTTTCAAAGAAGTTGAATGCAAAACTAAAGGCATGCCAGGTCCAAGAATCATAGTCTAACTCCAATTATGATTCCTACAAGTCTGCTAGTGAGGGGAAAGAAATTGGGTCTTCTGACTCGGAGAACGCTCAAGATTCCCATTCTAAGGTAATTTTCTCTGTGTCTGAGAATTTAGAAACTATGTTTATTCTGGTTGGGCCAATCGGGGATGTAGAATTACCTGAAGTAGGTAGGACTGGTGGTAAAAAGAAATATACAAAAGAAAAGAAGAGAGAGGGTGCATATGGTGTAAAGAGGGGAAATGGGAAAAGAGTGGTTGATCACTCACCCACCACTGGTTTGTCTGTGCCTGCTATCTGTGGGGTTGAACAAGAACATATAGAAGAGAGTGGTAAGAAATTAGGGGGAAGTGGTTCATGTGAAGCTGCTTGAGGGTTGGTTAACCCATATTCACAAAGAGATGAACCTAGTTCATCGGTTGAAGAGACCCTAGTAGACCATTTTGAAAAAGGTTGGGGTGAGTCATGATCCCAAAATGAGAAGACCTACCACCATAAGCCCTCAGTGCTCCTAAATCTTCCAAGAAAAGAAAGGCTTCCTCCCCAACACCTACTGACACTTACTTGACAAATGGACGAGCCATGAAAAGCAAGTTCAAATAGAGTGAGGTTGATCTACAAAGAGCTTTAGCTTAAAGTTAGAAGAAGAGAATGGAAAAAGGAAGGTTTCAGAGTCCTCAGAGGCTGCTGAATTTGAGGAGATGGAACAGGTCCATCAAGAAGAGGTTACAACAGTAGAGATTCAGACCCCCGAGCCCAAAAAGCCAAAGACTTCTTCTAAGAAGTCTTCTTCTATGCCTTCAACTGCTTAACCTTCACTATCCACGTGGACAAGGTCTACAGTATAGTGGAGAAAAAGAAGAAGATAAGTCTAATGGCGAACAAGAAAAGCTTGCCATGTTTGCAAAAAGAAATATTTTGAAAGGTAGACTGCTGAAAGACCTGGTGGAACGAAGAATGATAAAACTGGTAGATTCCTTAGCTTCTTAGAGGTGGAAGGACATGCTCCTTCAGATGGATAAAAGGCTACCCAAGAATGAGATCATTAAGTTCATGGTAAATACGGAGGTTAAGGAGGGCAAGGTTAGCATCCTTGTGAAAAGAGTTCAAATGTCCTTTGATTCAGAGAAACTGGGAGAGATCCTTGACATACCCTCTAAAGGGTTTGATGACTATATAAGGTAAAGGTGTCCTTGTATTGACTCCCTTCCTACTGCCCTTGAAATTAGCAGAAGGTTCTATGACATTGAAGATGTGAATGAGGCTAGGGTTTTCTAGAAGAGTGAAATGAGGTCACAACACAAAGATATCTTTGAGTTTTTCACCAAGTGCATACTACCTAGACAAGAGAGAAGTCATATTGCAAATTATATGGACTTAGTGCTGATGGTGTGCCTGGAAAAAGGAATGCAAATTAATTGGTGTGCTCTCATCATCAAGCTACTGGAGAGGGTCATCAATGGCTCCAAGGCTCATGCTACCCCCTATAGCTTTATTCTAACCACGATTCTGGATGGGTGCAATGTGCCTTTGAAGAAATGGGAAAAGACCTCAAGCAAGGACCACTTTGGCATTAATACTTCGATTGCTTATGACTATTTAGTCCCTGCCATCCCAAATGAAACTTGTTCATAGAGGAAGACTCCTATTAATAGTAAAGTCAGGGCTTTTGTTCCGGAATGTGGAGCCAAGGAGATTGAGATGGCAATGCTCAAGGCTCGTGTGACAGAGGTTGAATCTGAGAGGGATGCCCTCATATCTGAGCTTACCAAAGAAAAGGAGAAGAATTATGGAATTCTTCAAAATATGCTGAATCTTCTCCAAGCCCAAAACCAACCCTCTAGCTCCCCCAAGCCTTAGGAAGCTTAGCCTTTGTTTCCTGAACTTGTCTAGTACCTTTAGTGACCCGGATTAGGGATGTTTCTATTTTTTGCTCATGTTGTAAATGTTTTTTGCTTATGGTTGTGGATTGTGATAGCAACTTTTCTTCTATCAATGATATCTACTGTTTTTGCTCTTGATTATTGTTAATCTTTCCTTGATAGTTTAAATATGTTAGCTTGATTACTGATGATTATACCACGATTTCCTTTGCAGTTGCACCAATGGCCATGAGTACTTATTAAATTTTGGGTCACACTTGTATGCAACTTTTTGATGATGCCAAAAAGGGGGAAGAAATATTGTGCTTCACACAGTCTGGATTAAGCAATATTTATAACCTAATTAACCTGGTCCTTGATGATAAGAAAATTTTCTACACTTTGTATTGATGGTTAAGCTGAGTTCTTACAGGATCCAAGTAAGTAAAATGAATAGAGTTTGTCATCATCAAAAAGAGAACTTATTTGACCCAAGAACAGGTGAAGTTTTGAAGATTGACAAAAGAACTCAGACATGGACCATGTCCATCTTGCGAAGTACAGTAATGATCAATCTATACATGTGAGATACACGTGAATGAGACAAATCTAACTGATCAAGAAGCAATATCTCCTTATTTGATCAAAAAGATTGTATATTGGATAGGGAGATAAAGACTCCTTACATGAAGAGAACACAGCTAGAAAGAAGATAGTGTTAGAGTTTGAGATCACCATGAACTCTTTTACAATAGAAGAGTAGCAATTGAATCCCAATCAAACTCTGATTACCAACCATTTAAATGTCAGTGTTGTTCTCTTTAACAGGAAGGCACACAAGCAGAAGTTTATCTTAAATAGAGAGCAATAGAGCAAGGCGATTTTGCAAGAAATTTATATGTGATTCGAATGTGCAATCCTGAAGCTACTTGAACAACATAGAAGAACCAGTTCAAAGGGCCTATCTTTTAATCTAGTTCAATTATAGTAGGTGATTTTACATTGTACCTTTTAGCTTCCATAGAAGCAATTGTATTATGTACTTAAAGTGTTCAATTTTGAGTTAACTTGAAGTTGTCGCAACAGTTGAGGCTGTGTGCCACAACGGGATTAGAGTTAATCTTTAGGTTTATAAAGAGTTTTGTAAATGCTGTTTTGGCTCAGTAATTTTAGTGGACGTTTAGGAAAATCCTACTGAGTAGTGGGTCGTGGTTTTTTCACCTTTTGAGCTAGGTGTTTTCCACGTAAAAATCTCTGTATTCTTTATTTTCTGTACTTGTTATTCCACAACAGTAGTAGTTGGAACACATAGAAGAACCAGGTCCTTCCATAATCAGTTTAAGCAAAAAATTGGTCACCACACAAATCATCCCCCTCTTATGTGGTATTGAAGTATAAAACTTAGGGGTGCGCATTCGAATCGGTTTATCGATAAATCGAATCGATTATTTGTTATCCAAATCAAAAAATCAAAATTGAAAAAATCGAAATCTTATTGAAACGATAACGATAAGCATATGTACAAATCGATAATTGATAAGTAATTATCGATAAGGGTCAAAATCAAGTCGATAAATCAAATGTATACCCCTAGACGATAGACATTTATTAAATGAGTAATAACCTATTTGTGTAGATTAATATAACATACAGAATGTATATATATTCACCTATTATTTTGAAAGCGGCTATAAAATATTATTTTCCTAAATCTATACCCTTTCCTTTACCCTAAGCCCCTTACTCTATTATTTCCTCTACCACATTTAAGGAATGATCATATTTAATGATTAAGGGACAAAGTTCAAATTAATGAAAAACAGAATTAGTCATGATGATGTGTTTTATTTTGTTATGATTTGTTTTTTTATACCATTGAGTGTTGGTGGCATACATTTGATCCCTTACTTTAGTTTTGTTGCATGTGCTCATAATTTTTATATTCTAAATGGTGTTCGTCTTATTTTAGCTTTTTTTTGTCCATATTAGTTAGGCGTGTTTATAGCGATATACTTTCCGTGGAATCCCACAAATTTTTTTATTGGTGTAATCGATAACCGAAACGATAAACCCCCAAAATCGATAAATCGAAATAAAAAAAATCGAAACCTTATTGAAACGATAACGAAAAGCATATGTACAAATCGATAATCGATAAATGATTATCAATTTGAGTCAAAATCGAATCAATAAATCGAATGCACACCCCTAATAAAATTTCAAGATACATATTAACCGGTATACGAGGTTGTTGTTGCTTCTTCTATTTGGAGGGGTCTTGTTCCCAAACACTTTAGAGAACCTAGTCAGCCTGATATTTCTTTATCATATTCAGATGCTAGATGAGTTACCCTATTACGGCTGGGGTGCTGCTGTTCTCGTCTACATGTACATGCATATGTTTCGAGCAATCAATGGGCACCCAAAGAGATGTTTGTGATTTTCTGCCGCTTCTATAGGTGATAACATATTTGAATAATCTGTTCTATTAAACCCTACGTCAACTTTGTATGTTAGGTTTGGCCTGGGAGTGGTTCTGTAGTTTCAGCCACCTCTACCACAATTACCTCATAATGTAGCACCTCCCGGACTTCCTCTAACCAGGAGGTTGGTTCTCCACCGTACACTTTCACGAGAGTATGATGCTCGTCAAAATCTCCCCATCTGCAGGGATTTGTTGGATCTGCTGGTGGGTGCACAGGTAAATATGCACCTAAACTTACCTGGTATATATTAACTTAGTGTTGTGCATAATGACGTTTTATGTTCCTATTTGATAGTTCATCTACAATTTTATTTTGTTTAGAACATTAATATCTAAGTCCGGATAAATATAACATACTAGTTTCACAAATAAAACACAAACGACATGGAAACACATTCAATCAACTAATATACATTATTATACAAGTTTCAACATTAAATAAATCGAAACACCTCGATATAATGTTTTGTGTGAAATTTTGAGTCCGAAAGAGTGAAACCGCAATATTATGATACTCTAGTACGATGTGGGACCTACGTTCTTAGCATTTAGTGTGACGGGAGAGGCCCACATTTTGTTTTTCAAAGACGACAATAGGGTGGGGGGACCAAAAACTAAAGAATTAAAAAAATGTGGAGGGGAAGTCTGGTCAGGAAAGAAGACGAAGGGGATTATTTAATTAGGGGTATATCGTATTGTATTTTTACAATATATCGTAAAAATACAGCACGCTATATCTGTCAGTCAAATCGTCAGTATGTATAACGTGAAAATAGTCACGCTATATTTTAACTATAAAAGTTACCGTTAAAGTATAACGTGACATATTTTAGCTTTATATATAAAAAGATAATTTTCTTTTTTTTATTTATTTACATAATTTGAATTCAAAAGAACTACAATTGAGGTCCGAACTCGAGTTAAATAGCCTACTACACAGAAGCTGATTATAGTGATTGGGCTTTTCGAAATGTGGCAAAAAGCATTTGCCATCAGTTATTGTTATACCATCAATTCAAATATGTCTCAAATTTTAAAAAGAAAAAAGAAACACACACATGTACACTCTGTCACCTCGATATGAGAATATACACGAGTACCATGCGAATAGAGTTAAAAGTTACAAAGACATACGTTGGCATCACGTTTCTTGCATTTCCACGTATGCCTTTGTATGTAAACTCCACAGATTTTCTGAAAAAGAAATTCAACCGCGTGATATGAGTCTTTCACGTAAACATCTTCTTTTTAATTTGTTTATCACTTATTTTATATCCGTATTTGAACCTAAGAACATATATCTATATATTAGAGCATGAGGCATATGACCCATGCTCCTCTCTCTTGATACTATTTATAATATAATAATGTTATATTTTAAAAAAAAACTTTATATGTGTGTGCACATTCAAACTCAATAAATCCTATCGTGCAATAATTATTGGATTCACTCTTACCTGTGAAGGGAGGTTCAAAGTAGGCATTTCTAGTGTCAACTCTGGTGTTTTAATTAAGTAGTTTTACTTCTTTTTTTCTTCCTTTTTTGTTTGGTTTATTTATTCAGAATTTTCAAATCTAATACATTGAAATCTTTGATCTCTTTTTGTCATTGCAAAATTTTACATAATTAAAACCAATTGCAAGAGACGATATAGCATAGTTCAATGATTCCAACATTTTTAGTATGAAGTATAAGTATATATGTCAAGAATTACTAAAATTGCTTGAAATTTTTAATTTAACCTATAATTTATAAATGATTATGTGTTCCGGGGTGGAGCTAAAGCATCATGAGCAAGTTTGGTCGAACCTAATTGCTTTTTTGGTTCGAATCCTATACTTGTCTTACAAAATTCATAGTTTATGTATAAATTATTGATTTAAAATAGTAACTTAAAGAAATCAAAATTTTGAACCCTTAAACTTGAACTTTGCTCCGCCTCTCATGGTGTCATGATAAAACCTAAAGGTTAAGCCCGTTAAATAAAAATATTAATTCACTTCTTTATAATAGTATATCTATCCTTAAATCCTATAGCCGCGTGCGGGTTCGGTAAATCTGAATTTGCGCTGGCGGGAAATCCCGCATTAGGGTAAACCTCTCATTGTGGCGGCTTAAGTCTCAAATGAAAGGTCAAAGTGCATTACATATAGCTTACCGAGCAATACGTAAGAAACGCAAAAATACTAAATAACCAAAAATAATTTGAAAGAAACGCAACTTTAATTTGTAATAGACAGTTACACAAATGAAAGTTAAAAAAAATATGAGAAAATATAGAATTACTCCGTATACAGAAAGTAAGTGGAGTTAACACAACCAAAGAAGCCAAATGATGAAAAATTGCATAAACTTTCTCTAAAAAGAAGAATATATAAATTATAATGCATTGGAATATGGTATCTTTTGATAATATTTTCAAATTAAAAAAATTAAAAAAAATTATGCGGGCGGGTGTATACGGTTGAAATCGTAGCTACCAGATTTCATTCTTCGATGAAAAAGGTGATACCACGTCGAGAGGCCAGGACACCGAGCTCGGGGTCGAAACTCCTTTCCAATATTGAGGTCGAGGTTGAAATCATTTGCCGAGGTCGGAAGAAGGCATACTACGAGATAATACTGTTATGATTTAGTAACAGAAAGAGCGAGATGCCCGCAATAGCCCGAAGATCACGGTGTAAATTGAAGAATGGATTGACCCTTGACGGTTAGACAACTGTCAATCATGAATTTCTACTGTAATTAGAAGTGTACCTTATTTAGGACTCCCCTATTGTATAAAGGGGAACCCATTCATTTGTAAGACACATTTTTTTACTGATAAGAAATACATGCACTTTACTCTCTAACTATTATAGTTCATCAGAGTTGCTTTATAACTTGCTATTCCCGCTATTCCACCTCGAGACTACATAATTTGAGGTCGAGATTTGGCTTGCACACCGGTTTGACTTATTTTATTCTTCAATTTATATATTTAATTCCTTGTTTATGAATTGGTATTGGATTAAATCACATATTCTTAAAATCACAATATAAGTTTAATTTTTACTCGGATTTTAGGGTAAACAATTTGGCGCTCACTATGGGGTTAAGGATAATACCGATTGTTTCAGTGTTGATTCTAATAACACATGTTATTTTCACACTTGTTCTTGTCAAGAATTTTTGTTCTCGGGTTAAAACATGTCAAACTTACAAATGCACCCGTACATGGTGATGATGTTCTTGGATTTCATGGGGAAAATGATAATGTAATTGAGCCAGGAGCTGGGGTGCCACCGGCTAACCTCGGGTGAGTACTGGTAGTTGATCTAATCGATATTAGTTCACATATTTCTTTGAACGCAGATTTTGGCGCGGACCTCGGAAGGAGTGCGCGCAGGGAAAACTGATCGGGTGGGCAATGAACACATAGAGTAGGAGACGGGTGAGTTAGTCTCCGGGTAATATTCAAGATGCTACAGGCTCAGCAGGCTATTATTACTCAGCTTCAAAGTCAACATAGAATCCTGAGTGTGGTCGAACCATAAATCACTTGCCCTACCGAGCCAGAGCCAAAAAGGTCGAATGGTAACGGATCAGGGACTGATCATACAATTATGAAGATGCTCGAGGAGCTCACCAACATAATCAAGCCGGGAGGGAAAAATTAAAGATACTGATACTAAAAATGGAAACATACAACTCCCAAGTTGATCAAATACCGAGGGCACCCCCAATATTAAAAGGCTTGGATGCAAAAAACTTCATGCAAAAGCCTTTCCTCAGAGTGCGGTTCCGAAGCCCATTCTTAAGAGGTTTCATATGCCGAATATACTTAAGTACAATGAGACAACCAATCCTAATGAACACATCACTTTGTACACATGCAAAATTAAAGGAAATGACTTAAATGATGATGAGATCAAGTTGGTTTTGCTGAGAAAATTTAGGGAAACTTTGTCAAGGGAAGCAATGATTTGGTATCACAATCTGCCACTAAATTCCATCGACTCATTTGCCATATTAGTATACTCCTTCATGAAGGCACACGTCGGAGCCATAAAGGTTGCAACAAGAAAATCAGACGTTTTTTAGACAAGACAAATGCTAAGGGAGTTCGTATATACTAATTTCAAATATAACACACGGAATTTCCACCGGTCATAAATGATTGAACCATTCCAGCTGTAACTTGGGCAGATGTGCACAATCGATATCAATCGAAGATTAGAGTCGAGGACGACCAATGATGAGCCCCTTCCACTTCAGCACATACAAACAGGTTATAGTTAAACACTAAGGGACATAGATAAGGAATCAAGGTCGAACAGGGAACGATATCAACCATATACCGCGGATTGAAGGAACAATAGCTCGGGACACAATCCCTCCCGTAATAATCGAAGAAATGACCGAGGACGAAATTCTCGGGGACTTATAAGTGAAAGCAATTTTCATAAGCGAGATGATCCTGTAAAGGAACCTTGGTTATAAGAATATAAGTTTAGCGTCGGTGCGTCAAGCATTGTATCGGCAATCAGAAAGATCAAAGATACTAGATGGCCTAGACCACTACAAACCAATCCTTCCCAAAGAAACCCAAATTTGATGTGCAAGTATCATAGCACGCATGGTCACAAGTTAGAGGATTGAAGGAAATTAAGGGAAGAGGTAGCCCGTATACTCAACGAAGGCTACCTTCAAGAGTTCCTTAGCGATTGAGCCAAGAATCATTTCAAAGACAGAGACACCAATATGAAAAATGAACAAGAGGAGCCACAATATGTGATTCATATGATCGTTATCGAGGTTGATATCGCACAAGGACCCGCGTTCCAACGCACTAAGGTATCAATTACCAGAGAGAAGAGGACCTGTGATTATGTGCCCGAGGGCTCCTTATCATTCAATGACGAAGAAGTAGAAGGCTTTACTTAACCACACAACGACGGTTTAGTAATTTCTATATTATTAAATAAAGTTCAAGTTAAGCGTGTTTTAGTGGATCCAGGTATACATGGAGCGACTCGGCCTACAAGATCAAATTATGCTTGCAGCTCGAGTCTTAAATGGATTCAACATGGCCAGTAAAATGACAAAAAGGGAGATTAATCTATCGATAAACATGCCTGCAACCATTCAAGTCACCAAGTTCCACGTGATCGAGGGCAACATGAGGTAAAATGCCCTACTGGGGAGGACTTTGATCCACAACATGAGGGCAGTTCCTTGGACTCTCCACGAAATGATGAAATTCCCGATGTTAGACGACGTGAAAATAATGTAAGGGGAGCAGCATGCTACAATGGAAATATTTTCAGTTGAAAAGGTAATACCGTTATCAACCACATAAAGATCGAGAATCAAAGAAAAATAGGAAACCAAATATCAATCACAGTCACTAGCCTCAACCAAATCGAGAAAGCAGGAGATAGAAAAAGAGGAGGAATTTTTTACCCCTCGAACCTTTATTGTACCCGAAGACTTTGATGCCACCAAATCAACAGTCAAAGAGATGGAACATGTTATATTGATCGAGTATCTGCCCGAGCGAAAGGTATACGTGAGAACGAGGTTAACCCCCGAACTCAGGAAAAAGATTATTCAATTTCTTATTGATAACATGGATTGTTTTGCTTGCACCCATTTAGACATGACAGGGATCCCATCGGAGATAACAAAATATCAACTAAGCCTGGAACCTAGGTTCAAATCAGTAAATTAGAAGAGAAGACCCTTGTTCGAGGTAAAACACGTATTCATAAAGAATGAGGTAACGAAACGTCTCAAAATAGGGTCCATTCATGAGGTAAAATACACCGAATGGCTAGCCAATGTAGTCATAGTTCCTAAAAAAAAGGAAAAAACTTAGAATGTGTGTAGATTATCAGAGCTTAAACAAGACATTTCCCAAATATTAATTTCCTTTTCCTAACATCGATCGCATGATCAACGCCACGACTGACCATGAGATCCTTACCTTTCTCGATGCCTATTCCATGTACAATCAAATTCAAATGAACCCGGAAGATAAGGAAAAAACTTCATTTATCATCAAGTATGGAACACATTATTATAATGTAATGCCCTTCAGGCTAAAAATTGCAGGAGCTACTTACCAAGGACTAGTAAATAAGATGTTCAAAGAAACAATAGGTAAGTCAATGGAAGTTTATACTGATGACGTGGTAGTTAAGTCCCTACGCACAGAGGACCATTTGGCCTATTTGCAGGTCTCGTTCGAGATTTTAAGGAAATATAACATGAAAATCATTCCCGAGAAATATGCTTTCAGGGTCGGTTCGGGAAAACTCCTAGGTTTCATGGTGTTTAATCAAGAGATCGAGTTCAACCCTAATAAATCAAGGCCATTGAAGACATCACTATCGTGGATAGTGTAAAAGTCGTATAGAGGCGAACTAGACGGATAGCTTCTTTGAGTCAATTTATCTGGAGGTCATCGGATCGCAGCCAGAGATCTTTACTCAAGAAGAAGAACAATTTCACCTGGATCCTGGTGTCTCAACAAGCATTAGAGGAATTAAAGAGTTACCTATCAAGCATACCATTGCTTCACACTCTGAAGGCAGATGAGAAACTTTACATATACTTGGTGGTATTGAAATTTGCAGTGAGTGGTGTCCTAGTTTGAGAGGAGCAAGGTAAACAATTTCCTGTTTATTATTTAAGTAGAACCTTAGGGGACGGAGAAACAAGATATCCATAGAAACATTAGCACTTGCACTAATGAGCACTTCTAGAAAGTTAAAACCATACTTTCAATGTCACCCCATATGTGTGTTAACCACTTACCCACTTTGTAATATATTACACAAACCCGAACTTTTGGTTCGATTAGCCAAATGGGTCGTCAAACTCAGTGGCTACGATATCGAGTATCAATCTCGAGCGACCATCACGTCTCAAATTTTGGCAGACTTCATGGCTAATTTCACACTAATACTCGCACTCGAAGTTGAAAAGGAACTCCTGTTAAATTTGGGACAGCATCGGGGATATGGACCCTTTTCACATATGGCGTGTCTAATGTGAAGGGGTCCAGGCTAGGCATTGTTTTGAAGCTACCCATAGGTACCACTATTAGGTAGTCTATTAAACTTCTAGGTTGACTAACAATGAGACTGAGTATGAGGCCACTATTGTAGGTCTCGAGCAAGCTAAAGCTTACGGGTAGAATTCATTGAAGTGAAATGTGACTCCTTATTGGTAGTGAACCAAGTAAATAAAAGCTTTGAAGTTCGACAAGATAGAATGCAAAGGAATTTGGACAAGATATAGGTAACTTTGCACCGCTTCAAGGAGTGCACTCTAGATCACGTATCTCGAGAACAAAATAGTGAGGCTGATGCACTTGCAAAATTAGGATCATTCGAGAAGGATGATATTATCCTAGGATTGTTGTCAAATTATTGAGATATGTGGTCGAGGAGGATCATACCGAGATAAACTCTACAAGCTTGATCTGCGAATGGAAGAATAAATACATCTAATATTTAAAGAATTGAAAGCTCCCATTGGATCATAAAGAGTTGAGGGCCCTACGAAACAAAGCTGCTTGATTCATATTGGATGGAAATTGAACATTATACAGAAGGACATTCGATGGACCATTGGCAATATGTTTAGGGATGGGGGACGCCGATTATATTCAATGAGAGATCTATTAAGGTAGTTACGGGTATCACTCCAGCACCGAATCTTTGATTCACAAAATCATTAGAGCGGAGTACTACTAGAATAGCATGAAAAGAGACACTAAGGAGTTTGTTCAAAAATATGATAAATGTCAAAGATTTTCACTGATGATCCATCACCCTGGAGCGCAACTTCATTCAGTCTTATCCCCATGGCCATTAATGAAATAGGGGATAGATATTGTTGGCCCTCTACCAATGACCCCAGTTAAAGATAAATTTATTTTATCTATGACTGACTACCTGTCTAAATAGGTGGAAGCACAGCCTTCGAGAAGTTCAAAGAAAAAGAATTTATACACTTTATCTAGGACCACATCGTGTGCCAATTTCGGATACCTACCAAAATCGTATGTGACAACAGAAAGCAATTAATCAACAACAAGGTAACAGAGTTCCTCGAAAAACACAAAAAAGGTTCTTATTGATGTTGTATCACCCAAGCAAAAACACACAGGCCGTATAGACAAACAAGACTATCATTTAAAACTTAATGAAATTTGAGCAACGCTAAGGAAAAATGGAATGAAATTCTAGCTGAGATTCTTTGGGCGTATCGAATGACATCGAAGTCCAGTACAGGGAAGCCCCATTCTCTTTAGTATATAGCTTCGAGGCCTTAATTTCGGTCGAGGTCGGGGAACCTAGAACCTGAGTTTTACATGCAATGGAGGAATCAAATCACTAAGCCATGAATACTAGCCTCAAACTATTGGATGAAAAACAAGAAGTTGCATTTGTTTGGATGGCTGCACAGAAGCAAAGAATCGAAAGATATTACAATAGAAGAGCCAACCTTTTCCACTTCTGAATCAGGAACACAGTTCTAAGGAATGTCACCCTCAATACTCGAGACCCAAACGAAGGAAAACTAGGCCCAAATTGGGAAGGAACATATCGAGTCTTCGGGTCATTGGAAAGGGAGAACGTGAAGGACGTTTTAACCTATTTTGAGTAATTCTGTAGCTAGTTCAATATTGAATCTTCAAATATTAGCTTGTAATTTTATTTTATGAGTTATTCTTCATCTAAATATCTGATCTCTTTTATTATTATGAGTCGCTAGATCCATTAACTAGGATTGTGGCTCAACTCTAGTATGACAGGTCTTTTGATTTGGGGCTTAGATATTTATGGGTGTTTGATTTTTGGCATGATTTGTGATTTCCATGTTGAATTAGTGGTGGAAAACACTAATTTTTGCTTTTCTAAATTGGGCTTTTCTTGAGAAAGAGAGCTTGAGTCTAGAAAAATCAGGCTAACAAGGAATTGAGGTGTATTTAAGAGATTGATAGCCCCAATTAAAGGGTTAAATATAGAGATAGTAATACCCGACTTGAGTCTATTTTGCTTGCACAATTTTGTCACCCAATTGGTCTTGGGAAAGCCAATTAGGGCAAAGTCACTCAAGCTATATAGTGAGTAGTTTCATGCATTGTCTATATTGCATTCCCTAAACATAACAAATTTGCCTTAGGCTTTAGAATCCGTCAAGGATTCACCCAGGGGAAAGTTACTCCCCTATTACCTTTCCATAAGTTAAGAAAACCTCACAAAAAGATAATATACTTAGCTTAATTTTAGCATCATTAGTGATAACTTAGATTAGTGAACCATCAACGCATGTTTAGAAGTGTAAACAATTACTTTGCATGTTACTAGTATAGATAGGAACTTAATTTCCAAACAATTTAGCTCCCTGTGGATTCTGTCCCAGCCTTCTTGGGTAAAAGCACATCGGGCTCTCTTGCCGCTTTGTAGTGGTGTAGAGTTGGACTCGATCAGAGGTGCCCCTCGATCTATAGTTTTCTCGGGGTATAAAACCTCGAACAAGTTCGAAGTGTTTTTGGGGAATAAGCCCAAGAGGCATACACAAAAGCTACAGCCAAGTTAAGGCGCTTTACAGACGTCTGAACCCCGCAATCAAAGTAGGTCTTCATGTTCTTTGAAAAGATGGCTAAAAAGGATACTATCGGCAAATAATAAAAGGGCTTCGATAAAATTATCCCTCAAAAGTCCTTAAGAGGTATCAAAATTATCTTAACACAAGCGTTCTAAGGCACAAAAAGCATGATGTTCTATATTTCAATACCACACAAGAGGGGGTGATTTATGTGGTGCCCAATTTTTCGTTTAACCTGATTATAGAAGGACCTGGTTCTTATATATGTTCCAACTACTACTGTTGTGGAATAGAAAATAAAGAAATTAAATAGCATAGAGATTCTAAGTGGAAAACACCTAGCTCCAAAGGTGAAAAAACCCACGACTTTCCTTCCAGTAGGATTTTCCCAAACTTTCCACTAATATCACTGAGCCAAAAACTGCATTTACAAAAACTCTTTTGTAAACCTAGGATTAACTCTAATCCTGTATTAGCACACAACCTCAACTGTTGCGGCAACTTAATGTTAACTCTAACTTGAAAACTCTAAGTATCTAATACAATTTCTTCTAGATAAATCTGAAAGGTACGATATGAAAACACCTACTACAATTGAACTGGGATAAAAGACAGACACTTGGAACTGGTTCTTCTATCTGGTTCAAGTAGCTTCGGGATTGCACACTCGAATCACACATAAATTGCCATGCTATTTTGCTCTCAATTCGCATCTAACTTCTATTTATGTGCATTTCCTGTAAAAGAAAAACACACGGATATTTATTGAGTTAGTAAGTAGAGATTGACTAGAACACAAATGCTACTCTTCCTTGGTGAAAGAGTTCTAGTTGATCTCATTCTCTAGCTCTATCCATCTTTTAAGCCGTGTTCTCTTTGTGTAAGGGGTATTTTACCTTATCCCATATGCAACGATTTCGATCAAGATTATGAGATATCATTTCTGGTAAGTGAGGTTTATCTCCATCACGTGCAATTCACATGCTTGAGTTGACCATATCTGTGGTTCACTAGGATGGACCTGGTCCGTGTGTGAGTCCCTTTGTCAATCTTCAAAACTCTCCTTTACTTGGGCCAACAAATTCTCCCTTTTTAATGATGACAAACTCTGTGCTTTTCACTTACTTAGGCCCTATCAAAACTCAGCTAAAATTAATGAAAAGTTAGAGAATTTTTACTTATCATCAAGGACTAGGTTCATTAGGTTATAAACATCACTTATTCAGAATGTAACATACAATATCTTCCCCTTATTAGGATCATCAAAAAGTTGCATAAACATAGTGTGATTCCTAGAATTTTAACAGTTACTCATGGCCATTGGGGCAACTACAAGTGCAATCATGGATGAATCATCAGTAATCAACCAAACATATTTAAACTATCTAGGAAAAGTAAACAATTAGTCACGAGCAAAAATAGCAGTCTTTATTGATATATAATATGATTCTATGACAATCCATAAAAAGAAAAAGAAAAAGTCAAAACTGAAAGTTCTAGACAAGGTTCATGAACTGAAAGCTAAGAACTTAAGGCTTGGAAGGACTAGAGGGTTGGGTTTTGGCTTGGAAAAGGTGCAACATATTTTGAAGAATGTTATCATTCTTCTCATTTTCCTTTATGGGCACAGTTCTGAGAGCATCTCTCTCATATTCAACATCTGCTAAGCGAACCTTCATCCTAGCTATCTCAGAATCCTTTGCCCCACTCTCCTGCACTAGAGCTCTGACTTATCTATTTATAGGTGTCTTCTTGGATGAACCAGGGTCATATAGAATAGCAGTCACCTCATAGTCACAAGCAATCAAAGTGTTAATTCCAAAGTGATCCTTTTTCTTGTGGCCATTTCCCACTTCTTCAGTGGCACTTTACAACGATCAAGCACAATAGTTAGAAGAAACCCATAAGTAGTAGCATGGTCTTTAGAGCCATTTATATCTCTATCCAGTAGCTTGATAATAAATCTAGGCTAGTTGATTTTCCTTTCACTTTCAAGATATTCCATCAACACCAAGTCAATATAGTTAGCAATTTGCCTTCTTTTCTGCCTAGACAGCAAGCACTTGTTGACAAATTCAGACAAGACTTTGTGTTGTGGCTTCATTTCATTGTGGACCCCTTTCACATGACTAGTAACTCCGCCGTCCTTGACCTCTGCATTTTCCATGAATTCAATGATCTCATTCCTGGTCAACCTACCATCCAACTAAAGGACCATGTCTTTCAAGCCTTGAGCAACTAGAGCATCAACCAATTGACCCATCCCTGGTTCCACCAAATCCTTCAGAAGTCTACCCTTCTAGATTTTTCTCTTTCCAAACTTTCTAGCTTGTCTTGTTCATCATCAGTTTCACTCTCTTCTTCACTACTCCATTCCTCCTTATCTGTAATTTTAACTTGTTTGTTTTTCACAACAAACCTTATCCTCTTGGTCAATGAAGGTTCAGCAGTCTTAGACACATATGAATACTTCTTGGAAGAAGTCTTGGTCTTTTTGGGTTTGGGGCTCTGAACCTCGACAGTTGTGTGCTTTTCCGAATTTACCAATTTCTCATCAACATCAACAGCCTTAGCAAGCTCAGCAACCGTAGATTTTCCTTTATCCATCCTATTCTTCTTGCTTTCAACCATAGCTTTTTGTAACTCACTCTCACTCTGCTTCATCATACTTCTTGTGGCCCTTCCTTTTGGTAGAGAAATCTCAGAAATTGTTGGAGAAGAAGATTTTCTTTTCTTGGAAGGTTTTGCGGTGCTAGGGGCTTCGGGTTAGGGGTTCTCCTTTTTCTTTGGATCATAACTAGCACCCACTTTCTTCAGAAGATTTGCTAGGGTCTCCTCAATTGATGAACCAGGTTCATCGACCTGTGAACTAAGATTAACCAACCCTTCAGTATCCTCCCCTGAACCACTTCCCCCCGTTTTCTTGCTACTCTCTTCCACAGTTGCATATTCAACCCCAGAGATAGTTGGTCTCACCAATTCAGAAGTGGGTGAAAAGTCAGCCACTTATTTCCCTTTTCCTATCACATCACTACTCCACCCTCACTCTCCATTTCTTTTGCACTTTTATTTTTACCAACTTTCCTTCTTGACTTCGGCATTTCCACATCCCTAACAGTCCCAACCAGAACAAACCAAATGTATAAATTCTCAACTAAGACATAATGTACCTCAGAAGGGGAGTTTTGAGCCTTCTCAGAGTCAGAAGACCCAGTTCCTTCTCCCTCACTTGCAAATTTGAAAGAGTCATATGATTTTTCAGAATCTTGGGCTTGGCTAGCCTTTAGTTTTGCATTCAATTTTTTTTAACAAAGCATCAGTGACTATTGGTTTGCGAGCAAGTACTTTCACTCGCCTTTTCTTAGGTTGGGGGGTTGTGCTGGGTAGAGGATGGGTGGAGGAATCAGAGGGGTAGGCTGTGGAAGAGTAACTGGGTTATCTTGGGGGTTAGACATCTTTCTATTTCTAGAGCAGAATTTAAGAATTGAGGTTCTAGAAGAGAGAGGAATAGATAAGAGAAGAAATTCGACGGTTTAGAGAATTATGAGAGTGTAGTGATTGTAATGAAGGGCTTTTAAATAAAGATGCCTAATTAATGACTAATGCCAGCTTTCTGGAGTCAATTAGTAAGTCGAATCAACCTGAAAATTGAGGTTGAAAAAGTGGTTAGGCTTCCCTATATTCTAGGCGTTTTATGTAGTGAGAATTCTATTAGAGACGGAACTAGTTCAAATTCTAGAGGTATAAGTTTTGTGACGATTTTGAACATGAGTAGGACTCTGCTAATGAATTAAATATTAATATTCAATTTATACAAAATGTAGAAACCATACCTCGTTATTCAGATGAACCAATATTGATGAACCATGTTCGACACTAGGACTCTCCTCATGAATTAAATATTACTACTTTAAATTATACAGAGTTTAGAAAACATCCCTCGTTATTCAGATGAACTAATACTGATGAACCAAGTTCTTCACTAAGAATCCTCTTGATCATGCCTCAATTTACCAAAATAGACAAAATTTTGATAGAGATCAGTGAGTCATATCAACATATATCACAAAAATATACTATTTATAGTATGGGACTAAGCAAAGATTAATCTTGATATTTACACAAGTTCCAGATTTTCTAACAAAATAAAAATAAAAATAAAATTTTCAATTTTTTTCATTGTGCATTTTGAACTAGTCCCATTAGGTGATCTTAGCCATCCCTAATTCTAACCTGTTCCTTTCAAAGTGTTCTTTACTCTTTGCTTTTGTGAAGATGTCAACAATCTATTCATCAATAGCACAAAATTCTATTGTAACCAGTCCTTTCTCATAATTGTCCCTCAAAAATGGTGTCTAACATCTATGTGCTTAGTTCTCTTATGATGAACCGGTGTCTTAGTCATACTAATAGCTCTTGGATTATCACAGAAAATAAGGATTCAACCAACTATATTACCAAAATCCATCAACTGCTCTTTGATCCATAGTAATTGAGCACAACAGGAAGTAGCAACAACAAACTTAGCTTCAGTAGTGGATAAAGCCACTGAATTTTTCTTCTTAGTAGCCTATGACTGGTGATACCCAATTTTTTCCTATATATTTAATATGCATAAATACTTTCAAAATAGCATATATAGGCATATATAAGCATACATAAGGTTCTTATAATTTTCCTATAATTTTAAAGATTTTGAATTAATTTATTTCCTTCCCTTTTACACATAAAATCTACAATAATTATCCCTAGAATTATTGTTGTGGTGATTTAGTCATTTAAATCCAATACCCAACCCAATTTTAGGCTAAAATACCCGACCCAAACCCTAAACCCACCTACCCGACCCAAAACCTATCAAATCCTGCCCATTCGTTCTTGCCTTTTTTATTCCTAAATGACCCCTAACCCTAGCTCATTATTTAGATACTTCCACCTCAATATTCTTTCATCTCCTCTCCTATCTCATCCACTCAACCAAACCCTAGTTCCTTCAACTGCCGGCCTCTCTTCTCCGGTCTTCTTCGGTGATCTCCCTTAAACTCATAAGCCTTCAATGACTCCTCTAATGCGATTCTTGACTTCTCTAAGGTCTTCAAGGGCCCCATGCCATGCCGACTTGCATCTAAGGTTCATCACTTGTCTGTTCTTGGCTACTTCAATGTGATTTCGAGCAAAATCATATTGTATTTGTTACGATCCTTGGGATTCTAGACTGGTTCTTTCATCTCTCATTGGGTTTCTTATGAAACCGCAATTTCTACCTACATCTCCTAGATCTATACAATTTTAAAACTATTTGAGTTTGTTTCTTTTTGATGTTTACACTCTCCTTGGAACTCTTCACAAGAACCATGTAATTTCTAATGTTTTCGCCTTCTTCTAAAATTAGGGTTCTCAGAACTTCTTCTAAAACTTTATTTTAAACTGATTTTTATTGTTTAAGCTTCTATTTCTTACATACTTCGACTAATTCTGTGATTTTATTACCTCTTCAACTTGTCTATGTTAAAAGCCCTAACTTTCTAGATTTTCCTCATTTGGGTCTGTGTATTAATATGATTGATCACTGCTTGTTTGGGTTTCTATGACTATCTTTCCTCGAATATGTTCTTACTGAGTTTTTATCCTAACTTATATCATCTTTGTGTGTTTGTGTTCATCTTAACTGGTCAATACTTGCCTTTTTGCTTGATATGTTTGGTTAATCCTATCTCACTCTTTTTATATGCTAAAACCCTCTCTTTTATTGACTCTGAACTCCTTGTTTCTTGGCTTGATTTGAAAACTTCCTATTTAAACTTGGGAACCCATGTTTCTTTCTTTACATCAGTAATTTTGAATCCCTTGATTCAATGATTTTCTATATACTACTTTTCGATTATTTTCATATTCTACAACTTAATTTTGTTTTCTTACCTTATTTGGTTAACTGAGGACTTTTAATGTTTTTTTATTATATGTTTCCTTAATAAAACCCAGTGTACTTACCCCTAATTTCTATTTTGTACGTTATGCTCTACTTGATTTCTTTCCTTAATCATTTCTGCCTATTATCGTTAGTTGATTTCCCCTTAATCAAAAGGTTACTCACATTGATTTGATTCATATTAGTACTTGGTTGAATAATAACTATACTACTATGACTCTTGCCATATTTTACCTAATTTTTAAACTACTATATACACACCCCCTCATTAACACAAAGTCGAACACATTGATTCCGAAAAACTCTCTCTCACTCTAAAAGCTTTCTGCTTTCTTTCTTTGTTACTTTCTACAATTTGAATTAGCCGGCTATAAGACAAGGCTAATAATTGTACTCTCTTGCTCCTCACTTTGTATTTATTACCTTTTTTACTGGTATGTTCTAATTTCAATTGAAATTTCAAAAATAATATGGTCGTTTTATTACTTCAATTCATCCTACTTCTAGTTTTCTTTTACTTATGGTTTTTCTGTGAAATCTGTAGTTAATATGTTTACATGATTAGTGTGTGATGTACTCCCCTTATTTAGGATCAATATGAGCAAGTTGCCCTTTCTATGTAGTCTATCTCCATGTAATCTTGCTCTATCTGGATTTTGATATGAATCTCCTGTAGAGTAGTCTGCATTCCTAAACTTGTATGATTCTGGGATTGATTCTTAAATCTTGTTGATCCTATACTGAACCCTTTAAGCATAACTGATTCTGTAACTATGTCTAATCAGTTTTTTTTATCAAAATTCCAAAGACTTCTGCCTGCTATGTATGTTTCACCTGTCCCCAATTCCATTTACCCCTATGTTAAGGCTTGTGGTGTTAAACCTTATTCGTTTTCTGTGTAATGTTAAACCTGTTTTGGCTCTAAGACTAGTCTAATGTTTTTTCACTGCCATATTCTTTTCAATAATATCTCTTTGAATAACTCCTCTATTGTTTCACAAAATTACTTTCAAATATCCTTTCAATACTATTTTCCCACTAAACCCTTTCAAACTATGTCAAACATTCTCACTCGATTCATAAGTCATAGGTTCTGCCCCCTCCAGTGTGTGTACTGCCTTGAGATCCTCTTGAAAATGCTCTGAACTCTGGCACACTGAGGCTAGCTATTCCACACTGCACTTACTCAATTTGGTTACCAAGTCTAGCTGTAAGCACTACCGTGGGCCCTTGAGATCCTTAGGGAACTTCGATACACCTAAACAATGATAGTCTATGGAATTTGGGCATTTGAGACTATTGGAGACTTTGGAGATCTGGGCCTATTTGTAGGCTTCCTATAGAATAGATTCTTATTTTTTCTTATCTACTTATGTAATTCATTTATATGGTTTGTAATCATTTGTAAACTCATATTGGGGTTAACTAGTGAAAAGGGTGGGTAGTTACATATATGTGGGGTAATACGGGTAGAAACAATGTCTATAGGACTTTATATTTTGCTATGTTTGCCTTACCATGTTTAAAATCATGCCTAAAGGTTTCAAGTAGTTACAATAACAGAAATCGTGTTTATACATCTAAAATCAACTTTATCAATAGAAACCATGCCTATAGGACCATTATATCTTGTAGTGTTTGTCTTACCATGTTAGAAATCATGCCTATAGATCTCAAGTTGTTCCAATAATAGAAAATCTATTTGTAGATCTTAAAATCAACCATACAAGTAGATGCCATGCCTATAGGATATAATCCAATTCAACTTCTATTATATCAAGTGTTACATGCATTTTTCATTTGTCCTCTTGCCTGCAAGTTTCTATATTTTAAACAACTATAGAAATTCTGCCTTTAGATCTAAACCAGTTCACTTCGAAACAAGTTTAATTAATGGTTTATTTTCCCAGAAACAAGTTATTTAAAAAAACAACTCCCTTAATCTACCAATAGACAACATGACACTATCGATTAAAGAGTCTATTTTAAAAACATGCCTTGTTTTACTATATAAAACGTAGACATCAGTATTCTATGAATAGGCAAGCCTATATGGTATTTTCAAATCTTACAACTCTAAAATGGTTTCCATTGCTTAATTTCATTCTGATTCTTTAAAAAAAGCTTTAAAAATCATTAGGCAACTGATAGGGTTATTATTTCTGGGTTTATAAAAAGTAAACTACTTGTCTTTTGTGTCTTGATATTCACTTAGACATCATATCCCGGGTTAATAAAAGGCCCTTATTTGTGCTTGAGTCGTGCTGCTTATGTGTATTATTTCTGGAGGTAAACTTGAGCCTCTAATTGCTCCCTTTTATGTTCTAAGGTCTTAATTGTTCTTGCCTGTTGCCTTAGTATTTTCACCTTTAAAAACCATAGGAGTTTTTCTAGAACTACCTATAGGTAGAGGTCCTAATAACCCGCCAAGACCATTAAGAAGTGACGGGTAACAACACGCAATACAGATTACTTACCGCCACTCGCTTAAATGACCACTAAAAGGGTGGGAAGGGTAGATATGGGATATGATGACTACGCATTAATATCACGTATAGCCCCTCATTGAGTGTTTACCAGACATTGTGTGGGGTGATCCTATAGGCTAACCAACCAAGGATTCCCCCCTTTTACAAAATTCCTTTTGTTTAAAACTTTATTTTATATAACTTGTTCAAACCCTTTGTTTTATTATTTGAGTTATACATCGCCAACGTGCTTTACTTGTAAATTATTTGATCCAACCATTTATTTGTTAATGGACTAATTCGTGAATATTGTTTCGGTCGGGACCCACAGTTGTGGACCAAGAGGGGTGCCTAACACCTTCCCCTCTATGTATTTCGAGCCCTTACCTTAATCTCTGTTAATGCAAACGAATCTAAGAGTTAATCATTGTAGGTTCCCTAACGCACCATAACCTGTTAGGTGGCGACCCTTCGAATACCCAATTCCCAAAAGGAAATGAGCTATCACCCTGTGAAAGTCTACACCCGGACTTCTCTCTCTCTACGGAGGGTAAAAAGGGGGCGCGACAGAATGGCGACTCTAATAGATATACTCTAGGCTCTTACCATAACGAACTTATTTTTATGAAATAGTCCAAGCATGCTCTATCCCGCGTACCCTTTCCCCTTTTCTGAATTTAACCGTTTACTTTCAAACATTTATGATTTCTTTTATTTTCTAAAAACTAACTTGTCTCTTTGTTTTCTTTTTCCGTAACTTCCTTCAATTATTTAAATACTGCATTTATTATTTCTTACGTGGAAATACTTGAATACATGTTATTAATTGTGGAATAAATCATGCTCTACATCATATTCCACTCGTGCGTATCAAATCATGTAGCAGTGCTTTAGTGAGTGGTTGCGCTCTTCCTATTTACTACACTTAAATTTGGAAAGGCTTATTTGTGGTAAAACCAGTCGATCAGTGGTGCAGTTGATGGTTCCACGCCTTCCCCCTCGAGTTGTCCTCTTGAGGTTACCAGTCTAAAACCCTATAGAAACCTTACTCTAGTTAAAATTGTGCATGCATCATGGTCAAACCTAGTTGAATCAGTTATGTTGTCCACATAATGATCCTTTAAGATAAGACTTATCCAAAGTCTATTGGGTTTTCCATAATCCCAATAGACACAACCATGTCTGTGAACTAACTTGGAGAACTATATGTCGGTATGTTGATCATAAATGTATAAATAGCCGAGTCTGATGGGGGTAAGGTCTAACCCTTTTGTTTTGTAGAAAATGAGGCACGAGATCCCCATATTTGGTATGGTTAGCAATATCCGACCATTGTTGCTAGATTGGTGGGAGGAAATTTATTCAAGTGACAAGAAACATGTGAAGAAGTACGTGGGTAACTTGCCTTCCTTGCTAGATATTTAGCCAAATAACAAATTAATCAAAGCTGCCACTTTATTTTGGGTTAGTGAAAGGGCAGTATTTTGTTTCGGTGATATAGAAATGACACCACTCTTAGAAAAAATTAGAGGGCTTGCGGGGTTGACTTGGGATAGTCCCAGGCTATTGGTACTGAAAAACCGTACAGGCAGAGAATTTTTGAAGATGATGGGGATAAAGAGGAATGTCGACCTAGTATATTTGAAGGAATTTTACACACCTTTCGAATATCTGTACGAGAGGTGTGGCCATAGCAAGTCCTTCCGTACTTACCATAATGAGATATTCTCACTTCTCTATGTCACATCCACCACAAGTTGTTTGTATTCATTATATGCTTCCTAGACCTGATAGTGTTCCAAATGAAAAAGGGAAGACTCCACACTAGGTTGGACATGGTCGACAAGACTTTGATGGAAGGGATTAATGGACAGTCATACACCATAGTCCCCACGAATCATAGTCGACATCTATAGGGCTCTGAAGCACTGTCAAAGAGGGATCAAGCATTTTGAGGGTTGTAATTTTTTGCTGCACTTATGGTTGTTGAAGAGTTTCCAAAAGGGTCGCTATCACCAAGAATTTCCGCGAAGGGTATGGAATGACCATATTGCCTTTTATCACCCCAAGCAGATGACCTGCATTCCAGATAGATTTGCTCATCCAGAAAACGCCAAAGAATAGGTAGAGTTCTTTGAGAATCTGACCGAGGAACAGGTGCAGTGGATATTTGAATGGTTCCCAACAGGTGAATTTATTATCAAATCCATGGATGCTCCACATTTGGTGCGAATAGGGTTGAGAGGGATATACTCATATGTGCCTATGTGAGATATAAGGCAAGCAGGTAGGAAACATGTTATACCAAGGGATGTAAAGATGAGTCATTTCAGGGAAGACTTTCAAGACGATGATATCCCTTACAAGTGCCAAGCTCCGCATATGTGGCACTGCAAAACAATTGTAGAGAAGAATACCATTGAGCTGAACAAGTATCATGCAAGGTACGAGCCTGTCTATCCGGCATGGTTAGAGGACAATCTAAAAGAGATGGTGACACCAGGGGTCGGTCGAGCGAACAGAATCATAAATGAGGAAGCTAAAGCTCAAGTCAAGTACAATAGGTTGCAAAGAAGGGTCCACGACTCTGAGAATGAGCACCAGGAAACATGAGAGGAATGTGAGGTTGATCGAGGAATGTAAAGAAATGGCAATCACTTCCAACAGAAAACTCGAATATCTGCAGCGAGGAATAGTGGAGCTGGAAGGCAAGGTCATAAAGAGGATTGAAAATTGCCAAACGCCGAAGGAGATGAAGAGGACATCTGGCTAGAGCCTACTTGCTGTTGGGGATGCGCAAGCTGGGGGACCTATATGATTGAGTTAGGAAGATCAAATCTTGGGAAGGCCCTTATGGGACCAAGTAGGCTAGATTATTTGCTTCATCCTAAAAATGTAATAAGGCCAAGTGCTAGTAGTGACTTATTTTTATTATTATCTTAGTATTGTTTCAGGATTCGTCTTTTTTATATTATTAAATGAAACATTTATTGGAATTAAAAGTTCCCCAAGTTTATTTGTCGCTAGGCCCACCTTGGGCACAACAAGGTTCCAAAAATAAGATACGAATTTACATTTTCGCAATATGTGTTTAAATACTATAAATATTTCAGAATCCTCACTAACTTGTCACCTTTTTTGTTTTTGCTTTTTTTTTATTGTTATTCACATCCCCATAGGTTGGTTCAGTCATACTGGCCTCATCCGCATATCACACCAATCTAGAGGCCCTCCACCTCCTCCTCCTCCAAGCAATACAAACGGTAGAGTAAAAAAAATGGACGACTTAATTGGTATCCGAAAGGAGAAGAACGCAGAGACTTCAGATGGTCGTGGTACTCCGGCCCTAAATGATCTAGTTTTGATATTGGAACAAAAGATACTAGAACTGCAAGGAGAACATTAGTAGCTTCACAACTTGGTCAACCTGCCACGTACCCTGAAGGTCCCTGAAATCAACTAATAGAACACTAAAAACCCAGCACCTCCGCAACACATACAAAACCAACACCCACAAAATCCTCCGGCACCAAATCAATACGCAACTCTACCCTAGAATCCCAACCCATTACCAGCTCCATCACAACATCACCATCAACCCATTCAGTAGCCACCAACCACCGCATATCACACTCCCAAAAATACACTACCACTCGTTCCCAATCCCCAAAACACCACCAATGACCATCATTATACCCAAGATCCTGGCACCCATCAAAGCAACTCTATATATGTTGAAACTATACCTCATTCTACCCAACCAATCTCATGTACACCGAAATCTTCAAAGAGAGACTTACTCATTACTAACATACTGAAGAAATCAAGAAGTTAACATGCCGAGTTCAAAGTTTTATGGGAAACAGGGGAATAGAAGGTTTGAACTATAAAGATATATGCATAAAGCCATATGTCGAACTGCCGGAGGGGTACAAATCTCCCAAGTTCAAAATGTTTGATGGCACAGATGACCCCATGGTTCATTTAAGGACCTATTGTGACATGCTTGTCGGGGTTGGGAAAGATGAAAATATCCGAATGAAGCTCTTCATGAGGAGACTTTCTGGGGATGCTCTATTTTGGATGTCATCCAAACTCCTAAGAAATGGTCCAATTGAATAAGCATGGCGTCGGATTTCATTGGCGGTTCAGGTTTAACACAGAAAATGCACCAAATGTTTTCTACATTCATAATCTTAAGAAGAAACCTACCGAGACTTTCCATGAGTATGCTACTCGTTGGACGTCGAAAGTAGCCAAGGTCAGGCCCTCTTTGGACGAAGAACAAATGAATACATTCTTTGTTAGAGCACATAATTTGCAATCTTATGAGAGGTTGATAGTCATCGAAAATCACAAATTTTGTGACATCATAAAACTTGGAGAAAGGATCGAGGAACGAATCAAGACCAGAATGGTTACCAACTTTGAGGCACTACAAGACACAAATAAGGCACTACAATCAGGTGGCATATCGAAGAAGAAGGAGGTTGGAACAGTAATGGTGGCTCAAGGCCTAAAATCTCTATTAATCTATCAAACACTTCCACCCGCATATCAAACATCTCCACCTATTTACCAAGCATCAGTACCTACATATCAACCTTCATCTCCCAGATATTCCCAACCAGCCTTTTTCCATCAAACTTATAACTCCCAACCATCCCACTTCCAATCACCACTAGCTCGCTAGAATTATCGAAGACTAAGACCCAACTTCGACCGTAAGCCACCCAGACAATACACCGGCATTGTTGAGCCCATCGACAACTATATGAAAGGTTAAAATCCACACGTTACGTCACTCCTATTCCCGCTATCATATTAGAAATTCCATCCCAATGGGTCAATCCGGACAAAACCTATGCGTACTATTCCGGTATTAAAGGGTACACCACTGTTGAGTGCCAAATATTGAAGGATAAGCTCCAGACACTCATTGACAACAAGGTTATATAGGCAAAGGAAGCCACACCTAATATCCACAAAAATCCCCTCCCCAATCATAGAGGTGGTGTACATGTGATAGAGACAAATGAAGAACGGGACCCCGAGTGGTCGATCAGGATAATCTGAGAAGGCAATGACTTTCAGGTTGCAGTCACACTTACTCCTATTATGGTTTAGACTCAGGCACCAATCGATGCTGAGGTAACTACATCAGTTCTATTTGAGCCGGAAGTGGCTCCGACAGCAACAACCTCTACTCCATTTGAAGTAGAAATGGCCACACCATTTACTGTGACAATATAAACCACAGCCCCATTCAACTCAAAAGAAATACCCTAGGATTACATTGCTGAAGCTTGGAAAAAAGGGAAGGCAAAGGTAGAGGAATCTAATACTACACAAGGAATGACTAGGACTGGAAGAGTCTATACATTTGAACACTTGAGGGGATCAAGTAAGGAGGCGACTACAAGGCCTATCATTGGGACTGAACCAAACGACCTGTGGAGTAAAGTACAGGCAAAGGAATATTTTGTTGTTGACCATCTGAACAAAGTCCCTGCTCAGATATTTATCTTATCACTATTGCACAATTCAGAGACACACAAGAACACTTTGATAAAAGTATTGAGCGAGGCTTATGTACCCAATAGCATCATTGGCAGAGAAATGGCCGACACGGTTGGGCAAGTGTTCGAGAGCCATAAGATTATTTTCCACGAAGATAAGCTACCGTATGAGGGTTTGAATCATAATCGAGCATTGCATATCACAGTGAAATTTGAGGATAAGTTCATTGCCACGGTCCTGGTTGATGGAGGTTTGAGCATAAATATTTGTCCATTGGACACTCTGAAGATATTGGACAAAGGTTTCCACGATATATGGGTAGGAAGCATGAACATGAAGGCTTTCGATAGGTCCTAGAGGGTCGTGATCGGGGAAATAAACATTTGCTTGCAGATGGGGCCAACTTGGTTCAACGTTGAATTTCAAGTGCTTGACATACCAGCCTCATATATCTTCTGTTGGGCCGACCATAGATCCATGCTTCTGGAGCCATGCCCTCCACACTACATCAGCCGTGAAATTTGAATGGAACCGTCAGGAGGTAATAATCCACGAAGATGGGAGTAACCCCATCTACACCAGTCAATCCATCCCAGCCACTGGACAGAGACGGAGGCTAGGAGGGGAAACTATCATCACATCAAACGGGTCAATGCCGTCAAGAAAGATAAGTGGTAGAGTAACAAAATAGAAAGAATACTAGCATGGTTCGGATATGAACCTAGCAAAGGGTTGGGAACGAACCTCCAAGGAATCACCAAACCAATACAACTGAAAAATCATGGTACCATTTTGGGCTCGGATACCAGTACACATGGCAAAATTACATGAATTGGTCGCCTATATGGCATGGATCATATTACCCATTCGAGTAGCAAGTGCCACATTTGGAACAAGCTTTCTACCAGGCTGACACAATATAGGGAACTGCATAAGAAGACACACTAGCTGGGTTGATGGATTTGTTCTTGGAGGACAAGGACATAGACCGCGGTGACAAAATTGAGGAGGAGAAGGAAGAAGGCCTCACTATTCAGACATTGAAGAATGGAACCGTTCTTAGAAACTAGACCACCACATCATCCCGAGCTCGCTGATTCCCTAGGTAGCTTGGCAGAATTTACTTCTATAGTTGTTCTAGGCATTTACGATTTGCAGTAATTTTGTTTTAAGAATTCCTTATTTCAAAATAAAGTCACGATTCATCGAGCTGGCTTTGTCTGAACAATTTTCTCACTTTAATCAAATTCTTTTGTCCTTTATCATTATTCATTATTATTTTTATACTTTTCCCTTTTACAGTGTTAATATTACTTTTCCTGATAAATCAGTGACTGTGACATGTAATTAGACAACAGAATATGAGAATAGTGATTCAGATGAAAAAGATGAGATACCCGATGAAATGGTCAGAGACGTTGAAACTTTTGAGAATAAGCCTAAGTCCAATCTGGACGTGACCGAAGCAGTCAATTTTGGAGACACTGAGACCATCAAGGAGACACGTGTCAGCATTCACTTATCACCAACAGAGAAGGAAGAGTACATTTGTTTCCTAAAAGAGAATGAGGATATTTTTTCCTGGTCATATGACATGACTGGTTTAAGCACTTCCATGGTGGCTCATAAGTTGCCTACTAATCCCATGTGTCCGTCAATAAAACAGAAACTCAAAAATTCCAACCAGACATGAGCCTAAAAATCAAGGAGAAAGTTACCAAGCAGATCAAAGCCAAATTTCTTAGGTTGATTGAATATCCAACCTGGTTAGCTAACATTGTGCCAGTTCTGAAGAAAGACGGGAAGGTCCGAGTATGTGTTGACTATTGGTATTTAAATAGAGCAAGTCCCAAGGACAATTTTCCACTACCTATTTTACATATACTAATCGATAATTATGCCAAGCATGAGCTACAATCCTTTATAGACTGCTTCATGGGTTATCACAAGATTTGGATGGATGAAGAAGATGCAGAGAAGACAACTTTTATTACATCGTGGGTTGTATACTGTTACAAGATGATGCCATTTGGTCTGAAGAATGTTGGGGCCACTAACATGAGTCGTTGAGGGATCGAGCTTGATCCGTCTAAAGTCAAGGATATTCAGAATTACCACCACCTAAGAGCAAAAAGGACGTGATGAGCTTCCTAGGACGTCTCAATTGTATCAGTTGTTTCATAGCACAATCTATGATCATATGTGAAACCATCTTCAAGATGTTGAGAAAAGATGCCGAAACAAGCTGGACAGAGGATTGTCAGAAAGCTTTTGACAAGATCAAGGAGTACCTTTTCCACACCACTGATTCTAGTCCCGCCTGAACCAGGACGACTTTTGCTACTCTATCTATTTGTATTAAATGGAGCCTTCGGATTTTTTTTCGAACAACATGACAAGACAGGGAGAAAGGAACAAGCCATATATTACTTGAGTAAGAAGTTCACACCTTATGAAGCACGGTATTCTTTGCTTGAACGCACTTGTTGTGCTTTGACCTGGATAACAAGAAATAGAGGCCTTACTTTTTTGCATATACTACCTATCTCATATCCAGTATGGATCCTCTGAAGTACATTTTTCAGAAATGCGTGCCTACTAGGAAATTGGCTCAATGGCAGATACTATTGCGTGAATTTTATATAGTCTATGTAACTCAAAAAGCGGTCAAGGGACAAGCATTGGCATATCACCTTGCTAAAAATTCTGTGGGAGGAGAATACAACCCCTTGAAAACATATTTTCTTGATGAAGAAGTATCATTCTTAGAAGAAGACATTACCGAAACATATGAAAGATGGGGGATGTTCTTTTAAAGAGCCGCAAATTTTAAAAGAATAGGCATTGAAGCAATTTTGGTATCAGAAATGAATCAGCATTACCGTTTATCTGCTAAAATCAGAATTTGTGCACCAACAACATGGTAGAATATGAAGCCTACATACTAGGGCTCAATATGCCAACATATTAGGGCTCAACATAGCAGTCGACATGAACATTTAGGAGCTGTTGGTAATCGCTGATTCAGATTTTCTTGTGTAATAGGAACAAGGAGAGTGGGCCAAAAATAATTCCAAAATATTGCCATATCTGCACCATGTGCCGGAATTGATAAAGAGGTTCACAAAGATAGGATTGCGACATCTTCCCAGAATTCATAATGAGTTTACTGACGTTTTGGACACTTTGTCATACATGATACAACATCCAGATAAGAACTACATTGATCTCATTTCAGTGAGGATCCATAATCAACTGGCTTACTGTGCTCATGTTGAAGAAGGAACGGATGGAAAACCTTGGTATCATGATAATCAAAGATTATTTGGTGAAAGGAGAATATCCAGAGCATGCAAATCACAATCAGAAATGCATACTCCGAGACTGTCCAATCACTTATTCCACATAAGAGGAAACTTGTACAGAAGAACTTTTGATTTGGGATTGCTAAGATGCATCAAAGAAAAAGAAGCTTCTAAGCTACTTGAGGATGTTCATGCTGGGACCTGTGGTCTGCACATGGATGGTTACATCTTGGCTAAGAAGATACTCAAGGGGGTTATTTTTAGATGACCATGGAGATAGATTGTATCCAGTATATCTGCAAATGCTTTCAATGTCAAGTGCACTCCAATATGATAAAACTACCACCAAATTAGCTCAATGCAACAAGCTCACCTTGGCCATTCGCCGCCTGGGGAATGGATGATATTGGTCCAGAAGAGCCCACTGCTTCAAACGGACACCAGTTCATTCTGGTCGCCATTGATTACTTCACAAAATTGGTGGAAGCTGCATCTTACAAAGTTTTAACCAAGAAGGTCGTCACATATTTTTTCAAGGATCGTATTGTCTGCCGATTCGGGGTTCCCGCGTCTATTATTACTGACAACGCCGCCAGTCTCAACAGTGATCTGATGATAACCATGTGTGAAGCTTTCAAAATCAAGCACAAGAATTTCATAGCCTAGAGACCTCAGATGAATGGAGCCGTAGAAGCCGCCAACGAAAAATTAAGAAGATACTAAGAAAAATGGTAGAGAACCACAAACAGTGGCATGAAAAGTTACCCTTTTCTCTCTTGGGGTACTGCACCACGATTTGTACATCAACCGGGGCAACACCCTACATACTGGTTTATGGTACTGAGGCTGACATACCAGCTGAGGTGGAGATTCTTTCTTTAAGAGTCATACATGAAGCTAAACTCAACGGCACAGAGCGGATAAGAAGTTGCTATGAACAATTAACCCTTATTGATAGGAAGAGGATGAACGCAGTATGTCATGGCCAATCTTTATCATAACAGAATGTCCAAAGCTTTCAACAAAAAGGTCAAACCATGACAGTTCGCACCGGGGTAGCTGGTATTGGAGAAAATCTTCCCACGTCACGAAGAAGCCAAAGGAAAATTTTCTCCCAACTAGAAAGGTCCACACATGGTTCACAAGGTACTAACAGGTGGAGCACTCATACTTGCAGAAGTGGATGGAGATGTCTGGCCAAAACTGATCAATTCAGATGCAGTCAAGAGATACTATGCTTACATATGTTAAATTTCCTCACTTGATGTAATTAAACTAGTCTTAACCTGATTCCCATTTAAGAGGGAATACGTAGGCAGCTTTATGGGTTCGATCATATTATAATAAAATTTTCATTTCCCCCAAGGTCAGAAACTAGAGCAGAATTTTGAGGAGGGTCTTCAAAATTCCAGAGCAAGGATAGCCAACGCTAACATATGTCACACGCTCAACAGTCAGTTAAGAAACTAGAGCATAATTTGAGAAGGATTCTCAAAATTCCAAAGAAGATTCAGCAAGACCTATTATCAAAAAATAGTCAAAAAAATCACCCGCCATACTGGGGCAGAATTTTGAGGAGGACCCTCAAATTCCAATATGAGAGAGATGCGATGCTTTCAAGACATGTTACAGTCACTAATTCATCAAAATTATTGATATAGCAATACGTTTCCAAAACAACTCTATTATTTATTAATAATTGCATATTTTCAAAAATTCTATTTCCATAACGGTCATGTGTCACCTAGGGGAACTCAAAAGTCTATTAGAACGGAGTAAATCAAGTCCAGATTATAGGAGCACGAACCAACATTTAACCCACAAAACTTACAATTTTTCTTTGAACGCAGGTACACTCGACGTAAAGATAGCATTTGCAAAACATGTAAGATAATTCACTATCAATCAGGCCATCCGACACTAAATATATCTACTCTTGTTTGCTACTTGATCTCTACATGAGGCTAATACTTGCCTCCACATTTACATGAGGCTAATCCTTGCCTCCCCACTTGCATGAGTCTAATATCTGACTACGCACTTGCATAAGGCTAATCCTTTCCTCCCTAATTGCAAGAGGCTGATACCTGCCTCCCTATTTGCATGATTCTAATCCTTGACTCCATGAGCTAATCCTTGACTCCCTACTTGCATGAGTCTAATCCCTGACTCCATATTTTCATGAGGCTAGTCCTTGCCTCCCCACTTGAATGAGTCTAATCCCTGACTCCACACCCGCATGAGGCTAATCCATGCCTCTCTAATTGCATGAGGTTGGTCCTTGCCTCCCTATTTGCATGAGTCTAATCCTTGACTCCATGAGGCTACTCCTTGCCTCCCCACTTTCATGAGTCTAGTCCCTGACTCCCCACCTGCATGAGGCTAATCCTTGCCCCATAGTTGCATGAGGTTAATCCCTGCCTCCCTATTTGCATGAGTTTAATCCTTGACTCCATGAGGATAATCCTTGTCTCCCCATTTGCATGATTCTAATCCTTGACTCCATGAGTATAATCCCTTCCTCACTATTTGCATGAGTCTAATCCTTGACTCTATACTTGTATGAGGTTAATCCTTGTCTCCATATTTTCATGAGGCTAATCCTCGGTTCCATACCTACATGAGGCTAATCACTTCCTCCCTATTTGTATGAATCTAATCCCTGACTCCATATTGCTTAAGGCTAATCCTTGCCTCTTCATTTACATGAGTCTAATCTCTGGCTCCACATTTGCATAAGGCTAATCCATGCCACCATATTCGCATGAGGATAATCCTTAACTTCATGTTTGCATGAGGCTATCCTTGCCTCCCCATCTGCATGGGACTAAGCATTGTCCCTTTTTGCACAAATATTGCTCTAGTCCTAATACTATCTATTTGCTTTTCAATCGGGCTAAGTGCTGCCCTTCATTTTAAAAGGCTAAGCCTTGTCTTGTAAACATCATATTATTTATCATGGGCTGAAATATCGCAAATCTATCCAAAGGCATCATCATCGTAGCCGGAAGACACCATGCCATGGCCAGAGGATCTCTCAAACTTGCATGTCATTATTCAAAGGCGTCATGGTTCGAAGGCACCATCTTCATGGCCCGAGAACATCATTTCATGGCCTGCGAATCAGTTACTAAACAATACATGGCCCAGGATATCGTGATCTAAGGGCGTCATCTTTAACCATCAGAAGACAATCTTCATAGTCCAAAGGGAATTTGTGTCATATTTAATATTTTTGCAAATACATATTTGTAGCACCTTTTGTCTGCACATAACTGGAAGAAAACCACAATCCTAGAAGGAGCGATCTCGCTCGAGTTTCCTCCAACCGTCCGAGCTTAATAAGCTCCCCATAACTCTGCTCTTGAATCTCGTGTTCGTTCTTTCAGTAATTTCATCAGCATGTTCCGCAGATGAATCCAGAACTACACATGGCCTGATTCCTATAATACCATGGATATGTAGCCAACTCGAAGACCGGAGTCCAGCCTCTTCATTTCAAAACATCTCGCCCGATCAAAATTGGCCATCATTTCTTTGTCCGAAAACTCTTTCACCCTTCCCGTGTGAAGACGGGCAGATGTTGATTCCCAATTTTTCTCTATATATTTTAATATGAATAAATACTTTTAAAATAACATATATATATATATATATACATAAGCATTCATAATGTTTTTATAAAATTTTCTATAATTTTAAAGATTTTAAATTGATATATTTCCTTCACTTTTACTCATAAAATTCCAAATAATTATCCCTCAAATTATTATAGTGGTAATTTAGTCATTTAAATCCTATGTTTATGCCCAAAAATGGATAGAAAAAATTTTATGTGCATTTGTATAATTGCATTTTGTATTCTTAATGCTAAATTGCATATAATTATAATATTAGCCTTATTAATATCTAATTACATTTCTATGCATAAAATCGACCTTCTATATTTTAAAAGGTTGAAAATATATTTTAAATCATTTTAGTACATGAAATTATTTTATATAGAAATTATTTATTATTTATTATAATTATATAGGGAACATTGGCTATTTAAAATACAACCAGATTTGCATTTCAATCATAGCCTAAATTAAATCCAATACCCAGCCCAATTTCAGGCTAAAATACCCGACCCAAACGCTAAACCCACCTACCTGACCCAAAACCTATCAAATCCTGGCCGTTGATATAAAAGATCAACGTCCCCCATTCGTTCTTGCCTTTTCTATTCCTAAATGACCCCTAAACCTAGCTCATTATTTAGAGACCACTGCCTTTGTATTCTCTCATCTCCTATCCTCTCTCAGCCACTCAACCTAACCCTAGCTCCTTCAACCGCTGACCTCTTTTCTCCGATCTTCTCCGGTGATCTCTCTTCAACTACTAGGCCTCGAATGGCTCCTCTAATGCCATGCTTGCGTTCTCTAAGGTCTTCAAGGGCCCCAGGCAATACCGACTTGCATTTAGGGTTCATCACTTGTCTGTTCTTGGCATTTTCAGTGTGATTTCGAGGAAAATCACTGTATTTGTTAGGATCCTTGGGATTCTAGATATGTTCTTTTATATCTCTTTGGGTTTCTTCTGAAACCCTAATTTTGCCTACATCTCATAGATCTGTAAAAATTTAAAACAATTTGAGTTTGTTTCTTTGATGTTTTACACTATCCTCGGAACTTTTCACGAGAACCATGTGATTTCAAGCATTTTCATCTTTTTCTAAAATTAAGGGTTTCAGAACTTCTTCTAATACATTATTTTAAACTGATTTTTATTGTTTAAACTTCTATTTCTTGCATACTTGGACTGATTGTGTGAGTTTATTACCTCTTCAACTTGCCTATGTTAAAAGCCCTAACTTTCTAGATTTTCTTCGTTTAGGTCTGTGTATTAGCATGATTGGTCGTTGCTTGTTTGGGTTTCTGTGACTATCTTGCCTCGAATATGTTCTTACCGAGTTTTTATCCTAACTTATATCACTTCAACGTATTTGTGTTCATTTTGACTGGTCAATAGTTGCCTCTTTGCTTGCTGTGTTTGGTTCCTCCTATCTCACTCTTTTTATATGCTGAAATTCTCTCTTTGATTGACTCTGAGCTCCTTGTTTCTAGGCTTCATTTAGAAATGTTCTGTTTAAACTTGGGAACCCATGTTCCTCTCCTTAAATCAGTAAATTTGAATCCCTTGATTACATGATTTACTATATGCTGATTTTCGATTATTTCCATATTCTGCAACTTAATTTTATTTTCTTACCTTATTTGGTTAACCTGGTATTTTACTGATTTTTCATTAGATGTTTTCTTAATTAAACCCCTGCGTACTTACCCCTAATTGCTATTTTTTACATTATGCTCTACTTGATTTCTTTCTTTAATTATTTCTGCCTATTACCGTTGGTTGATTACCCCTTAATTAAAGGTGTACTTGCGTTGATTTGATTTTGACTAGTACTTGGTTCCATAATTATGATAGTACTATGATTCTTGCCTTATTTTACCTAATTTTTGAACTACTATATACACACCCTCTCATTAACACAAAGACGAACATATTGGTTCAAAAAAATGCTCTCACTCTAAAAGTTTTTTGCTTTCTCTCTTTGTTACTTGCTACTATTTGAATTAGCTGGGTGTAAGCCAAGGCTAATTATTGTGCTCTCTTTTTCCTCACTTTGTTTTTACTACCTTCTTTTCTGGTATGTTCTAATTTCAATTCAAGTTCCAAAAATAATTTGGTCCTTTTATTACTTTGATTCATCATGTTTCTAGTTTGCTTTTACTTATGGTTTTATTGTGAAACATGTAGTTAATATGTTTACATGATTAGCATGTTATGTACTCCCCTTTATTAGGATTAGTATGAGCATTTTACCCCTTATATATAGTTTGTCTCCATGTTATCTTGCTATATCTTGATTTTGATATGAATCTCCTGGTAAAGTAGTATGCACTCCTAAACTTGTATGATTTTGGGTTTGATTCTTAAATTATGTTGATCCTACACTGAACCCTTAAGCATTGATTATTCTGTAACTATGTCTAATAAATATTTTTTAGTATGATTCCAAAGACTTCTGCCTGCTATGTGTGTTTCACCTGTCCACAATTCCCTATTTACCCTTGTGTAAAGGCTTGTGGTGTTAAACTTTCTTTGTTCTCTGTGTAATGTTAAACCTGTTTTGTTTTTAAGATTGGTCTATTATTTGTTGAATGCCATATTCTTTTCAAAACTATCTCATTGAATAACGCCTCTATTGTTTCACAAGATTATTAAGTCACTAGGTTCTGCCCCTTCTAATGTATGTACTCCCTTGGGATCCTCCTGAGAACCCTTTGAACTCTAACACACTGAAGTTGTCCCTTCCACACTGCACTTACTGAATTTGGTTACCAAGTCTAGGTGTAAGCACTTCCCGGATCCTTGAGATCGTTAGGAATATTTGATGCACATAAATAATGACATTGTCTATGAAATTTGGGCATTTGAGACTGTTGGAGGTTGGAGATCTGGACCTATTTGTAGGCTCCCTATAGAATAACTTCTTTTTTTTTCTTATCTACTTACGTAATTCATTTATATGGTCTGTAATAATTTGTTAACACATATTGGGGTTAACTAGTGAAAAGGGTGGGTAGTTATATGTTTGGGGGTAATACGGATAGCAACCATTCCTATTAAAATTTACATTTTGCTATGTTTGTCTTACTATGTTAGAAATCATGCCTATAGATTTCAAGTGGTTCCATAATAGAAATCATGTTTATAGGTCTTAAAAATCAACTTTATAAGTAGAAACCATGCTTATAGGACCTTCATATCTTGTTGTGTTTATCTTACGATATTAGAAATCATGCCTATAGGTCTCAAGTTGTTCTAATAACAGAAAATCATGTTTGTAGATCTTAATATCAACCTCACAAGTAGATGGCATGCCTATAGGATATAATCCAATTCAACTTCTATTATAACAAGTGTTACAAGCATTTTTCATTTGTCATCTTGCGTGAAAGTTTCTAAAATCCGTTTTAAATAACTATAGAAATTTTGCCTATAGATCTAATCCAGTTCACTTCGAAACTAGTTTAATTAATGGTTTATTTCCCTTGAAATAAGTTATTTAAAAAGAACTGTTTTAATCTACCAAAAGACAGCATGCCAATAGGGATTAAAGAGTCTATTTTAAAAACCTACCTTGTTACATTATTTAAAATGTAGTCATCAGTATTCCGGGTATAGGCAAACCTATAGGGCATTTTCAAATCTTACAACTCAGAAATTGTTTCTATTGCTTAATGTCATTCTAACTCTTTATAATAAGCTTTAAAAATCAGCAGGAAACTGATAGGGTTATTACTTTTGGGTTTATAAAAAAAATTGCTTGTCTTTTGTTTCTTAATATTCGTTTTGACATCATGCCTCAGGATACTGTTTAACAAAAGGTCCTTATTTGTGCTTGAGTCGTATTGCTTATGTGTATTTCGAGGAGGTAAACTTGAGCCTGTAATTGCTCCATTTTATGTGCTAAGGTCCTAGTTATCCTTGCCTGCCGCCTTAGTATTTTCACCTTTAAAAACCTTAGGGGTTTTTCTAGAACTACCTATAGGTAGAGGTCCTAAAAACCCTCCAGGACCATTAAGTGGGGACGAGTAATAGAACCCAATAGAGATCATTGACCAACACTCGCTTAAATGACCACTGAAGGGGTGGGACGAGTAGATATGGGATATGATGACTATGCACTAATGTCATGTATAGCCCTTCATTGAGGAGTGTTTATCGGACATTGTGTGGGGTGATCCTATAGGCTAACCAACTTAGGACTCCTACCTTTTCAATATTTTCTTTTGTTTAAAACTTTGTTTTATACAACTTGTTCAAAACTTTTGTCTTATTATTTGAGTTATACAACGTCCAACATGCTTTACTTGTAAATTATATAATTCTACTATTTATTTATTTATGGACTAATTTGTGAATATAAGTTCGCCGGGACCTGCAGTTATGGACCAAGAGGGGTGCCTAACACCTTTCTTTCTAGGCCATTTAGACCCCTTACCCTTACCAAGAGGAGCTTCAAAGTGTTCTTCTCCTCCAGGTCTTCTAAAGCTCGGCCTCACATTGGCTCAGGTCAGCCCTAAACTTGGTAAAAGCCTACATAGAAAGAAATATACAAGTTAGGGAAAAGGTAGAAGAAGGAAAAGAAAATTGCAAAAATAGGAATCAATGCTTACTCGAGATAAAAGGTGTTGACCCTCTTCGAAAAGGGTAGAGGCACTATTAAGATTGGTGGCGTCATCAACCCCGGTAAAGAAATCCCGGAAGAGATCCTCTTTACTCGGGACTCCATCTAAGTTAGGCAGATGTAGAGCCCGAGCCTCCCTTATGGGCTCTTAAGAATAAGCTAGTAGAGAGGGAGAATAACCTATTGTCATTACCCCAAGAAAATTACTCGGGGCACTTTGTTTAGGCCTGGAGATCTCGGAACCTAACCCTTCTGGTGTGCTTGTTGATGGCCGAGGAACAATCTGGACCTCGCGCGATTCATGGGTTTTGCCCGCATCTTTCTTCGTAGCCTCCTCATCATGAGGTAGGGTCTCCGTCTCGGAGGGCTTGGCAGCTTCAACCGGCTTCCTGGCTCGAACCACCAGCACTGAGTCTTCACCCTCGTCTTCGTCTTGTTCAACCAACCGGTGGAATGAAATTTCTTATGCACCTTCGAGCTGGAGCCTTTTTATCTTGGGGGTCTTCGATACCCTTTTCCTCTTATTATCTTTCCTAAATTTTGGAATTGGGACTTGGTCTCTTCCACAGGTGGGTTCGGCCTCATTTTAGAGAAATCTCCAATGCCTGCATGGAAGAGAATCAAGCATGAGCAAAAAGGCATCTCTGATAAAGAGGAAAGCATCAAAAGCTTACAAGATGAACTTACCATGATGTTTGACTTCCCATCTATCCATTACCAAGTCACGCCAGCAGCGTTCATTATAAGAGAAGGTTGAGGCTAATCTCCGGACCCAGTCTTCGAGGTTGGTAACCGTATGAGACATCCAAGCGACCGCTGCGAAATCGATGAAAGCATCACATAATGCAAAAGCGGAGTACAGAGATTAATGGGTAAAAACTTCACTTACGTTTTGGGTTCCACTTCTCTAGGAATGGCATTTTCCCTCTGGGATGATGTTGCAGGTCCTTACCCGCATGAATCGTCTTATCTAACCCTGATCTTTATCATCGTAGTTGGTAGAAAAAAGGCCTTGGTCTCCTGGCTTTGGAGCTTGATCAACTCTCGGAAAAGCTGAGGTCGATATAGTCAAATGAGATGGTTGAGCGTGAACTCCAGCCCCTCGGCCTTGCTGGAAAATAAACGGAGCATGATCACTATGCGCTAGAAAGAAGGGTGGATCTAGCTGAGAGTAACCTGGTACCTCTTGCAAAAATCGATGACAACTGGATCAATGGGAGCCAATGTGAAGGAGTAAGCATAGACACTTGGGAACACATCCACATAAGTGGTGATTACTCTCATAGGTAGCGGGTATCTGTACCACAACCTGGTCCCCCCAGCCACAATCTTTCTTCATGGCCTCATGTATTTCTCCATTATTGAGCAGATATTTCTCGATACGTGCTCATATCGATGGAAAAAGTGATACCATATCGAGAGGCCAGGATGCCGAATTCTGGGTCGAGGCTCCTTTCCAATATCCAGGTCGAGGTCGAAATCATTTGCCGAGGTCGGAAGAAGGCATACCTCGAGATAATACCGTTATGATTCAGTAACAGAAATAGCGAGATACCGGCAATGACCTGAAGGTCATGATGTAAATTGTGGAATGGATTAACCCTTGGCGGTTAGACAACTGTCAATTATGATTTCCTACTATAATTAGAAGTGTACCTTATTTAGGACTCTCCTACTATATAAAGGGGAGCTCATTCATTTTTAAGACACATTTTTGACTATAAGAAATACATGCACTTTACTCTCTAGATATTACTGTTAATTAGAGTTATTTTATAACTTGCTATTCCCACTATTCCACCTTAAGGCTGTCATAATTCGAGGTCGAGATTTGACTTTCACACCGGTTTGACTTATTTTATTCTTCAATTTAGATATTTAATTTCTTATTGATCAATTGGTATAAAATTAAATTACATATCCTTAAAATTATAATATAAAATTAACTGTTACTCAAATTTTTAGATAAACAGCGCGGCGTGGCGCAGCTGCATTGTTTAAAATCAACAAATTAGACTTTGTGGTGTGGGGCAGGACATGTTGAAATATTGGCGCGTTATGGCAGTTTGTCCCGCAATCGCGTAGCGCGGTTTGCCATCCCTAAGGCTGATACCACCTTTGAACTGGACATTAGAACTGTAGAAGTGTCAAAATCCTTGAAATCTTGGATTATAATTGCATGCCGTGAGAGTTGGGTAAATTTATTTGTATTATTTCTTTAATTTTTATGGAAACCGCATAAAAGTATAAGTCACATAATTATAAATTAGTTAACATATAGGTAAAAGTGTAGTAAGAAAGTTAATTACTTGGCTCCCCAACTTATGCACTTAATATGTCTAGATGTCATGGAGAATTTCAATTAAACTTCGATCACTAGATCATCCAAACCTTATTTAGTGGTCTTTTTGAGATTTAACCGATCAGCGGAAAAATGACATCAGCATGACGTCAATGCCTATTATTAATATTGTTATTGCAATTTTTAGTATGAAGTGAGAGTTATTAAAATGCTTAATTACCAATTGCAATTTAGAAGAAATCGAGCTAATAATGCTTGGGTGTTTATATATTCATTTATCAATTGGCTGGTCTTAGGATGTGAATAGCCAAATTCCTAAATCTATACATGGAAACCAAATTAGTAGTATTACATTAGTCTAAGAAAATTGCATTATAATCAGATCAAATATAATAGCCTTCTTATTTGATTCAACAGCTTATGATTCGGCGCCGGCAACTCGTTATATATCTGGCTATCTCCTAAAATGTTTTCTTTTTAATTAATTATCATCGAATACTCTTTACAACGTTAATTAAAAGACTGTTTTCAGGCTAAAAGGGAAACAAAAGGGATAAAATTAGAAAACTATGAGAGATAGAGGCGAATTCAAAATTACTAAATTTATGGGTTCTTGTCATAATTTCTAATTAATATACAATAATAAATGGTTCAAAAATAATATTATAAATGTTTGATAAAAATTTTAACAAAAATATAAAGTTTACGCAAAAAATACTAAATTCCCCAAAATTCATATATTATACTCTAGATGTGCCCTGACAAGAGATTAGTTGCCATTTTGTGGGCTGATAGGCTAATCCCTTTGTGCACTTGGCATAAATGACTAGCGTCTTTCATTCTAGAAACGATGAGTTATTTTCCGTTGTTTTCTAGTACAATACATATAAATGCTATGAATAAGTAATCATGAGAAAAAAACAAATACATCTTCTAATTATTTTAAAGAATTCATTACTCAAATGATCACTCAATTATCTTAAATTATTTTTTAAAGTTATTTTTTTATTTGTAACAACAAAGTTACTGAACTATAACTATGCATGTTACACCCAAAAGGTCACTCAACTAGATTTTTTAATTGTTGAATTGCGAAATACCTATTGTACCCTTTAAATTATAAATATTTATCTTCTTTTTATTTTTTTTAAATTTTTTAATATTATAATTTCTCCTTTTTAATTTATATTATGGACTTACCTATAGAATAAATAAATATTATTTATAAATAAAAAATAAAAAAAATATTTAAACATCTATAATGCTGGAATAATAAAATAATAAGTATAGTAAAATAATTAATTAGAATAATTTATTAATATTAATAATTTTTGTATTAATAATAAAAATTTAAAAATTTATTTACACAATTAAAAATAAAAAATAAAAAAAATATTTTCATATAAGTGCTTCTCTTTCCCATGTATGTATGCGCAATTTATCTTAGCCTCATATTTAAGCAACGCAACAACTTTTCTAGACGATCTTTCAGTTAAAAATTGTGTCGTTAGATTCCCAAGTAATATAATCTTGAAGAATTCTTACCCCTGTCTCCATAAACCTACAAAACTCCACATCCAGTAAAATTCCATTCCCATACCTAAACACATCTTATATTCGCTCCATATAGAAATTATATAATCTCATGAATAAATCTCCCAACATAACGAAATTAGTCAAATATGAAATGCCACATTATCCTTTGACTCCTTTTTAATTCTTTAGTTGACTCCAAGAAAGGAAATTAAAAGCATCACTTCCCCCTTCTGCTCCCACTATAATAAAGTAATTACTCTAACCCTTTACATAATTACTTTCTTCCCTTTTTATTGGGAGTATTAATATAAAATTCAACATTTTTGGGTCAGTCTTATTAATAGGGATTAACTGTTTTATGATACTATTCGAAGCTCAAAATTAGTGTTTTCTTTTAGTTTCAATTTATACGGTTGACCAAATTATAATTTTAAAAAGAAAGTAGTACTTTATCCCTTTTATATTAAATGAATTACTTTTCTTTTTAGTCTATTTCAAAATAAATGATATAGGTTTTAAATTTAAAAACAATTTAACTTTAAGTTCTTCATTTTATTCTTAGAAACTTTTATAGCCACACAAATAATGTAGCCCTACAAACTTTTTATTCCTTAAACTTTTAAGACGGTAAGTTTCAAAAATATTTTTTTTCTTAAATTTTGTACCGAGTCAAATTAGGTCAAATAATATGAAACAGATCTAGAAGATAGTTTTAGAATATGTAGGTAGTTTAAAATTAAGTCTTTGAATATCTGTGTGTGTGCAAAACCTTCAATATCACCTCCTGCTTTAAGTCACTATAACACTGTCTTGTTATCGCCATTAGAAGTCCAACAATTAGCGTAGCTATTTTCATGTGTGAACGCTCAGTCTCAGTACTCTTTCTTCTCCTTAAGCCCTGTTTCCGTTACACTTGTAATCCATGCATAAATTTCCCCATCTCTTTCTAACTCTTATCTCCTCGCCATCCAACCTCCATTTTCAGATGTTTGTGATTTATGATTAAATCATTAAAACAAACTCTTGTCTTTTTTAAGGACTTAGTTTCACCCTTAAGGGAGACTTCACTGTATCATCAATGGAACACATGAAACTCCATTTTATGCTACTCATACAACTATTTCTATTCATTATTCCGGCGAGTTGCTTGAACCGCGATATCGCCATTTTACTCCGAGTTAAGAGCGGTCAGCTCGGTGACCCCAATGGATTGCTCTCTGATTGGAACGCGTCAGCTCCAAATGCGCCTTGTAACTGGACCGGCATTACCTGTGATCGTAAAACGCATAAGGTTGTCTCCATCGAGTTCGCCAGTTTTGGAATCTCCGGTCATTTTCCGGCAGACTTTTGCCGGATTTCAACTTTGCAGAAACTCAATCTGGGTGATAACAGTTTCGGTGACTCTATTTCCTCTGACTCCTTGTCCCTATGTTCGCATCTACACTTTCTTAATCTTTCTTTAAATTTCTTCGTTGGCAAGCTGCCGGAATTTATAGCCAAGTTTGATAGCTTGACCGTCCTTGATGTTAATTCAAACAATTTCTCCGGTGATATTCCGGCGAGCTTAGGCCGGTTACCGAGATTACAAGAGCTCGATATTTCCAATAATCTCCTTAATGGTTCAGTTCCGGAGTTCTTGTCCAATCTTACCGAGTTGACTCGATTGGTCATTGCTCAAAATCCTTTTAAGCCAAGTCCATTGCCTCCCTTAATCGGACGACTAGGTAAACTTCGAATTCTATATGCTCGTTCCGCGAATCTTATTGGAAATATTCCAGATTCCATTAAAGACCTGAAATCTATTCAGAATTTTGACGTGGCGATTAACAATCTTACTGGAAAAATTCCAGAAAGCATTGGAGAACTAAAAACTGTAGAACAAATAGAGCTCTTTCAGAATAAATTTTCAGGTGAATTGCCGAACACGTTTTCGGGACTTGTTTCTCTGTTCAGGTTTGATGCTTCTCAGAACAATCTCACGGCAAAAATACCTGATAGCCTTGCCCGTTTGCCGCTGGTATCTTTGAATCTCAATGATAACAATTTAGAAGGCGAAATTCCAGAAAGTTTATCTCTAAACCCGAATCTTACTCAGTTCAAGCTCTTTAACAACAGATTTTCAGGTACTTTACCTCAAGATTTTGGTTTAAGTTCAGATTTGGATGAGTTTGATGTCTCTGGCAATAATCTTGAAGGTTCTTTGCCGCCCAACTTATGTTCCAGATATAAACTTAGGATTTTGAACCTGTTCGATAATAGGTTCAGTGGTTCAATCCCTGAATCCTATGGGGAGTGTAATTCACTAACGTACGTGCGTATCTATAACAACCAATTCTCTGGTGAATTACCAACTGGTTTCTGGAGTTTCGTTGGATACACATTTCTTGAACTGCGAAACAACAACTTTCAAGGTTCAATTCCTGCTTCAATCTCCAATGCTCGTGGCCTAACAGAAATTCTCATCTCTGGCAACAAATTCTCCGGGGAATTGCCGGCAGGATTATGCAATTTCGAAGAGATTGTGATTATGGACATAAGCAAGAATCAATTATCAGGAGAGTTACCTTCATGTATCACAAAGTTGAAAACGTTACAAAAGCTTGATCTTTCGGAAAATAGGATCACGGGTCGAATTCCCAAATTAATTAGTTCTTGGACCGACTTGACTGAACTGAATTTAGCTAACAATCAATTGACAGGTGAAATTCCAGGTGAGCTTGGGACTTTGCCCGTTTTGACGTACTTAGACCTCGCCGGAAACTTGCTTTCCGGCGAAATCCCAACGGAGCTGAGCAACCTCAAGCTTAACAAGTTCAACGTATCAAATAACAGGCTTGAAGGAAAAGTGCCACTTGTGTTTGATAATGATTTTTTCATTTCGGGTTTGCAGGGCAACCCGGATCTTTGTAGTCCGGATCTTAAACCTCTGCCTCAATGCCCAAGACCCAAAAGTATAAGCTTGTATTTGGTGTGTATATTATCGGCTTTAGCTGTCATACTTGTCGGGTCACTTGTTTGGGTCTTGATCAAGGCCAAAAAGTTGCTACCCATTCAGAGTAAGCGTAAAAGTGCATGGAGAATTACTGCATTTCAACGGGTTGGATTCACGGAGGGAGACTTGTTAGCTTCATTGACAAATGAGAATCTCATTGGAGCTGGTGGGTCTGGTCGGGTATATAGGGTCAAACTGAAAAGCGGGCAGATGGTCGCGGTGAAGAAGCTTTGGGAGGCTAAACGGGAGAGAGAATCCGAGGAGGTTTTCAAGTCGGAGGTGGAGACTCTAGGGACAGTCCGACATGGAAACATAGTAAAACTATTGTACAGTGGCATTGGTGAAGACTTCAGGATATTGGTGTATGAGTACATGGAAAATGGGAGCTTAGGAGATGTATTACATGGGGAAAAAGGTGGCATTCTTTTGGATTGGCCAAGGAGATTCGGCATAGCAGTTGGCGCAGCTCAAGGATTGGCCTATTTGCACCACGATTCTGTTCCTGCAATAGTGCACAGAGATGTCAAGTCTAATAACATTTTGTTGGACGAGGATTTTAGGCCAAAAGTTGCTGATTTTGGGCTAGCTAAGGTAATGCAGCACGACAGTGAGGAAAGTGATCAAGTCATGTCCCATATTGCTGGTTCCTACGGCTACATTGCACCTGGTAATATATTTTCCTTTAACCTTTTATTTTCTGTTAACTTATTGATGTTATTGAGCTATAGGTCCAATGACTGCTAGAAGTTCTCTAGTATTATATACTCCATGTTAATAGAAAATGAATCGAGAGCATCTAGTGCTAAAGAAATTAACTTTTTTATAATATTGGACCGAGATAGGCATATATATGTGATACGGGTAGTTAGAATTCATATATCTTACAATAAACAAGAGGGGTTGATCCGATGATCAGCGCCTTCCACCTACCACAAGAAGGGTTGCGGTATCTAGTGTCAGTGCTCTTGCTGGAAGCTCTGTTTCTGAAGTCTAAATTTCTATTTATCTCATGCTAATTCTTGTTTCTGAGTTTAACTAGGGATTTGTCAAAGTAAAATCAAAGAAATATCTGGCACGCGTTTTCTGAAGTCTGCACGTTTGCTATATACTTAGTAGTAATATGTTGTATAATATTTAATTCTGTGTTTCAATATAGTTTTTTCTAAGTAAAATCAAAGGAAGGTTGGGTACTCCGTTTCTGAAATCTGCATGACCATTTATTGTGTACTAGTAATATTTAATTCTTAGATCACATCATATCATTGAATGATTTTGTCACCAAATGTTGCTAACAAAGTTAGGATTTGATCAAAAGAATATAAAATAAGAGAGTTGTGTTCTGTCACCTAGTGTTTGCCAACACATCAAGATTTGATCCAAAGATTAAAAATGAAAAGAACATGTGCCTAAATTTTTATTTCTTATTTCTCTATTTATTAAATAAACTTGGTAACACCTTAAATTCTACTTGCTACCATAAATTCCTCATTAGGCATACAATTTCATCCGTTTTGTAAAGTTGATACTATGTGGTTTATGACTGCCCATACTCCTTTCACCGGAAAAAGTAAGAAAAATACAGACCTACATCTTTGATTGAAAAAAGTTGATGGCCTCTTGATACTAGTGTAGAAAACATTTTGTTATGTTGGTCATAATGTTAGTGCTAAAGTTTTCTCAATATGTATGGGTGCCAAACTGTATTATTCAAGGGTTCCAGGCCGCACCTTTGAACGTACATTGATTCGTTTTCCTCTATTGCAGAATATGCGTATACTCTGAAGATTAATGAGAAGAGTGACGTCTATAGCTTTGGTGTGGTACTGTTGGAACTAATAACCGGTAAAAGGCCCAATGACTCCTCTTTCGGTGAGAACACGGACATGGTCAAGTGGGTGTTAGAGGTTGCAATATCGTCTAAAAAAGATGAAGGAAGTGTCCGTGTCATGGGCAGCAATAGTATCCTTGATTTGAAGCAGCTAGTAGACCAGAGAATGAATCCGTCTGCAAGCAATTATGCAGAGATTAAAAAGGTTTTTGATGTGGCTTTGCTTTGCACTTCTTCATTGCCCATTAATAGGCCGTCCATGAGAAGAGTTGTAGAATTGTTGAAGGATAACAGTGTTGCTCGTTCTAAGTCAATCCGATAGCTTTTCACAGTTTATACATGTCCTTGCTTAATTAAGTACCCTGATACTAGTGTAGACTTGTAGTAGGAAGTGTGAAGTTAGGTGTTTGTTGCTTAAAGTCTGCTTGTTGGGGCTTTGTTAAATGGAACCTGGCAAGATATTTAGGTTAATTGAGTTTGCTGCTCTGTTTTAACAAGTGCCCACTCCAGTATACATGGTAGCTTAACTAAAAGTTTGCTGACCTGTAAAGCTCATGCGTAGCGACCAAACATTGAGTATTTGTTGCAATATAGTATACCAGTTTGTTCTGTGACCAAATGTTTGACTGAAATTGTTTTAAGTCCTTTATTAACACAACAGGATGGGGGTGGCAACACACGAAATGTCAGTTATTTACTTCTTCAGTTACTCACTTAAAACACACAAATAAGCTCTTGTACTTGACTCACCGAAGACAAGATCAGCATGAGTGCTGATTATAACGCAATAATATAATTTACATTTCCAGCTTCAATATAAGCATTTGTTCAGCTCTTCACTCTCCCTACAGTATATTCACTTTGATTGCATACGTTTAGCGAAAGATCATGAATATTTATCCTCAGTCTATGTCATAAACCTTGTACGAGTACCCATGTGTAACAGTTTTTTGTACACAAACAAAAACTGGAAAAAGATTCAAAATATTTATCCTCATTCTTGATCTAAAGATTCAAAAAGATTCATGATCTTTCCCAAGACCGGGTTTTTCGGAAGATAAACATGGATAGATGTTCCAAAGGGAACCCTGGCCTCTCTGGTGGGGGAGGCATTTTGAGAAATGACAGAGGCCTCATGGTTATGGCAGATGATGTTCCTCTATGTAACAATGCAAATAATATGGCTGAGGCAAAAGCTTTGAACATTGGTAGAGAATGGTGTATCCAAAATGGCATTAGCAAACTAGAATTTGAAAGTGACTCCAAACTTCTGATAGAATGGATACTACAAAGTAAGGACCTTCTGTGGAATTTATGGGATATCATAAGAAAGATCAAAGGCCAACTTATACTTCTGGAAGAATGGAAAATTGCGCATTCCTTTAGGGAATCAAACAAGGTAACGGATGGCTTAGCAAACTGGGGACTGGAATGCAATCAACGACTATCAACACCTTCCAAGGGAGATTAGAGAAGAGGTCAATATGGACAGAATGCAATTCCCATCTTTCAGAACAAACAATAGAAAAAATTCGTTCTTTTTGGATAGGAATATGAATAGAATGTAGTTACTTGATGTACCTTGAAGAATTTTTATTTTGTATAAGGAGAGCAAGATGCTTTCTTCCAACATAGATATATTGAATTTTTCGGAAGCTGAGTCAGAAATCCTACTATATTAAAAAAATGGAAGTTGTTTCATTCTCAGTAGGTGCAGGGAGATATACTCCACTGTTATGTAATTTTCTTAATTAATATATGCATCTACCTTTCTATTTAAAAAAAAAAAAAAGATGGCATATGATTTTCAAATTTTCATAAGAAACGAAAGAATAGGTTGACATAGTATTACTTTCCAGCAATATGTATCTCTTCACGCTATGGCAATAGGTTCTCTTTTTTCGGTCATTGCATAGATTATAAGATGTTTTTGCTCTTCGAGTAAGAAATAGTGTATACTTTTATAGGTTGGCCATGCCGATGCTCCAATTCTTACCGACTTTGTATTATGGCGTTAGGAGAGAGGCTCTGTGAAATATTACTCTTCATTTCTTCTCAGCAATAACGATTTTTCTTAATCTTGCTTGAGTTTTAATGAGAACTTCTATAAACAAAATGAGATTTCGTCCAGCCAAAAGTCAAAGTTAGAATATTTGCTATCTTATTCTTTTTTTTTTTCCCCGACGTGTGGAAGAGGAAGGAAAAAGAGTGAAAATGATATGATGCTTTTTTTCCGACTTGTCCTAATTTCTTTTTATTGGTTATATACTCTCTCCTCTTTCATATTAAATGAGATACATATTAGAAAATACTCTGGCGGAAGCAAGCATACATACCAAATATCAAATATATATAAACTAAACAATATAATAATAACGAGATTAGAAGTACTAACCTTTTCAAATAGTTACACAAACCTTCCGAGCAGCAAGAATCCAGGGCTGCAGTCTTCTGCTATCTGCTTAGTAAAACCTTGGACGATTTTACTATTGGGTGGGCAAGAACAATACAACTGAAAAGGTAATTAATTAGGTGAAACTAATCTTTCTTTAATAAACCCGAAATTAAGCCACAAAAAGTACAACCCAGTATAATCCCACTTAGTGGGGTATGGGGAGGGTAGTATGTACGCAGACCTTACCCCTACCCTGGGATAGAGAGGTTGTTTCCAAATAGACCCCCGGCATCCTTCCCTCCAAGAACTTTCCACCTTTGCTCTTGGGGAGACTCGAACTCACAACCTCTCGGTTGGAAGTGGGGGTTGCTTACCATCAGAGCAAGCCCCTCTTGTCCGAAATTAAGCCACAATAGGGCTAAAAAACGTGTAGGATTCTAACTTTTCTCCCAAGCTACTTTTACCCAAGTCTGTCCATGTTTTTACTAGGTATAGCAGGGACCATAGAAATAATAAGAGACTACTAACTATAGTATTAATTCAAATAAATAATTGCAATTTATAACCTAATATGTTTATACTTATTGCATAGTACATCATAAATATATATATATAAGCCATATTCGATATAATATTAACTAATACACTTATATTTATTGCATTGAACAACGTAAGTACATATTATATATATATGCCATATCTATTCTATATAATATAGCCTAATACACTTATACTTAGTGGATAGTACAACATAACTATATATATTATATTATATATAAGCCATATTCGATATAATATTTCCTAATACGCTTATACTTACTGCATAATACGGCGTAAGTATATATATATATATATGTATATGTATATATATATATACACACACGCCATATGTATTCGATACAATATTACCTAATACACTTATTCTTAGTGCATAGTACAACGTAAGTATGTGTATATATATATATATATATATATATATATATGTATATATATGTATATATGTATATATATATATATATGTATATGTATATATATATATATGTGTATATATATATATGTATATGTATATATATATATATATGTATATATATATATATATATGTGTATATATGTGTATATATATATATATATATATGTATGTATATATATATATACACACACGCCATATGTATTCGATAGAATATTACCGAATACACTTATACTTAGTGCATAGTACATCATAGCTGTACATATATATATATATATATATGCCTTATTCGATATAATATTACCTAATACACTTATACTTAGTGCATAGTATAACGTAAGTATATATATATTATATATATATATTAGCGTCTTACATTTATGTTATTTAGATAGTAAATACAAAAGTAATTTTTAATTTTGACCATTGTTGACCTCAATGGAGACCAACTTTGGTCGCTAATTATACATGAAATTAGTTTAGCGACCAAACTTGGTCGCCAAAGTTAAATCAGATTTATTTATATTTTATATAATATTTAAATTAAAAATATAATTATAAAATTTATAACTTGGTCGCTAACTACCTACCCTTTTTTTAGCGACCAATGCTGGTCGCCAAGTTTAAATTATATATATTGAAATTTTATATTTTTAAAAATAATAATATATTTATAAAAATTTTAAAGGTGGGTCCCACTTTAACGACCAACATTGGTCGCTAATCTTAGTAAATCTTTGACCAAGCAAGTCTGACCAGTCCAGTCAGCATTTTGACTAATTAGGTGACCAATTTTCGACTAACCTTAGTCGCTAATTATTTTATTTATATATTTTATTATTTTTGCTAGTTTTGCTATCAAGGATGGTCCTTTTTCTATAGACAAACTTTTATTCGTTGGTCGCTTTTATCCGGAATTCTAGCAGTGACAATTTTTTATGTGGGGCTTCAAAGCTTAGGAACCAAATCATTTTTAAGCAAGGTGGGCTAAAAAGCTAAGTTGCGTGATCTTCATCAGATGGCGCTTTGGCAAATGACATAATTGACAATTCACGTAGATATATTTCAACAATCACAAAAAAAGAAAGAAAGGGTTGGTAGTTTAAAAAGCAGTAAGTTAATGATATGCAGAAGGGAAAAAGAAAAGAAAGGAATTGATAAGTAGAAGTAGTTCAACTAACAATTGCCTCTTATTAGGGGGCTGCTAATCTACCGTCTTTTCCTGCCACAGAAGTCAATGATCATCCACTATGCTTTAGTCAAATGTGCTTTTATATTCTAATAATTACTTACACTAAGCTAATCAAATGCAATCAGTACAAAGATATTACAGTTTTCAATTTTTAGTAATAAAAGGTGAAGAGAGTGCTTTTGATCAGCCATTCACAACATACCGAAGTGACAATGCTTAAACTACTTTAGAACAAAGACTAAGTGGAGAATGATTTTGGCGTAATTATTCTTTCATAAATTTGGTTTTCACAAAAAAGAGTCATCTTTGTCAAATAACTTCTAGAAAAAATAATAAAGTAGATGCATCAGACTTGACGCCAAATTATCCAATTGATAGAACCAAAATTATTTCTTAAAATTAAATCACATCAGCAGACAATGTTGACTGACACTGGGCTCCTCTTCTATGTCCTTTTACTCTTTGTTGGAGTTTGGCAGCCTGAGGCTGTGGGATGTTTGGACCAAATTGAAGAAAAGTTCTTGTTTGCATGTGAGCTATAATACTACCAGTTTTAATTAGTTCAAGGATGTTGAAACTTGTTAGCAGCTAGAGTTCTTTTTGAAAAAAAAGGAAAAACCAGAACTCAGATTCATCGGTTATTCCAGGATTAAGTAGTAACTCAGTGACAGGATATACAGTTCTATCCAATGGCTGTAAGGTTCGAGTGCCAAACTTTTTCTCTCTATTTTACCTACTTCCAACAAAATCCAACTTTCAATATATTTGGTTGATCGGTTAAAAATAATTATAGCGCCAGTCAAATATCCAAAAATTATAGATTTATAATGTATAAAATATAAATAATAACATATATGTAATACATTAATAATTAAAAAATATATTTAATAGCTATTATTTTGCATGAAAAACTATACTATATAAAATTTCCAACAACAAATGGCTAAAATAAAATTTTAATTTATTGGTCCCAAATGTCGAAGCCCAATAATTGTGAGGCCCAAACGAAAATTTAATAAAAGTTATATTGTACAGCCGCTTCAAAATAATAGCTAAAAATATTTGTTTGATATTATATATTATATATATTATATACAAAAATTATACTAATTTTATACACTTTTTCAATTAACGAATATAAATAATTTTATAGGGCATGAATAGTCCATATTAAAGAGGATGGATAACCATAGAGTCAGTTTGGGTCTTGGAAAAAATCTGGGTGATTCATTATTTCGGAAATCAGCATTCTCGAATCCTTTGTACAGAAGTTTGAAACTTCTACATCGAATTTTCCATCTGTAAGAAACTAATTGTTGTAGCATCAGTAGGCTACTGTGTTAGTCTGTTAGACGTCCTAAAATATTTATGGCCTAGGGTTGTAGGTTTGGCACAATAATAATACACCTCAATTATAATTTCTAAGCAAATCCGGTCGGTTATATGAGTGATCATCGTTCATGTCGCTCCATTTTAAAACATTTCTCACAGAATATAAACAGAGTTTAGCTATCAAGGTGGTGGTTCAACGAATATTATTTACCTCGAAAATGATAACTACAATTATATTTAATTTTGTGGTTCCAAAATACGTAATTTATCTTAACGTTAGTTGTTAGGCAATAAATACTAAATGTGAGTAAAAAAAATAAGGAATGCAAACTAATAGAGTCACAGGACAGGCCTCGAGCTAGCTTGAGCAGGGTCTCGAGGATTAGAAGGACTAATAGCAGCAAACAATCGATGAAGGATCGATGATAATTAGGGCCTCAAAGGCGGCCTTTTGTGGTTCATAATGAACAATAAATGAAGAACAAGAATGAATAATGAATGAACAGTGAAAGAATAAGCAATAAATATGAAGAACAATATTGTTAAAGAGAGCAGAGAATGTTGGATTGTACTCAACGTGTTGTGTAATAATCCGAATACCTTCAAAGTGACAAGGGTCCCCTTTATATAGGAGAGGGGATCTGTACATAGTAAATGTCTTATCATTATGGGAAAATGCTATTGGTACAGCTGTATAATGGTACAATGTGGATCATTACTATTCTTTGCATACTCTATCAGTCCTCATCACGCGCCCTAGGGGGCCTTTCGCCTTTTCATAATGGTCATCGATTTCCATATTGCCTCGAGGCATGTCACAATATTTTCCTCGCTATGCCTGCCGAGGCGAGTGTTTTTAGAACGAGCCTTGGGTTACGCTTCGATCCTATCGAGGCCGGGATCGAAAAAGGCCATCGAAAACTTAAAATCGGTCTTCCCAGATTTTAACCACATACAGATAGTCCCCGCGTTTCTTGAAATGAAATAACAAGGAACAATTTGAATTCTTCAACTCTTCAATGCATCCATCACTATGTCAGTTGCACCACGTGATCAATTGATGTGGCAAAAAAGGGACGTTCAAAAGTCACGTTCGCACGGTTCTCGAAAAGCCTTGAACTGATTATGATGGTTGGCCGTCCCTCAGCTTTCCCAATGTGCATTACTGGTCTCTATAAATACCTCAATCCTTTACTCCATATTCTCCCTCATATCTTTGAACTTTAAGCATCTCTCCTTACTTCTTTCTTGTGTTTGTTTCTCGCCTAGTTTTTCCCTTTTCCTCTGAAATCTTTCAGTAGAGATGGCAAAGACCTATAGAAAAGCCCCTCAAGGTGATAAAGCTTCTTCGTATTCATGCTTATCTAAGGGAAAAACCGTAACACCTCATAGTCTTAAAGAATGCATGCCCGGAGTCTGCGAGACATCATCCAATTTTTTAGTTGACAAGCCTTCTTCGAAATCGGGAAAGTGCGAACCCATGTCTCAATACATTACTCTGATCGCCGATATTGGGAAGGTGAAAATTGATTGCCGTTGGGGAGAGGCGGTGCAAGTGGAGGTGCCCTCTCGGGAGGAAGATATCACGACACACAAGCCCTGTTTCCTTAGTGTATATACATACTCTTTTACCTTAGGCCCGATAGAACCATTCTCGCTGTCGATAGATCCGGTAATCTTTGATTTTTGTGGACAATATCAGGCGATGATAGGTCAAATTCATCAATCATCCTGGCATGTTGTTTACATGAGGCATTTTGCAAACATGACCGAGAGCGTACCTTTTACCCTGGATTATCTGATTAGGATGTACAACCCCTGAATGTATCGAGGCAGCTTGATTAATCTTCAATGTCGGGCTTCAAAGGCCTTCTTTGCCTGTGCCGATGAAGTCAAGGATAGGTGGCGGATGAGTATCTTTGTTCGGGTTAGGACCTCAGATTTAATTCTTGCAAAGAGGATGTCATTCCTTGAGGAATGAAGCATGAATCGTAAGTGAGTATGTCGATTAACTATTTTTTCATTTCATTAGACCATTGCCCCTCCTGAACTAACTTCTTTTGTTGGTGCAACCGTTGAGTGGTACCCTGGCATGGTTAAGGATCTTGCGAGTTGGGTTCCCCAGCTCGATTCTATCTACCCGTGTTATAAGCGCATATGGCAAGATCTGGCCATAGCCTAATAGAAAGCTAAAAACCATGGTAAGGGTTTTCTCCCACCGTGCTTAAGCTCACTATAGGAGGTACCCCTTAACCGTATTCTTATCTTTCATAAATTCCTTTTTGAATTTGTGCAGGCCATGGAGATGCCTCTTTGATGAGGGATGATTTCTCCAGTGATGTTGATACTTCAAGTCTTGTCAAGGAGAAGAAGAGAAAAAGAAAATCGCCGAATAAGTCCTCGAAATCGAAGAATGCAAAAGTTCAGAAGCCTGAGGTCAATTTAGCAGCCCTAATTTCGGGAGTAGTGGAGGGCTCCCAAGTTGAGGGTGGAGAAAAAAATGACTCCACACTAGCACCCGGGGAAGGATAAAGCATGAGTGCTTCAGATGTTGCTGAGTCGATGGAAAATAAACTAGAAGTTGCAAATGTTGTCCCATCTCAAGACGAGGAGGCTCTCGAGGATGGGCCAGATGATGTTCCAGAGTCTTTTAACGGTCGAAAAATTTTTCGAGATGAAAGGCATTCTATAGATGAGTTAAGGGATCCCAGTTTTGATGTTTTCTGAAGGCAAGGGAAAGCCCCGATCGATCCAGCCAGAGTTATTGATGTGGGTGACTCTTCGCCGAGTACGACACTCCCTATAAGGGGGATACGAGTTACCAATAATCGAGAGATTTTTGATGTGGGGTATCCCTCGAGGGGAATGACTTGATTGAAGGACTCCTTACTTGGGTTAGAGGAAGCCCCGATCTTAACGCCTATCTTTTTTTAGGAAGCTGAGAGCCTCCGCAAACATGTCATCATTCGGCGACTATGCTCCGAGCTCCGGTCCTTATCCTCCTAATTTTGTTCTTTTATGGTTTCAGGTTATAATGCTTTACAAATAGGCCTTTGCTAAGTCCTAAACTGAGCTGCCCCACTATGAGGAAGAGTGCGGGAGGCTCTCATCATAGGCCGACGAGATTAGAGCTCTCTCTACCAAGAATGAGGAATAACTTTGCGACCTTTGGGCTCATTTGAGACGATGTCTCGAGAACAAACCGATCTTGCCGAGCAGGTAATACGATCTTTGCATGTCTTTATTTTTGTGCTTCCCTGACTTTAGCATTTAACACCTTTGTTTGATTTTGCAGCTTGAGAAGAAAGATGCCTTGATGGAGGAGGGGCTTAGTGCCAGGGATGCTGAGATTTCGGATTTAAGTAGCGTGTAGATGTGATGGCCTCCAAGAGAGGTAGACTCCAGAGGAAGTTGACTTCGGTTGAGCGCTGCCTTCAGGAGGCGATAGCGAATAGTGGTAAGTATAAGGATATCCATGCCGAATCAGTTGTCGTGCTGTCCACGGCCAAGTTCGAGGCTGATGCACTTGTATTCTCGTACTAAAAAATGTTGCTGCTACAAATGATCGGGCCAAGAAAATCTTTGAGGATCAAGTTTGAACTGGCCCGAGCCTTGGAGTGCACCTAGTTAGGATCTCGTAGGTAGGCTCTCGAGGAGGTATATGCAGGGGGCATTGATTTGTCTGCTGAGATTGAGAAGGTGAATGCCTTAGAGGAAGATTCAGCGACTTCGTCTAGTTTTCATGAGGATTCAACTAGTGGATCAGAGAGAAGTGCAGATGAAGAAGAAGTCTCTGAGGGTTAAAAAGCCGTCGATGGCCAGGGTGTTGATGGTCAAGCTATCGATGGTGCGAATCTTGAGGGAACCCATCCGCCCAAGTGACTTCGGGCGAGGACTAGGCTTTCTTTTGTTTCTGTGTAAGGGCCACTCGTGGTCATTTTAAGCATCTTTCACCAATATAAGAATTTCTTTATTTAGCCTTCGATTTGTGTTGAGCGCCATTCTTCCTTCATTTGCAAAAGAATTCAAATGTATAACTCAATCGTTTAATATGAAGACCAGACCTGGAACATAACAATGCCTTAGGTTATTAATTGATTGATATGATATTTCTTAAGGTCCTTTTCTACCTTTCAAACTAAGCTTATATTGATTTGATGAGAGCTTAGTTCATTGGGACTTCTGAGTCCGAATTGTGTGGGAACTGGGTTTCGTTGATGGTCCTCGATTGAGAGTATTCTCGAACTAACCTTTGGACAGCTACCGGGCATGTTCATTTGATCATTTGAAAATAAGGATAGCCTTTAGGCTTTGACAATTGTCCTTAAACGAGGACTTACACGTACTCGGGCAGCCTTTGGGCTTAGTAGTCGAGTGGGTGTTTGCTCGAACTCGAAGTAAGGATAGAGCTGAGGCTTAGTGAATAGTTCCCGAGTGGGAATAGGTTCGAACTCGGGTATCCCTTGGGCCTAATAGTCGAGACGACATTTGCTCGAACTTGAAGTAAGGGTCGCATTGAGGCTTTATTAATAGTCTCCAAGTGGGAACTGGTTCGAACTTGGGTATCCCTCGGGCTTAAAAGTCGAGCGGGCGTTCGCTCAAACTTTTAGTAAAGCTAGCACTGAGGCTTTGTGAATAGTCCCCGAGTGAGAACTGGCTCGAATACTTGATGGGTTCTCCTTGGGTGGCATATGGATTTTTCCTCATCAAAAAACTCTCCGGTAAAACACATTCGGGATAAAATCCAGTCTAAGGGAAAAGAGTGCACACATAGCTTTAAAAACCCAAGGTTTTCAAGACGAAGGATGCTTCGGCGTCTTTCGTCAAACACATGTATGAAATTAGTGTGATTCGTTGAGAGAAAAAAGGGAGGAGATTATAACTTAGCAATAATAGCGTTTGAGCATTGATACGTTCTAATTTCTTGGGAGTTGTATACCTTCCATTGTGCCGAGTTTGTAGGACCCCTTGCCTACTATTCCGAGGATGTAATATGGTCCTTCCCAGCTCGGGCCCATCTTACCTTCATTTGGTTTCGAGTATTGAGGGTGACTTTCCTTAGGACTTGGTCATTGACCCTAAAGCGTCGGAGGTTTGTTCTACTGTTTTAATATCTCTCAATCCTCTCCTTTTTGGCAGGTATTTGGATTAGTGCAGCCTCCTGCTTTTCATCTAGTAGCTTGAGAGATATACTTATTGCCTTGTTGTTTTAGTCCTTATTGGCATGCCAAAATCTGGCACTTGGCTCTCTGACCACGATTGGTATCAGAACCTCGGACTAGTATACCAAAGAGAACAATGTTTCTCCCGTGCTTAACATTAAAGTTGTTCGGTATGCCCATAGTACTTCGGGCAATACCTCTCTCCATGTTTCTTTTGCATTTTCTAACCTCTTTTTCATGTTTTGGATGATGGTTTTGTTTTTGGACTCGGCGTGTCCTTTCGCACACGGGTGATAGGGCGTCGACATGATTCTCTTAATCTTATGATTTTCGAAGAATTTCTCCACCTTGCTGCCTATGAAGTGCTTCCCATTATCGCACACAATCTTGGAAGGGATCCTGAATCGGCAGATGATATGATCCTAGATAAAGTCGATGACTTCTTTTTCTCTTATCTTCTCGAAGGCCTACGCTTCCACCCGTTTTGAGAAATAGTCAGTCATAAAAATAATAAATCTGGCTTTACCTGCTGCTATTGGTAAGTGCCCGGCGATGTCCATTCCCCATTTCATGAATGGCCATGGTGATAAGACTAAATGTAGTTGTTCACCAGGGTGGTGAATCTTCGGAAGGTCTTTGGCATTTGTCACAACTTTGAATGAATTCCTTAGTGTCCTTCTCCATGTTGTCCCAATAGTAGCCTACCCTGATCACCTTTTGAACTAAAGAACCGACGCTAGAATGATTTCCATATGTGACCTCATGGATTTCTCGAAGCACATAATCGGTGTCTCCCAGCCCCAAGCATACTGCTAGAGGCCCATCAAAGGTCCTTCAATATAATGTTCCATTCTCATCGAGTGAAAATTGATCTGCTTTGGCTGAGAGGGCCCTCGACTCTTTTGGATATGTGGGCAGCTTCCCGCTTTTCAAATAGTTGATATATTTATTCCTCCAATCCTATGTTAGACTTGTCGAGTTGATCTCGGCAAGGCATTCTTCGATCACTAATTTGGAAAATTGTACAACAACCCCTAGGAGTAAGTCATCTTCTTCAACGGATGATCCAGGTTCGCGTGTGCATTGGCCTCACTATTTTGATCTCGAGGAATGTGTACCAGGGTCCATTATTTAAAACGATGCAATATGACTTTGTCTACGTATCTTTGCATATTGTCTTCTCGAACCTCAAAGCTCCCATTGACTTAGTTAACTACGAGAAAGGAGTCACATTTTGCTTTGATGACTTCTGCTCCTAGGCTTTTGGCCAGCTCAAGACTTGCAATTATAGCTTCATACTCGGCCTCGTTGTTAGTGAATTTTAGAGTTTTTACAGATTTCCTAATCAAGCGGCCCCCTAGGTGGTTTTAGGATGATGCCTAGCCCGGACCCCTTTACTTTCGAGGAATTGTTAGTGATTAGGGTCCATACCTCTGATGATGTACCTGTTTCTAGTAAAAGTTCTTTTTCTACCTCGGGGACGAGGGCGGGCGTAAAATCAGCCACGAAGTCCACCGAAATTTTTGACTTGATATTTGTTTGAGGTTGATACTTTATATCATACCCTCCAAGCTCAATGGTCCGTTTGGCCAATCTACATGGTAGTTCATGCTTGTGCAAGTAATTTGAAGAGGGTACATCATTATTATATTTATATAAAGGAGAATAGAGACCAGCTTCCAGCCAATGTGATTTTACAAAAAACCCCATAAAAAGCTTCCGGTTCATGTGCATTTACGGAAAAACAATTAACACCAACATTTTCGTATTTGTCCTAAGGGTCGATTGAGGAGCTTCCGTATTCCAAGCGGATATGTTCTTCAGAGAGTGGCACATGAGGATTGGTAAAATGTGGTAGATACTACATGTTTATTCACTGCTCTTCTGGCTAGTTTTAATCTTCTTGCTCACCTTTCTTTCATCTGTCCGATTCTCGCTAAAGCTACTTCATGATTTATTTTACTTTCTCATGTTGTTCTTCGAGTTGGTACTATGTAATATTTCTCTCTGTTATTAGATGAGTTCTATTTTTCCAGTTTTTTCTTTTCCTTTTCCCGCGTTCTGGAATTATTGTTGCTTCTTTTTATCTGAAAATCTCGGAGAACATGAGCTATCTTGCTTAAATAGGATAGTGCAGAGACATGGCTATTTTGCTCATTTTCCTGAATGAATTATTCCATTGTATAATTGCTTCTACACTGCAATTCTAAATATATATTTCAGTTGCTCCTTACCTGGCTAAATATGGAACAATGGTGGAGTTTGAGAACAAACTGAAATAATCTTTGACATATTTCACTGGTTTTCTGGAGTTGATTTGGATTAGAGCTTGGGAAATTGGACGAGGGAAGAGAAGTGAGGAGAAGAGAGAAACACATCGGAAAAGGGGAAAATTCTAATTAGTAAAGCTATTGTATTAAGAAATATGTTGGGGCTCTGTGCTCTTTCTTTTTGCTGCGAACAACCGAACCCTTGCCACATTCTTCTAAATTACGTATAATATTAGTAGTTCTTTATGCCATGTTCAACAATAAGGTAGTTCAAGAAGTTCCAATTTGATAGACTTCAAATGATGATCAACTGCAGTACATCAAGTGGGTGGAAATAAGCTTATAGCTAAGCTTTGCAGTGATGTTCAGTTTCCGTAGTAAAGTTTCAATAATCTATTAATCTCTACTATATATAGACAAGTATACTCAAGGTTAGTTGAAAATCAATTCTCCAACTTATAGGAAGAGCAACACCCTAGAAATCCTCACTGTGTTTGGTTGTCCTAAGCCTTTCTAGATCATTGAATGAATGATGTTTTATGAATGATGATCATATACCACAATATGTTGGAACTATAGCCTCGGAGTATAGACCTTTCAGGATGTGTATTTTCTATAATTTCCTATAAAATACCTCAATTTTCTTTTGTTTGTTAACTCGATGCGTGATTTTAATTATTTGACTATTCCGTTTTGGGTATTGTTACTGTTATAGCATCAGTTTTGAGTGAAAATGTTATAGGAGACTCAAGATAAAATTTAGCACCTAACTATTTTCCCTTTCTTTTTATTTTTATGTTATTAGGTTGTTGTTTGCCACTCGAAGATGTTTTAACAGTATTTGTGTTACCGTACACTTATAGGCATATTTGTTTAATAAGAGAAGGTATGATGCGCAATTGCATTTATTAGCTGGAAGACAATCATGATCTCTTCAATGCTTTTCTTGCATAAGACATTTTATTTCCTCTATTTAAGCATTCTCATTTTCTAAAATGGTGGCTTGCTTGGTCACTTGCTTACTGAGGTAGCTTTAGACTATTAGTCGCTAAGCTGCTATTGCTAGGAATGTGTTTCTGAAGGGAAGAAATTGCAAGAAAATGAATAGGGTAACAAACACATATACATTTGTTTTCTCTCGGAAGAATTACAAGTTTTCTTCGTCGAAAATAGAATGACAAGTTTAGCAACATAACGCATGAATACCCGGTTTCTCTACACTCTGTTTCTTCCCTAAAATTTCCAGTGCGGCTCACCTCCTCTTCCAATTCTCCTTGTTTCTTTTAGTCTTCTCTCTTCTTGGATAGTTAATTCGCCTTGATTGTATAGTTATAAGGTGAGTTTTAGTTTCTTGATTTTTTGAATAGCTGCTGCATATAAATTGTTTAACCGGATTAAATTATTTGTCCATCAATCTTTGTCATTCGACCCAAAAAAACAAGGATATTTGGAATTGTTTCCCATTTCAGTTACTTACTTAACCCCTTTGAGTATATTTGTTGATGTTGTTCTTGAAGTATTTGGTGGGTTTAGTGATCTTGATGTATCCGTTTATCCTTTTAAAGGTGTTGGAATGATTTTATCTTTTGGAAGCAGAGATGAAAGACAAGGACAAATTTGAGAAAATTTTGGGTTTACCGATGGCTTTTATTTCTTTGATGTATGGTAAAGAGCACATATCCCTATTAGGTATACGATTCATAAAATAGTATTACTGTATTAGAGGTAAATAAGTTTGGTTGATTGTTACTATTATTGCATTCCTTGTTCATTATTTGCATTTTTATTGTAAAAAAGAACTATTAACCACTAACCGGATCTTGCATATTATGTTACTGTGTTTGATGTGGCCAATCTTACAGTATGTGTATTTACTGTCATTGTATGAGCTCTTTTGATGCATTGTGGTAGCTATAAAGAATAGAGTACCGAATGATATTTTATTTAAACAAAGGAGAACTTTGATGTAGCTAAAACGCTTGACAATATGCTTAATATGTGACAATAAATTTTATGTGTAAAATATTTTTCTAAAGGTTGTGTCATGTCTTCAATTGTTGTATGCATAGTTCTTATAGTTGTCTGTAGAAGTATTATGGGGTTTTGTGAAAAATGGATATGTCCCAGGTCTGATGTGATTTTGTGGAAATATATAAAATTTTGTTCACTGATCAATAGATCTCAACATTAGCAAAACTCTACTATTGTTTCGTTGCACCAAAGGCAAAGCTGGTTATTATGATTTCGCCTTATTTGACTATAATTTACATTTCTCTTCATCATTTTGGGAATTATGCATGGTACAACATATATGAACCATATTGTTTGTATGATGTATCTAAATAGCACATGATCAATTGATGACAAGCTGAGTTAAGTTTTTTCGGTCAGCAATATTTGGCTTATGTGTGCCAATAGAATGGCTGACTCTTATTCCTTCGTCCAGAAAAAAATAGCTTTCAATTCATATGGCTAACTAATGGTAGGATGGAGCAGAACATTAGACAACATAACGATTGTTTAATTGGGTGCTTATAGTATTTTTCTGTTGAAAATTAGTGCAAAGGGACTTGTTAAATTACAATCAGCAGTCAGAATCGGGGGATAATAATACACCTTTGTACAAGATGGGCCCCGTCAAAGCCCGGGCTACCCCCACTAGTTAAAACACATATACAATGACATCGAAAATCAAATTTTAATTTCTGAGATGCACTTATTAATATAAGAGCTAATTTTTCTAAGTGGGGATACCATGTTTCAGCATCTCCTAGAGTCCGACTTACGTAATAAAAAGGTAATTGCGTACCTTGTTCTTCCCGAACCAATACGCCGCTTACCGGTACTTCAGGTACGACCACATATAAGTACAACTTGTCATCTTCTTTCGGGGAGTGGAGAAAAGGAGGGATCGATAGATAACGCTTTAGATCCTCTAAAGCATGCTGGCACTTTGGAGTCCATTCAAAGTTGTATTTCTTTTGAGCAAGGAAAAAAATGATGACTCCGATCTGATGACCTTGAGATGAATCTGCCTAAAGCTACTATCTGCCCGGTCAGCCGCTGTATGGCTTTCACTTTGATTTTGTCAGGGTTAATCTCGATCCCCCTATTTGACACCATGAAGCCTACAAATTTGCCCTATCCTACTCCGAAGGCACACTTCTGGGCGTTGACCTTCTTGATGTAACTTTTAAGGATATTGAATGTTTCCGGCAAATAAGTCAAATAGTCCTCTGTGCACAAAGATTTAACTAATATGTCATCAATGTAAACTTCCACAGATGGGCCTATTTGATATTTAAACATCTTATTAACTAGGCTTTGGTACGTAGCTTCTCCCGAAGGGCATCACGTTATAGCAGTATGCCATACTTCGTGATGAACGAAGTCTTTTCCCTGTCTTCTAGGATCATTTGGATTTAATTATACCTAGAATAGACATCGAGAAAAGCGAGGATCTCGTAGTCGGTCGTGGCGTTAATCAAACGATCAATCTTTGGCAAAGGGAATGAGTCTTTGGGGCATGCTTCATTTAAGTCTTTATAATCTATGCACATTCTTAATTTATTCTTTTTTGGGGACCACTGCTACATTAGCCAACCATTCGGGGTATTTACCTTCCTGATTGATCCTATTTTAAGGAGTTTTGTTACCTCGTCTTTGATAAATGCGTGTTTTACCTCAGATTGAGGCCTCCTTTTATGACTTGTTTGAACCTTGGATCGACGCTTAGTCGATGGGGTTCTATTTTCGGTGGGATACCTGTCATGTCTAAATGGGACCAAGTAAAACAATCAATGTTGTTAAAAAGAAATTGGATGAGTTTTTTCCTCAATTCGGGGGTTAATCCCGTTCCCAGGTACACCTTTTGATCTGGAAGATGTTTGATCAAGATGGCCTGTTCGAGTTCTTCGAGCATTGATTTTATTGTATCCAATTCCTTAAGGGCAATGGAGGTCCGAGGAGTGAGGAATTTTTCTTTGTTGTTTTTGTTTGAATGCTCACAGACTACCTGTTCCTCGAGGTGTCTCGTCTCCCGATCCGTCCTAGACGGTGGAGTTGATGTGGTGCTATATCGTTTACCGCAAACATCTTCTTTGTTGAACATTGTTTTATGTACACCATTTATAACGTCTTTTTTTGGGAATTTCATTATCTGGCGAAGAGTTGACAATACCGCCCAAATGTTGTGTATCCACGTCTCCCAAGTAAGACATTACACCCTATGTTACCTTTGATAACATGAAACTTGGTGTCCTCAAGCATACCAAATACGATGACTGGGAGGATGACTTCTCCCTTCTTTGTCTCTATTACCATGTTGAATCCACGTTGGGTTCGAGAGGTAGGTACGATTTGGTCGAGTAGTCCGAGCTGCTCCACCACCTTTGACCTAATTACGTTGGCCGAGCTCTCTGGATCCACGAGCACGTGTTTAATTTTAACGTTGTTCCAAAGAAAAGAAATTACTAGCGCATCATCATGTGGTTGGGACAAGGCCTCAGTGCCTTCTTCTCTAAATATAAGGGTGTCCTCGGCTATATTGCTCTAAGTTTGCCTTTTCGCTGCGACGGACATTCTGGCCCATTTGAACATGGGTCCCTGTGGGACGTCGGTTCCTCCAATGATCATGTGAATAGTGTGCTGAGGTTCTTCTGGTTTGTTCTTTTCGTGAAGCCCAATATCGTTTTTTTCGTATGCATTTGGCGAGTTAGACATTTTTGACCTGAAACCAAAGATTCTTGGACAAGAAAAAGTATGAAGAATAGCTTGTGTTTTAGGAAAACTAGCACCAAAATGATCACTATTATTCTTAGCCCCACGATGGGCGCCAAACTGTTTACATGGAAATGGTAACTATAGTTATATTTGATTTTGTGATTCTAAAAATACACAATTTATCTTAATGCTAGTTGTTAGGCAATAGATGCTAAATGTGAGTAAAGAAAATAAGAAACACAAACCAGTAAAGCCACATGACAAGGCCTCGAGCTAGCTAGAGTGCGGCCTCGAGGTTTAGACATACTAATAGTAGTGAACAATCGATGATAATCAGGGCCTCAAAGGTAGCCTTTCATGGTTAATGATGAGCAATAAATTAAGAACAATAATGAATGAACATTGAAAGAATGAGAAATAAATGTGAAGAACAATAGTATTAGTAAAGAGAGCAGAGAATATTTTAATATATTCAATGTTTTGTAATAATCCGAATAACTTACAAAATGACAGGGGTTTTTTCCTTTATATAGGAGGGGGATCCTTATATAGTACATGTCTCATGATGATGGGGAAATGCTATTGGTATAGCTGTATAATGGTACAATGCGAATCTGTACTATTCTTTGCAGTCTCTGTCAGTCCTTATCACTCGCCCTAGAGGGTCTTTTGCCTTTTCATAATGGTTGTCGATTTCTATGTTGCCTCGAGGCACGTAAAAATGAGTCCTTGATATGCCTTGTCGAGGAAAGTGTTTTGAGAATGAGCCTTGCATTGTGTTTCGACCCTATCGATGCCGGGCTTGAAAAAATGCCATGGAAACCTTGTATTTTAATCCCATCTATTTATATTGTGTCCTTAACATGAAACTTGTACTAAAGACATGCTAGTGCTAATCCATAAAGTACGAAATGTTTTCTTTCTTTTTGGTTAGAATATAGCATGATATGCTTATGGCCAGCAAGAAAATGTTAGCGAGTTTCCTTTCAGCACTTCACCTAATTAACCACTTCTACCTAGAAACACTAACATTCGGTTAAGATACTCAAGTTTATATATCTTTCGGTTATGAAGGTAGGTAGTGATTAATTGAGTAGTTAGCTAGTTGTCCAACATTGTAAGGAAAACTGTAAGTTAAGTTAGTGTGGAGTAGTATATATGTATATACTCCTCATTTAAGGTATCAGAAATGAATGAAAAAATACAATTTTCATTTCTCTCTTTAGCTTCTTCTTAGAAATCCTCTGCAACCATGGAGGTTCTCTCCATTTAACATAGTATCGATTCATATGGATTGCTTGAAATCGAGTTGAGTTTCTAAACCTCATTAGACATCTATGTAATTGCTTCGATTCATCACTTCCTAGGTTGAATCGTCTTTGAGAAATTAGGTATTTTTTTCTTCTTTATGTTCAATTTGCTTGCTGCTACTCTAAGCTCTCGATTTCTTCATTATTCAATGGCCAGGACACTACCACTGATGCAACTCCAGTGGCAGATCCAAGTCGTGTGGGTGGCTTAGTTATCTATCAACATCATCCTCTATTTCTTTAATCTTCTGATACTCCAGGTAGTTCTCTTATCTCAATCAAACTAATTGGACGTGAGAACTATGCTATATGGAGCAGCTCTATGCGTATTAGTCTATTAGGCTAAAGCCAATTAGGTTTTGTTGATGGTAGATACACTAATGACAATTTTCTCCTACTTTACATGAATTGTAGGAAAAATGTAAAGGCCTAGTTTTGTCATGGATCTTGAACTCAGTTAGTAATGAGCTGTTAAGTGGCATGATATATGCATCTAGTGCACAGAAAGTGTGGGATGATCTTAGAGAGCGCTTTGACAAGGTTAATGGATCTAGAATTCTATTTTTGCACAAACAAATTGCTACTTTGTCTAATGACATCTCCTATGTGTCAGTATATTTTACTAAGCTGAAAGAACTTTGGGAAGAGTTTTATGCATTAATGCCTTGCCCTGGATGTGGCTGTGAGCAATCGAATGGGTATGCTGAACACTTTGGTAACCACATGTTGCTGCAGTTTTTGATGGGTCTAAACGAGACCTATTCCCAATCTAGTAACCAAATTGTGATGATGAGTCCTACTCTGACTATAACCAAAGCCTATTCTATCATAATAGCAGAACAAAGTAGAAGATCTGCAGTTAATTTTTCTCAAACCTCTACAACAAAAGAGGGAATAACTATGTTTTGTAGAAAAGGAAGCTCTCAAGGTTCAAGTAACTTCAAGTCTAAAAGGAACAATTTGTTATGCGACTATTACAAATACAAAGGTCGCACAACGGACACTTGCTACAATCTTTATATCTATCTTCCCGAATTCAAGCAAAAAAGAAAGGGTAGACCTAACAATGATGCTCAATACACAGAACCTCCAATCAATAATGGTCCTAATAGTGAAAGTTTTGAGGCTGCATCTAACTTTGCAGGACTTCAGCAGAATAATCCTGATTCAGCTAATCGCTGTGGTTAACGAGTGATTGCAGGAGTGCCACACTTTATAGCTGATTAGTATAATCAGATCTTGCATTTCTTGGGCAAGTCCAGCATCACATCCTCAAGTCAAGGTGATCCACAAAGTAATGCCATGTCAGCAAGTTTGACTTCACCTTCTGTAGCTACTGAAGCTAAGGTTAGGTGGATAGTTGATACAGGTGTTTCCAATCACATGGTAAAAAGTCTCAAAATGTTAGAAGAATATAGAAATGATGATGAATCTAGTATTGGAAAGGTTCATCTACCTACAGGAAAGATAGTGAGTTTAAAACATACAAGGTCTTCAACTGTGCTAAAAGTAAGGGTGTCTTCTGGCCCGGGCCTAAACGGGCCTGACGGGATGGGCTTCGCGGTCCCGGACCTGGCGGTCCTGGTGGCTGAGATCGTCCCGTGACGGGCCTAAGCCCACAATGGTCCTGGGGCCGGGGGGCCTGACCGGGGGGGGGGGGGGGGGGGTGTTTTAAGGCAATATCTTGTATAGTAATTATTATTATAGTGTAAAATATATTTTATTTGGTGTACTAAGTTATTAATATAGTATATATAATATATATTTCATTGTATATTGTGTTGTAATAATTAGTATATATTGTGTTGTAGTAATTAGTATATATTGTATATTATGTATATTGTATTGTAGTAATTAGTATATATTGCATATTATGTATATATTGATATATATTATGTATATATTGTGTTGTAGTAATTAGTATATATTTTATATTATGTATATAGTGTGTTGTAGTAATTAGTATATATTGTATGTTATGTATATATTGATATATATATATATATATATATATATAGTGTTATAGTAGTTAGTATATATTGCATAGAATGTATATATTGTGTTGTAGTAATTAGTATATTGTGTTGTACTAATTAGTATATATATATATATATATATATATATATATATATATATATATATATATATATATATATATATATATATATATATATATATATATATATAAATATATATATATATATATATATAGTAAACTATATATTGTATAGAATGTATATATTGTGTTGTAGTAATTAGTATATTGTGTTGTACTAATTAGTATATATATATATATATTATATCTCTTATGTATAATGTATATATATCTCTTTTATATATTGTATCTTATGTATATATGTTATTACTTATATATTTTCTTGTAGTTTAGGTTGTACGTTATGTATATATATTCTCGTATATATTTTATTTCAGTATATATTGTATGTGATATATTGTATGTTATATATATATATTCAAGGATTGATATCGAAGTAAAGACAAAGAAATATTGAGAAAAAGATATTCAAGGATATGTCTTATAATTTTTATTGACCAAAATGGCATATCTTTTTTAGTCTTCCTTCCCCCAATGGAATGAGCACAACAAAGTACTAATACCACCATTAACAGGAAAAAAAACTAAAAGAAGACGAGCCAATGTACAAGTTACATCATAATCTACATTGTATCCCTAACAAATCTCATAAATCCGTCAAGGTTGGGAGGAGGTTGTGTTGGTGGTGGTGGAAATGAAGCTTGTTCATCACCACTTCCGGGCGAAGCCGAATCCTCCGAAAGTTCTGCTATCGTTTCTTCATATGCTTCATCTGTCGCCGGTTGTGATTCTCTAATGCCAAAGTTTCTTCTTTCCGCGCGGATCCAATCTCTAAAAAGCACCAATTTTTCCAAGCTCTCCCTCATCGCCGCTCTATGATCACCGATTTGTAGTCTTGCTTGACTGAAAGCGCTCTCCGATGCAACAGTTTAAGCTTGAATTGATAAAACATCCCGAGCTATCCTTGCAAGAACGGGAAAACGTTTTTCCCTTGACTTCCACCATTACAAAATATCGAAAGAGCCGTCTAGATTCTCCTTTTCTAGTCCATGTGACAAGTAAACTTGAAGCTCATTAGATGTGAAATTTCATCATAATTATCACCTTGAGAACCCCGGAACTCTGTCCAAGATTTAAGAGCTGTTAAGCCCGCAACTCTTTTAGACGATTGTGAGCTAGACGAAGTAGGGGTTGGAATATTTGGCGTAGCATTCTCTAACGCATGTTTATAAGCATTATAAATAGTTTGAGCATTAATTTTAATTGATGCTTTTGCATGAGTAAGTGTAGCAATTTCCTCTTCTGAAAGATCTAAAGCTTTATAAATATTAGAATACCAAAAATGAGGACCTCCTAATTTCATTGTTGGATTTAACATTGCACCTACACCAAAAATAGAAGGGATAGGGAAAAAATATTTTTTAAACTTTTGTTTCATTTCATTTATAGCAAGTTCATAAATATCCCCACCCTCGCAAAATTCGACAAACAAATCAGCTAGTGCGGCAATATAAACTAAACATTTTGAAATAGTAGGATAATATTGCCCAGAAAATGCATTTGTAGCAACTTGAAAATGTTCTAATAATTCTAAAAGAATTTTAACATTAGTAAGCCTTTCATTATCATCCTCACCACCTACCCGAGAATTAAACGTAGCATTAATTGGGTTTCTATATTCATACGCAACTAGTAAACTTTCATACATACAATTCCACCTAGTCGGGCAAGGTTTAGGAACCTTTCTTTCTCTAAGGCCATACATCACATTTTTTTATAATACTCTCTAAGTCTAGTTCTACGGTTTGAATAAAATAGCCAATTAAGAGCCATTCGAACCTTTTCAATTTCTATGTTTAATATTCGCATACCATCACCAATAATTAAATGATAAATATGACAAATACATCAAATATGGAAAATATTACTGAATGCAGGATTAAGGGTTTGTGTTAGCATGCCTATTGCACTAGTGTTACCAGAAGCATTATCCATAGAAATTGCCATTATTTTATCGCTAAAGCAAAAATATCTATATATATTTGAAACAATGTTAGCTATAAACCTACCCGTGTGACGTGAATTAATTATTCTACATGCAATTATGCGTTTTTGCATTGTCCAGTCCTCATCTATCCAATGACTTGTAACAGTTAGATAATCACAGTCATTATTACTTCTACCAATATCAGTTGTAATAGAAATCCGATTAGGTATATTAGTAAATAAATAGCGTAACTATTGTTCATATTCATGTTTGAATTTATAAATATTGACCTTAACTGTTGCGCGAGGCCAACCTTTATAAGTAGTTTTAAAAACTCTTCTAATATAATGAACCCAATTAGGATAAGAAGCAAAAGTATAAGGCAATCACATAACAGTAATCATTTTTGCTAATTATACACGATCTCTATTTGGATCGTAATATAAAATACCTCCGGTGATAGTGTTAATTCCTGGTTGAACTAGATTTGAACATGTACTAGGGTTAACTTGAGAATCTACATTTGTCCCCTCTTTCTGCGCTTGCATTTGAAAAAATCTAGCCCTATCTCTAGGGTGTATTTTTATGTGCCTAACCAAACTACCTGTGCCGCTACAGTCTCCTGTAAATTTATGAATAAGTAATTTCCTACAAGTTTTACACTTAGCCTTATTTTGTTCTCATACTTGAGTAAAAAAATGCCAAACTAATGATGTTACTGCACGTTTAGCAGGTTGTCTACTAAAAGTTGGAGTTTCTACAGGTGGGTGTGCCGGTTCATTACTTGAGTTATGAACAGGACTAGTAGGTGTATTATCTAAATCTGGTGCTTGGGTTTCATCATCATCATTATCATCCTCATTTTCCTCTAAGATAGGTTTATTAGGATAAAGAGCATTCATAATTTCATCATCTAATCTATCACCTACTACAACATCATGTAGAAATTCACTATCGGTAAATTGAAAACAAAGGTGATCGCTATCAAGCATTACGGGAGACGGAGTAGGACGTCTAGGTTGGCGACTACTTTCAACTTGCTTATCTTTTGTAGGTCGGGGAGCCGGGGGAAGGGTAGTATTATGGCCAGTACTTTCACCGATTTTACCTTTTCCTTTGTCGAACATTTTTTCTCAAAGAAAATGCCATACTAATTAGAATTATGCAAACTAAACAACCCAAAAATATATTATTAACACGTAAGAGTTGAAACGAGTTTACCAGATTGCCGAACAACTTCTTGAAAATTGAAAATCATTGAACACTTGAAAACTTCAATTCAACAACTTCACAATTTTTTATGAATTTTCAACAATAAATTAAGCAATTGTAGTAGAAAGATTGAAAGAGAGCTTGAGAGATATTGATGAATTGGTGAATAAAAATGAAATAATGAGGGGGTATTTATAGTTGAGAAATGGGAAAATGTGTAATTTTATAAAGATTGGAGTTAAATTAAAGTTTGGGGGCCAAATGGCTATTTTACCTAGTTCCAAACGGCTACTTTTGAAAATAGCCATTACTGATTTTTCAAAAAAAAAAATATTTTTTTAATAAATAGCCGTTGGGCCCGCCATGACCAGCCCAGGCCTGCCAGCGGTCCCCGGGCCTGACGATTTGAAGCTACAGACCGGCCCGTCACGGGCTTAATGGACCGGTAGGATCGGGACCGCACCAGGCCCGCCAGGACCGCGGTCCTGGTCCGGTCCCGGTTCTGAACCGGCCCATTTGCACCTTTAGCTAAAAGGACATAAAATTACAAATGTGTTGCACATACGAGACTTAAAATATAATCTTTTGTGTGTTTCAAGCTAAACAAAGGAACTTAGATGTTTGTCTTTGTTCTATCCCGATTTCTGTCTTTTTAGGACTTCTTTGGTGGGAGAGTGAGGGGGATTGACAAAGAGGAAGAAGGCCTTTACGTTTACATATCAGGTAACAAAGATCAAACAAATAGAGGAGGAAATAACAAGTTAGATTCTGGAAGATATTTTGTAAATACAATAAAGGATGATAGTTCAAGTGTATCTCTGTGGCATGGGAGATTAGTCCATGTGCCAATTGATGTTCTGAGAAAGTTAAAATGTTTTCAACATTTAAAGTGTAATAGTGATTCTAAGCAATGTACTGTTTTTCCTATTGCTAAGCAAACAAGGCTTCCATTTCCTCTTAGCACTTCTGTGGCTACTGCATGTTTTCACTTACTTCATGCTGATGTTTGGGGGCCCAATTGGGTTCCTATTCATGACGGGAAGAAGTATTTTCTCATCCCAGTAGATGATCATTCCAGGTTTATATAGCTTTTCTTGCTTCCTTCTAAAGCTAATGTAATTATTTCCATCACACATTCCTTCTTCATGATCAAGAATGTTCATTCTTGTACTGTAAAATCCCTAAAAACAGATAATGGGTGTGAGTTCTTTAACTCTCAAATGACAGAATTAATGTAGTCTTTAAGAATTGTTCATCAGGGTTCATGTGTCTATACTCCACATCAAAATAGATTAGCTGATAGAGGACACAAACACATACTCAATATGACTAGGGAATTGAGGTTTCAAGCAAATGTTCCATGGAGATTCTGGGGGGAATGTGTATCAACTGAAGTCTACATTATGAACAGACTACCAACACATGTGTTGCAGGGCAGAAGTCTTTCCTTAAACCATATGAGAATTTTTTGTTGTCTAAGATATGTGACTGATGTAAAAAAAGTGACAAATTCTTAGTTAGAGCCTCACCAGATGTTTTCCTTGGCTACTCTATGACTCAAAAGGGGTATGTAATGTAGAACATTCAAACCAAGGAGTTCTTAGTAAGTAAAGATGTTATATTTAAAGAAAATGTTTTTCCTTTTCAACATTCATCCCCTCCATTCTTCTTGTTTCCTACCATTGAAATTCCTCAAGTCTTACTGCATAATGATATTTCTATATCCTATTTTTCACCATCTTTATCTCTTCTTACATCTCTTCTTCTATCTTCTCCTATTTCTACTTCACCTACTTATCATAGCTTTGATCAGCCAACTCAAGTAGTTACTAAACTTGAACTAGCATCACTAACTGGTCCTCCTCGTGATCTTCTTACTCCTCAGTTTCCTACCTCAAATGATCAATTTATAGAAGCCTCACCTTTGAGAAATTTGGAAGAAGTAGTAAGTCTCCTATCTGGCTAAATGATTATGCCACTCACTCTCAAGGCAAAGTCAGTTGTGCCTATCCTCTTTCAACATGTGTAAGTTATAAGAATATATCTGACTCGTATGCGAAAGCTCTATCCTCCTATTGTGCAATTGTAAAACCACATACATATGCTGATACTGTCAACGATCCTAAATGGATTGAAGCTATGAAGGCTGAAATCTCAACCTTAGAGGAAAATCACACATTGTCTATAGTGGAGTTACTTGCTGGCAAGGTTCATATTAGCTATAAATAGGTGTTCAGAGTAAAGTATACATCCTCAGGGAAAGTTGAGAGATACAAAGCTAAGTTGGTGGCTAAAGGTTACGGTAATAAAGATGGGCTTCACTACACTAAAACTTTCTCTCTTGTAGTAAAATTGGTGACTGTAAGATCAGTCATTGTAGTTGCTGCAGCCAAACATTGGCCTCTTTTCCAAATGGATGTTCACAATTCCTTCTTGCATGTTGAACTCCGAGAAGAGGTCTACATGGGTGTGCCACAAGGGTTTGCAAGCCATCACAAGGTTTCCAAACTTGATAGGTCTCTGTATGGCCTAAAACAAGCATCTATTGGAATAGGAAGCTGTCTGATGCGTTAATGCAGTTGGGCTTCATTCAAAGTCATTTTAACTATTCTCTTTTCACAAAGAAGGTTCAAGCTGAATTAGTGTTGTGCTAGTCTATGTTGATGACATGATAATAAGTGGAAGAAGTCTAGGTCTGATTACTCAGACTAGAAATTATGTGAAGCTCGGGGTTCAAATTGAAGGATATAGGAGAACTTAAATTCTTCATAGGAATAGAGGTTGCAAGATCAAATGATGGAATTATTATAAGCCAAAAGAAATATGTTTTTGAGTTGATCTCTGAGATGGGAGTTGCAGGTGCTAAACCTGTAGGAACACCTCTTGAGACCAGTTTGAAGATTACATCTGTAGAGTATGATGGTGTTGTAGGAGTCTCTAAGTGTGAAGAAAAACTTATTGAAGATATAGGTGCATATCAAAGACTAGTAGGGAGGCTATTATATCTTAAAGTTACTAGAACTGATATTGTATTTGCAGTATAGACATTAAGTCAGTATATGCACAAGACTAAGAAGTCTCACTGGGAAGCTGCTCTAAGAGTTGTGAAATATGTCAAGACTTCTCCAGATCTGGGTTTACTAATGCCTTTAGAAGGTTCAGATGAACTAAAAACATATTGTGATTCAGACTGGGGTTGATGCTTATAGACTATCCAATTGGTACCAGGGTAGCTAGTTAAGTTTGGGAATGCCTTGATCTCATGGTAGTATAAGAAACAAGATACAATTGCAAGGAGCTTTGTTGAAGTTGAATTCAGAAGTATGGTATTCACAGTTGCTGAAATAACTTGGCTCACATGACTGTATAAAGAGCTAGAGCTTGATGTGAGTCTACTGGTTGATCTCTTATACGACATCAAGGTTGCGATCAAAATTGCAGCTAATCCCATCTTTCACGAGAGGACTAAACACATAGACATCGAATGTCATTTTGTACAAGAGAAAATTATACAAGGTGTAGTGAAAATTTATCACATTCCCACAAAAGAGCAGGAAGTTGACCTCCTTACGAATAGCTTAGGAAGATTGCAACATAATCACTTAGTATCTAAGCTGGGATTGAAGGATATCTTCAAACCATCAGCTCGAGGGAGGGTATTAAGAAGGTAGTTAGTGAATAGTTGAGTAGATAGCCAGCTGTCAAACATTGTAAGGACAACTGTAAGTTAAGTTAGATAGGAATAGTATATATCTTTTTATACTCCTCATTTGAGGTATCAGAAATGAATGGAACAATACAGTTTCCATTTCTCTCTTTAGCTTCTTCTGAGAAATCATCTGCAACCATTGAGGTTCTCTCCATTGAACAATTTGGCTACAAATAATTATGCAAGTATCATACCAAAACCATAAGCATAAAATAATTCTTTAATTTCTACCTTCGGAATTCATGTTTAAACTGATTTTCTATTTCCTAGCCTGCCATCACAGTTTTACTTGTATAACTTTTACTTTCTTTTGTGGGAAGTATCTCCATTACAAAGCACAAATGAACTAATAAACAAGTAAAAGGTAAAAACTAGTAAGTAATAAACAATTAAAGACGCATGGTAACCACTGGCATGCTAGATACTAACAAAAGCCAACAATTTATATTGTTTAAAGTCTGTGAAGTCGGAATATTTGTGCAATCCAACACCAAAGAAATTGGAAATTATGTTTTCAGAGAATTTTTTGAAATTATTTAGAGCGTCAATATGTTATTTTTGAAATAGTGGATATATTGTTCATTACAGTTGATGAATGTCTATATTCCAAATTTGTTCATCATATGTTGTTTTTGAAATAGTGGATATATTGTTCATTATAGTTGATGAATGTCTATATTCTAAATTTATTTTTTAAAGATACCGAATAAGTTAATAACCTAGGACACTGTCCGAGTGAAGAATGATTTGCACGAATTGGTTATTTCATCAATTTGCTATCGATGAAGAAGAGTCATATTTTTCAAATCCTTCTAGAAAAACTGATCAAGTAGATGCATACTAGAGACCGAAAAGTTATCCCATTCGTAGTACCAGCATAATTTCTTAGTCACATCAGCAATCAGTTATTGACTGCACTTAGCTCCTTCTTTTCGGTCTTTTACTGCTTGTGGGAATTTCAAATTTGGTGTTAGGGTGCGTGTGATCAAAGCTGCTATATATATATGGGTAAAATACACTATGCTAAGTGGCCGCTTAAGAGAAGGATACGTAGAACATAAAGTGGGAGAAAATTAGAATCAAAGGCAATTATCTCTTTTGTCACCGGAAAGAATGAAACCTGTAAAGATATAGCAAATGCCCGCATATCAGTAATATTTAATGAAGAATATTCCACATCATTTAGTGCACTTCCCGTTAGAAATTATCATTTATGCTCACCATTACACCTTCATCAATACCCTAATAATTGACATTAAAGAAGGTCACAATCCTAGGATCTTATTCTTTAGACTTAGATATAAATAGTGAGCTTTGTTATCTTTGAAAGTGACACGATTTTTCTGGCAAACTTACGCTATAATCTATTAAAATCTTTATACAGCTTGACTTTCTTGTTCCTTAGTTTCATTAGTGTTGTGCCTAAAGCCCCCGAAATTATTTTTTTTTGTGATTTCATCTTCATTTCAAGGCTAAGTATTGAGCATTTCTTTAATTATTACTATTTTAGGATCAAATTAACTCACTTCTCTAGAAACAACGTATAAATTCAATTGTACTATTTAACGCAAACAGTTTTTCACCCACCGTGGGGCTTAGAGAGTCGTGTAATTAATCATTGACTCTTTTACTAACGTGTTTTGATTATTTGTCTTACCAAAAATCATAAGAAATGGCAGATAATAGTGTTAACAACACACACAATCCTGAGGTTCGTGGAGACCAACCTCATTTCGAGGATTCAATCAGTGACACTAACAATGAGGGGAACAAGGCAACTCCCGATGATGCTGAAGAGGAGCATGTCGTTGATGCGATATGGGTCATACAAGAACAATACAGGACCATTCTAGCCACCTTACACGATATGACAAGGTTATGACGGAGTTGAAGCAGGTGTTATCAAAGCACGAATAGATGAGGTTTAGTCCAAACAACGTAGAGGATCGATAACAACACCCCGAGGATAGAAGCTGGTTCATCTAGGGCTGGGGGGACCAGACTTAGTCCCAATAACAAGAGTTATCGTTTCAAGAATGAAATCTTATGATTTATGACAGAAGTGAATGCCAGCATGGACCAAATACCGGATGCACCACTAATGCTGAAAGGTGTGGACTTAAATAAGTATACTAAGTTGGCGTACAAACCAAGCACAGTACCAGAATTAATCCCAAAGCAGTTTAAAATTCCTAACGTGCCAAAGTAGAATGGAACATTAGAACCTTAGGAGCATATTACCACCTATACAACGGTGGTAATGGGGAATGATTTAGCTCCTCACACGATTGAATCTATTTTGCTGAAAACATTTTGACAAACTCTCACAAGGGGAGCCTTGATATGGTATTTGCTGTCACCCGAGCATTCCGTTCATTCCTTTCTGATACTAGTAGATTCTTTTATTAAGTCTCATTTCAGGGCTAGAAAGGTTCAGGCCCAGAAGGCCGACATAATCAAAATTGCACAAGGAGAATTTGAGTTGCTGTGAGATTTTGTTACTCGGTTCCAAAAGGAGAGGATATTGCTCCAGGTTGTTATGGATGAATGGGAGGCTGAAGTATTCATCAATGGCCTGAATTTGAGAAGTTCAAACGCTTCCTCGAAACTAACGGAAAGCTTGCTTGAGTTCCAAGCAACGACTTGGGAGAATGTCCATAACTAGCACGAGTCAAAAATAAGGATTGAAGATTATCAGGTTGGCTTCTCGCCATTGGCAAAAGGAGGGAGAAGAATAAAGAAAAATAAAAAGATGATTTTGACACGGATAGATGGTCTTCGAGGGAGATTTTTTCCCTACAAATGGACTGAAGGCCTCGACAGAGGCTTCCGGTCAGCATACATGATCTCTACTGACAGAAGAACTAATCGAGGTCGGAACAATAGATTGCTGCAGGACAAAGAAGTGTTATGTATGTGGGGTCCTTCCTACCCAGGATTCAAAGAAACATGATCTCCGATGCCGATGAGATCCAATCCCAGCCAAATGGATCCCAACTTGCAGTGTGAATACCACGGGACGAATTGCCACCGGACTAGGAACTGCCGACATCTTCAGGAAGAAGTGGAGACGCTAATGAAGAATAATCATCACAGAGAATTCTTAAGTGACCGGGCCATGAACAAATACTGTCGCAATCGGAATAACGCAGAAACCTCAAAAGTAGGAGATGATTCCCTGCGCTAGATGATCAACATGAATTTCGGGGTGAACGATATCAACATTTCACCTTCATGAAGAAAGACAAAAGTATCAATAACCCATAGCAAGAGACTTCAGGAAGTTGCTGAAGATGGCACCACCTTCACGGAGAACGACACAAACGAATTGTTGTTACTGCAGAATGACCATTGGTAATTTCACTAGTAGTGCTAGCCTGTAAAAGCAAACATGTTCTTGGTGATCTAGGAAGTTCGGCCAATATCATAAAATGGAGGGTATTGGAGAAAGCTAAACTTACTGAAAGCATCATTCCAGTCCCAAAACTCATCGCCGGATCAACCGTGCAAGCATGACAACCCCAGAAGAGATTTTATTTCCCATGAACGCTGGAGAAGTGCTGAAAAAAACTCTTTTTGAAGTGGGAGATGGTGATATAGGACATAATATTATGTTGGGAAGACTGTGGTTGCACGAGATGAGAGTTGTACTGTCAACATATCATTTGTTGCTGAAATTGCCAATGCTTATAGGAATTTGACATAGAAAGGGTAGTCAACTAGAGATAAGGGAGAGAAATGCAATTTCGGTCTCCAATAGCAAAGGGAAGGAGCATGCACCATACAAAATAGAGGAATCAACGCCTGCTCCCCATTGAATGAGGTTAGCTTAGGGTAGGAGCGTCAAAATCTTATCCGGTGTTAAGGTACTTCTAGGTACCAGAAGAGATGTATGAAACAAAATTCATGATGGAAGAGCTCAATCAAGTTGCATTTTTTGAAAAGTTTTTAGAAAAGAAATTCCAATTGGAGATACGACTGCACCTCAAGCACAAGTTTGGATTTATTGAATTTCTTAAATGTATTATTGATTCTTTTATGTGGTCGCATGGAGATACAAAAGGTATCCCAATAAAGGTGGCCATACACAAGTTAAGTTTGGATCCCAACATCCCTCCGGTAAGACAAAAGAAATGCCTTATTTCGGAGGCTAGGAATAGATTCGTCAAAGAAGAGGTAACCCGCTTACTTAATATCGGTTTGATTCGAGAGATAAAGTATCCATACTAGCTAGCTAACGTAGTAGTAGTTCCTAAGAAGAACACTAAATTTTGCATGTATGGAGATTATAAGGACTTGAATAAGGCTTTCCCAAATGATACGTTCCTACTGTCAAACATTATTTAATGTGACAGCCATGCACAAGTCAATGAGATTCCTCAATGCTTATTTTGGGTAAAACCAAATTAAGATGAACCCGGCGGATTAGGAGAAGACATCGTTCATAATGAATTTTGGCACATATTTCTATAATGGGATGCCCTTCAGGTTGAAGAATGCTGGAGCCACTTATCAGTGACTCATAATAAAGACGTTTGAAAAAAATAGTAAAAACTTTGGAAGTTTATATAGACAATATGCTCGTTAAGTCTTTGAATACAGGTGACCAACTTAAGCATATGAAAGAAACCTTTTACATCCTAAGGAAGCATAACATGAAGCTTAACCCCGAGAAACACACGTTCGAGGTCAGCTTTGGCCCGATCCTGGGATTTTTAGTATCACAAAGGGGTTTTGAGGTAAAACTTGATAAGATCAAGGTCATCGACGACATCCCGGACCAAATGTAAAGCGTGAAAGATGTCCAAAGGCTCACGGGAAGATTGGTCACTTTGAGAAGGTTTATTTCCTCTTCGTCAGAGAAATGCCATAGTTTCTTCACACTTCTCAAAAGAAAACAATTTCAAATGGACCACAGAGTGCCAGAAGGTTTTGAGAGATGTGAAAAGATACGTTTCATGTCCTCGGTTACTTTCAAAACCAAAGGAAGGTGAAACCCTGTTGGTCTACCTCGTAGTCTCGAAAGTAGAGGTAAGTGAAGTTTTAGTCCGTGAGGTCAAAGGTACACAATCTCCCATTTATTATGCTAGAAAAATTTTAACGAGATAAAAAACCCGCTACCCGCATTTGGAGAAGCTGGGCTTAACTCTCGTTGTCGCTGCTCGGAAGCTAAGGCCCTACTTCCAATGTCACCCGATACCTGTGGTGACCACATTTCCTCTACGAAGCATCCTTAACAAACCTAAACTATCGGGTTGGTTGGCCAACATGGACATTGAAATGAGTAAATTTGACATAGAATATAAACCAAGGACTGCGATTAAGTCATAAGTATTGGATGAAATTTTGATCGATTTCCGTCCAAGATTGTTGCCTCTAGAAACTAAAAAGGAACTAATGGTGTCAGAATCGACATCAGTAGTTTGGACCTTATTTACATATGGAGCCTCCAACGTAAAAGGGTACATGCTTAGCATAATGTTAACTAGGCCTTCAGGAGAAACCCTACGGCAAGCCATGCCCTTTAACTAATAATAAGCATAGTATGAAGCTTCGATTACAGGACTCGAACTAGCCCGAGGAATAGATTCTGAAGTCATAGAAATTAAATGCAACTCACAACTGGTGATAAATCACGTCTATGGGATCTTCGAAACCAATGAGGAGCGCATGCAATGTTTTAAAGGTACAAAATCTGCTGGCTTAATTTCGGTGGTTGTCGATTACTCATATCTCGAGAGAAGAAAATGTAGAAGTTGAAGCACCAACTAACCTCAGTTCATCAATGGAAATGAAGGGATCAGAGTCTAGGATGGTAGTACAACTAATGCACTATGTCCTGCATGCAGATAGTGACTACGATGTAAATACGACTAATTTGGTCTAGGACTAGAGGAATAAGATCATCGATTATCTCGAACACGGGAAATTTCCCAAAGATTCCAAGGCATCCTGGGCGCTATGGGTCAAAGTAGTAAGATATTGTTTCAATGAAGGTCAATTGTACAGAATTTCTTTCAAAGCCCCACTGGCCCGATGTTTGGGAGAATCTGAAGCTAATTACATTATGCAAGAAGTCCACGAAGGGTATGAGGAAACAGTTCAGGCACATATTCTTTAGTGTTAAAGCTCGTAAGGGCAGGATATTATTGGCCCCACATGGAACAAAACGCTAAAGTTTTCACATAAAAATGCGATAAGTGCCAATGTTATGCACTGTTGGTACATCAACCAAAAAAACCACTACACTAAATTCTGTCTCTATGGCCATTCATGAAATGGGGGATGGACATCGTCGGAACACTGCCACCGGCTTCCGATCCGGTAAGCTTTCTTTTGACATTAACTAACTATTCTTCTAAGTGGGTGGAAGCAGGTCGTCATCAGAAGATCAATGAATGCGAAGTAGTGGATTTCTTGTGGGAAAAGATAATCTACATGTTCTGAATACCAAAAGATAAAGCATGCGATAATGGGCTAAACTTTATTGGCACAGAGATCACAAAGTTCCTTGAAGATTTGAAAATAAAGAGGATCACAACTTCACCCTACCGCCTGAGCGCAAATGCCTGTGAAGTCAGTAAACAAAGTGATTTTACAAGATCTCAAGAAAAGGTTGGAAGCGATTAAAGGTAGATGGCCTGAGGAACTACCCAGAGTTTTATGGGCATACCGAATGACGACATTATCAAGCATATAGAAAAATCCCTTCTCCATTATGTATGGAGCAGAAGCCTTAATTTTTGTGGAAGTAGGGGAGCCTACCTTTTGGTATTTCCAGGCAAGCGAATAAAGAAATGATGTTAGTCAATTTTGAGTTACTCGATGAGCACAAGGACTTGGCTCATATAAGTATCGAGGCACAAAAGCAGAGAATGGAAATATATTACAATATAAGATCCAACCTTCGTTATATTAGAGCGGGAGATTTGGTTTTAAGGAAAGTAACTCATAACACCCAAGAACTCAACACATGAAAGCTATACCAAGCCTGGAATGTATCAAAATTTATACGCTCAAATTACACTTTAAATAAATAGTGTACGGCAGCCGATGTCAAATATAATAACCTAATAAGGTTGGAGTAGAATAACACAAGGAATATGCGTGAAAAAGTTACTTGAGTAGTGTGGCGCTTCTATTCCTTTAACGTAACAAGAGAATGGTATAGTTGTGCATTAAGAAGATAACTAATTTTGTTATGAGAATGCGAATGATTTGATTAAGGAAACCAAGGTTGTGTCCCCGTCAATGAAATGTAATGCTAATAGTGTAAATATGATATATTTCTAATAGAAGGTCATTTGATATGTAAATAATTTCTAAATAACTACCCAATTGTATATGAGTAAAATCAGAGAACCCGATTTCACGATCATTATGTGTGTTCCATAGATTTACCTCGCAAGGCCCCGAAGGCTCGGGGCCACAATTCGAGGTTTCAACCTCGAGGGTTATTTATGCCCTACCTAGGGGTAGCACAAGTTGATGTTTATCATGGATAAACGGGAAGTTCTCTAGGCACGTGTTCCAAACTGACAACACCTACAAGAATAGTACCAGTCTGTACCAGACTGCTAAGTAGCTGTAGCAGCTATATTTCTTTGTTATGAATGGAGATGTACTATGTTGGGATTATCTCCTCATACATAAAGGGGGCCTTTGCTATTTTTTGCACACATAACATATAACATACAACATTGAATATATAAGAACATTTTCTACTATCTAACGTAAACATATTCTCTCTTGGTTCTATTATTTACATTTATTACTTACACTTATTCCATAATTTATTTTTCATTTATTGCTCATAATTGATCATAAAGAGCCTTCATCAAAGCTCTCAAAACTGTAAGTCCTTAATTGGCCGTCTATATCTTAGTATCGAGCTTGACCTCGAGGCCCCTTATAACCTGGCTCGAGGCTCAGATTCTCAGCCACTCAGTTTGCTTAACCATACGACTTTCGATTTCCTATCTCCTTTTTTAGTCTCATAATTAGCATCTAATTTCTAACAACTAGCATAAAAATAAATCACATTTTTAGAATCACAAAATCAAATTTAATTGTAATTACCATTTTCAAGATAAATAGTTCGACGCGCACCATGCGGCTAAAAATAATAGTGATTGTTTTCTTGCCTGGTTTATTGCATAACACAAATTATCTTTCACACTTTTCTTGTCCAAGGATCTTTGATTTCAAAAAAAAATGTTTAACTCAGTGAACGCACGTTAAAACAAACGGTCTTGAGGACCATATAGAGAACAATATAGATTTTCCAGGTATTGCCACCATAAAAGCTCGAGAGTACGACAAAATTGATCCCTGCAACTATGGTCTCATGCAACACCCAACACGTTAACGTCACTACCCACATTAACGAGAATACACACCAATAAAATCAATAGGAAACAGGGGAAAATCCCACACGGGAAGAAAGAGAGGCAGACTGGAGAAACGGAGTGGGAAAACCTTAGCATATTGTTCATATGGTCATTGGGGGGACCGATACTCCCTAGGGACCGTGATTAAACGGGTAAAAGTGTCTGCTGCGACGAAACGGTTGATTCGGGGCCACATGGCCGAAGACATCCTTGTATTTAGCGAGGAAGATTTCTAGAACTCGACTCGATCAAATAACAATAAGCTAATGATTACTTTTCTCTAGAATAACATTCTAATTAAACGTGTACTCATGGATCTAGGTAGCCCAACCAACGTAATCAAGTCGAAGGTGGTAGAGCAGCTTGGTCTGCTTGAACAAATAATATCTACCCCCGAGTCCTCAACAGCTTCAACATGGCTGGCAAAGCTACGAAAGGGGATATCACCCTCCCGGTCAATGTGTCTGAGGTAGTTTAGGATGTCACTGACGATGACATGAGGTACAATGCATTTCTTGGTAGGCCATGGATACATAATATGAGGGAAGTACCGTGAACTTTGCATGAGATGATGAAGTTTCCAATGAAGGACGATATAAAAATAGTATATGGAAAACAGCATGGAGTGCAAGAAATACTCGTGGTTCAGTGGGAAATGTCAGATTCTATACACTCTACCTCGAAAGAGCCGGGAGGCAAACATACCCCTGAGGATGATGAAGAAGATTTCCTCGCTTCCCGAACCTTCGTTTCCCTTGAAGAGTTGGACGCAACAATGTCTACTATTGAAGAAATAGAGCAAGTTGTTTTGATCGAACATCTCCCAGACGGAACGTATACCTGGGAACGGGACTAACCCCCGAACTCAGGAAAAAACTCATTCAGTTTCTTGTTAATAACATCTATTGCTTCGCTTGGTCCTACTTAGATATGATTGGGCTCCTATCGGAAATAACTACCCATCGACTAAGTGTCAACCCTAGATTCAAATTGGTGAAGCAACAAAGAAGACCCTAGTCCAAAATAAAACATGCATTCACCAAGAACGAGGTAACAAAACTCCTCAAAATAGGGTCTATTAGGGAAGTAAAATATCCCGAGTGGCTGGCCAATTTGGTAGTAGTTCCCAAAAAGGGAAATTAGTTAAGAGTGTGCGTATATTACAGAGACTTAAATAAATTGTGCCCCAAGGATTCATTCCTATTGCCTAACATCGACCGTTTTATCGATACCACGTCCGGTTATGAGAACCTCACTTTTCTCGATGCCTACTCAGGGAATAATCAAATTTAGATAATCCCTGGGGATAGGGAAAAGATGTCGTTTATCACGAATTACGGTACATAGTGTTACAATATAATTCCCAACGGGCTAAAAATGTGGGATCCACATACCAGCGCCTAGTTAATAAAATGTTCGAACATTAAATAGGGAAATCCATGGAGGTTTGTATTGATGACATGCTAGTTAAGTACCTACGCACGAAGGACCATTTGACTCATTTACAGGAGACATTCGACATCTTCAGAAGCAACAACATGAAACTCAATCTCGAGAAATGTGACTTCGGAGTAGGTTTAGGAAAATTCCTAGGCGTACCGGTGTCAAACAAGATCGAGATCAACCCCAAAAATATCAAAGCCATCAAAGAAATCACAATGGAAGACAATGTGAAGGTCGTGCAATGGTTGATAGGGCAGATATCGGCCTTGGACCGATTTATATCGAGGTCATCAGACAAGAACCATCATTTCTTCTCTTTACTCAAAAAGAAAAACAACTTCGATTGGACTATAAAAAGCCAATGCACCTTGGAGGAGTTGAAGCGATATCTGAATAGCCCGCCTTTACTCCACACATCAAAGGAGGTTGAAATGATGTATTTTTACCTGGACGTATCCGAGATAACGTAAGTGGTTTGCTAGTTTGAGAAGAGCAAGGTAAGAAATTCAATATTTATTATGTAAGTCAAACTCTAGGAGATGCCAAAACTAGGTATCCACACCTAGAGAAATTATCTCTTGCATTAATAGGCACATCACAAAAATTGAAACCTTACTTTCAATGCCATCATATTAGTGTTTTAACGACATATTCTCTTCGAAGCATATAGCATAAGCCCGAATTATCGAGCCAATTGGTGAAATGGACTATCGAACTTGGGGGACATGATATCGAGTATCAACCCTAAGCGGCTATCAAGTTCCAAATTCTAGCAGATTTCATGGCTGACTTTTCGCCCTCCCTCGTGCCCAAGGTAGAGAAAGAACTATTACTAAAAATAGGCATATCTTTCACAGTGTGGACCCTGTTCATTGACAGCGCCTCAAACATAAGATGATCTAGGCTCGACATGGTTTTGAAGCTGCCTACAAGCGGCATAATCAGGCAATCTATTAGAAGTACAAGGTTGACTAACAATGAAGCAGAATTTGAGGCTATGATTACATGTCTAGAATTTGCCAAAGGCCTAGGAGCTAAACTCATCAAAGCAAGATGTGATTCCCTCCTTGTAGAAAATCATGTAAGCGGGAGCTTCGTTGTTCGAGAAGACAGGATGCACATATACTAAGAAAAAATACAAGTCACATAGCACCACTTTAAAGAGTGGACTCTGGTCCACATACCTCGAGAGAAGAATAGAAAGGCCGATGCCCTTGCAAACCTGGGATCATCTGCCAAAGAAGACGACCTACTCTCCGGGGCCGTTATATAGCTATGCAAATCAATGATCGAGGAAGGTCATGCCGAGATCATTCCACTAGCTTGACATGGGATTGGAGAACTAAATACATTGATTATTTAGAAAGTGGGAAACTACTTGTGGATCCAAAAGAGTCGAGGGGCCTACGAACCAAAGTAACCCGATTCTCGCTTGATGAAAACAGAACTCTGTAAATAAGAAACTTTGATTGGCCCTTAGCATTATGTCTAGGGCCAGGGGACACAGATTATTTTCTCTAAGAAATCCACAAGGGCACCTGCGAAAATCACTCAGGTGCCGATTTCATTGTCTGGAAGGTGATCAGTGCAGGCTACTATTGGGACAATATGTAACAAAGAATTTTTCCATAAATGTGACAAATGCTAGAGATATGCCCCAATGATTTACCAACTGGGCAAATAGCTGCATTTGGTCTTGTCGCCATGGCCATTCATGAAATAGGGTATTGACATCGTCAGACCTGTACAAAGGGCACCAGGTAAAGCTAGATTTATTTTATTTATGAATGACTACTTCTTAAAGTGGGTGAAAGCGCATGCCTTTGAAAAGATAAGAAAAAAGAAGTCATTAACTTCATATGGGACTACATCATGTGCTGATTCAGAATTCCTTCCGAGATAGCATGTGATAAGGGGAAGCAATTCATCAGAAGCAAAGTAACACAGTTCCTCGAGGATTATAAAATGAAAAGAATCCTGTTGACACCCTACCATCCACGTGCTAACGATGCGGCCGAATCTACAAACAAGACCATCATTCAATACATAAAAAAGAAGTTTGAAAGTACTAAAGGAAAATGGACAGAAATATTACCTGAAGTGTTTTTGGCATATCGAACAACTCCAAGTCAAGCACAGGAGAAACACCCTACTCTCTGGTATATGGTGACGAGGCTTTAATACCGGGAGAGGTTGGAGAGCCAAGCGCCAGATTCTAATACACCACCGAGAGCTCAAACAATGAGGTCATGACTGCGGCCCTCGAACTATTGGATGAAAAGTGAGAAGCTTCACTGGTCCGAATGGCTGCCCAAAAATAAAGGATCAAAAAGTATTATTATTGGAGAAAAATCCTCCAACATTTTAGAGTCTGGGACTTAGTCCTAAGGGAAGTCACCCTCAATACCCGAAGCCATAATGAAGGAAAGGTATGCCAAAACTAGGAAAGACCGTACTGCGTCCTCGGATTTATTGGCACAGGGTCCTACTAGCTCGACACCATAGAAGTCAAACAACTTCCAAGAAAATAGAACATATCAATCCTCAAATGTTATTACTACTAAGGTGCCCGATGGAAGACACCAAACACTATCGGGCTCGAAGACCTTGGGTTTTTAAAGCATGTGTTGCACTCTTTTCCTTCGATTGGATTTTGTCCCAAAAAGGGTGATAACTAGGCATTATGATGCATTCTACACCCCTTTTTACTTGAGTTTTGATTAGAAATGTGTACAAAAATGTCCAAAGGCTTATATATTGTTCTTGATTGCAGGGTTTGGTCAATACGGTTACAATTCATCAAAATCATCTCAAAAAGGAGTGAACCATGCACAAGTACCAAGATCAAGTCCAAGCACAGTGTAACAAGACCAATGTAGCCGCACTCCATTCTGTGCGGTTCGCAAAATAGAGGTTCCGAGAGTGCTCAATTCAGACAATCAAGCAATGCATCCGCAAAGCATTTCATTTGGACCGCATTGGCTTTATGACCACCGTACTCGATTTTGTGCGGTCCACAAAGCTAGAGTTCAGAGAGTTTCCAAGTTTTGGAAACATTGCCAATGCGGTCCTCAGTACATTTTTTGTGGACCGCAACAAAAGTCACAACGGTCGTGGTGCATCTTGAGCGGCCTGCGGTGGCTAAGTTCAGAGAGCAGAAGTTTCAGCCAAGAGCCTTAGTATGGCTGCACTCGATTTTGTGCGGTACACACTACCCCCTTAGGGGTACTTTGGTCCAGAAAATTTGGTCTAGTATAATAGTTACTTTTACCATTTTTAGGTCATCAGTTATAATTTTAGGCAGAGCTGCACTCGTGAACAATAACCTTTTACCATTCTGAGTAGGTTTCCAATAGTTTATCATTGAATCTTCAAGTTTTAGCTAGTAATTAAATATTATATGTTTTTCTTCATCTATTTGTTTGTTTTCTTCTATTATCATAAGTAGCTAGACCCATTAGCTAGGGTTATGGCTTAACCCAAGTGCGGGTATGTGATGGGTCCTGTGTTTTAACGCTTGAATGTCTACAAGTGTTTGTTATATGGACTAGTTTATGGTTTTAATGTTGAATTAGTGGTTTCAAACACTAGTTTATGCTTATTTAACTTGGGATCTACTTGAGAAAGAGAGCCTAAGTCTAGGAACATTAATCTAACAAGGAATTTGGGCGTATTCAAAAGGTTGATAGCCCCAACTAAAGGGTTAATCCTAGAGATAGTAATACCCGACTTGAACCTCAATTTCTTGCACAAATTATCAATTGGTCTTGAGAAAGTCAATTAGGGAAAAATCAGTCAAACTACCGAGAGGCATAGAGTGAGAAGTATCGTGCAATGGTTATATTGTGGTCCCCAAATATGACAGACTAGCATTAGACTGGACAACCCGTAAAGTATCCACCTAGGAGAAAGTCACTTCCCTAGTGCCTTTTAACTATTTAGACAACCGTCAAGATCTTACTCGTAGCTTAACTTAGCTTAATTTAGCATCTTAGTAGTATAAATTTAGAAGTAATATCAAAACTAAGTATGTTTATAAGTGCAATTAGGAACAACTATGCAAATCCAATTTAGATAGAAACTCAACTCCCATTTCTAGCTCCCTGTGGAAATCGATCCCAACCTTCTCGAGTAAAAGCTGCTTCGACCACCCTTGCTACTTTGTGTAGTGCAGGGTTGGCGTTGATCACTTTTGGGAGATGACGCCAGTGAGCTAATGGTTTTGGCTATCTATCTAAATAGTTTTGTGTATTCTTCTTTCCTTCTGAATTACTAATTTGTGTGTATCACAACTTCAGGTACAAAATGGCTGCAAAGAACATTGACCCTCTTGGAAATGTGACTATGATAGCGGAGATGATGAGGTATCTCTTGTACATCAAGGAGAATGGAGAGGCCGGTGGGCCAATGCCAATGATAATATTCCAGACCCTCCTCCACCACCTCCAAGAGTGGCTCATCCAGTGCTCCACACTAAGGCTATGAAAGTGCAATTTTCCCAAACCGGATCCAGGCAGGCAATTTTTAAATTAACATTGTGATGCTAACATTTCTGGAGTAGCGTGGGTATTTCACGGGCGCTACCAATCAAAATGCTTACAAACATCTCAATAGTTTTGTGGATACCTATTGGGGGAGCAAGCAAACTAATGTGTCCGAGGATGCACTAGATTGAGACTCTTCCCATTTTCACTTAGTGGGAAAGCATTGTATTGGCTTGAGCGACTTCCTAACCATTCCATCACTACTTGGGATGAGTTGGAAGATAAGTTCATTGCAAAGTTGTTCTCACCGAGGCACATGGTAGAATTGAGGGATGAGATCTCAGCGTTCAAGTAGGAGCCCATCGAACAATTATATGAGATTTGGGAGCAATATAGAACAATCGTAAAGGAATTCCACAACAATGATATGACTGAGGCAATGATCCAACAGACTTTCCACCAGGGCATTAACACAACAAACGAATTCATAGTAAACCAACTTACTAGGGGAAATTTTATGAAACTGACCTGTGATGAGGCTTGTGTCATTCTTAACGAGATGGCTGACATTTCCTTTGCTTGGCAAAGTAGAGCCAATGTGACCCAAGGTGACCCCACAATTACTCATTTGCACAAAGAGCTACACGATCATGGACGGGATATATAAGTGTGTTTAACAGGAGGGACGGGCTAGGTTGTCTAGGAAATTTTAGTACCCGTACAGGTTTTGGTCCGGGTTGATTACGGCTTGGGGCATACCTAGTTTAACGGGTTCAGATTCAGCGGGGTAAAAATTGAACCATAAGGGTTACGAGTTGATAGGACCGGGCAGGGCCGAGATTAGTGTTATTTTTTATTTTTTTTGTATTTTGTATAACTATTGTAAGTTATATTAATATAATGTAGATATATATAATACAAGGAAGATTGGATAAAATTGCACTTATAAATTTCAAGTGCTACATTTATTTCAAACTTCAAACTTATAAATTGAATGGTTTACATTTAGAAACAAGTAAATTAACCAAAAAAGAGTAAATTCAAAGATTTTGCGTTGCTTTGGTAAGTTCTTCATAATCAATATGAATAAAATGACCTTCTTCTGGAGTGTTAAATTAAGATAGGTTACTAGGTGTTAATACATCTCCAAGTTCCTCGTCTTCTGGGCTATCAACATCTTCACGTCCTTGATTTCTTCGTTCCGAACTAATCTAATCTTTGAAACATACTAAAACTTACGAAGCATTGCTTCACAGTGAAAGACAGGTGTCTCCAAGTTGTTGTCTTGCTTGGCTAAATTACTCTCTGATGGAACAGTTGAAATTGGCACATTTAGCATGTCTTGAGCCAAAGCGAAAAGAATAGGAAATTGCTTTCCATTCTCATGCCACCATCCCAGTGGTGAAAATATCTTTGTGCGAGGCTCTTTTTGGTTCTGCAAGTAGAATTGAAGTTCATCAATGTTCCTGCTACTGGTTTGAGTGTTACAAAATTTAGAAAAAATATTAAAACTATCAAGGCCTTCTTCATCATCTACTGTAGCAGAAGTGGTATAGTGCATTATAGGATTAACATTGCCTACATTAAGAGCATCATCATCAATTATATTTGCATAATAATTATGTAGTTGCTCTAAATATTCATTTAGCTTGTTCATACAAGCATATAAACCTGGGATTTTAGTTGGTCCAATCTCCATATAAATATATAAAGCATTCATTAATTGGAGATAATCATACATCTTAATAGAAGGATTTAAAACACACCAATTAAGTAAATCGGAGGAATTGGACAACAATATTTTTTGAATTTTTCTTACACTTTTTCAACAACATCGTTATATTTTTCTTTCTTCAAAAATTCAAAGAGTAGAAAAGAAATTTCAGCTATATGTACTAAAGCCATAGTAACACTAGGGTAACAGTAGTTGTATAAAATTTATGTACAAATTTAACATATCATTAATGACCTCCCAAGTAATAGTTGTTAACATACAGTTTTGATAAGTACAATGCACATTAGCAACTTCACTAATTGGGAATCTATATTATGTAGCAACATTTTAAAAATATATATGCATAATTCCATCTAGTAAAAATTTCGTCTGGAATGAATCTGGGTTTAAGGTTATAATGGACGCACTTATTCCTAAATTACTTGACTCTAGATTGTCTATTATTTCCTTGAATAACACCAACTTCTCTTCTAACATGAGTAATCTCTATTGAAAATTAGTCAAGGTAACTTTTAATAATTAAATTATAAACATGACATGCACACCTAACATGAAAAATTTCATCAAGTGGTGGTTGCAAATGCAATTTTAATATTGAAATTGTGGCTTTATTGTTAGAAGCATTATCAAAAGACATACACAATACTTTTTTCTTGATTTTATAAAATTCAATAACTTCACAAATAATACTACTTATAAATGCAGCAGTATTACTATGATCTTCAACATATATAAAAGCGATAATACGTTTTTGCATACAAGTAGTATCATCTATATAAAATAATGACATGTAATTGTCTAATAATCATATCAATTAATAGCATGGCCAATATCAGAAGTTAGAAAAACTCTACAAGAAAGGTGGATAAACAAATAACGTATGTATGTTTGATATTGTCCATAAAGTCTTAAGATATCAGATCTACTTCTAGAGATACCTTTAAATAAAAAATTGTATATCCTTTGGATATACATAATAAGATATGATGAAGAAGAAAAATAAAAAGGTAGACAACACAAAGCATTTTTGCTAACTCCTCACGATCCTTCATTTATCATAATTCATAAGACCTCCAATCATATGGTTCAGAGTTGATTGATTTCCATCTCCATTAGTTTCTCATTCTATAGGATGCTCAATTCTCATATGTCTACTAAGTATCCAGTCCCCCCTAATTGTCCTCCAGTCTTATTTTTAAAAGTATCATTATAAAGTTTGCATTTAACTCTATCAGTACCTTCTATTTCGTTAAAAAATTTCCAAACCTTTCTTTTTTGTTCTACGATTACTAGTCGGGTCCACATGTGGTCTACTACTATCATCACGACCACCACTCATGCTAGCAGCTCCAACACTACTTGGTGTAAGTGATATCTCATCTTCCATTTCTAATTCATTATCTTCTATACCAAAATATTCCTAGAATTGTTCATAATCTATATTATTATCAGGTAATGTTTCAGGAATATTTGGAGAGGTATTTAAGTTACTACTAGCTGCTGAAGATGAAGTACTACCTCTTTTTTTTATTTCCCTGATTAGTAACCTTGTTACAAACTCTTTTTGCAGCATTAAGCATATTGTAAAAATATAACTACTAGCAACAAATAAATATGCAAATAAAATAATAAATAAAAGAAAGAGTTGGAGGGAATGCACTGAATTCGGTAATAAATTGAGCACTTGATGATTTCACAACTCTAGTGTTACCACGAAGAAATGTCAATTGTTCCTATTTTGAAGTTCAATCGTTCAAACTTAAAATAATAAATACTGCGATAATTAAATTAAAAAATAGCAAAATAGTTTATTACGCTTTAATAGGTGAAGAATGAATATTGAAGAATGAGAGAACATGAGAATTGAGATTGCTCATTAAAGACGAGTGAAGAAATGAGGAAGGGGAGGGGGTATTTATAGTTTTTCAAAGCAAGATTAATTTTTTTTTTAAAAACCCAAAATTGGACTATTTGTGCAATTCAGTCGTTGGCCAACGACCATATTCTGAAATGGACTATTACCAACGGTCAGAAGTCTGGCACAGTTTAAAATAAATAAATAAATTTTTTACTGTTAAACCAGTCTGCGCAAGTTCGGACCTAGCCAATTAACCAGTTGAAGAACACTGTTCATTGATCGGGTTTGACCGATCCGGATAACCGGTAGTTTGTAGGTAAATGGTAAAAACCGCCCTACGCCCTTAACCTAGCCCAACCCAGCCCCTTCTACCAGTTCGGGCTGGTTCTAGTTTTAACTAGTCCCGTCGATCCAGAACTGGGCTGACCCGGCTCGATTAACACAATTAAGGCTATAGCAGAGTTGACAACTACAATGTACCAGCTCGCAAAGGGAAAGTTGCAACAAGTCCAAAATTTTTACCACTCATGCTCTGGGATTGCTGAAGACACAGAGTCAGGGGCCCACAACAATCTTAGCTAAGATTTGAGCAACACAATGATCCGGAAAAACCACTTGATGATTATTGGCCAACACAAGAGTCTCAAGGTCACAAATTTCACCATTCTATGCAGAACAATTTGTTTTTGACCATAGGATCAAAGACAAATGAATTTTGCCCAAGTGAAACTTTTCTCGAGGCACGCTTACCAAATAATTACTAAAATGAAAAATATCCTAAATAAGACCCACCCCTTAAGATTGATAATTTCACAATGCCATAGAGGGTTTCAACATGCTAGTAACAAAAGAAGACAAAGAGGTCAACAGAACCAAGGGAATATAGATCAATTTGACAATGATTGTGGTGGATTCCAAGATTATGGTTATGATAGGTATAATAAAGAAGCGCAATACGTAAACAATTATCAAGTCCAAAGGGAAAATTCTTCCAACCAACAACGATGGAGATCCTAAGGCAATTGGGGAAATTAATAACAACAAGGCAATGGTAATTAGGGAACAACAACCAAAATTCCAATTGGGGCAATTAGAACAATAATCATAACAATCAGGGTAATTGGAATGGCAACAACAACTGGGGTAGTAATAAATATCAGGGAAGTTGTAACAATGGCAATCAAGGAAACCAGGGGCAAGGCTTTCAAAGGCACCAATGTATTAACAACTGAACAATCCACCCCCATTTCCATCCCAAGGTCCTAGTTATTCCAACAATGATATGGGGAGGATTGAAATGATGTTTGAACAGATGATGAAAAAAAATACAGACTCTGATGCTCAGTTGGCTTCCCACAATACCTTAGTTAGAAATTGGAGGTTCAATTAGGCCAAATCTCACAATTCGTGAACACTCGTCCTAATGGGGCTCTAACAAGTGATACGGTAGTTAACCGAAAGGGCGGGGATAATCAGGTTATGGTGGTAAATACAATAAGTGAGAAAGGCAGTGATGTGAATGCCTCCAAGCAAAAGGCAATTTTTAACTATGAAGTTGAGTTGCAAGAAGATGAAGTTCCTTTGGTGGTTGAAAATTTGTTTGATGAGAGTGTGAATGAAGAAGTGAGGGTTGATATTCAAGATGCTAAGATGGAAACTCAGAATGACGTGAACCCATCTAGGGAACATGTAACAGACATTCCGGAGCCGGTTTCTTCCTATAGCCAAGGATCCTTTTCCAAGGCCACCTCCAACTTAACCTCAAAGGATTGCGAAGCAGAAAAATGAGAATCAGTTAAAAAATTATATTGATATGATGAAGAGCTTATCCATTAATGTGCCTTTGGTGGAGGCTCTTGACCAAATGCGGGCTATGCTAAATTCATGAAGGACTTGGTGACAAAGAAACGATCCATGGATTCTGAAACTATAAAGATGACCCACCAAGTTAGTGGAATAGTGTATTCAATGGTCCCGAAGCTAAAAGATTAGTGCTTTCAATATTCATTGCCCCAGTGGCAGTGCGGACTTTGCTAATACTCTATGTGACTTCGGGGAACGTATCAACTTGAGACCCTACTCCATTTTCAAGACTTTGGGTATTGGGAAACCAAGGCCGATTTTCATGAGATTGCAAATTGCAAATATTACAATCAAGAGACCATTGGGTATTATTGATGATGTCCTTGTCCGGGTGGACAAATTTATCTTGCCAGTTGATTTTTTGGTCCTGGATTGCGAGGTAGATTATGATGTTCCGATCATATTGGCGAGACCTTTCCTTGCTACTAGGAAGGCCTTAGTTGATGTGGAAGCAATACGAGCTCACTTTTTGGGTGGTTGATGAGAAAGTGATCTTTCATGTGTGCAAGTCAATGAAGCAGCCCAACATTTCTGAGGTGTGCTCTTTTATGGACATTGTCACGGCAGTGGTAGTTGATGATACAAGTGCAATGATCAATATGGAGGACCCTTTAGAGGCCGTATTATTGAATCTTGATGTCAATGATGATGAAGGCCAAGTGGAGTGTGTGAATACTTACATGGGATGGGCTCTTATCTTATGAGCCCAGGAAACTATCTTTAGACCTAGAGAATAGGAAGACTCAACCAACAAAACCTTCTATTCAGGAACCTCCCGTGTTAGAGTTGAAGCCGCTGCGTCTACACCTCAGGTATGAGTTCTTAGGCCCTAGTGCTACTTTTCCAGTTATTCTTTCCTCTTATCGTACTAACATGCAGGTTGATTCCATATTGCGGTGCTTCAAAAGCGGAAGAAGGTAATTGGATGGACCTTAGCTGATATGTGGGAAATAAGCCCCGCATTCTGTATGCACAAGATTATTTTGGAAGATGATGCAAAGCTTTCCTTAGAACATCAAAGGAGGTTGAATGAGGCAATGCAAGAAGTTGTGAAAAAGGAGGTGATTAAGTGGTTGGATGCTAGGGTTGTGTACCCCTTCCGATAGATCTTGAACCTCGCCGGTGCAATGTGTACTCAAGAAGTGTGGCATGGCCATAGCTGCAAATTTCACATAAAGAGTTGATTCCTACCAAGACCGTCACCGGTTAGAGAGTATGCATCGACTATGCAAGTTGAGTAAAGTAACCCACAAGGATCACTTTCCATTGCCTTTTATTGATCAGATGTTAGATCGACTTGCTGGGCTAGCCTTCTACTGTTTCTTGGATGGATATTCTTTTTACAACCAAATCTTGATTGCTCTGGAAGAAAAAGACCACATTCACTTTCCATATGACACCTTTCCCTTTTCTAGGATACCTTTTGGGTTGTGCAATGCACCGATTGCATTTCAGCGGTGTATGATGGCCATTTTCATCGATATGGTACAAGATATTTTGGAGGTGTTCATGGAAAAATTTAGTGTGGAGGGTTATTTATGTGAGGAATGTTTGAAAATTTTTGATACAATGTAGGCTCATTGTGAAGAAACCGTTCTTGTTCTTAATTGGGAGAAATGCCACTTCATGGTGTAAGAGGACAAAGTTCTAGGGCATAAAATTTCAAAGCATGGCATAGATGTGGACAAAGCAAAAATTGATGTGATTTCAAGGCTCCCTCGCCCTACCTCTGTCATGGAAGTTAGAAGTTTTCTTGTGCATGCGGGGTTCTAGCGAAGATTTATGAAAGACTTTTCGAAGGTAATGAATCCCCTATGGAATTTATTGGAAAAGGATGCCAAGTATGTGTTCGATGAAAGATGTATGCAAGCCTTTGAACTTCTCAAGCACAAGTTGAACACCACTCATATTATTACCGCACCTAATTGGAGCTTGCCTTTCGAGCTCATGTGTGATGTGAGCAATGTTGCGGTTGGGGCGGTTTTAGGTCATAAGTGAATAAAACATTTCATTTGGTGTACTATGCGATAAAGACAATGAATGATGCTCAAGTGACCTACACGGTGATTGATAAAGAGCTTTTGGCTATTGTGTTTGCGATGGAGAAATTTCGACCGTATCTTTTGGATGCTAAGGTCATAGTCCATACCGATCATGCTGAACTCCGGTATTTGATGACAAATAATGAATTCGAAAGCTAGACTAATGCGATGGGCCTTGTTACTTCAAGAATTTGGTCTGGAGATTGTGTACCGGAAATGTAGTTAAAACCAAGTGGCGGACCACATGTCTTGCTTGGAGGATCGAGGGGAATCCTCGTGATGGCCTAGAGATCAATGATTCATTTCTCGATGAACAACTCCTTTTGGTGTCGGTGAATAGTATGCCATGGTTTGTGGATGTTGCTAATTTTCTTATGACTGGTATAATCCTGTGTGAGCTCTCTTCTAACAAAAGGAAGAAGCTCAAACGGGATAGTTTGGATTTCTATTAGGATGAGCCCTACTTGTTCAAGATTTTCATGAATGGTGTGATGCGAAGGTGTGTCCTGGAGGAGGAGTAATTGGGTATCTTAGAGGCTTGTCATTCCTCTCTCTATGGTGGACATAATGGCGGGGCAAGGACAACCTCAAAAGTTCTTAGTTGCGGGTTTTTTGGCCAACATTGTACAACGATGCAAGTGAACTTGTGAAGAGGTGTGATAAATGTCAAAGAGCGGGCAGAATTTCGAAGAAAGAAGAGATGTCTCTCAATACCATCCTTGAAGTTGATATTTTTGATGTATGGGGCATTGATTTTATGGTCCCCTTTGTTAGTTTTTGTGGGAACACATGCATTCTTGTGGCGGTCGACTATGTTTCAATGTGGGTTGAAGCAGTGCCTTTACCTAACAATGAGGCCCGTAGTGTTGTTGCATTTCTCAAGAAGAGCATTTTTACAAGGTTTGGCACTCTTCATGCAATCATAAAGGATGGGGAGTCTCATTTTCTGTAATAAAGCTTTTGACACTTTTCTTGAAAAGTATGGTGTCAAACATAATGTTTTTACTCCTTATCATCCTCAAGTGAGTCTCCAAGTTGAAGTCTCAAACAAGGAAATCAAGAGTATATTGTCAATGGCGATAAATACAAATAGGACAAATTGGTCAAAAAAGTAGGATGATGCTCTATGGGCTTATAGGACGGCTTACAAGACTCCGATTGGTATTTCTTCATATCGTTTGGTGTTTTGGAAAGCTTGCCATCTATTGGTTTAGTTAAAGAACAAGGCTATGTGGGCTTTGAGAACGTTGAATCTTGAATGAGATATGGCAGCAAATCTTCATATGGAGCAGCTTAATGAACTTGATGGATTCCAATTCCATGCCTACTCTAGTTCATCTTTGTACAAGGACAAGATGAATACATTCATGATAAATATGCTCATGGCAAGGAGTTTAAAATGGATGATTCGGTTCTCTTGATCAACTCTAGGTTACGATTGTTTCCAGGAAAGCTTAAGTCAAAATAGAGTGAATCTTTTGACGTGGTGTTTGTGACTCCGTTTAGTGCACTTGACTTAAAGAACAAAAATGGGAAGGTATTCAGAGTTAATGGGCATAGGGTTAATCACTAGCCGAGTAAGATTGATGATAGCCATGTGACTGCGCTTCTTCATCTAAAGAGATTTGATGGTAGCCTGCATCTTTCCACGATGTTAAATCAGGAGCTTCTTGGGAGGCAACCCATGTGTCTTTATTTTTGTTTTTGTTTGATTCTCTTTGCAGTGTATGATTTATGTTTGGAATGGTTGGTTGTGAGATGTTGTAGGATTGTGTTGATGCGGTATAGGACCAAGTTGAGAAATGATCACTCTTTGAAGTTTGCAATGCGGACCGTACTTCATTTGTGATGCTGTAAAGTCCTTTGTGCGGGGGCAAGAAATCAATTCAGACTGTAGAGTGATTTGTCAAAAGTGGATAGTCTTTGAAGTTCTCCACCGTGGCCGCATTGAATTTTGTGCTGTCCGCATTGGACTACTGCGGCCACATTGGATTTCTTGCGGCCCACAGTGGCCAATCTCTTATTGCTTCATGTTTCTGGGCACTGTAGACCATGGTGCCATTTTGTGCGGCCCGCAATGGGTAGGTGAGCGGGGTCCCAAGACCTTTTTCTATAAATGGAAGTTGAGGCCCTCTATTTGAAATTTTCGATCTTTTTACTCTCAGTAGCTTAAAAACTAATGTTCACTCTCTAAATTGCACGAATTCAACTGCTTAGTCTCGATTAATCATGAGTACATCTCATTTCTGGTAACTTTAATTTCTCATTAGTTGATTCATTTTGCTATTTCCTTTTCACTTTCATTTTCTTGTATTTTTCTTCTTTTCTTCCCATTTTTATTTTACTTTAGTAGCATAGCTTAGTTAATCCCATTTAATTAGGAATAATTAGTTACAACACTGATGCAAAACCTAGGGAATCATTAATAGGTAAAAATGTGGGCTAAAAATGTTAAAAGCATGCACCGTAGGTCGATATTGCTGTTGGGCACTCAATGCGGACCGGAATGGATTTTGTGTGGTCCATGGTGATTCTTTACTATATTGTACTGATCACAGTGGTATATGTTCTGAAAGGTGACACTTGAGGACCGCGACCGCAATGGATTTTGTGCGGTCCGCGGTGCCTTATTGTGGACCGCAATGCATTTTGTGTGGTCTGCGGTGCATAGATTCAGAGAGTAGGTAGTCTGAAGCCCACCTCTGTGTGGACCGTAGTGGATTTTGTGAAGTACAAGGTAGCCTCTTTGCGACCCCACCTCATTTTATGTGGTCCGCAGTATGCAACTTTTGTCTGTTTGCATTAATTTTCGTGCAATTGTGAACTTCATTGATTCTGTTGATACTAGAAAAGCAAAAATATATGTTTCTTTCAGAAAATGGTAAAATCACGAGGCAAAGGTGGCAAACAATTAGGAAGAGGAGAGTCCTCCCGGGTTAGGGGACAAGGAATGATATGATTAACCCCTCAAGCCCAGCAAAACATCAAAACACCAAAAGGAACTTAAAAGCTGCAGAAAGAGCTATTGACCAATTAGGGAGTAAGTATAAGCCTTCTCCAGAGGCATCATCAGACTTCGCGCTAGAGTATGCTCCTGACTGGCCGGACAGAAATAGGTTGAGGGATACACCTCCAATCTCTGCCACTGCCAAAGTATTAGTGTGTATATCTTCTGAGTCAACTGAGGGTTTAGTTGCAGGCAGTGGAAATGAATATTCCACCTCTCCTACAACTTCACTATCCGGAGAGGGTCCTATAGCAGAAGAAGGGAAAAAAGTAGAATGGGGTGAGCCCCAAGTAGGAGGGGTAGCGAGGATCAGAAATTCGGAGGCATGGCAAGATAGATTTGTGAGTGAGGTTTCCTACCACAAGTTCGGAGAATGGTGGACCAAGAGGAAATTGATACATGAGCATAAATTCATCACCCGCAACCTTTTGCCTCACAACCCCATTGTATTGAGGCAGTTTTGAGAGAGAGAGAGAGAGCTGGATGGGATTATTTTATACGCCGCGTGGAGGAGGCTAATAAGCACTTGGTAAAGGAATTCTACACAAATATGGCCCACATCAAAAAGCCGCAGTCACCAAAGTGCGTAACTTGAAGGTGAAAATTGATGGCAAGACAACAAATGATTACATGGGCTTCCCGGAGGAGGATGAGTCATTGTATTTGGAGAAGATAACATTGGCTGAAAAGCTCGTCCTTGGTTGGCAGACTACTTGGCAATCCCAGGTACTGCCCGTGATTTGTTAACTGTTGGAGAAAAAATCTTGAGGAGAACTTTAAACTTTGAGGCTAAGGGGTGGGAAACATTTGTGTGTAGAGGCTAGACCCTACCACTCACAACAACTCACTCCTTATTCACCTGGCTATATTGGTGGCAACGATTATGGCAGGGTAAAAAATTAATATCGGGAATGTGATGTCCCATGTTATTATACGGGTGGTGAACGACGGTGATAGATCTTATCCCTTCCCTAACTTCCTGACCATGTACCATGAGGACTTATCTGTGAAAAAGCGGAAATTTGATATGAAATTGAAGGCGAAGGCATCATTCTCCTAGTATATCCTACAAGGTGATGATAACCCTAAAGGCAAGGACTACAAGGGCAAAACCACTACTTCAACTGCCCAGTCTGAAGAGCAACTAGTGGTAGTGGATCCTACTCAGCCTCCTTCCACCTCAACAGATATGGCCCCAGGTCTATCCACTTCTATAGCTCCTGAGATCCCCTCCTCTACTGCATATTCATTGACTGCCTACCGTCTAAGCCATACCCTCGCCAACATCAACAACTAGACAGAGATATCTACTTCTAAGCTTTTTGTATTATCTACGGTGGGAGCCTAGTAAGCACCTCCTCCGCCACAGGTCCCTTAATCTGTGCAAGACACTCTCAAGGAGGCCCTCGACAACTATAAGAAGATCCTTGAGAACTAGAAATTAATTAAGGACGCTGTAGATTCACATGGAAAGGCACTAAAGGAGCTTTCTAGGGTGGCGAAGAAAATGAGAAATACTCGGGCTTCAAAAGAGTCAGTGAAGGAGCTAAGTGTCGAGGTAGAGAGGTTGAAGGTAGATCACCTGCCTTTAGATTTGCTATTGAATGACCCAGGACCAGCAGCCCAGCCCCAGCCAGAGCAGGAGTCCGAGAGGCCACCCTAGAGGAAAAGGGTGATTCCCTGTTATGATGATGTAGTCATATAGTTGGAGGACCCACAGAAAGGTTCCTCCAGCTAGCTGTATGACTCAGTCCAGGTCTAGGCTCAGGTCCCAGCAAAACCAGAGATCATAGAGAGCCAGTCACTGGTTTCCGAGCAGTCAGAAGACCTAGGGACCGAAACTCAAGATCCGATCTAAACGGAGGGCCAATAGGGAGTTTCTTTTTCCTGTCTTCTCTATTTTTGTGCATATTTGACTTAGTTGGCAGTGTGGATAATGCCAGCTTTCATTTGAGGGGGTGTCCCTATTTGGATATGTGGATGAGTGTATATATGACAGTATTTCATGCTTTCTTTCATTTCATTTGGTATGTATATAATTTTATCATTTCATTTCATTCTTTGTAATTGTTTTTCGTTTGGGTCTGTATATAAAGTTATGTTCTTACGTACATATTCATTCTCCCTATTGTATATAAATCCATCTTGTGCATATCAATTTTACTTTTCGCATTTGTCCTTTCTTAGCTTTTTATTTTATGTCCATTGCTTATTATTTTGTGTTTTTGCAATAAGCCTTTGGTTTTCTTAATAACACGGTTCTTTCCAAAGGTGGAATTTGTGTGAACTGGGTGGCGCTTCCTAATGATGGATTGCATGACAACCTTCTTAATGGTTTGAGTCTATTTTCTTTTTTCTTTTTAGTAGTTAGTTGGTAAAGGTGCCTCAAGCAAAGCTTCACTTGGGCTAACAAATTTTCCTTATATCATATGGCAAAAAACAAATAGTTGTGTATATGATGGTAAAAGTTGTAAAATTGCGACTCTTGTGTTGGTCGATAATCATCAAGTTGTTTTTCGGACCATTGTGTTTCTCAAATCTTAGCTAAGGTTGTAGTGGTCCCCCGACTCTATATCTTTAGCAAACCCATAGCTTGAGTGGTGAGAATTTGAATTGCAAGTCCAAGTCTCGAGCCATTGGTCTAGAACTTACCCTGAATGTTTGTCTAGGAGAAATCATAAGTGTAATTTCACTTGAGACGTGATTATAGGCGCTGCTTGATCCGAATGATATCTTGAACACTTCCATAGTCTACCAATGATAAAATCCCTAGTAAATCCTTTTGAGCCTTAGACCTTTTTCTTTCAACAACCACGATACAAGCCTTTACCCGCTCTAAAATACCCTCTATTAGAACCCTATCTTTCCTTAGCACATGGCAAAAGCATAAGCATAGGGGAGATACGAGGATTGCTACAAAGTTGTAAAAGGTACAAAATGAAGAAAAGGAAAGGCAATGAAAAAGGAAGAAAATAAAAGAGACAAAAAAAAAGAATGATTAATGCATAAAAGAATGACGGGATTCAATAAAAGTAAAGAATGAAAGGTGTGGAAAGTTGATAAAGGAGAAAAAGATTTGAAATGAACAAGAAAGAGTGATATTGTGTCTCATTAACCCTATGGAAAGAAGTGAAATGACTTAAGAAGTCAAGTGAATGTGTGCCAAAATGAAGCAAAAGAAGTGCTAAAGGTAATATGGAACCTACTTAGACCAAATATTTCCTACCCTGAACCAAAAGCCTTCACTATGTCTCCACAAAAGCCCTATATGATCTTGAGTTGAATAAAGCTTACATTAGTGGTGACTCACATAAGGGCCAAGCAAATGGTACTTAGAGTCGGACTTATGACTTTTACTTGACAGAGATCAGTGTATTTCCATTAACCACATTCTGAGTGCTACAATCTTAAAGGTAAGGTTTACTTAGGGAGAGTTGAGAATGTGTATGTTTGGGTTCCACAAAGACCAAAGTAATAGAAAGAGTTTCTTTGATGTGTTGAGTCAATTCTTGATGCTCTTGTGTCACACTAAATCCACCGTGTATATAAGAGTGAATGTTGTCAATGATTCATTTGAATTAAGGGAAATTGTTACTCCCAAGATACTAGATAAGGTCACTTTAGGTCAACTAAATTTTCTTGGATTTAATCTTAAGGGGTGGGTCTTATTTTCTTTTCTTGAGGACAAGCAAAAGCTTAAGTTTGGGGGAGTTGATAACTAGGGATTATGATGCATTCTACACTCTTTTCCTACTTGAGTTTTGATTATAAATGTGTACAAAATAGTCCTAAAGGCTAACATATTGTACTTGATTGCAGGGTTTGATCAACAAGGTGACAATTCATCAGAATCAGCTCAAAAAGGAATGAAACATTACAAGTACCAAGAACAATTCCACGCACAATGTAAGAGGACCAATGCGGCCCCACTCCATTTTGTGTGGTCCGCAAGGAGGAGGTTTAATGAGTGCTCAATTCAAACATTCAAGCAATGCAGCCGCAAAACATTTCATGCGGACCACACTGGCTTCATTGCGACCATAATCGATTTTGTGCGGTTCGCAAAGCTGGAGTTCAGAGAGTTGCCATGTTTGGGAAACATTGACAATGCGGTTTGTGGTCCATTTTGTGTAGACTGCAACAGAAGCCACCACAACCATGGTGCATCTTGTGCAGCCCGCAGTGGCCAAGTTCAGTGTGCAAAAGTTTTAGCCAAGAGCCTCAGTAGGGCCGCAGTCGATTTTGTGCGGTCTGCACTATCCCCGTGGGGGTATTTTTTTCTAGAAAATTCGGCCTAACATAAATAGTTTCTTTGCTCATTTTTAGGTTATCATTTATAATACTAGGCAGAGCTGCGCTCGTGAACAATAATCTTTTTCCATTTTGAGTAGTTTACTACTGTTTTATCATTGAATCTTCAAATTTTAGCTAGTAATTAAATATTATAGGTTTTTCTTCATCTATTTCTTTGTTATCTTCTATTATCATCAGTAGCTAGACCTATTAGCTTGGGTTGTGGCCTAATTCTAGTGTGGGTATTTGATGGGTCTTGTGTTTTAAGGCTTGAATGTCTATGGGTGTTTGATATTGGGATTAATTTTTGGTTTTAATGTTGAATTAATGTTTGCAAACACGAGTTTATGCCTATTTTACTTGGGCTCTTCTTGAGAGAGCCTATGTCTAGCAAAATTAGTCCAAAAAGAAATTTGGGCGTATTCAAGAGATTGATAACCTCAGTTAAAGGGTTAAACCTAGAGATAGTAATATCCAACTTGAACCTCAATTGCTTCACAAATTATCATACCCAATTGGTCTTGAGAAATTCAATTAGGGCAAAATCACTCAAGTAGAGGAATAGAGTGACAAGTATTGCGCAATGATTATATCGCAATCCCAAAATATGAAAACCTAGCCTTTGACTCGAGAACCCGTTAAGTATCCACCTAGGAGAAAGTCACGTCCCTAGTGCCTTTTAAATGTTTAGACAACCTTCATGATCTTACTCATAGCTTAACTTAGCCTAATTTAGCATCTTAGTAGTATAAATTTGAAGTAATATCAAAACCAACTATGTTTAGAAGTGCAATTAGAAACAACTATGACTCTCCAATATAGATAGAAACTCAATTTCCATTTCTAGCTCCTTGTGGAAATCGATCTCGAACTTCTCGGGTAAAAGCTGCTTAGCCTACCTTTGCTACTTTGTAGTAATGCTGGGTTGGCCTTGATCAAAGGGTTTTACCGGCAAGGATTTTAGTGTGGCAACATCTATATGCTACCTATGGGGAACTCAACAAGTATCCAAGGCTTCTTTTCAATCAACCTCAAATA